>OZ005650.1:248901742-249531742 GCA_963930645.1 Salticus scenicus
ACGGCTATTATAAGCCAAGAGAGAATGAAGGGATTTCGTAGCTCGATCAGCTTTGATCAGAGATTCAGAGATGTGACGAGACCACGTTAATTTAGAATCAATATAAACCCCTAAGTATTTATAACATTGCTCCCAGGGTATGGGTTATCAGCCAGGGTAGCTCAGTGGCAGAACATCCGCGCGTTAAGTGGAGATCCCGCGTTCGATTCCCGGCTCTGGTATTTTTCACGCAGTTGGAATAAAAAATCAGTCATTACACTCCATTCTTTCTAAATGTATTTAATGAACTTTTGAAGAAAAATAACTTTTTAACCATTTTGCCTCACTTCTGTTATATTTTTGGGCATTTTTTGATCATTAATTTTCCTTTAAAACCTCACTATTTTATAAGAAAATAACCAGTTTACATCAAAGGGAAATAAAGCCTAATAATAACCTATAAATAATAACCTGTATATCGTTTCTATTATTTATTATTAACATTTTAGAAAATCGTATTAGGATATAATGATGAACCATGTAATTATTTAATTTTAATGACTGTTATATATCTCAAATTTAGACATTTTAATGTCTTATAAAAAAGTTTACATATTTTCTCTAAAATAATGACAAATATCATAAAATAGTTTATAGGCATGCTTAAAATAAATTTTTAATTGCTAGTTGGGCATAACCACCAGTAATTGTATTCACAAAAGCATTTTTTTTTTTTTTTTTTTTTTATGGAAAAGGACTTTTTTATATAAGACGAAATTAACATAAACTAATACGGTAATTTTCGTTTGAAAACTGTCCAAATAATCGGCTTGTCGTTTATCGATATATTTTATTATTTAAATATTGTGATTGGTTGCAATTTTGTCATTTTTTAACTTAAATTTTTATTAAAAAATGTTATTTTATGATGATTTTTTTATTCCGATAAAGTTGTTTCTTTCCAATGTATTTCGTGATTTGTTAAGTTCGCTAAAAAGTACACTCTCTTACGTATGAGTTAAATGCTTACAATTCGGTATACGATGCAGAACGTTACAATCTTGTCAAATTTTAGAAAAACCGCCAAGATGCATACTGAACGAAATGTCCTCTATTTTTCCCAAATTCTCATGTACTTACTGTCATTCACTACGGCATGTTTGTGAATCTCAACCAAATAAAAAATGCGCCCCTATTTTAAGGTAAATACAATCTTTTTCATTTGTCTCTCCGTGGCTCAGTTGGTAAGAGCGCCATGTTAGTAATCCGGTGGTCCCGCGTTCGATACCTTGAAGGTCCGGAGTGTTAATTTTTGGCAGACAATGAGTAGAAAAGATGTGAATTGATAAAAGAAAATTTATCGTTTACTACACAGTATTCTAAGAATTTTTGAAGAAGCCTTTTGCTTACATCTCTTTTTAGAAGCAAAAAAGAGTTTTTTGTGGACTACAAGCGCCCTCTATTGGGCGGAATATTCACTAAAATGTCAATGAAATAATTAACAATGCAAAACAAAAATGATTATGAAAAACACATAAACATTAACCAAATCAGTAAAATATTAAGTTATAATATAAAGAAATAATAATAAACTAAAATTAATAAAATTAAACTAAAATAATACTAACTTTTTTTTTTTTTTTTCAAACTAAATTTTATTCCAACTTCGAAAAGATTTATATGATACGCTATAATAAGAATTTGGGTTTTAAAAGTTTTTTTTTTTTTAAATAGATTTTTCAAAACTATCGGAAAATTAATTAAATCCTAAAAGCAAGTTAAATGAAATTCATCAAGCATGACGACACGTTGTAAAGGTTAAACCTAATCAAATTTCTCAATAGAAAAATAAGAGCTATGAACATGCAAAACTAGCCTGCTTAAAATTTGCGATGTAAACTTCTTGAAAGTTATTTATTGTTCATACTGGACGTAGAGAGTAGATTTGTGTGAAGGTATATATTTAGGGAGATAAAGAGTACAACAGTTAAATGAATTTTCGTATGAAGCTGTATATGAGGGATAGGAGAAGATAGATTATCTTTCTACGATTTTGTAGAAAATATTTTACAGTAACATATCCACTGCGTATGATTGTTGTTAGAACGGTTCACTATATGATACATTCTCAAGAAATCTGTGGCCAACAGCACACTGTCCAACAGCATACGCGTCTGTCATACGGCCCAACGGCACACGGGTCTGTCACGCGGTCAGTGATAGAGAAGACCACCGTGCGTATTCTTTGTATGTCTGTAGAGCATTGTACAGCACTTATAGTAGAAATTAGAGCTTGTGTCGGTGCCAGAGCGTCAGGATGAACTGAAACACAATGATTGATTGAGGGATTGCTTCGAACCTGTAGCATTTAGACTACTAACTCCGAATTACAGCAACGTGCGACTTCAGTGGTCTCAATCTAGAACTCACTGAACTCACCGAACTCACTGACAAATCACGTGGCGATTTTTTATGGTCTTCGATGGAAGGTTTTTCAGAAACTGTTCCAGTGATGTCTATATTCTGGTTAAGAAGAGACTAAGTGAGTGGTTTGATCCACGCTGTCTGCGGGGTAGACACACTGGAATGGACCTTATGCACCGCGCGTGATTTCGGGTATATAAAAGTTTCTTCGCCAAAAGCTGAGCTCGAAACATTTGTTTACTTCTCTATCACCCAATACCAGCCTTTTAAATCGATAAATACCCGCAGTCGTTGCCACTCGCGCATAAGATCTATTTCTATAAGAGTTATGATCTAAAAAGTAATTTTCTATGACAGGAGGATCACTCTCGTGGTTGTCCCAAGCAACCTAACTGCAAATTGTGCGTCATTGACGTTATAATGCCTTTCATGTAAAATATTCAGAGAGGGTATTTTCCAATAGAATTTAGCTTGTCACGCTGTTACCTAACGTACTCTACAGTGTATCGACACGTTACCTTGGCCTTCGTGGTCACACGATCTTCCTCCCATCGAGTACGTATGATATGTGATTGAACGACAAATTCAACGTCATCAACAGTGAGCAGAGTATTAACTGTCGCTGATTTGACAAATCACGTGTAGTTGGTGACTACACATGGCATACTATAAAATGACAAATTCTACCCCAGTACGTCAGAATGCATGCATGTTTCAAGGTTTGCATTTAAATTCGTGGTGATTAAAGTGGTTATTTATATATTATTCTTTGAAAGGAATCTTCTCTTGAATATTTAAATCTGTGAAATTGAATGTTAAGTAAAAAAAAAGCTTTGTTTAATTTTCTTTTTTTTAAAATAATTTATTCTTGGTGTTGGGATTTTTCTTTCATTCGCCAGTGTAATTTATATTCCAGAACTACATATATATCCTAAAAAAATGATGCAAAGTATCAATTAAACAGTCTATATCTAACTTGGGAAATTATAAAAATAAAATAAAATAAAATAAAATCTGTTGCTGCATTTCTGCAATTTTACTAATCAAATTTAAATAAAAATTTATTGCTTAGAAAAAAAAAAAAAAAATACCATATCTCTTAAAATTACGCTAAGAAAATAAAACATCTTTGTATAGATTTTCAATTAATTTAAATTTACTTCATGCTATATAAGAGAGATAATTTTTTTTCTGAAGATAAATTTTGCTTTTTATTTAACATGAAAGCTCAAATTTATTTTCTTCGGAAAAGGTTTAAAATCATGTTTTTATAAATAAGTGTGAATTTTTTTTCAAAGGTTCTCTCGAAAAATTTCTAAAACTGTTGAACATAATTCTGTTTTTACCGGTAGTATTTTTTATTATAAATATTTATTTATTTATTTATATTAAGGAAGCGGCATCTAATCGATCACCTTTAAATAATAAATCTATTTGTCTTCTGATAACACATTTTGTCTGTCATATTTGATGATTTCTTTTATTTAACATTCTGATTTTTAAACAATTAATTTAACAACGATTATGTAATATTAATTTAACAATGATTATGTAATTTCATAGCTGACAAATATTTAATTTATTCCGTTTTATTCCAAGTACCTGTCTTTTTTACTTCCCACTTTATCAAATGAATAAATTTTTTCGTATTTAACCGTAATTACGTTATGGAAAATATTAATACAAAAGAAAGTGGTGTGAAAAAATAGCGGATTCTGACAATGCTACGAAATAAAATAAAAAGTTACCAGCTCTGCATATATCATTAAATAAACTATACTCTAAATTAATATTGTTTGCTTTGTTTAAAAATATTTATGATTTTCGTAGATGTTTCAATAAAAATTAATTTTTTTTCAATAAATTTAAGACTAAATATTGAAGATATATTTAATTAAATAAATATATATATATATATATTATAAAATTTTTATTGGTTATTTTAAAGAGATTTTTTTTTCAATATTCGTTTGTGTGTAATATCCTAAAACTGAATTTAATAATGAATATGAACAACAACCGACATCGCAAGTATTAAATCCCATGTTTAATTGACATTTTTATACATATATGTAAAACAAATTAGATATGATAAATAAAAGAAGATATAAATGTTAAGTTAATTATATTAAATGGCACTCCAGGGAGTTTTTTTTTTCTTTTTTTTTTTTTTTTTAATTGTTGTATGTTATATGGAGGAAGGGGTAAAAAAAAAGAAGAATTTTTTCGCAGGAAAAAACACACACAGAGAATATTAAATATACACAGAATGTAAAATCTATGTTGAAACAGATTGTTAAACATATCCATAAAGAAACTCTTTGTTTATTTATGAAAAAGAATCTGTTTAGTTTATTGTAATAAAATTAGTTATTTTTAAATATAAAACCATGTTAGACGACCACAGATTTTTTTTTTTTTTTTTTTTTTTTGGGGGGGGGGGGGTTGAGGGGGGCGCTGTTAGATTTTAAGACTCTGACATCGCTCAAAACACTTTTCAGGAGCCTTTATTTAAAAAAAAAAGCATATATCTAAACAAAATATTCTTAGGTAATTATTATGAAGCATCAAAACTTTGTCCCGTTCTTTGCATAGATTTCCTTTCATTTTCACGTACTATTGGGCATTATACATTTTTGCAATTAAATGCATGCGATATTAAACATTTTTTTAAATACAAAGAAATCCAAGAAAAATTAAATTTATGCATGCTTTAGATACCGTTAACTGTGTATTACACACCGATAAAAGAGTTCATTTATAGAATAATTTATAAATTTAAGAATACAAATTTGTTATAATTAAGGTATTTTGAGTAAGAAGAGTAAATTCACGTGACTTACTCCTTTAAAAAGTCTAATAATATTGTGATGTGATAATCCACCATTCACATATTTGAATCTTATACAACACATATATTTAAGGCATATAATCACATATATATATATATATATATATGTATATATATATATATATGTATATATATATATATATATATGTATATATATATATATATATATATATATATATATATATATATATATATATATATATATATATATATATATATAATTTCTCAAATTGGTGTGCAATATAAACAATTAAAGATGTTCTCAAAATTATGTGATCCTGTATAGTAATATTGTAGCTCAAAAAACAAGTTTTTTTTTTTTAAGATGTTATGTAAAATAGATAAATAATTCACACTTCTTAGCATATTGAATGCGGAATTATATGAAATTACTTTTACTTTTGTTTTGGAACTATTTTCTTTTGTTTTGTGAAATAGTGAAAATAGAAGTAGTGATATCCACTTTTTATATTAAAATTTCAATTAGGATAATTTCTAGACACAGTATGAAGGTGTTATTAAATATGTTTAATAATACTAATCATTTATTTTCTATATAAATTGGTTTTGATTTTTGGTTTTGATTTATTTCTGTTTTGTTAATTATATTTGTATTTTGTAAATGACATTGGTATAACAATAATTAAAATATCATCTTCATTATAGTAAAAATATGTATTTTATATTAAATAATATTCTGTGTATTTATATATATATATATAAATTTTGACATTATAATATTTTTGTTCTTAAAAATTTAATTACAATATTTGAAAAAATGAAAGTTTTGAAAAAATTAAGCCGGATTTGTTGATTTGTTTGCCAAGTTGGCATAACTATGGCAACCCTTTCTAATGTTTGTTCTATCATATCATCTCAGTTAATTGATGCCAAATTTAGAGTATAAATTGTGAGGTGACAGTTTTAGGAGTAAGTTGGCTGATTTATTTATTTATTTATTTATTTATTTATTTTGGAGGTATAAGAACATGCTGCTCTGTCTCACTGTAGTTAATGTTTTGATAATAAGTGCTTCTATTGAAAATAGTAAAGTAACACCTTAAATGTTTATTGTGGGATGAATAATACATTTGTAATTGACATTCATTTGTGAATTCACTACCAAGTATGGAGATAAATTTTTGTTATGGTGAGAAAAGAGATGATGTAAGTAGATTTTTTTATTCATCATTTTCAATAAATGAAATGAAAATATATAGAGAAAATATTTCATTTAACTACATATATTTATAACATATTTAAAAATAAAATCCTGAAATTCTTTCTAATATGATACGTTTATTTATGTTTTTAAACACTCAGTTGTGTACAGGATAAACAAAGAACCTTGATCATATTGAATAAAAGTTATAACACATAATTATGATAGTAGATTATAACTCCTCTTCACAAATATGTTTTTAGAAGCCTTTTACTGTATTTTAATCATTCTATAATTTCCTTGTCTTGAAACATAAATTTCTGGAGTTTAATTTACACAGTTAATACTGTTGTTGTTGTTGCCAGTCCCCATTTGTCAGCAAAGCTAAACAAAGTATATGACTCCAGAAACTCTGATCATATCGAGTACATAGAGCAGATCCTTATATAGAGCCCCTCTAGTTAGGTTAAGACAGTCGAGGATATAGTCAGCGTTGCCTGACAAGTAGTAGAGCATGTAAAGAAAATATTTACTCTATCTTTCTGTATCATAGACCTCAGATGATCCCTGCGAAAATGTGAAATGACAGTCTGCTCTTGCCTGCTGCACTGGAGGGACAAGGAACCACCGGGGCGATTACCCTGATACCTGTGGTCAGCAGGAGAGACGGTAGGACCTCGTAGATTGATAAAATTGGATTACAATTCTCAAAAAGTAAGAAATGCCCGAGGAAACAAAGGTAGATCTCGGCCACTTGTAGAAAGAGAGTCTGCAGTTTCATTACCTGCAATGTCTACATGAAAAGGTATCCACTGCAAGTGAATATCACAAAAGATTTAAAGACTTTTCAGCTTGTTCAAAATAGCCACGCCGACATCGTCTCCCACGCTATGATAATTTGAAAGATGTTGGATAGCACTCCGGCTATCACTAAAAATCCAAATATCTTTCGAACTAGGAAGTGTAAGTACTCTATTGTGGCCAGCTTCTATGGCTATTAATTCACTGCGAAAGACAGAGCAGCCGTCAGCGATGATTATTAAAGCATGAGTCTAAAATCCACATTTCAATACTCTAAAAAGTGTCATACAGCCTCATTCCTGTCTTGGAAGTGCGTCGGAATTTCAAAAATGGCAAAACACGTGTTCAACAAATTCAAGGGGAACTTCTTTTGGTGAAAAGAGTTTGGACCCAGGGAGAGGGGGTAGGGGAACCGCTAGGAAAGGCAAAATTTCAAACGTGTAGGTATGATATGTGATACATCTCTGGAAACGTTTTATAAAGGAAATGAACTTGATATAAATAGTTTTGTTCTGTGATAATTATTAAAGGAGATACACGATTTTTTTTAGTTTTGTAATGTAGATTTTACACACATGTATTTCCTTTAATAATCATCGCAGGACAAAACTATTCATATCAAATTCATTGTTTTAAAGAGATATTTCCAAGGATGTATCATAAGACATACTATCCTGTTTGAAATTTTAAAATTGCGCTCTCTAGCAGCCCACCTTGCTTCCCCGGAAACAAAATTTGTTCACGAAAAGAGGTCGCTCTCAAATTCATTGAACGTTTCGTTATTTTTCGAAATCCGACGCATTTGCAAAGTTTGGTAGAGGGATTTTTTAGCCGACCCTATATATATATAATTTTACCTGTTTATTATAAAAGGGAAATATTTATAAAATTTTTAACACATTTTTATCATTTTTTTTTCTGACAATAATATTTATCATTTATATAAAATTGTCTGAAACGCAGAAATAAATTCAGGAGATGAGCAGATATATTAAGATTATCTGATATATAGATATAAAAAACATTCTCACATTTATTAAGCGACTAAAACTCAAAATTTAAGTGCGCTGATTACTTAATTAATTTCACAAAGGGAACCATATTTGAAGAACACAGTGTTGCCTCAACGTAAAAATAAACATATACTTTATGTAATTTTTTTAACAATATTTGAAAATTTCGTACTTTTTTTTTTATAATTCCCTAAAAACTAATTAAAGTTAGGATACTTTTTCATTCAAATTAATTTTTCCTTAAGAAAAAAAAATACTCTTAACATATTTAAGTGACAATTCTTCTTGTTTCATCATAAAAACCTTAATTTGTGAAAGAATATTACGCTAACATATTCATTGTCTTGTCCACGTTTAAAAAGAACGAAAATATTGAAGCGTGAAAATATACAAGATCCATGGCTCAAAAAAAAAAATTATATACATATTTTTGTATCGAATTACGTGAAAACCTTATTCAAGCAATTTCAAAGAAGCACATAGGCAGTTTTTAAGTTTATTCTTCATTTTCAGGCTAACATGTGCAGTTATTTTATTCCTGCGAAAGGCAACGTGAGTCTAATTAAAATAGATTTTGAAGAAAAAAACATATTTATTTTTTAATGACTGCAACTATAATAAATTACTTTTTCAAAATAAAATTAAATGCAAAGAAACTACCATTTAGGTAGTACCAATAGTTTAGATTTTACCAATAGTAAGCTTCATGCTTACTATTAACATTCATGAATGATTATGCAATAGTTACTCATATTAAGGAAGAGTTATACATATAAATTTAAATAAATGTGTTTACAGGAAAAAAAAAATCAATATTTATTTTACACAAAATTTCTGATACTGTACCAGAATTATATTATGTTTTATTATTAGACATGAAAAACTTCACAAAGTACCTCTTAATAATATTGTTAATGGTGAAACCTCTTTTTCCTCTTTAATACAAAATCTACAAAATGTTATTTACTGTAATATATAACCTTCTTTCAATTTCCTTAGAAATTTTATTTTGCAGCTCATACAAATAATTAATAAATAATTAATTAATTATTAATAATTAATTATTAAATAATTAATATCACCCATGTTTGTTGAATAAATACACAAAAACTTCATGTGTTGTATTTGATGATAATTATTATTGTTATTTTAAATTATACCATTGTTTTGTATAAATAATAGATGTTGTTTTCATTTATTAATTTTATTGTTGCAACTAATAAATTATAAGAAATGCGTGCAAAACTTTTCAAAAGGAAAACTTTGCCGTACACTTTATATAAATGCAGGTAATTTATGCTGTTTCGAAATTACAAATTAATATAATAATAATAAATCTCTGACAGAAATAAATGTTGCGCTATATTACTTATAATATTAATTTAAAAATTATAGACACATTTCTTGTAAAGAATAACGACAGTTGTTAATTTGAAATTCACAAATTTGCTTGAAATAAATAAAATAAAAATGATTAAAATCTTTGAAATTAATAATGTAACTCTGTACATTTCTGAAATTTTCAAATGAAATATAAAAATTAACATATTTTTTTAAATGTCAATTGGGTAATAAAAACAAATAATAATAATAACATACACACATACATATATGTATACGGCTAGACATATATCAAGTACTATCACTTACCTACAACAAACTAAAGCTTCAAAAATTTCCAATGGATTTTTGTTAAATATATATTTTCTCAAAATTGTAAATAAAAAGTATATTTCAAAATGTTGTTTTTATCTCAAATATAATATAATTATATATTATTAACTAACATTGCATACAAAACAAATAAATCACTTAACTTGTAGGATTTATAATTTCATAAGAATATACATTAAATTGCAAAATGATAATATTTTTATTGCGCATGATTTAAAAAGAAAAAAAAAAAAAAAACATAACCATTACATTCTCTGAAATCATAAACATTATATTCCAAAGAATAATTTTGTTAAATAAAATTAAACAAATAGCGAAAATATTTATTTGGAATTACATACTTTTCAAGTATTTTAAAGAAAATATTTACTAACTTCCGGCTCATTCGGAAAGCTAGGTTGATTTATTATTATTATTATTATTATTATTTTAATCAAGTGTATTTTAATCTATTATTATTATTATTATTATTTTAATTAAGATTTTGAAAGAAAATGATACATAAAATTCACTTATGGAATTATTGAAGTTATTGATGTAGGCTATGTACATATGGATATTTAAGCAAATCGATTCATAAATATATTTTTAATGCGAATTTAAAATTTTCAAGTGACTAGTTAATAGTTCAGTAGTTAGTGAATAGTTCAGTACTTCAAAAGTTATCGTGATGAAAAATTTTTAAGTAGTAATCTGATACCAAGTAGCCGCAATTTGAAAAAACAATTTCAAAGCAATTTACTTAACAAACTCATTCAAGACATTCATAACATAAGTCCACTGTCCAAATCTGATTCGAATTAGTTCTTTAATATTTCAAAAGTTACCATAATGACAAGTTTTCCAGTAGTAGACTTATATTACATGGCCGCAACTACGAAACAAAATGGAGGAGCAAGTCACCCAGCAAACTCATTCAGAATATTTGCTATATATGTCCATTTCCCAAATCTGGTTCGAATTAGTTCTTTAATATTTCAAAAATTAGCGCGATGACAAGTTTTCCAGTGGTAGACTGATATTACATTGGCACAACTACGAAACAAAATGGAGAAGCAAGTCATCCAGCAACCTCATTCAGGATATTTGCTTTATAAGTCCATTGCCTAAATCTGGTTCGAATTACTTCAGTATTTCAAATGTTATCGCAATGACAAATTTTCCAGGGGCAGTCTGATTTCAAATGGCTGCCACTTGGAAACTAAGTGGTAAAGCAAATTGCCTAGCGAACTCATCCAAGATATTTGATAGATAGGTCCACTGTCCAATTATGGTTCGAATTATATCAATGTTTTAAAAGTTATCGCGGTGACAAACTTTCAAGTGACAGCCTTATTTCAAGTAGCCCCTTTAATTTAACATATACTCCGCTTTAAGACAAAATGACGGGGCAAGTTAATTAATAACCTTGGTAGAAAGAAACCCTTATATAATCTATGTAAACACCAAATTTAATCAAATCTGGTTTTAAATACGTTTTTTAGAATTGTTATAATGAATTATAACTGCTTGTTCGTTTTTAATATTTCATAATTAAAATCTCTATTCTGTAAAAAAAAAAAAAAAAAGAAAGAAAGAAAAAAAGATAGGTTTTCTTAGCTATATTTATTTTAGTTTCAAAACGCTTTGTAATCACATGTATTGCACGGTAGGAAGATATTCAATTCTGAGAAGTATTTTTGGTCAAGAATTCTTTGTATATATATTTTTTCTCTTGAGAATTGTAAGCAAACAAATAAACAAAAAAAAAAAAAAAAAAGGAGGCTTTTCCCCTCGCATTTTTCTTACAACAAAGAGGTGTGTCCCTCTCTTTCTTTCATTCATTGCTTCCGTGAGAAGCAGTTCTCTGTTTTCTTGTTTCCAAGCGGAGTGAAACGTGTCTTTCTTAGGTCGCTGAAGGTCAGCGTGGTGGGTGTGGCGGTCACAGATGTACCTCTCAGCTGTTCAGTTCTCGGTTACAGAGGGGGAGTGAAATGGGAAAAATTCTCTCGGAGATTAAAATACCTGTCTACCTGAGGGGGCGAATTGAGGTCGGGCAAGTTTTGCTGACTGTATGGGCGTGTGTATTTTGTTTGAGAAATATTTTTAAATGAGGGCGTATTAATTTTTGTGGGAGTGACCAAGGGGGATATTTTGGGGTAGTTATAGCGAATGAGACTCTCTTTTTTTTTAGCCGAGTGGAATGGCAACGAATCAGAGGTTGGTTTTTGTTCAGAGCTTGAATGATACGGTTTTTCGAGTGGTTGTAAGAGACTTTTTTTGTTTTTTTTTTGTGTTTTAGGGAGAGGGGCTTTTGGCCCTCTCCGAAAAAACGACTTGAGTTTTAGTAGATGTTACCTGGCGTCTCGCTGTGCTTTTTGTTGGAGTCTTCTTCTCTGGGATGGCTCGTGTGATGTTGTACCTCGCAATCGAAGGCTGACCGGTATCCCCATCATCGCTCCCGTGCCCTGAATTAGCTGGTGAGCTAAGTCGTAGTGGAATGACGAAAAACCACGATACGCTGCATTCTTCAGTGAGCGTTCGTCGAGATGTTCGAATAGATTTGTAGAACAGGAGTTTCTTCGCTCTATTTCTTGACTGTTGATAATCGAGAGGCTGAAAAACCTAGAGAAAGGGAAGTAAGGTGACTCCTCCTGGCAGCCTGTTAAGTAGTATTTTTGTTCATTTTGCTTTAACCCCTTTTCTTCGTAACTACTTAAATATGTGTGAAATTATCATTTATATACATCTTCTATGTTTTGTGGAAATCAGTATTAAAACCTTGAGATATGTTTTAGAGAAAGAAAAAAAAATATATATCACTGCCTTGTCCGCGTCAGTGTTTAGTGATTGCTAGAAGGTGTTATATGTTATAAAGAGGAAACCTTTGTACTTTGATTGTGACTAAATTATAATTAATGATTGAAAATATATGATGCGTGTAAATCAAAATTCTACTTTTAACCCGTTAGTAGTCGCTATAGACAGCGCCACCTATAAAAAATTGCGCACTTTTTATTTAACAGTCACCAATAATTTTAAGAAGTGCTGTGACTGACGTTTCTTTGATTTTATTCGCGTTTTATGTATATCAAATGCCACTTCTAAAAATTTTTGGTGGCTATTGAATAAAAAAATCTTTCAACACTAAAGGATGGGCGGCAAATCGACCAACTAGCGACTACTAACGGGTTAAAATAAAACTATTTCAGTTTTAAAGCTAATTTTTACTTGTATGTTTTTATTTAGATATTACATTCCTGTTACTGTGTTAATTGAAACTTACTTTTAAAAAAATATGGGGTTTTGTTTTTATAATTCAGGATTAGTCTTTGGGGAGCTAAAGGAAAGGAAAGCGAAAAAAATTTCTCTTATAGGAGATTATTGTTTTCCATTCGAGCTGGGTTTTTGATTTTTGTACTCATTAGATCCTAAAAAAAAAAAAAAAAAAAAAAAAAACAAATGTGAGAGAAGCTAAATTAAGAGTTAATTCTTCGGTTGAATGTTAGTCCATAGGTTTTATTTCTTTTTATTTTCCTTTGTGTTTGGTGAATATACTTACTGTATAATCTGGAATGCTACTGTTTTAAAATCTGCATTTAGTTTCTTGTGAGTCAGTATTAGAGTCCTGCATCGGGTCGGGTAACCCGATTTTACCCGAACCCGACCCGACCCGCGGGTCGGGTTCGGGTCGGGTTGGCAGAATTTTTTCTCTTGCGGGTCGGGTTCGGGTCGGGTTGACTGATCTATTTTTCGTGCGGGTCGGGTTCGGGTCGGGTTGACAGATTTTTTTTTCTTGCGGGTCGGGTTCGGGTTCGGGTCGGGTTTGGTTTTCAAGAAGTCGGGTCGACTGGAGAACATCTTTCAAAATATTTTTTACAATTATAAACATATATTTATAGGCATGTTTACAACTATGTAACTAATTTAAACATTCTGTGCGCATACTAGACATGTATCGGTTGGTTGTTTGGTTGGAGGATTTAAGGTCGATTGACTCCAGATGTGTCCTAGGCCTATAGGGGGTATGCCGTCCGTTTGAGTCTTTCTAAGGTGTCCTAGCCCGTACTTACGCGTGTTTTGGAGGAAAACTCCGAACGGCTAGGTCGATGAGCGCGACCTGGGATCGAACCCGACACCTCCCATCTACCAGCTTCGAGCGCAGAACCGCTGGTGGGCAGACATGTACCGGAGCACCCTATTCGTATCCGCGGATATCCGCCAGAAAAATAGATCCGTATTTGCATCTGGATCTGTTTGCTTTTCTTCAACGGAACTAATATGTACATTCGGTAACAAAAGTGTCCGAACACTAGCAAAAATTCCTATGTAAAAAAAGTTCACTTCATAGGGTTTTGTTAAATAAATCCTTGTCGAATCCTGTTCTTAGTCAGTGTAAGAACATGATTCGACAAGGATTGTTTTAACAAAACCGAATGAAATGTACTTCTTTTACATAGGAATTTTTGCTAATGTTCGGACACTTTTGTTACCGACTGTATCTTTTGTAGAATTTGTATGAAAATTAGAAAAGTATTATAAATCTTTCTCGATTGTTGTTAATATATAAAGAAATATAACCTCGCATTTACAGTCTAGAAATTGAAAAGATATCGCAGTTTACAAGTTTTTTTTTTCTTTACTTTCTTCTATATTCAGTAGAAGAAAGTATTAGATTCGTAAAAATTTTCAACTTCCGATTTTTGACGAATTTGCACGTTTTGAGAGTCCAGAACACGATTTGACTATTTCTAGAAAATATCAGTCTGCGTTTCTGTATGTGTGTGACAAAAATTTTGTGGCGACTTTATCTCTGGAATTACTGCACATAATTGCATATAAATTTATAAATAAATGCACCTTGACATAAATTAGTGCCTATCAACTTTTGGTGCCCATTGCTCAACAGATAGCGCTGCTATACAGTGATTTCCACAATTTAAGGGAATGCTATATCTCAATAACTACTGCAGAGAATTGCATATAAATTTATATGTAGAAGCACATTGACATAACCTAGTCCCTATCAACTTTTTATGTCAATTTCTCAAAAGGTGGCGCTGCATACAGTGATTTCCATAGTTCAAGGAAAGGCTATATTTCAGGAACTACTGCACAAAATTGCACATAAATTTATATGTGGATATAAATTATTGTCTTTTCACTTTTGGTACCAATAATTCAATAGGTGGCAGTGTTATACAACGATTTCCATAATTTAAGGGAAAGAGATATCTCAGGTTCTATTGTGTATAATAAATAAATAAATAAATAAATAAATATATATATATATATCTGAAAAGACCATTATCAGACATTATGCTGATTCAATTTGGATGCATATCAGCCAATAGGTGGCGCTGCTGTCCTGCAATTTTCCCCGAGAACAGAAAAGCTATATTTCAACTTCTATGGTGTATAACTTTACAAAATAAAACGCGTTTTTACTTTCTTCTATCTTCAATAGAAGAAAGTATTGGATTCGTAAAAATTTTCGATTTCGGGTTTTTGATGGATTTACACGTTTTGAGAGGTGTAGAACACGATTTTACCATTATTAGAAAATGTCTGTCTGTCTGTCTGTCTGTCTGTCTGTCTGTCTGTGTGTGTGTGTGTGTGACAAAATTTTGTGGCAACTGTATCTCTGGAACTACTGCACAGAATTTCATACAAATTGGTATGTAGTTGCACCTTGACATAAATTAGTGCCTATCAACTTTTGGTAAAAATCGTCTTACAGGTTGCGTTGCCATCCCGCTTTTTCTAAATTTTCAACAGGGTGATAAAGGCAAAAATTTTCAAGATGGGTATCTTTCGAAAGGTCTCGTCAGTACCTTTAAAAAGAATGGTTGAACTATAAATCTGTGATAATTTAAAACAAAGTTATCGATTTTTTTACTTTTTACGAAAAAAAAACTTAGAAAAAAATCTTTTTTTTTTCTCCCCTTAATTTTATCAAACTCCCACGGTTTCCGTGTTCTGACAAACTTTAACATATTTTTGCATTTTTCCCCTAATTTTGTCACAGTTCCACGGTTTCCGTGTTTTGACAAACTTTGACAAAATTTTGGGCAAAATGTGAAAATTATTCTAAATTTGTCAAAACACGGAAACAGTGGGACTTTGACAAAATTGGGGGAAAAAAGCAAAAATTAGTTTAAGTTTGTCAGAACACGGAAACCGTAGGAGTTTGATAGAATTAAGGGAAGAGAAAAAAAAAAAAAAAAGTGGGACTTTGACAAAATTTTGGGTAAAATGTGAAAATTTGTTTAAGTCCCACTTTCTTTTTTTTTTTTTTTTTTTCCCTCTCCCCTTAATTCTATCAAACTCCCACGGTTTCCGTGTTCTGACAAACTTAAACTAATTTTTGCTTTTTTCCCCTAATTTTGTCAAAGTCCTACGGTTTCCGTGTTTTGACAAACTTAGAATAATTTTCATATTTTACCCAAAATTTTGTCAAAGTCCCACTTTTTTTTTTTTTTTTTTTTTTTTTATTATTGTTGCTGAGTGAATTTGTATAGGAAAAGATAGAAGAAAGTCATGTGGTGGCCACAACATACTAGTTTAATATACTATTTATGGAGAATAAAACTGTCTTTCTTTGTACAATGTAATTTTTCTCTAAGATGAATATCGTCTGCATTCATTATGGTAGGTAATTTTAATAAATAATAGCTATAGTAAATTATCTGTACTGAGCGAATTTGTATTAGAAAATATAGAAGAATGTCTTGTGGTGAGCACAACATAATAGTTTTTTTTTTTTTTTAATTATCTTAATTATTATTTATTTAATACCTTTACTTTTAACGAAATTCAATCCTCGCTTTTGTGTAAACGGAATTTTGAATTTTCCTCCATTTATACTTGTTTATACAGCAAATATAGAAGAAATACTTGTTGTGATTTCATCTAAAGCTAGTATGCTGTGACCACCTAAAACTTTCTTCTGTATTTTCCTATAGGAATTCGCTCAGTAAAAATATTTTCTTAAAACTATTATTTATTAAAATTATATACCATAATGAATGATTTTCATTTAGAAAAAACTAACACTAAATATAATAAAAGAAAGACAGTATAATTCTCTATAAATGAAGTCTTAAAAAAAGCGTTTTCATAATGGTTACCTCATACATCAGGTTTCGTAGTGTTATATGCCATAGAAGTTGAGATGCAGCCACATCCCGTTCTCAGGGAAAATTGCACTATAGCAGCGCCATTTATTGGCTGATATGCATCCAAATTGAATCAGCGTAATGGCTACACTGATACATGTCAAGTTTTGTTTGATAATACACAACAGAACCTGTGATATAGCCTTCCCTGAAAATGCGAAAGACGACGTATAACAGCACCACTTATTCAGCAATTGACACAAAAGTTGGTAAACACTAACTTATGTCAAAGTGTATCTGCATATAAATTTATATACAAAATCGTGTAGTAGTTCCTGAGCTATAGCCTTACCTGAAACTGTGAAAATCGCGGTTCAGCAGCGCCACTTGTTACGAAATTGACACCAAAAGTTGATAGGTATTAATTTAGGTCAAGGTTAACTGCAGTAGTTCCCGAGATACAGTCGCACATTTTTTTTTTTTCACGCAGACACACAAACTGACAGATACATATTTTCTAAGAATACCTAGACAAATTGTGTTCTGGAACCCTCAAAATGTGTAAATCCATCAAAAAACGGAAGCTGAAATTTTTTTACTTTTCCAATACTTTCTTCAATTGAATACAGAAGAACGTAAAAAGTAATGTAAAATAAACACATTTAGGAAACGGATTCCATTAAGGTATAATAATAATATTCTTTAACGTCTTCTTTAGAACAAATAAACAAAAACAACGCACGAAAATTGCAGCTGTAAGAAGATAATTTGCTGATTGTGTGAATTGAAAGTTATTGCGGGAAAGCAGATGTCCAATTGTGAATCATATATCCCTGCTACCCAAATTATTATAAACATTCATGTCGAACAAAAGCAATAAATAAAGATATATATATATATATATATATATATTTTTTTTTTTTTTTTTCAGAAATAATCATTAAACAACGAACTATTAACACTGAAAATGAAGCATATTTTTGCAATCTTGAAGTTCACAACTCACATAAATGTTCAAACATTATTATTAAACTTTTTTTTTTTAGATTTTTTTTTAATTTTTAACTCAATACAATCAGTAATTACATTTTACTTATTTATTTTTATTTTTTTACTTTCTTCTATATTCAATCGAAAAAGGTATTGGATTCGTAAAAATTTTCGACTTCCGGTTTTCGACGGATTTACAAGTTTTGAGATGTCTAGATTATATATGTCAGGTTTTATTGCGTATAACCCAACAAAACCTGATATGTGAGAAGACCAACATGAGATATTACGCTAATTCAAATTGAATGCCTATTAGCCAACAGGTAGCGCTGCTACAAAGCGATTTCCGCAATTTAAAGAAAGGCTATATCTCAAGAACTACTGCACAGAATTTCATATAAATTTGTATGTAGGTGCCCTTTAATATGTATTAGCGCCTGTCAACTTTTGGTGTAAACCGCTCAACAGGTGGCGCTGCTACACAGCGATTTCCACAATTACAAGGAAAGCTATATCTCAGGTTCTATTGTGTATCATCAAACAAAACTTAATATGTGAGAAGAAAATTATGAGACATTATGCTGACTCAGTTTGAATGCTTGTCGGCCAATAGGTGGCGCTGTTATACTGCAAATTTCATCGATAACAGGATGGCTATATCTCAACTTCTATGCCATATAACTGTACGAACCATGATATGTGAGATAACCATTATAAAAACGCATTGTTTAAGATGTTATTTATAGACGATGAAACTGTTTCTCTTTGGATATTTAGTGTTAGATTTCCCTAAGATGAAAATTATTTGCATTCATCACGTTAAACTTTTTAATAATAGTTTTAATAAATTATTCGCACTTAGTAAATTTGACAGAAAAATATAGAAGAATGTCTTGTGGTGGCCACAACATACTAGTTTTTTTTTATAATTTACCAACTGTGTGACAATAAAAATTTAATTTATTTTATATCATGTTATATCATTTTACCTTGTTTTGCATGATTTTTAGATGAGTAAGTAATGATTCATTTTTCGGGTTTCGGGTCGGGTTCGGGTTAGATAAGTCGGGTTTCGGGTCGGGTTCGGGTCGCAAAAAATTCTCTGTTGCGGGTTCGGGTCGGTTTTCGGGTTGATGAAAATTTTTTTGTCGGGTTCGGGTCGGGTTTCGGGTTGATGAAAATTTTTTTGTCGGGTTCGGGTCGGGTTTCGGGTTGATTTAAAATTCATCTGTCGGGTTCGGGTCGGGTAAAACCCGACCCGCGCAGGACTCTAGTCAGTATTTGGGACTTGGGTTGTTCTGTATATTCACCAACTGTTTATTTTTTTTTATTTTGTGGGAAGTGAAGATTTAGTTCAAAAATTTTCAATATAACTGGACTTAAATTGCTAAGTTAGGTATTTTGGGTGACTAATGAGTACTTGTAAACGTTGTGTACTAAATTAATAAAAAAAATTATTCTAACCACTATACGATCTACTTGTAAAAATTTAATGCTAATAAGTGAAATTAGGAAAGAAAAAATAATCATAATAAATGGTGCCTCTGGGAAAATGTAAGGGAATTTTTTTTGTGCTTTTTAGGGTTCTTTTAGTGGAGGTGCCTTCAAAATTTTTGTTAAAGTCGTTTTTTTTTAATTAGCTCTCTTATTTGTGGTATATATGATTATTTGTATTCTTATATGTGTTTTTTTTGTTTCAATTTCTATGTGCCATGCTGTCCCTGGGGAGAGAAGTGACTGTAAGAGATACACTAATTACCATAGAATCTAATGTTGATGAAAATGCCTTGGGCGGTAGTTTACTTGATGAGGTCAGCGGTGGTGAGTTACCACTTCCTTTTTCACTATCAATAATCTGAAAAATTTCTTGAATATAACTGTCTCATATGTTTTAAAAAAAAAAAAAAAAATTATTTTGGATTTTATTAACTTACATGTGTGAAAATGTGTTAAGGAGGAATTTTTATATTTAAGTAAATGCTATTAATTGTCTGGGAATAGAAAATTTCTGTGGATGTTTCACACATTGAAAATAGGGTATGAGCAATGTATGTGGAAAATTTTCAAATTTTGTAAAAAAAAAAAATTGACTTGGAAGTAAGATAAAAATCCCTCCTTTATAAAAATTTTTTTTTTGGTTTTGTTGACAATGGTGATATATGCATATAGTATTTTGGTTTTTTTTGTCTATACACATACATATTTCTTCTGTTATCTGTAAAAAATTTTTATATATATACATTATTTTGCTACTTTTTTATATACACACATTATTTCACATTTTTGATAAATATACTGTATTTTTACCTTATGAACTACATTTTATCCAAATTAAGGTATAATTTATGGGTGGTAATTTCAAAACAAATTATATGTGAGGTGTCTGCCTCTTTTATGGAATTTAGGAATGTTTTTTTTTTGTAGAAAAGAAATTTTTTTTTTTGGAAAATTTTTGTGAAATTTTGAGCTTTTTGTGAGACAACAAATTAAACAAAAAAAAAAAAAAGGAGGAGATAGGAGTTATGATTGAAATTTTGGTCTCCTTGGGTAAAAGTTAAAAATTTTTTTTTCTTATCCCGTAGTTTTTTTTTAGAGTTAAATTGAAGGTGTTTTTGGTGTAAATTTTATTTTGCAAATTTGCGTTTGTATTTTGAAATTGCCACTAGATATATATATACTTATATACATATTCTTATTAATTTATATACAAATAATGTTGTTTACACTTTTTACAACAAAGTAGTCTGTATTTTACACAAGATTTATGAAAGAAAAAAAAAATTGTTTTTAAGTTTGCAAAATATCTTACATAGTAAAATTTTTTTTTGTGTGCTATTGTAAAATTTGTATGGACTATACATACTTGTGTGAAAAATACAATTGCTAGGACTTTATTTGAAGCTAAGCTGCAGTTAATTATTAGAGACATTTGATGACAGCTACCAACTGTGTTTTTATAAATTTTATGGTATTAGTAATTTTGGTTTAGGTTAATATTTTTTTTCTTGTTGTGGTAAAAAAAAAAAAAAAAAAAAAAAATTGTTGTAGAGGAAAGTACAGATCAAGGTGGGGCAGGTGGGCCGACTAACACAAATGGCCCAAAAGGTTTGGTCGGTGCAATTGTTGCACAGGACCCCGAAATCGTTACGTCCCAGAGAAGGGGAATTCATTTAGATAAATTGTCGTTTATACCAATTTTCACCGGAGGTGACCCTAATTTTAGTGTAAATGATTTTTTGGCAAAAGTTAAGGAAATTGCTACATTTTTACTTTGGAAGCCGGAAGACTATGTCTTCGCCGCATCTCAGAGATTGGCTGGTTCAGCCCTGCGGGTGTTTAAGACACACCAGGACAAAATCAAAACTTTTGGTGACTTCGAAAAATTTTTGAAGGACAGGTTCGGGGAGAAAAAGGATATAGGTGAAATTTTCAAGTCTTTTTGGAATGTCATGCAGGATGACAAAACGCCGGTCGCCGATTTTATCGCGAGTGCGCGGTGTAAAGCTCGTCAAATTGTCAAGGCTCAGAAAATTCCTGAGACTAGTTGGACTGACACCGAAAATGAGTGGTTAATGGCTATGCTGATGAATAATTTGAGACCTGAAATTAGGCGCGGAGTTGTTGCCAGGGCGCCAGTAACTATTGAGGAACTTGAGGCGGTCGCTTTGGCGGAGGAAAAGGCATTTAAGGCGGTGCAAATTCAGCATTCACCCCAAGAATTTGAGCTGGCTTGTGCAGCTCAGTCCTGTGCGCAGCAAACTGCGTCGGAGGCACAAGCGCAACAGCTAAGCAGCCTCACAAGCATTATCGCTGATCTCACCGACCAAATTTCGAAACTTAGCACTAAAGTGCAAAATTTAGAGTCAAAAAATCAGTCCAGGCCTTCGCAAGAAAATATTAGACCAACCCTGCGAAGTAAACGTGAGGTCACATGTTACTATTGCGGCTACAAAGGGCATTATAGCAGGGAGTGCCAACTTCCCAGGCGTCCGCGAAATAACAGAGAGGATAGGACGACAAGTGGTAGAGGTGGATACAGTGGTGGAGTGCAGGATAATAGGGGGCAGCAAAATGACAGTAATGGGTATTTAAACTAATAGGGGTCTCGCCGAGCAGGGCAGAGGTGAGAGACCCTCTTGATGAAAATTTACTGCCCAATACTAGGGAGGTGTCTTTTAGCAATTGGTCAAAAGGGGTTCAGGGAAAACTTCCTATAATCGAATTTAACTTTAACCAGCATAACTACTTCGCTTTGGTTGACTCGGGTTCATCTTGTAATTTGATCTCAGAACATACTTTAGAGGGGATCAGTGTAAATAAACAACCATGTTCTGTGGGATTGAGATCCTTGTTAGGGGGCGAGGTAGCCTTGAGGAACAAGTGCAATATAAAATTTAATTTGGGTGAAAAGGCATTCGAGGAGTCTTTCATTATTAGTGACGGCGCTTTGTCGCCAAATTTTCAAATCATCTTGGGTGTCC
Organism: Salticus scenicus; assembly: GCA_963930645.1. Taxonomy (NCBI): domain Eukaryota; kingdom Metazoa; phylum Arthropoda; class Arachnida; order Araneae; family Salticidae; genus Salticus; species Salticus scenicus. Next base: position 248,924,215 of record OZ005650.1, read on the forward strand.
CATGGCTCATCAAAAATGGTATTAAGATGGATTTTAAAAATAAAATATTGGGGAATGGGGAATTTGAAGTAAATTTTATGGCAAATCAGTTTGAGTCTGTAAATTTTTGTGAAACTCTGTATAAACCTGTAAATATTTATGCGAAAAGCAAGTATGTTGTCCCGGCTAGGTCTGAAATGTTTGTAAATGTAAAATCTCAGGGTATTAATAATTTTTCTTCAGACTTAGTGTTTTTGTATCCAAACAGAGTAATAGCAGATGCTGCTTTAATTGGAAATGCGGTTTGCCCAAATAATATGAATGAGTTAGTAGTTAAAATAATTAATGTTAGTGACTCCCCTGTACATATCAACAAAAATACGCATGTGGGCTTTATGGAACCAATTTTCGAGAGTCTAGAGGAGACCTCTCATTGTGCAGAAGTTACCGAGGTTGGGGATGTTGATCAAATTAATTTAGAATGGAGCACAAAATTTAATCTTGAACATTTGGATGAAAACTTAAAAGCGCGAGTTAAAACCTTTTTAGAGAAAAACAAAGATGTTTTTGCAGCGTCGGTGCTCGATCTTCCCGGTTGCGATACGGTGATGCACAACATCAGGGTAGCTGATAATGTGCCGGTTAAGTGTAGTCCGTATCGTGTACCATACAACCTTCGTGCTGAAATGGATCAGCAAATCAATACCTTAATGGAGGCAAATATTTTGGTCCCGTCAAATTCTAATTACGCATCCCCCGTTATTTTAGTAAAAAAAGCTGACGGCTCTTTTCGGCTCGCGTGCGATTTCCGCCGCCTCAACAAAAAAATCTTAAGTGACAACTACCCCTTGCCTAATATCAGTGAAACTATAGACTCCCTGTCTGGCGCCAAATATTTTACGACATTAGATTTGACAAGTGGGTTTTTTCAACAGAAAATCCCGGAGGAGCAACAGCATTTAACAGCCATTGTCACGCACGACAAATTACTCCAGTGGACCAGGAGCCCTTTCGGATTAAAATCTTCTCCTGCGGCATTTCAACGGCTGATGAATGTCGTTTTGAGTGATTTAAAAAGTTTAAATATTCTTATATATATAGATGATATCTGCGTTGCCTCCTCCGATGTAGAGTCCCACTTGCACAAATTAAATTTAGTCTTTAATCGCCTCAGAGAAAATAATCTAAAATTAAAGCCATCAAAATGTAATTTTTTTCAATCAGAGATAACTTTTTTAGGTTTCAGAGTCTCAGACGGTAAAATTTTCCCGGCTAAGAAAAATGTCGAGGTTATTGACAAATTTAAGCGACCTACAAATCGTAAGCAAGTGAGGTCTTTTCTGGGCTCTATTGGTTTCTATAGGCGTCACATCAGTGACTATTCGAAACGGACCATTAACCTGACTAACCTGACTAAAGAAAAAAATAAATTTGTCTGGAATGAGGAGGCTGAGGCAGAGTTTAGAGACCTTAAGGAAGCACTTGCTGAGATTCCTTCCCTTCGTTTGCCTGACATGTCAAAGGAATTTATTATTTTTACCGACAGTTCTGCAGTTGCAATGGGATCTGTCTTGTGCCAGGAGGATGAAACTGGTTTTCCACACCCTGTAGCTTTTGCTAGCCGAAAACTTAAGGAGGTTGAGAGTAGGTACTCAGCTACTGAAAGGGAGTTGTTGGCGGTGGTTTGGGCAGTACAATACTTCAAGTGCTATGTTTTCCACCGAAAGTTCATAGTGTATACTGACCATGCCGCACTAACGCATGCTCTAAAGTTAAGGGATCCCACGTCTAGGATTGCCAGATGGTTGTGCGCACTCAGTGAATTTAACTTTGAGCCGAGATACATTAAGGGAAAGTGCAATTCAGTGGCGGATTTTTTGTCCAGGTATGTTGACCACACTTTGGAATTTAGCAGGAATGAGGATGTTGCTGAGTGTAATTTTGTCGAGAATTCTGGGCAGGAGATACAAATTTTGGGGAACAGTTCATTGTTGAGTGAAATTCAGTTAGCTCAGGATAAAGATCATTTTTGTAAATATGTTAGCGCGCGTCTTTGTAAAGATTTAACTGTAAAACCTGTTACGTATAAATTTTTTGTTAGAAATGAAATTATAATGTGTCAAAAATTGTCGCCAAAATCAAAACGTGAAGCTGGTGAAAAAATTGTTCTGCCGAAGGCTTTGGTGCCAAAAATTTTCAGTTTGACGCATGATTCTGCCCTAGCATGCCATGCTGGTTTTTATAAAACTTTTAATCGTATCCGTGCAAATTTCTTTTGGCAAGGCATGTATGCAAATGTAAAAAGACTTTTGGACTCTTGCCAGTCTTGTTTGGAGTTGAGAGCTCATAAACCCAAAAGGTTAGCCGAACTCCAAAGGTTAGAAATCCCCGACGCCCCTTTTTCGACCATACACTCAGATATTTGTGGGCCTTATCCCACTACTGAGAGGGGAAATAAATTTGTAATTGTGTACATCGACAGTTTCTCGAAATGGCCTGAAGCATTCGCAATCCCTAACATAACCTCGGATACCATCGCCGATACTCTGGCTGAATTTATTTGTAGGCACGGTACTCCCGCAAAATTTGTTACTGACAAAGGTAAAAATTATATGAGTCAAGCCATCGCTCAGGTCTATAAACAGTTAGGTTTAACTCATGTACACACGTCCAGTTTCCACCCAGCTTCAAATTCTCAGGTCGAGCGGGTTCACTCAACAATGAACCGCGCCCTTGCTCACCTTGTAAATGATCACCATGACGATTGGGATATAAAGTTAAAGTTTGCTTTATTAGCTTTGAGGTCAAGTGTCCATTCCACAATTGATGAGTCTCCTTTCTTTGTAACTTATGGTCGTGATATTAGGTTGCCTTACAACACTCTGTTAGAAAATAATGTTATAAATTATAATGACCAGCCATCTTATTGCGAGAATTTGATCCCTACTCTAAGACAGGTGTATGCACGAACTCGGAATTTGTTAGAACAGGCGGCTGGTAAGCAGGAAAAAGCTCGCAGTAAAATAGCCTGTGATAAGAAACTTAAAGTAGGTGACCTGGTAATGCTATTTACACCTACTATAAAGCCTGGTCTGTGCAAAAAGTTTGTTAAATGCAATAGTGGTCCTTTCCGTGTTCTTAGAAAATTAAGCTCAGTTAATTTTGAGATACAACAACTTAGTAACTTAAAAAATGTGCAGATAGTTCATGTCGACAGACTGTCAAAAATTGTAGACAAACCAGTTTTCCCGGTTTTAGAGAGTTTGGATCAAATTGCTGCAAATCCTAGTAATAATCAGAATCAGCAAGTCAATTTAGGTCAACCTGAGGGTGGTATGGACAATTTACTGGAATGTAATCAGTTTCAGGGTGGAAATTATGGTGGGTTTAGTTCCGCAAACTTTTATAATGTTTTTTTGCCCACAGATCAGGGGCAGGGTAGTGAAATTTTTGTTCAGGAAAATCAACCGGTTCCTTCTTCTTTTAATGCCAACTTAGTAAGCCCCGAGGTCTCTCACCCTGTGCCCTGTCCTGCTCACATTGAACAAAGTGTATCTCCGACAGTAAGCGAAGCCGAGCACGACAATTGTAATATTGAGGAAACTACTCCAAAAAGTCTTAGGACAACAAAAAATGAACTGAGTGTGGAAACGGTTTCCAGGCCAACACATGATTACAATCTTCGCCCACGTAACAACCTTCGATTTTGAGATACATTTTGGGGGTCAAAATTTGTAAATAGTAATTTTTTATTCTCTCTTTTATGATAGTTGTTCGCATGTATATGTTTAGTTTTGTATTCTTTTTGTTGCAGCACCGTGTAATTGTTACCATTCATATCAGTATTTTTCTTTGTAAATATTTATTTGTAATGTACATATGTATATATATTTGCCGGCATTGTACTGTGGTATCATTTTAGTGTCAGAAATTGTTCTTTTATGCGCATGCGTAGTACCTTAAGGTTTTGGGGAATTTTTTTTTGGGGTTCGGGATATCATGTAAGGGGATTTGTCTCAGTCACAAGGTTGTAGGCTAAAAATTCTTTAAAATAAATTTGGGGTGGCAGGTCATGTTTACAATAAAAATTGCAGTTAGATTTTTTTTTTGTTGTTGTTCTCTTTATCTCTCCGATACCTTGTCCTTCACAAAAAACTGGTGGGGGTTTTCATGTAAATAATTTAAGTTAGGAGGTTAATGTTAATGTGTTTGTACCTGCCTCTCTGTGATCTGTGTTTTTCGGGCTTGCCTACAATTTGTGATATAATTTTTGTTTATGTGTGAACATACCTTTGTTTTTTAGTATAAAGTGTATTTTTAATTCTGTTTATTCTGCATGTGAGACAGTGTATATTCTCTTTCATGATTATTGATGGTTTTCCTTGCAGTGATAAGTACAAATTGACGAAATTTTTTGTTTAGAAAAATTAGAACTCTCGAAAAAAAGGGAAAATTTGGCTCTAATCTCTTTTTATATCACAGTCTTTAATGATTGATGCTTGTAGAGAAAAGTGTCTCTTCTGCGTCGATAGGCGCGAGTCTTGTAGCATTGTTTTCTCTCTCCCTAAGGTTTAGTTGTGGTGTATATGGCTCTCATGGGTCGTATAAAAAAAAAAAAATTTATGTATAAAGAAAAAAAAAATAAGGTTCTCAAATGTTGTGTTGTAAAAATTTATCATGTAATGGTTTTGTTTATTTGTATGTATATTTTTATATTTTCTGCATTTATGTATATTTATTGTGTTTTTTTTTAATTGTATTTGGGTTGCCAGGAGTGTTCATGTTGTCCCTGTTTTGGTAGTGGTTTATAGAAAAAAAAAAATATGTCTAAACATTGCCCACTCTGGTCGTTAAGGTAGTTGGTCCAGGGGAATTGTGTCTATTCTGTCTGATAGTTAAGGGCGGTATAGGTGGCAAGTGTTAAGGGTGCATGTCAAGGCTGGTTTGGTAGAATCTGGTTGCGGTCCGACTGGTGCGGTACTGTGAATGCCTTCGTGGTTAAAAGTTTTGTGCCGTGCTATGTCATCTGTGATTGGCTAGATTTTTTTTTTGGAGTTTAAAAGTGTCGGTTAGGCTGGTGCACGTGTCCTTATGCTCTGCCATGTGGTTGTGGTTCAGGTTGGAGTTGGAAGTTGTGTCTGTGTGGATGTGTGAGTTTACGGAGGTCTTGAGGCTGTGTTAATACTTTTCAGGGAGGATTTCTGGGTTCAGGCAATAGCTATTTTCTAGTTTGTAATATAAATGTCTTGGAGAGTGGCAAGTTCGGTGTGCAGATAGAGACGTCTGTTTGCGGATCGAGGAAGGTTTGGGGCCTTAGCTGTCTTCTGTCTTAGGGTCGATGTTTGACTTTTTGATGGTTGGTCACTTTGCCTTTGAATTTTCAGCGGCTTTTCAAAAAAAAAAATTTTTTTGCAAAATTTTTTTTTTTCATTGGGGTAACGGGGTGTTGTTATAATGAATTATAACTGCTTGTTCGTTTTTAATATTTCATAATTAAAATCTCTATTCTGTAAAAAAAAAAAAATAAAGAAAGAAAAAAAGATAGGTTTTCTTAGCTATATTTATTTTAGTTTCAAAACGCTTTGTAATCACATGTATTGCACGGTAGGAAGATATTCAATTCTGAGAAGTATTTTTGGTCAAGAATTCTTTGTATATATATTTTTTCTCTTGAGAATTGTAAGCAAACAAATAAACAAAAAAAAAAAAAAAAGGGAGGCTTTTCCCCTCGCATTTTTCTTACAACAAAGAGGTGTGTCCCTCTCTTTCTTTCATTCATTGCTTCCGTGAGAAGCAGTTCTCTGTTTTCTTGTTTCCAAGCGGAGTGAAACGTGTCTTTCTTAGGTCGCTGAAGGTCAGCGTGGTGGGTGTGGCGGTCACAGATGTACCTCTCAGCTGTTCAGTTCTCGGTTACAGTGGGGGAGTGAAATGGGAAAAATTCTCTCGGAGATTAAAATACCTGTCTACCTGAGGGGGCGAATTGAGGTCGGGCAAGTTTTGCTGACTGTATGGGCGTGTGTATTTTGTTTGAGAAATATTTTTAAATGAGGGCGTATTAATTTTTGTGGGAGTGACCAAGGGGGATATTTTGGGGTAGTTATAGCGAATGAGACTCTCTTTTTTTAGCCGAGTGGAATGGCAACGAATCAGAGGTTGGTTTTTGTTCAGAGCTTGAATGATACTGTTTTTCGAGTGGTTGTAAGAGACTTTTTTTGTTTTTTTTTTGTGTTTTAGGGAGAGGGGCTTTTGGCCCTCTCCGAAAAAACGACTTGAGTTTTAGTAGATGTTACCTGGCGTCTCGCTGTGCTTTTTGTTGGAGTCTTCTTCTCTGGGATGGCTCGTGTGATGTTGTACCTCGCAGTCGAAGGCTGACCGGTATCCCCATCATCGCTCCCGTGCCCTGAATTAGCTGGTGAGCTAAGTCGTAGTGGAATAACGAAAAACCACGATACGCTGCATTCTTCAGTGAGCGTTCGTCGAGATGTTCGAATAGATTTGTAGAACAGGAGTTTCTTCGCTCTATTTCTTGACTGTTGATAATCGAGAGGCTGAAAAACCTAGAGAAAGGGAAGTAATGTGACTCCTCCTGGCAGCCTGTTAAGTAGTATTTTTGTTCATTTTGCTTTAACCCCTTTTCTTCCTAACTACTTAAATATGTGTGAAATTATCATTTATATACATCTTCTATGTTTTGTGGAAATCAGTATTAAAACCTTGAGATATGTTTTAGAGAAAGAAAAAAAAATATATATCACTGCCTTGTCCGCGTCAGTGTTTAGTGATTGTTAGAAGGTGTTATATGTTATAAAGAGGAAACCTTTGTACTTTGATTGTGACTAAATTATAATTAATGATTGAAAATATATGATGCGTGTAAATCAAAATTCTACTTTTAAAATAAAACTATTTCAGTTTTAAAGCTAATTTTTACTTGTATGTTTTTATTTAGATATTACATTCCTGTTACTGTGTTAATTGAAACTTACTTTTAAAAAAATATGGGGTTTTGTTTTTATAATTCAGGATTAGTCTTTGGGGAGCTAAAGGAAAGGAAAGCGAAAAAAATTTCTCTTATAGGAGATTATTGTTTTCCATTCGAGCTGGGTTTTTGATTTTTGTACTCATTAGATCCTAAAAAAAAAAAAAAAAAAAAAAAAAAAAACAAATGTGAGAGAAGCTAAATTAAGAGTTAATTCTTCGGTTGAATGTTAGTCCATAGGTTTTATTTCTTTTTATTTTCCTTTGTGTTTGGTGAATATACTTACTGTATAATCTGGAATGCTACTGTTTTAAAATCTGCATTTAGTTTCTTGTGAGTCAGTATTTGGGACTTGGGTTGTTCTGTATATTCACCAACTGTTTATTTTTTTTTATTTTGTGGGAAGTGAAGATTTAGTTCAAAAATTTTCAATATAACTGGACTTAAATTGCTAAGTTAGGTATTTTGGGTGACTAATGAGTACTTGTAAACGTTGTGTACTAAATTAATAAAAAAAATTATTCTAACCACTATACGATCTACTTGTAAAAATTTAATGCTAATAAATGAAATTAGGAAAGAAAAAATAATCATAATAGAATGTGGATTTGAAATTTTCATTTGGCTGTCACTTGGAAACAAAAAAGTAGAGTGACTTGGTTAACGAACAAATCCAAGATATTTGTAAGATAACTTTGCTGTCAAACTTTGGTTAGATTTATTTCATTATTTCAAAAATTACTTTGATGGAAAATTTTCCATTTTATCTAGACAGACAGATCTTTAGATAAATAAACAAAGTGATTGCAATAGATCGATTTCTAAAGATATCAGCCTAAAAGTATATTAAATATCACCAATAATTATGTTTAAAGGCGTTCCCTTGTAAGCATTAAAAGCCAGGAATAAATGATAATTTCAATTGAACTCCGAATGAGTGTATTATGAAACAAAGCTTTCCTTTATACTGCTAATAACTATTATTATGAAAATAGCTTTAGAAAAATGATTGCTAAAATTTTTCTTTCTTGCATCTATTGTAATCTGTGTCAGAATGCTAAGTCCTTTCCAATAAATGGATATATTTGTTAACATTCAACCTATAAGTATTGAAAACAGATTCCCGTCTTTATATACGGAAATTATTATTAAAACTCGTTGCATTTTAAATAGCAGATAATTTTCCAATGCAAGGCGAATGATCAAATTTGTAAACGTAAAACAATATCAAAATTAAACTTTGTTAATATTTAAAGAACGAGTAAGTTAAGTGCTTTTAAATAAGCTAAAAAAAAAAAAAAAAAAAAAAAAAAGAAGTTTTTCTTTTTCTTTTATAGTTATAAAAAAAAAAAAAATACTTACTATTCATTTTGAATTTCTTTTATTTTTGAAAATTTATTTATTTCGTGTCTAAAAATTCATTAAGATACAATCGTCGAAGGACGATGGAAAAAAAATAAAGTAAACACAATAAATTTAATAATCATTATAATAAAATAACGATAAATAACTGAAAGTTATGTTTTTCGCAAACTAATGATGTTTACTTACAAAGATTTTTAATTATCCTAATTGTTTTATTTATTTTTTTAAGTTCTCTATTCATTATTAACTAACAACGGAAGTACTCATCTATAAAATTTGTTTTTGAATCAATATAAAGCTTGAATTAACGATAGGAATTCGACAGAAAATTTACTGATTAATACTCGCCTTGTACGTTTATCGCAAGGTTAACATGAACGGAAAATCATGCAGTACGCATTGGTTATTAACATTATCCAATCGTACGTTTTCTTTTAGTTTAACATGCAATGTCCTTTGCCGCCGTTGTCAAAAAACGGATAGACAGAAGGTCAGACAGCCAGACTAATTGAAATCATAACGACACTTAAACATTGTTGGAAAATGTTAAAAATGCTTAACACAAGCGTAAATGCAATTCCAGTAATTTGTAATTGCAGTTTTTAATGTAACTGAATATTTTAGTGTAGCCCTGTAAATCTTGGTGCTAATCATATCTTTTTCTGTAGGAAACACTTATTTATCATATAAACAAAATATACCAATTTTATTTTGCTTTTGCAGTAAAAAGTTATTTAAATTTTATTTATAAAAATGTCTCTCCTAAAATAGAATGCATTAGCTTTTATTTATTTATTTATTTATTGAAGGGGGTATGTCTCAGTACACAAGCCAGTTGTACAGAATTCCATTTTAAATAACTGACATTCCACAGTCAACTGAATAACACATATGATTTTTAAGAATTTCTGAAAATATTTCTGGACTGTGGAGGTGAGCAGGACATATAAACAAACGAACAACCAGATAGACAGATATACTAACTCAAATCATATTCGCTCATAAAAATTGTTACAAATTGTTAAAAATTTTTAACATAAATGGAAATTCATTTCCATCAATTTTTCAATGTTAGCACTGAATGTAACTGAATATTTCTGTTTTGCCATGTAAATCTTAATGCTATTTATATTATATTCTGAAGAAAGCTTTCTTTTGAGTATATGGATAATATATTTCAATTTAATTACGATTTCTCTAATGTAAAACATTAAAATATGGTTTATAGAAATATCTTTCATAGAACACAATACTTTGGAAATTTGTCGGGTATCCCTTAACGTAAACCAGCGCCGGTATTTACTCCCATTTCCAATAGTGATCATTCCGTAGTAAATTTGAATAACATATTTCAATTTCATTAAGATTTCTGTAAAGTAAAGGTAATAAAATATGATTTATTGAAATACCTCTCATAAAATTCCGTGCTTTCGAATAATTTCACGTGTCCCTATAAGCAAATCAATAATGTTATGTACTTCATTTTCAATAGGAAATATTCGATTATGAACTTCAGTGACGTATATCAGTTTAAAGAAATTCCATCAATATTTACGGAAGTCAGAGCGCGGACAGACAGGGAGACAAGCAGTCAGAAATACAGACAAACAAACTGATGTCATAAAGACTTTTAAAATTGTTTGAAAATGTATAATAACTATTCGGATAAATTTAAGGCTATAATTGAAATTAGCTACAATTGCATTTTTTTTGCATTTTTTGCTTACATTAATCGTTTTTAACACTTTTTAACGATGTTTCAGAGGGAATTTGAATTCGTGTATCGATCTATCTTTATGACCGTCTGTCTGTCCGCGCTATAACTATCGTGAATACTCACGGAATTTCTTTAAATAATATATGTTATTCAAGTTTACTATGGGATATTTTCTATTGGAAATAGGGTAAATGCCGGCACTGAATTATGTAAGGAGATACTCAAAAATTTTCCAAAGCATTTTGTTCTATACGAGTTATTTCTATAAAACACCTTTTATTACTTATTTTTTGTGCGAGTTATAATTAAATTAGAATTTATCATTCATGTTCACAGAAAAATGCTTTCTTTAGAATATAGTAATGGGTAGCTTTAAGATTTACAAGGTCACTCAAAAATATTCAGATACATTAAGGGCTATAATTGAAAATTACTTAATTATTACTTTTTTTATGCATAAATAAAATACGTTTACTGTTATTAGTAATTTTTTATGATATTCAAGGAGGCTATACCTGATAATTATTGCTAAAAATCTTAGAGAATTTTATGTGTAAAACGTTTATTCTCAGGAGTTATGTTGATTAATATTTTCTGCCCATTAAATGGTAAAAAGTGCTTTGTGTTGAAAACTTTGTAATGAAAACGTATACATGTACACCAGAAAGTAAACATCAATAAAAAGCACGTGTATTTAAAAAATATATATATTGAAATTCCTGCTTTTTCCATTTGTGTCATGGAATTTTAAGATGAATTGCTATTTTAGAATGATACAGAAAGATGTTTTGTGATAGCCACAGCATACTAGTTCATACTTGTAGCTGTATTATGTTCCTGTAATTTAAAATTGTATCAAATAGCATAGATGCTTTGTAGAAATGGTTTTAAACCATACTTTTATTTTACATAACTTATACAGACAGGCCAATATTTTTTATTTTTTGTCCGTAGCACTATTAATTCTACACTATATATCCAATTATATTAAAAGTTGTGAAAAGGACCATATTAGCAATAAAGCCTTTACGAAGTAGAGTAAAAGTGCAAGGCTTAAATAATCTTCTTAATTAAAGTATAATCAAACGATCAGACAGCAAATTGGACTTAAACACCACGCATATGCGATTTTACAGGAGAGACCTTTCTACCTTTTATACTACCAAAAAAAAAGCCGAAATTGTAGATAATCTCTTTAAATCACGCTGAAAAAATGAACTAATTCCTAACATCAAAGCTAAAGGAATCAGAACCATTGAATCGTAATCCAGAAGTAAATTCGTTTATGCCTTCACTGACTGATCTTTGAATAAGGCCCTGGGAAACAGTGGAGCTGGTATCAATCTTATCTTTCCAGAGCCTAGTACAAAACTGTTTAAAGTCGATGAAGATAAAATTGCCTCAAACTACACTTGTGTAATCCTAGTGATTCAAGAGTCCCTAAATGTATACATTAGTCTCCAGGAAACTAGGAGAGTTTAGAAATTAATAATTTTCAACGACACTAAAGCTGCCCTCCAAGCAATTCAAGAGGGTTATTCAAAGCTAGAATTTAATACATACTGTGCAGTAGATCAAATTATTAATCTATACAAACAAAGTATTATGCAGAGGATCACAGTGCAAGTTGGTATTGAGGGAAATGAGGCCGTTGACGCTTTGGCAAAAGAAGCGAGACGGATCAATAAGGAATTACTTCCCCATATCACTCTCATGAAATACACTCAGTAGCAAAATCGAAAGTCAGTGATAAGACAGTGTAGTTGAAAAATCAAATATGCGAACTAAACTCAATTAGAATTCTGGCAAATACCTTAATGAAACTGAAAACTCGACCCCTTAAAGGGATGGAACCAGAACGAACCCCATCAACAGAAATTGTCTCTACACCGAACTGAACCCTAGAGATATTTTCTTTTGTCCTGACATCCAAGCGGAGATGCAGAAGATTAGCGACTTTACTTGAATACCTGCCTGCAGATATCCAAATTCTTGTGGACCACCCAAGGTCCTACATAAACTATCTATGGACACGACAGAAACCATCCAACCATTAACTCTCCTTTTTTTTCATACGACATTTTATTAAGGTTTTTTTTTTCCTTATTTAATCCAAATTACATATTGAAGAATATTAGTAAAAGAAATAACCACCTTCTATTTTTTGCATGTTACTGTTAGCCATTTAGACATTTAATTACAGAACAACTACCTTCAATTAACTTTTTCTTTTCTTTTTTTTATTAAATATTTAAACTTTTCTTTCATTTTCTTTGTCTAATGTTTTTTACCTTAATTTTAAATATTTAAAAGAGTAAAATCCGCTGTAAGAGGCACGTTAAAAATATTTAAAAGAATTTTAAAAGGTTAAAAGACAGTTAGACAACATGTTTCGTGCTTATTTACTAGCACATCATCAGGTCTCGTCAGTTAATGAAAGACATCGAGCTTTATCTTGTTGTTCTAAGAAAGGCTGCCATAGGGTTGCCAAGTCTTTACTCTGATTTTCGTTGATGCATTTATCGCCAAATTTCCAAATCATGATCTTTTCGTATATGTCTAATGTGTATTCGGTGTGGGGGGTTGCTAGAATTTTACTTTCTTCCCACTTTGGCTGGGCTTCTTTATTGTCGAGTAAAAGTTGCTTTAATGCCGTGTTTCCGTACAATGATTTAATGGAATGCTTATGTTCTTTAATCCTTTTACTCAAATTGTGCTTTGTTTTGCCAATATAATAAGATGTTATATTATTGATTGAGATGGGGATTGCATATACGCCGCCAACTTTTGTTTTTTTGTCGCGATCGGATATTATCAGATTTTTCAATGTTGAGGTTTTAAATGCAATATTATATCCAATATTTTTAAATTGTCGTATTACGGGATGGAAACCTTTATTAAATGAGATTGCGCCAATAAATCTACTAGTTTCTTTTCCAGTTTTTAGATTCGTATTGTTAAGCCGGTTTATTATTCTGCGTTTCAACTTATTAAACCTTACTTTGATAAGTTGAAACGCAGAATAATAAACCGGCTTAACAATACGAATCTAAAAACTGGAAAAGAAACTAGTAGATTTATTGGCGCAATCTCATTTAATAAAGGTTTCCATCCCGTAATACGACAATTTAAAAATATTGGATATAATATTGCATTTAAAACCTCAACATTGAAAAATCTGATAATATCCGATCGCGACAAAAAAACAAAAGTTGGCGGCGTATATGCAATCCCCATCTCAATCAATAATATAACATCTTATTATATTGGCAAAACAAAGCACAATTTGAGTAAAAGGATTAAAGAACATAAGCATTCCATTAAATCATTGTACGGAAACACGGCATTAAAGCAACTTTTACTCGACAATAAAGAAGCCCAGCCAAAGTGGGAAGAAAGTAAAATTCTAGCAACCCCCCACACCGAATACACATTAGACATATACGAAAAGATCATGATTTGGAAATTTGGCGATAAATGCATCAACGAAAATCAGAGTAAAGACTTGGCAACCCTATGGCAGCCTTTCTTAGAACAACAAGATAAAGCTCGATGTCTTTCATTAACTGACGAGACCTGATGATGTGCTAGTAAATAAGCACGAAACATGTTGTCTAACTGTCTTTTAACCTTTTAAAATTCTTTTAAATATTTTTAACGTGCCTCTTACAGCGGATTTTACTCTTTTAAATAGTTATTTCGCACGTGGTTTTTAATTATTTAGTGAAACTTAATTTTAAATTTTAAAAATAAATGAAAAAATATTTAAATGTTTATAAAAACGAATAATATTAAGTACAAAAGTTCATAAAATTTTAAAAAAGTATATATATATATATATTAGGTCGTTGCAAAAGTTCGTGCGGACGCGGATCATTTTATTGCCTCCAAAAATGAGAGCTTCTATCGCCGTGGTATACATTTGTTACCCGAAAAATGGGCAAAGGTTGTAGAAAGTAACGGAGAGTATTCTGATTAAAAATTGTCATTTGATTTGATGTATTTTTATGAAATGAAGCAATAAAAAACCACACGAACTTTTCAACGACCTAATATATATATATATATATATATATATATATATATAATAAACTTATACTTTTCTATAATCAAAAACCAGCACCCCCTTTTTTTTTTAATACGTAATGAAAAAAAAAAAAATAAGTCGTTATAACTTTTATTTGATATTTTATAAATAATCTCTATCCGTAAACTTTGTAATAGTTATGTAATACCATAACTCAACTTTCTTCCTTAGAATTTAGTGCCTCAATTTTTCATGAGTTCATTACATTATAATTGCATGTTGTTTAAAATTTACCCCTGTTCACCCCCCCCCTCTTCACACACGCACACCTTTTTTTGAACGATATCCATCAGGTAGTGCAAATGCGGATTTTTCTGTAGCTAGGTGCTACGCACTCAACATTTTTCGATCATTATCATAATAGTGAAAATTATTCTACGTATAAAGTGGTGTGATTGAAAGGCTAATAGTAACATTTTTCCGGAAAAAAATAGAATTGTTAATATGTTTGCACATAAATTAGTAAATGCATATATTCGTGCAATAACTTTAAAATCACCATAATGTAGGTCCATTAGAGATCTCTAATTTTTTACCAATATTTGTAAATAGGTGAGAGTAATAACACCTGATAGCATACGCAGTTAGAATCTCATATGCAATAATATCATTAAATTTTAAGTTCGTGGTACAATAGATAGTTAAGTTTTATACTAGATATTTAACATAAAAATATGAAAATGTTGTGTAACTTACTGTGACATAAACTATTCTATTCTACAACAATGAATTTTATATATTAAACTTTTCAGCATAGGATCTAATGAATAAAACTTACATAGCTAGCATTATTTATACATTTATTTAGTATTACCTGTATCCCCACAATTCAATAAATCAATATGTTATATATATATTTATTATTATTGAATATAAAAATATATAGTTCATGATTGCATTCTATTATATAGTTATAGTTATTAATGTTCTGCTTTCTGATATAATTCAGTGTTCAGCAAAATTCAAACTATCTGTACTAAAAGCACTGGGGAATGAAATTATTCCTAAGTATATTTCACTGATTCATCAATTTTATAAGAATTTTTGGAATTTGATTACTCATCATGCATTCCAGCATTTTCATTAAAATTGACTGCAAATATTCGAACTACATATTGGTATGATAAATCATTATTAGTGTCTGGTGATATAAAGAAAAGTATCAAAATTACATTTATTTCTTTGTTTTTTAATATAAAATTTTACGATAACTTAAAAAATCTTTCAAAAGAAAAAGTGTACCTCAATATTTCTTATTCTTTCTTTTTTTTTTAATATAGGTATGATATACATTAAAAATAAAAAATACAAGATAAATATTTAATCAAGAATTTAAGTGAAAATTTTAAATAAAACATATATTTATCTTTCACAGAAGTAAATTATATTATTCTAATGTCATTCAGTTCTGTTAGACAAACGTAAAATTTAACTTGAACAATTAATGTATCCCAAAATATACATTTGTTTAAATTTTATCTCATATTGTAGTGATTCTACAATAGTTTTCTACTATTTAAAGGAAATAAGAAAATAATCTCAAAACTTATAGGCGTCAATTTAAATTTTCTGTTTAAACTTCAATCGATCAGAATTTTCACTTTTTCTAAAGCAGGTGGTTAATTTTATTTTTGATAGATATGACATCAGACAATTTTCTTCTCCAATTTTAAATACTAAATATTAATTTATTTTAATGAATTTTGGTTTGCCGATATTTTTGTATGTCTTGCTCATAAATAATGCAAGACTTCTAACATAAGAGAACATGGTACCTTTGACTTAGCACCGCATAAGTTTTCATATAAAAGCTTATGTTTCCATTTAATATTTATAAATCGAACTACATTAGGTTCGTTCAAAAAAAATATATATTCAGGACACAATTTTTATGGTTTTTCATATAATTTTTACAGATTTGAAATCTCTAAATAGCGTTTTTTCTGTTTACCTTTTCTCATGAATTCATGATTTTCAAAATGCTAAAACTTCTATAGATATATTTAAAAAATACTCTTTTTGTTGGGGGGGGGGAGGTTGTTTAATAGAACCTACTTTAAAAAATGAGGGATGAATTTTGCAATAGCTTGAAAAGAAAAATATATATAAATAAAAATAAAAATATAATAAAAATCATGTTTTTAGCAAATTTTTACATAGACATGAACTTTTTTATTTATTTTTTCTCAAAATCTAAATAATAAATTTCATAATTCATCTCTAATTCTTTTAGGTAGGTTCTATTAAACATGTAAAAATATTACTAAGTATTTTCTTAAACATTTGTGAAAATTTTGAAGAACATGGATTCCTTAAAAAATACAAACTAAGAAAATGAAATTTAAAGGTATAATACCTGTAATATATATATATATATATATATACATATATATACATAAGATTTGTTACCTGAATGTATATTTTATTGAACAAACCTAATAAAGATTGATTTATAAATATTAAAAGTAAGTATAAGTTTTTATATAGTACCTACTTCAGTGGAAACTCCAAAGGTGCCAAGTCCTCTTAAGAAAAATAATTTAACTTAATAAGATAAAATTTTAGCATGAGAAAATTGACGAAAAACAGACATGTGATTATACGTGACTCATCTTTATTACTCTATTGCTCTAAATTGAAATACACTTGAAGTTCAGAAATTTTAGTTTGCACGTACAAAAAGACTTTCATCTCATATGTAATTACCAAAAAAAAAAAAAAATAAATAAAAAAATAAATAAATAAATAAGATTTAACCAAATAAAAATGTAAGAACTATTTAATAGCATGGCTGACATGACATGTGTAAAAATTTCGAATTATCTTTTGCTAACTTATTTATTATTATTATTTTTTTTATTAATGATATACAACATATTTTTGTATATAATGTGTCTACTAATACTATTTGATATGTTTGATAAGTTTTCTATCAATAAAAATTTAAAATAATTAAGTTAGAGGAAAATTAATAAATGAGACAAATGTCTAACTTCACATGAAATTAACAGGGCTACCACATTTATTTTATTTATTTATTTTTTATTCTTTTAGTACCACTATTTCCAAGAATATTTGAGCTGAGAAATCTGCAATTTGTCTGCATAAATTTATTTTAAAATTTGTGTTAGAGAAATAGTGGTACGAAAAGAATAAAAAACAATTTTCGCTTATAGCAGCCTGGAATTAACAGGTGCGAGTGACACATAATAGCACATGCAACTGTCACAGTCTCTTTTTATTCAACAAAACAGAAGATTAACATAAATAATAATATCTATAATTGGGTTAAAAAGTTCTTTGTACAGTACTTATATTTAACAATATTCTGAATTAGGGTTTTACAGTAACTAAAGTTTAATGGACCACCATATTAGGAGCTTTTTACATGAAATTGACTTCATCGTGTCTTCGTGTCACGCTAGTAAATAATTAAAGTAAATATAAGCCCTTCCTTTTGTGGTTCCGTTGCTCAGTTGGTTAGAACGTGACGTAAATAAAGCGGTGGTCGAGAGTTCGGTCCCCGAAAGGTCCGGTATGTTAATTTTTGAGGATAATTAGTAGAAAAGGTGTCAATTGATAAAAGAAAATTTTTCGTTGAGTACACAATATCTTATGAATTTTCGAAGACTTTTTTTAAGAAGCTTTCTCTTTCTTATTCTTTTTTTTTTTTTTTTTTTTTTTTTAGATATTAGAAAACACAAAATCTTTTGGATATTAAAAAAGCTCAAAAAAAAAAAAGTTTCAAGTACAAAATACATAAATAAATATTTTTAGAAATTTTATGTATGTATTATATATTATTATGTGAAGTTGAATTTGTCATCGCGTTTTCTGTCACGCTACAAAAAAAAAAAAAAAAAAAAAAAAAACGACACTTTCACTAAAGAAAAAAAAAAAAAATGTAAGCAATTCATTGTACCTCTATCTCTCTCAGTTGATTAGAGCGTCATGTTAATTTTTCAAATAATTAATAGAAAAGGTGTCAGTTGATAAAAGGAAATATTTCGTTGTGTACGCAGTATCCCAATAATTTTTGAATATTTTTAAAATAATTTTTTATCTAGTTACTAAAAAGCACAAAATAAAAATTTAAATAAAAATAAATAAATAAACAATTTTTTAAAAAGTTTTTTAGAAGCTTTTTATTGAAATTAGGTTTCGTTATTGCGTCTTAATGTCACGCTAATAAATAAGGCACCACAACTTTAAAGTAAATGCCAGCTGTCCTTATAGTCGCTCGTTGGCTCAGTTGGTTAGAGCGTCAAGTTGCTAATACGATGGTGGTGAGTTCCATCCCCGAAGGATCGATGTGTTCAATTTTGCGATATGTGTAAATGCAGAAAATGTGTCAATTGATAAAAGAAAATTTTTCATTGTCTAAGAATATTTGAAGAGTTTTTTTTTTTTTTTTTTTTTTTTTAGATACTATAAAGCATAAAATAAAAAGTTATATATTCTTTTAGAAGCTTTCTTTTGAAATTGCATATTTATAATCGTGCCTTTGTGTCATTCTGAAAAAGGAGGCGCCTCCACTTTAATGTAAATTTAAACAACCTTTTTCGTCGCTCGTTAGCGAATTTGGTTAGAGCATCATGGTGATAACGCGGTGCTCGTGGGTTCGATCATCACAAGCCAATGTGTTATTTTTTTGCAGATAATTAATAGAAATGTTGTCAATTGATAAAAGAAAATCTTCCATTGTCTACACAGTGTCCTAAGGAATTTTAATGGTTTTTTATAGAAGCTTTTTTTTTTTTTGAGTTACTAAACGCACATAATAAAACTTTCAGTAAAATATAAATAAAAATTAATTGTTTAATTAATAAAAACATAAATAAATAAATGAATAAAAATAACGCTAAAAATTTTTTATTATTGTGCAGCCCTAAAAATCCTAAAATAAAAATTTATTCTTGCAGAGTCATGCTGTAAAATCACAAAAGTTTCAACAACAAGAAAATTTTAAAGAAAAATATAGATATTTCACTTTTGCAAAACATGAAAAATTTTAAATATTCCAAATATTTTAAAAAGCATTCGAAAACAATATTCTTTTTGTATATAAGTATTTGTTAGATTTTTCTAGAATGTTTTATGATTTTTCTTCACAGTTCTTAGACTTGGTTAGAGCGTCATACTGATAACGCGATGGTCCCGGATTCGGTCCTCGAAAGACGATATAGTACTTTTTTTTTTTTTTGCAGATAAATAATCGAAAAAAAAAATATATCAATTGTTAAATGAAAATCTTCCGTTTTCTACAAAATATCCTAAGAAATTTTAATTAGTTTTTTTTTTTTTTTTTTTTTTTTTTTTTTCCCGAAGCTTTATCCTTTTTTGTAACTAAATAGCACAAAATAAAATTTAAGTAAAAAAGCATTTTTTAAAGTTAAAAGCTTTTTATTGTGAAACCCTAAAAAGCATAAAGTAAAATTTATTCTGGCAAAGATATGCTACAAAGGAAAGAAAGTTTCAACACTAAGAAAATTTTAGAGAAAAATATAGATATTTTCCTTTTCCAAGAGATGAATTTTTTTTTTTTTTTTTTTCAAAAATAAGCTGCGTTATAAATAACATAATAGTATAAAAATAAATATCATAGTAACAATTCACTTATTCACCTAATTGGTATTTAACACGCATTTAATAATATAGTAAAGTCACGAAATTATTCATTAATTAGTACGTTTTTATGATTTTAAGATTTACATAATGCGTAGTCAAAGTATCTGTATCAGTTAAATTAAGAGATGGCAAGTATTTAGCGTTTTACGTTTAAAAGTAAGCAGCCTTATAAATAGCATAACATGTATAAAAAATGTGATCATAGCAACAATTCGGTCACATTTAATTTTATCTTCTCTAGCATTTACTTATTCACTTAATTTGCCTTTAACATGCATTTTATAATATAGTACGGTCACGAAATTATTCATTAATTAATGAGTTTTTGCGAGTTTAAGGTTTATATAAATGAAAATAAAAATAAAAATTCACAATAAATAAATAAATAGATAAAAAAATTTCACGCATTATATTTTTTTCCAAATAACTTTAGATGCAGTCGAAAATTTTCAAAAGAAATCAAAAGTCCCAAATTAATTATGTTCTTTTGTTATTAAAATATCGACATTTGCGAGTGTGAAAAAAAAAATTATATATATATATATATATATATATATAATATCAAATATGTTGAAAGAATTGTTCATGAATTATTTTGAGGACGTTTTTGTATTATGAGTTGAAAATTACATAATTCATAACAAACTTTTTTGCATATATCTTTCGACAGATGATATTGATTTTTCGTTGATTTTTTTTCAGTTACAAAAATTTTTATTATGTTTAAAATTAATATTGGAAAATTATTTCTTTGGGACTAAACTTGTTATAGATACATTGTTTTCTATTTAATTACTTTTTTATGTTAATTAGATACTTGAATTCTTTTAAGTGATGCTTGGATGTGAGTGTTATTATCTTAAGAAAAGAATGTTACGTTATATTTTTTTTTTGTTGTTGTTTACTTCCCTAATTAAATATGTTTATTACATTACATTAAAAATATTTATGTTTTATTTAGTAATAGGATGTTTTATTAAATAATTTTTTTCTAGTATTTTTTCCACTTCGCTTCCTTTAAATCAATATTATAACAGTATTCCAACGATATTGCTTTAAAAACGTCCTATATATTAAAAAAAATCAACTGACTGTAAAATAGGCTAACAAAAGAAAGTGGTGTTTTATAGAGTTTTTAAAGCTTTTTTTTTTTTTTTTTAACAAAGAAAAATCGTTTAAAATGTCAATAATAGTTTAAATGTATACTATGTAGTGTGTTCTATTAGAATTTATAGCGTTAGCATTTATTTATCTTTCATTTGTATATCATGATTTTATTTAATTAAAAATTTTAAATGAATTCCGCATAAATAATGTGTATTTTGTATGCTAAATATTATAATTTATAATTATATACATTATATATTATAGGTATATTTATATATATATATATTAAAGTGCCCCATATATATATATATGTATTTTTTTATCCGATACGCATACCATCTGATTTTTTCCCCCTATTTGACCTTAAACACATTTTAGTAGAATATCAGCTCTCTGAGATAATCTTAACATCTTCCGAATTGACGGGAAAATCCTGAAATAGCTTGTTTCCACGTGTTATGTGTGACTTAATGCTGAACTAATAAGGTAGATTTTCCACTTTCTTTTAATTTCAGAGAAAACACATCAAAACGTTCTTAAAAATTTTACTTATAAACATTTCATGTTTAACAAAGTACTTACATAGAGTATTTTTTTTTTTTTTTTTTTTACAAAAGAGATACTTTTGTTTGTGTTATTGTACACAGTGTTGTAAATGTTGCTTTTGTTCTTTTTGATACTGTAATAAATCATTGGATCTACTTTACAGCTCTATAAAATATAAACTTCATTGCTTTAATATAAAATACATTATGTTTTGCTTCCGAAAATGTGCTGTTAGTCTCCCATAAAGATGGGCTCTCTTGGAGGAAACTATCCTTAATTTCCCGACTAGGAAATATGTTTTTACTCTTATTTGATATAAAATAGACCACATTCTTATTTAAAACGAAAGAAAAAAAATAGTATTTTTATAAATTATAAGGATATGTATAAGTATAAATTAATCTTAACGTATCAGGATACTCACAATACAACAAGCTGATAAATTTCCCTTCTGATGAAATGTATCGAAACTCAGAATATTTCCTAGTTCATATTAGTCACTACTTTTGCTTTCGTTTCTTAACTAACATCTCCGCTTATTAGGGACAAGTTAACTATTTCTTCAATTAAATACTACAAATGCTGACTTCAAAATTTCGATGTTTTCACAGATTTTAAGAAGCATGAATCTTAGTAAAGAGTTTTTACTGCAGAATTACATGCATCAATGGCTTACCATAGATTGACACAATAAATAAGTACGTACTTCATTTTTTTTCTTATTCTTCCTTAATTTGAGCTAAGAGCAGAGCAGTGATATTTTTAGGAAACTGGCACTTAGAAGTCTAATTTTAAATCTGCATCAACTACATAGCTGCAAAAAAATAAGATAGTGAGCTCTATAAATTCTCATTAGTTGTCTCTTACCGTAATTTCTTTTAGCTTAGTTTCATAAAACTGTAACATTTCGTCGATTTTGGAATTTTTTTTTTTTTTTTTTTTTTTTTTTTTTAACGATTTCATTGAAAAAAATTAATCTTATTGAAATTATCAGTTTTCGAATTTTCTTTAAACATTTGGAAACCAGGATATCTGCACTTGTCGTAATCTGATAAATTTTAGCTTCAAATGCAATTTACAATACAATATCGCAGACCTGTCGGCAACAAGAAAAAGTAAGAGTTCTTTGTCTAGTCTCTATCCAAGAGTACACAAATACTACTGTTTCGGATTGTATTCAAAACAGTGGTATCATTACAGAGAATCTTTACTTAATCTTCAATATTCCAATCGTGAATCATTCTAATCCGCTTGTGTCTGATCTTTTCGAGCTGATTTGCCCGATGCTCCTAAAAAAATAAATTTTTCAATGCTTCCAAAAGAAATCACTATAGAAAGATATTATTTTTTCTTACTTTAAAAGTTAGGATCTGGTAACAATTTACCGTATAATTAAAAAAAAAGTACTCTGACTCGTTATTTTACATTTTCCCAAAATATTACGCATCCAAAGCTGGCGTAATTTGAGCATTCACTTACGGTCAATTTTACTACGTGAATATTATTAACCTTTAAATGTTCTATGTTTCATATTTGATACCGGACTTTTAAACTTGCAATTGATTTGTTTTTAATATTTGACTATATGTATGTTACCATTGCATAATGTTCTTTTGAACAAAAGTTTAAAAAATAAACGTCATCGGTCAGAATTGTTCACATAATATCCCTTAAATGCCGTGTGTTGCCTTTCGGCAACATATCCAAATTTGTCTTCTAAAATACTATTAACATAATATTGAATCTCTAGTGCCTAATTTTGCCAATAAATTACATACTGATAGTATTATTAAATCAAATTTCATCGTGTAGAGGCAACACTAGTGTTAAAAACTATTGAATGGTAAAGTATGTAGTCTATATTTAGAATTTTATCATGGAAAAATTATTATTTGAATTAAATATTAATGTTACCGATAGTCAACAAATTGCTTTTTAACCGTAAACCATACTTAAAATAATATTGTATGGTATTTTAAAGTACTTTTCCCATGTTTTATTTAAGAAATGAAAGCCGAAGAAAGCTTTAAAATTGATTTTTTAAAAATCAGATATTTAAGGGTTAAATATTACTGCGCAGATTTGACGATTTATCGGAAGTTTGGATCCTAATTACTGATGGCTCGTGTCTTTTACTATAAATAACTCTCTTTTAAAACACCGTAATTCCACGGTCATGATACATGTCACGAACAAGAGTATCTTTCTGACGCAACAAAAAAACAACGTGGAAAAAAAAAATAATAATAAATGTTATAATGAAGTCTTTTACTAGGCGAGTCATATTAACCCTCGACGATAGGTTTAATGCCCCAGCCCTACCCTCCCGCTACTCCATGTCTCTTTCTAGTCAGATTTGTCCTTTTATTCCTTCCAGTGTGAGCCGTTTTCATTCTTTCTTTCTTTCTTTTTTTCCACACTTGATATTGTGAGTTTTTTTCTTTTCATCCCTTGCTTTTTTCTATGGAATTTTGACTCTTTTTTTTTCATGTTTCTATGGGTTTTTAGCTTTTTTCCCATGCATTTTACATTCTAAAGTGCGATGTACGAATCTTATAATAAGTAAATATACAATTATCACACTTGTGGCGTACGCGGTAAAAAGCAAATGGCACAAGACTGCACCTGCAGTGTTATGTGTAACGAGTCGTTTAATGAGAGATAGGGAGAAGACATTTATATTGTCTTCTAAATTGGAAATTTATTACGAAAATATTTTTCTCATAAACGAATATTAGCATTTACTCCATAATAGAAAATATTTCGATTCGACTCGGAACAGGTTAAGGCAGTCCAAATAATTTGATCTTCGTTTTTGAATGTTTTAACATAAGATGAAAAAAATTAGAGGGTATGCGTTATATTTTTTTCAAGTCAAAAAATAAGGGACACCCTAATATATATACTATATAGATGTAATCTAAAAGTTTTAAAAATGCACAATAATATTTTTAGTGATTCAAGATATTTATTCAATTATTTTCTAATGAAACCAAATGCTAAATAAAATATTTACATTCTAGATGTTTTATTATTTTTTTTTCCAATATTTTGTAAAATTTTAATTGTATTGACAGATATGCATAAAGAAAAAAAAAATATAGATTTTTTTTATTTTTAGGTATCCTAAAAACAGAGATAGGTATTTTTTACAAAACATCAAACTTTATTTTATTTTATTTTATTTTATTTTATTTTACTTTATTTTATTTATTTATTTATTTATTTTTTATTTTTTTTTTGCTCCAAAAGTAGCAGAATTACAAAAATTGAAATTTTAATATTTTATGTAAAATTATTAATAATTAATTATAGTTTCAATACTTTTAATTTTATTTAAAAAGATGATAGACTTTTAAATAATCATTTTTTATCACCATTTTATACACCTCTATTATCGTTATTTTGTTCTTTTTAAAATTTAACTTTCAAATATTAATCTGGGTATTATATCAAATATTAATCTTCAGTTTTATACATTGTTAATATTTGCATCAGTAATCAATCATTAAATACGTCATTATAAATATTCAAAACTTAAATAAAAGAAACGTAGTTTCTAGATATTTTTTTTTTTTTTGTTGTTTAAGTCCTGTTTGCTTGAAAAATTATACTTTAAAATGTAGCTAAGCATTTTTCATTGAAATTCATCGCAACACAGCTATTTAAAAAAAATTGTATACAATTTATTATTCAACTTTTTTAATTTAATCAAAGCACTTTAATACAAAGTTAGTGTTTGTTTCTAAATTTCTCTTGAACATTCTTCAAATTAAACAATGCAGAGTTAAATTTTTTATGCAATGATTTAAAATGGTACTTGCATGTTTTTAAAAAAGAAATGTTTTAAATTTGTTTTTAATGTTACAATATGAAATTTATCGTTCTATGAAATATTTTAAAATAAATATGTTATACCGAGGTTGCTAAATGTCGCACCTTTGAAAGTTTTGTGAAAAATATTTTAAAAGATATCTTTTCTGTAAATTGTTATTAAAATTTCCGAATATATAGTAGCCCCAACTTTGGCCCAGCGGTTCTGCGCTTAAAGCTGGTATATAATAAGTGTCGGGTTCGATCCCAGGTCGCACTCATCGACCTAGTTGTTCGAGGTTTTAGATGGTTTTCTCCAATAATCTCGTAAATACAGGCTAGAACTGCTTAGAAAGACCCCTCATGGGGGCATTCCCTTCACACTCCTTTGATCCCAGTGTAGTCAGTCGGCCTTAAGCCATTTAATCAGCCATTCAGTTAAGCCATTCAATTAATTAATAAGCCATTCAATTAATTAAATATGCGATATATTTCAGAAAAATACAGTTAAAAGGTAAGTTGTATTAAACAGACGTTAGTAGATGACATCGTTAAACTTATCCGATTGAGTTCATTTAACATTTATTTTACTATTATGTACATAATTTCACAAAACATATGAATTATAGATTATGAAATGGCAGAAAAATTAAACAAATTGATACGTTAATTTCTTTCATTTGTGAGTAAAATATTATTTCAAAAATAAATTTTAGTGATCGAAAATTCAAACTAATATTCTGAAGTTAGGAAATATTTTTTCGATATATATTAGACATAGATTGAAAATTCATATTTTTATAAATTTCTTAAAATATGTATTTAAACAATTTAACATAATTGTCAATTAATGGAACACAAACTTTTTTTTTTTTTTTTTTTTTTTTTTTTATAAATTATAATTTTTAGAGTGAAGCATTTGTTAGAAATGTATATGTTAAATAAGCACAATTTTTTTTTTAAATATCTTTCAGATATATAAATCACAAAACGTATTAAAAACAAAATTAGTTAAAATATATTTCATTTTATCATAATTCGTACGAATTTAGCAAGTAAAAAAATAGTTAAAAATGTAAAATTTTCGAAATTTTAGATATTACCAAAAAAAAAAAAAAAAAATCTTTTTTTTTTTTTTTTTGAAAAAAAAACGAAGAAGAGGGAGAGATTGTAAAATATTAAACATAAACTCAATAACAAAATCTAATTAAACATTCCATTACATAATTCAATTAAATGTGCTAAGCTATAAGAATTTGATCTGTAAATGAAAACAAATTTTCATAAGTATGTCATCTATTGATTTAAATGTCCATACTTAGCTTCTATGCAGTCAACCCTACGCATGAAATATTGGACAAGTTTCTTGAGTCCTGTTACAGGATAATTTTTCCAAGTGTTATGAAATTTTGCCCCCAACTGTTTTTGGAAATGATTCTTTGGTAGCAAAATTCTTAAGGATGATCACAAGTGGGTTCAAATTTAGTGAATTACCCAGCCATTTTAACTCCTCCCCCCCCCTCATTAACGTCTATTTCACTTCCATTGATTAACTTCGTGGTTCTCTTTGTAGTATGGAGTGTAGCGCCATATTACATGGAGACTCTTTTGTTTCTTCTTGGGAATAAGACATTTTTGTCCAGAGTGTTTTAACATGCAGGTCAAATTGCATTTCTATCGTACTGAGTATTAAAGGTTTGCCCTTGAAGAACAATACCATAGTTACCAACCGTTCTGCATTTTTGGTAATATTTTTACAGATACAGTAGAACTTGGATAATTCGAAGTTGAAGGGACCAGAGAAAAATTCGAAATACCCAAAAATTCGAATTACATATACTATTTTGTCAAAAAGAAGAGATAAATTAAAAAATTAAAACTCTACAATCAAAGATTTAACGCATAAACTTTATATCTAAGAATACTGCTAACCCCCCCCCCCCCCCATCCATTAAATCAATATTTTTTACGAGCTTCAACACTTTTAAAACACACTCAACACTTTCAACATATGCAAGCATTTCAACACTTTTTAAAAAATAGTCAGATATTTTTTATTGTTTCTTTAAGTACAATTTTTGTGTCTTAGCATATGACTCAACCTATCAATTGCTAGAATCATCTACATTAGACATGACTTTCAATTAAAAAAACTTCGAAGTTCTTGCATACGCACTATATGTTCTGATGCACTATGTAGGGGCTTCTCTTGTATTTCCTTATCCTTCTTTTGAAAAAGTGTTAGAATAAATAATACATTTTAGCTGAGAAAAATCTCAGGAACTAATTTTACTGTAATATTTTAAAGGTAATCGTATGAAAAATTCGAATTATCCAAAATAGAATTCGAATTATCCACGATTTTTTAACATTGTTTTAATACAAAATTCAAGGGACCGAGTAAAAAATTCGAATTATCCAGAATTTCGAATTAAAGAAGTTCGAATTATTCAAGTTTCACTGTATTTTTATCTTATTTAATCATAGAAAAGTGCTTCAAAACTTCATGAAAAAAAAAAAAAAAAAAAAAAAAACGGTATCTAAATAAAGAACGTGACGCACACTTCATTTTATTTGAAAATAACTTAGACCGAGTTTTCTATTTATAATTTATTCTTCTAATTACCACATCAGTTTAAATTTTACTTTTAAAAGAAATCCAGGAAAAATATTAAGTGTTTTCGTTACTATTCTATTCTTACAAAATTCTAATCAAAAATGCAAACTAATAAAAATAATATTATAGTTTTAAAAAATTAAAGAACACGCTTTAATTTACTTTCCTTATTTTAAATAAATGTAATTTTTATTGTTCACGTTTTTTTTTTTTTTTTTTTTTTCTGTCGAAAAAATAATGATAATTTTTTTGGCAACAATTAAATTAAGGAATAATATTAAATATTTTAAATAAATGTAATTTTTATTGTTCACATTTTTTTTTTTTTCTGTCCAAAAAATAATGATAATTTTTTTTTGGCAACAATTAAATTAAGGATTAAAATTAAATGGCCAATTTATCAGTAATTAGAAGGTTTTTATTTTAACATTTTAATTAATTAAAAGAAAACTAAAACAAAATTCGAAAATCGGGCTTCGAGGTGCATCAGGAGAGGTCATTACGAACCACCATGCAAATTTTTGTAGCTCAGCCATCAGCCGTTTTCTTAAAAAGCTCTGGAAACCATACACAATGGTTTTTTGTTTGAGATATGAAGGATTTTGTGCAATCACGTTTTGCTCCCAGAGAAGTTACAAACATACATACATACAGGTGAAGCTAATATAAGCGTGTTAAAAAAGTTACTATCACATTCTCCTTTTTTCTTATTTTTTATTCTGCACGTGCGCCTGCTTTTTATTTTCTAAATTCAACACTATTTGGATTTAATAAACCATGGTACAATTTAAATTTTTGTTATAGAGCCTTTTTGTATGTTTTTAATCTCTTCATTTTATTTACTCTTTATGATAATTCTAATTTAGTTGTTCAGTTACTTTGGCTAATAAATATATCTCGCAGAATCTCTGGGCTGTGAATTTTCCTCACGGACGCGACACGTCCCCTCCAAAATATTTTTTTTTCTCTTAAATGTATCCCTTTCCATTAACCTAAGAGATAACATAAAGAAATATACCAATTAAATTCGCGTATCTTGGAGTCTTTTAAAAAAAAAACAATTTATCATAACAAGAGTTAGCCAACATTTCAAAGCATTAAGTTGTATAAAACAAACATAACACACACGTGCATAATAATATGTTCACAGCTCATGATATTCATAAATTATACTTCTGTTTGAATAATGTCCAATAGTACCGTTATTTTAAGCTCTTTGATCTGATGGTTCGATTTCATTCTCTATTTTTAATCGAGATAAGCTATCAGTTGTAATATTGTGAGCCCCTTTACAGAGGAGTGGATCGAGACAGCACATTTGCTCCTTTGAAATAGACATCTAAATTTTTAATTGTTGCCTTTATTTTAATTTTTTCAACCATAATATAAAATATGCTTTCACTTGAAAAAAGTAAAATAAATAAAATAAAAAATAAAATATTAATATTTTCTTTTGACATTCAAATGCTTTAAAATGCTGATTAGATATTTTCTTTTGTAAGAAAGCCTCCTGTTTCCTGAAACCCCCGTTATGAATTTAGACCCTTCCACTAAAAGTAAGGAAATAGAAAACGAAAGATGTAATTGGAAAACACGTAAACTTGTGTTGTATCATGCACGTATATACGCTTCGCGCACATAAATAAATAAATAAATAAATAAATAAATAAATATATATATATATATATATATATATATGTATCACTGGACACCACCTACCTCGCTGTGCATGAATCTGAGAGCGCATGTAACTTGTTTTCGAAGCCATCACTATCACGCACGTATGCTCACTTCGCTCACATGAAAACAAAAAAAAAACATTACTGGACACCCCAACATTGCTCTGCATGAATCTGAGAACGCATGTAACTCGTTTTCGAAGCCATCACTATCACGCACGTATGTTCGCTTCGCTTACATGAAAACAAAAAAAAAAAAAAAAAAAAAAAAAAAAATCACTGGACACCCCTGTCTCGCTGTGCATGTATCTGAGAACGCATGTAACTCGTTTTCGGAGCCATCACTATCACGCACGTATGTTCGTTTCGATCACATGAAAACCAAAAAAAAAAAAAAAAACATCACTGGACACCCCAACCTCGCTGCGCATGAATCTGAGAACGCATGTAACTCGTTTTCGGAGCCATCACTATCACGCACGTATGTTCGTTTCGATCACATGAAAACCAAAAAAAAAAAAAACATCACTGGACACCCCAACCTCGCTGCGCATGAATCTGAGAACGCATGTAACTCGTTTTCGAAGCCATCACTATCACGCACGTATGTTCGTTTCGCTCACATGAAAACCAAAAAAAAAAAATCACTGGACACCCCTGTCTCGCTGTGCATGAATCTGAGAACGCATGTAACTCGTTTTCGAAGCCATCACTATCACGCACGTATGTTCGCTTCGCTCACATGAAAACCAAAAAAAAAAAAAAAAAAAAAAAACATCACTGGACACCCCTGTCTCGCTGTGCATGAATCTGAAAACGCATGTAACTTTTTTTCGCTGAAATCACTATCGCGCACACAACTCCCCCCCCCCCTTCCAAAAAAAAAAAACAAAAAAAAAAAAAAACAATGGATTCCCCTAGCTTGATGTGTTTGAATCGCAAAAGTGCACGAAATTACGATACTTACGTATTATCCGTAAGTACATGCATGAACAAATTTGATATTTTATTTATTTATTTTTTTATTTTGATTTTTTTCACGTGAAAGCATATTTTATTTTATGGTTGAAAATTTTAAAGACAACAATTAAAAATTTAGATGTCTATTTCAAAGGAGCAAATGTGCTGTCTTGATCCACTCCTCTTTACAGTAAGTAATTGTGTGTCTCAACTTTTGGTAATGATAAAATCCATCTAGTTAACCTGGCACTTTTCGGTGTGGTTTCTGATAGAAACTTGAGTGGATTATAATCTGATATAATTTCCACTTTGTTGGGTATAATGCCTTTATCAAACTTGTTGAGTTCAAATAAGATGGCCCACGCTTCTTTCTCTGTAGTCGACCATTTCTGTTGGATTAATGTAAGTCTCTGACTTGCTAAGGCATCCGGTTTCGAATTATTTTGTGTGTCTTTCTAAGTAAAACAAAATCCAACTGCAATATTCGACGCATGAGCATGTAACATGAAATGGTTTGCTAAAATCTGGCGTTGACAAGGGCATCGCTTGGCATAAGACTTATTTTAATTGTTCAAAGGCTTTTTGATGACGTGCTTGCCATAAAATTTTATGAGCTAGTGTGCCTTTTTTTTGTTAGTTCCATTAGTGGTATTGCTGTTTTTGCAAAGCCTGGTATGTAAGACAGGTAAAAGTTTATTAAGCCTAATATTCCTCGGACATCTTTTTTCGTAGTAGTTGTTTGTAACTTAGCTATTGCTTTTTATTTTTTCTTCATCTGGTGCATGACAATCACCTCCAATTATGTGTCCTAAATACTTTAGGGTTTTAGCAGCAAATGCACATTTCGTAAGTTTCACTGATAACTTTACATTTCCTAACTCAGATAGGATTTTATTTAGGTGCATTAAATGCTCTTCAAATGTTTGCGAGTAAATTATAATATCATTTATATAAGCTTGAGCATAATCTTTGTAATCTGTTAGTACTACATTCATCTCTTGTTGAAACGTTGTTGCTGCTCCTACTAATCCGAATTGCATCACTTTCCATTTGCAAGTACCATTGTGAGTTGCGAAAGTTGTCAGTATTTCACTGCTTTCTTCCAATGGTATCTGCCTGTATCCTCGGAGTAAATTTAAACTAGTTAACCAGTTTGCTTCTACAACTACTAATATCAATCCATCGATGTTTTTCATCATGAATGGAGTAACTTTCGTTGCTAGGTTCAGCGCTCTATAGTCTACACGTAATCGTACTGTAGCATCCTTTTTAGCAACACATACTATTGGGTATGCGAACTCTGCTACTGACCGTTCAATCAATCCAGCCTCTAGCAATTCATTTTTTGGCGGTCAATTACTTTGCGGTGAACAACTGGTACTGGATATATGTGCGGTTGCTTACAAATTACTCCTGGTATAAGTTCAATCCGATGCTTTCCAACCTTAGAAGTTTTCACAGATATTGCAAACCTTTGTCTGTTTTTCCATGGTAGGTCTTTCAACTCTCGGATCTGATCTATGGTCAACCATTCTGTCTTGATTGTGTTTATTGCTTTCTGAAACTCCTCATCCTGCTGATCAAATATTGGAATTTCTTCTATGTTTCCAAATTCTGCATCTTCTTCTAATATCAGATTTACTGCTGACACTTTTTCTAAATATGGACGTAATGTATTATGTTGTACGATTGTGAGTGTACCATATGCCAATTTCACTACAAATGAATGAGGACTTCTTTGTTTGACTATTTCCCCGAAACTTGCCATCATTAATAGAGTTTGTTTTGCGAATCAGGTATTAGCAAAATTACTTGATCTCCCACTATAAATTGCCTATTGGGCGATCTTAGATTATAGTAATGCGCCATTCTTTGTTGCGGGATTTGTGTTTTGAGATCGACTTTTTGCACTATTTGTTCAAGTTTCTTGTAAAAATATTGTTATAGGTTTAGTGTCTTCTAGTAAATCTTTGTTTTCTCCTGTCCAGGATTCCTTTAAAATTGACAAAGGTCCTGTTCGGCCATACCGAAGTTTAAATGGTGCCACTCTCGTAATACTGTTCGTTATCTCCCGTTATGCCCATAATATAAAGGGTATATATAGATGCGACTTCCTTCCTTGTTCTCTGATAGTGTCGTGTAGCATATTTCAAAGTCTGATTAAATCTTTCTACTAACCCATTAGGTTGGGGATGAGATGGAGCTGAGAATCTTTGACTCGATCTTATTATCTTATAAAATTCATGCTTCAATTTTGACTTCAAGCATATCCCGTTATCGGACGCAATGACATTTGGTGTCCCTGCAATAGAGAAAATTTCTAATAATGCTTCACAAACACCTTTTGCTGTGAGATTCCTGAATGATATTTCTTCTGCCAGTGGCGAAGCGTCCATGGAAGCGATGAAAGCGGTTTTTCTCATACTTAAGATTAAAAAAATAATTTCTTTATTCTAAACGTAGAAGATGAAATAGTATTTTTGGTTTCTCGTCTATCAGATCCAACATCGCATCGGTGAAATGCTTAATTGATTTTCCCTCTGCTTTTGGAAACGTATTTCTTCAGCGCCTCTACAAAATTTCTGATTCCCGTTGCGCCCCTAGCTTCTGCCCATCTTGTATGTCGATCTACGAGGCATAAAATATACTTATATGCTTTGAAACTAGCTGGCTCAATTGGTCCTATAATGTCAATATCTACCACTTGGAATGGCAACCCTGGTCTAGCTACTGGAGTAATCGGTGGTCTTTCCTTTGTCTTTATAGGTTTTCTTAAATGACATTCGATGCATTCGGCACAGTATTTCCGTATGTCTTCTTTCATATCGGGCCAATAGAATGAATAACGAATTCTCTCTGTCGTCTTCTTAGCTCCTAGATGACTTCCAAAAACTGAATTATGGGCTAACTTTCATACTTCTTTCCTTCGACTTTTTTTTATAGGACTAACTGTCCTATATCTTCGCGCACCACCTTATCAGTGAGAAAGAGTACAACTTGTGAAATGTAGAAATTACACTTTTTCTGTTGAGCTAATTGCCATAACTATCACAATTCTAGATATTCTTTCTGCTTCTTTGCAAACTGACTGAGCATGGAACCTTCTGACAACTCCTCAGAGTCTTATTCTGAGAAAATCTTTTCATCACTTGGGTCTATTCCCGACTCTCTTTTCCCCGAATCAGAAGGAGTTTCATTTTCCACCTTCTCATTTTCTTCAAACATTTCCACTCTTCTACGTACAACATGGCATCCAGCTGCATCCGTTTCTTCTGATTCGGTCTCACTTATTAATTACTCATGAATATCAGGTGGAATTAGCATCTCTTCTGACATATCATCAGCTACCGCACATCATACTTTTGTGTGTATCACATCAGTAAGTCCTCCCACTGGTACAGATAATGGAATTTGCACTAGGTCGCACTGTACTATTGGGCCAAAAATACCTTTCAAGAAAACTGTCTTTCCCTTGCCCAAGGTTATGTTTCTAACTATATCTTTTCTGAGCACAGTAATTTCAGTTCCTGAATCTATTACTGCCTCCACGATTTGTCCATGTACACTAATCAAGTTCCATTTTAATACACACAATCCGTCCTTTGCCTTGTTTCTATATGGTACATTTCTTAATTTTTTCATTTTTGCAACAATTCCTTGCTTACCACTGGTTTCTGCACTCCGTGAACTGTTCAGCTTGCACTGATAAAAAAAAATGCAACTTTGCTGCCAGAAATTCTCTGTAATTGCAGAAAAATACGCTTTGTCAACGTAATTTTTTTGTAATTTACGACTTTTTTCTCAAATTACAGAAAAATTCTGGCAGCAAAGTTAATTTTTTTTTAACAGTGTGGTCACATTTTCCACTTCTGACCGTGACGTAATTTTTTTTTCTCGCCATCTCGCGCAATCTCTTTTAAAATTATTTCATGATCTACAAATGAAACATTCAAATTTCTTGCTATCCAATTTTGGTCCATCTCCCTTTATCCATTTCGGTCTCAATTCCTTTTTATATGTACGCTGATATCCTTTTGTTATTCCATCAGCCTCCTGGGATTTTTAATTATCATAACACATATAGCCATCAGTAACCCTTGCTTTATATGATTTTCCTTTCGCTGAGTAAAATAAATTCCTTTGCCAACTCTCTAAGTATAAAGCCAGCCGCCACATTGTTTTATGTTTATGTGTGTTGATGTTTCATGATCCAGAATTTCCATAAGACGATCAGATATTATTAGTTCTTTTAATGTTTCTAAGTCTTTCACATCCCTCAATTTACAATAATATTCCCAAAAAGAAATTAATCTAGTTGTAAACTGAATGAAATTTTCTACATCTCTTTTTCTTGCTTTCTTGAAATTCTCTAAACATGCTTGTGCCGAAGGTTGATATTCTCTAAATACTACTTCTTTTAAATATTCGTATTCTCTGTACCTTTCTCCTTGTACGTATATTAACAGCTGAGCGCATCTTTCACCCAGTAAACACAATAATATTTGAATTTTTGCTTCATTAGGTACATTTAAACTTGTAAATACCTTCTCTAGACTACAAAAAAAAATAATCCCAACCTTCCGTCTTGGCAGTTATTTTTATTGTTAATAATCTAATACTTTTCAAGTATTCTTCAAATGATTTTGACCTTTCTCTAGTTGCAACATTATCATCATTAAAACTTTGATTCTCACTAGAGTTTGACCGTTGTAATCTTAATTTTTCTACTTCTATTTTATTTTTCAGATTCTAAACGTAATTTTCGTTCTTCTTTTATCCGTAATTTTCTTTTTTCAGATTCTAAACTTAATTTTCTTTCTTGTGCTTCTTATCCGTAATTTATTTTCTTCCATTTCTCTTTCTCTTTGTAGTCTTCCTTCTTCCTTCTTCTTTCTCCTTTCCTTTTTCTTCCTTCTGTTGCTGTTTTTCTCTTTCTTCTGTCTCCTATCTGTAGTCGATGATAATCTGAAGCATCTTTTTAACAGTTTCTTCATCATACTGTTTACTGGTCAAGATTACTTTCCTAAGCTCTATTAATTTTCCGCCTTGCGGTATTTCTTCGACAAGATTTTCGGTTACTAACGCCAAATCCTGTTCATTTCCTTTCATTAAGTGTGCTATCGTTGCTATGGTAACCTATTATTATTTTTATTTATTTTTATTATTTTCTTTTATTATTTTCAATTTTCGAATGATTTTAATTAAATTAATATACGTTGATAAATCTTTTAAAACATATTTATCACAATTACTACTATAATCCTTGTTTATAATATTCGTACTTAAATTTAAATTTATTTTTCAAAACCAAGTAGTATTAATTCAATTGTATAACATTTATATTGGATCATCAAACTATATAATTATACCAACAATAATACATGGGTTTTAAATTTCATTACCTTAATTTTCTTATTCATAAATTCAAACAAACGTTTAATTCGTACTACAGGTAAGAGAAATCTTACTTCTGACACCATTTATACAAGTCGCAGACTTCAATTTAATTGAAAATAACTTCGACCGAGTTTTCTATTTATAATTTATTCTTCTAATTACTACATCACTTTAGATTTTACTTTTAAAAGAGATCCAGGAAAAATATTAAATGTTTCCGTTACTATTCCATTCTTCCAAAATACTAATAAAAATTCCAAACTAAAGAAACAAAAAGTTACTATCCCATTCTCCTTTTTTCTTATTTTTTATTCTGCACGTGAACGTGCTTTTTATTTTCTAAATTTAATATTATACGCAAGCGAAGTGTGACGTCAATGTCCGTCTGTGGATGCAAGAAAAATATTTCCTATGTTAATCGCCCATTGGATTTTTTGTAAAAAATTATTAAGAATCGAGGAAAATTATTTCCCGATTTTAATCCATATATTTGGGTATATATATGTATCAGTTATCGTATGCATGTGTTATATTGAGTTATTTTGCTGTCAAATTGAAAAAATCTTAATTTTAAATTTCAAAGCTCTGTCATACTTGGCGGTTTTTGTATTTGGCGATCAAAAACGCAATACGAAAATATACATGCCAGATGTATATTTTCGTAAATTGTATCGTACAAAATATTGTTACATATTATTCATTACTCTCTTAAAATACGTTGTTAAAATAACCATGATTTTTGAAAGGAATTAAATATGTTCGCCAAATAATTCGGCGATATTTTTTTTTTTTTTTTTTTTTGCCAAGGATGATAGATATTAAATCCATTCCACTGCAACATATGAGTATCTTATATTCGGCACTTCATTTAGACATTTTAAAACAAATTTGACTTCAAATTATGATAAAATATTTATCATTTTCATTTAATTAGTATAATTGTTGGATATGTATTGTGTAAATATCCTTTGAAATGAAATGTTTATTTTTTCAATCGAAATATGGAAGTTTGTCTTTTTTTTCTGGAGTTTTAAACTTAAAAATTCAAATTTTACCAATTTTACAGCAAAAACAACTTAATCTCACGCAGGCACACGATAACTAATACATATCTATACAGGAATACCGGGATTAAAATCGGGAAATAATTTTCCTCTATTTTTAATAATTTTTTACAAAAAATCCAATGGGCGATTAACATACGAAATCTTTTTCTTGCATCCACTGGCGGGCAATGACGTCATCACTTCGCTTGCGTATTTCAATTTAATAAAATATGGTACAACTTTAATTTTTATTACATACTTTTTTTATGATTTTAATCTCTTCTTTTTGATTAAACTTTATGATAATTCAAATTTAGTTGTTTAGCTGCTTTGGCTAAAAAGAATATCTCGCGGATTCTCTTGACTATGAATTTTCCTCACGGACGTGACAGAACAGTTAGCATCAGTGCAATATGCAGTCTTGTTACACTTCTTGCAAAAATACCGCTAGCAACCGCGACATTAGCAGACAATTATAGATGCCATGTTGGCGGAACATTACCTCTGTTTTCATTTCTAAAATATCGATTTTTCTCTCACTTTTTGTATTTATTTCCAGGCAAATTTCATTAGCAAATATGATGCGGAATATCTTCTATTTTCCTTTTGGTCCAAAAGTCAAATATCCTTGATTTCTCATTTATTCTTCAAATTTAACCCTGTTTGTTATATATTTTTGCGGATAATAATGAACGAATTGAACTTTTTAAGGACATTTTAACCCAGTTATTGGATTTAATATCTATATGACTGGTTTTCTTGCCTAACACAAATGTCTGATACAAGACAAACTACACTGCTCTGCATGAGAATTGGCCCCAACACAATTTTTGCAATTTCTTATGAAAAATAACCTCCTGAATCCGAATATGAAGACTATTTTGCCCTATCACCGATCGTTTTTTAAGGATCCGCCACCTAATTTTATCGCTTTTCGGTAATTTTATGGCAAAAAAATTTATTTTTAGTGAGGGGGTTTTTGTTACTGCTAAATATCTTCTGAGGAGCTACAGATTTGGAAAATTCTAAAACATGAACATTTGCGGGGGGGGGATTTTCCTCTTGAAATTATGTATTATATTTCTTAAATATTTTTAATCTATTATTAATGTTATTTATTAAACGATATATATATATATATATATATATTTGTTTTTAAGTGTTAAATTAATTATTTTTTAATCTCCAAATTAAGTCAATCGCCATAAAATTACCGAACAGTGATAAAAATTGGGGGAGGGGTGGTGTTCCGAGAAAAAAGTAGGTGACATATTCGGATTCAGGTGTTTCTTTTACATAAGAATAAGCAAAAATGGTATCAGGGCTGATTTTTGTTTTTTTTTTTACAGTGCAGTGTTATAGGTGTCTAAGAAACAATTATTTTGAAAGTTTTATAATACAAATAAAAATATGAAGCATTAAACTAATAAGCCTTATATCAGGTAGTAAAAGAAGCTCGGTTGTTTTACATAACAAAGTGTGTACAGAAATGCATTAATTTAATGTATGATAAGCGCGTGATTTTTTGTTTTATAATTTATTTCTAATAAAGTAGCTATACAACTAACAATCAAAATAACTAGAAGAAAAATTTAACTCACAAGTTTTGCATAAAGTGAATGTATGTACCA
Organism: Salticus scenicus; assembly: GCA_963930645.1. Lineage (NCBI taxonomy): Eukaryota > Metazoa > Arthropoda > Arachnida > Araneae > Salticidae > Salticus > Salticus scenicus. The sequence continues at coordinate 248,962,766 of OZ005650.1, forward strand.
AAATACACTATTTTAATATAACTGTATGAATGTTGGTTTTATCATTTATTGATAATAAATTATCTATACTAATATACCTCCTATTTGAAACTAAACAATCAAAATAACTACAAGAAAAAGTTAATCCACAAATTTTGTATAAATTGAATGTGTGTACGTACCGAAATGCACTATTTTAACATAAGATAAGTGTATGAATGTTTGCTTCACCATTTATTGATAATAAAGTATATATACTAAAATTATAATAAAATAATGTTTGAAGTAATATTTAAATAATAAAGTAATATTTGGAGTGCTTACAATAACTTCCTTAAAAAATATATAAAAAAGTCCAATTGGTTACTTCCACTTTTAAAAGTCTGTTAAAATATGCATTTTTTTAAACCCAGTAAAAAGAAGTTGATTTCTTCTTTGCTCAGAACTTATACTTTAATGCCTAAGATATGTTATAAAATCATTATACGTCTATTCCCTACTTATGTTTTGTTATATTAAACTTTGTTTTCGAAAAGTGAAAAGTATTCTATTATTTTAAATTTTGATTCTATTATGAACATTTATCAATGTTCATTATTAAGAATATTAAAGCATTTACAAAAATATATTATTAATCTAATTTTCAAAACGGTGATTAACAGTACATAAATGCTGAAGATAGTTAAAATAAGAAATAAGAATAATTCGCTTAGTGATTATTACAAGAAATAAACACAGCATGCGCATTTGAAAATGACATACGTAATTCTGAATTAAATATGATTACCTCTTCATTAAAAATACCCTTTAATCTATCTTCTATTCATCTAATACGTACATTATTCTGAATGACATGGGTTTGATCATAGTAATATAATAATATCAAAATTAATGTCACATAATAATCACAGATTATCTTGTTGTAAATAAAATGTATAACTGATAATTCGAATACAAAAAATTCCTGTTTAAAATTGTCATTAAAAACAAATTTTTATAATCTACAATTTTTCAGAATATTTCAAAATTCATCTCACTTTAATTCTCAACTATTGAGCAGGAAATGTGTTGAAACAGTAGGGAAAAAAAAAGGGAAAGATTTTATTTCTACAATATGGTCATTTTGATATAGATGCTCAGATTCCTTGGACATGCTATTTTCAAAATATCTATACTGACTGTAAAACTTGCATCAGTGTAAAAACCGAGTTAAAAAAAGCGCATTTTGCAGTTCAGTCAATACTTTTATTTTAAAGCAGTTTTTAAAAAATAATAATGCAATTTTCCGCTATACAAAACACATATCTTAGTTCTTATAACGTCATTTTTAGCTAAAGAAAAAACTTGTAAAAAAAAATTAAATTGCAAAATATTAATATATTTTATACAGTAGAGTGTGACTGTGAAAATGAGTACCGGTTCATTCTACTGTAAAAAGAAAAATACAGCAGAAATGCGTGTAAAGCGAGACTCTTTAAGGCAGATTTTGCTGAGAATTTTTCTAGTTACATTCATGTTTGCCAGGACATTATGTTTATAAAATAACGGTATTTTTCCCCTGTATAAATATATATTTTATATTTTTTTGTTATTAACTAAAAGAGTGATTTTTTTTTTTTTAAGGATATTTTATAAGTGTGGTTAAGATGGCGTAAAAGTTTAAACTACTTAAAATTTAAAAATAAAATCCCGTATGATGATTATATTTATTTTTCAGAAAAAAAAAAAATATATATATATATCTACAAGTTTTTCGCTAAATATTTTTCCTATTTCATTTTTTTATTCTTATAAAAGTATTTTTTTATAAGTATTAATCATGTGTTATATCTTAATTGCCCAAACTCAGATATTAAGACTCAAAAACTTGCAGAATATCATATCGTTTGAATAGGTTGTAGGGACAATAATAATAGTTTTTGTACTGATCAAAACTTTACTTAAATTTATTATTAGTCTGCCTCTTTATTAAAGTTTTAAAGAGCAATTATCATAGCAGTATGAATGATTGATTGCTTTTCTCATTTACAAAAGACTAAGTTAATGACAATACCTTCAATAATTTCTAGTGGTAATTATATGGCATCGGAATGAAACACGGTGAAACGAATATTTAAAAGCATAATTATGTAATTATGTCCCAGTAACTATATTTTCCGTTTATATAGATATATATGTATATATATATATATATATATACTTTTTTATGTCAAACATTTTAATTCGTTATAGTAAAAAAAAAAAAAAAAAAAAAACAGAATTTTTCAAATATTATTAATGTACAAAAGAGTTTTTTTGGAAAGTTTTTTAAACTTAAGGTTGGCATAGTATTCAGACAGACATTATTTTAATTCGCTATTTAATAAATAAAATGATTTTAAATAGTAATAAATATATATTTATTACTATTTAAAATCATAATCATAACAATTTTAAATAATAGTAATTTAAAGTCATCGAAATTGTATATTGTGAAACTCTTTTTTATTTACAATGGACTTAAAAACTATGAATAACATTTTCTATGATCCATATCAAATGACTTTCAAACTTTTAAATGTTTCATACCTGTTTAACTAATTACTAACTTTTTTTTTTTTTTTAATAAAGCATGATCATAAAATTGAAACGATTTGCGAAAAATAATATTTTACCATAACATTCATTTCATAAATAATTCCAGTACAATTTTCTAATAAAAAGAAAATTCGTGTTCATTGATTTCATTCTATTTATTTATTTTATTTCATTTTGTAATACTATTAGTATCCAAGAAAAATCTTTGTTTCCCAGAATATAATTTTGAATAAGAGAGAACGTTTTAATAAAACTGCAGCATCCTGACAAACTAATAATAGAAATGTATTATTTTGATCTCTGATTAAGAATATATTTTTGGTTTAATAAACAGAAAAAAATATTTAAATATTAAAGAAATTATCTATTGATTGATACTTTCTTTTTCTTCTTTCCCTTTTTTACGCTATAAAAAGGGGGTATAGCGTTTATCTTTTCTGACTATTAATTTTAAATGTATTGCCTATTAATGTGTAATGACTATTAATTTCAAAATGAAATGACTGTTAATTTCAAAAGTTATTTTACTTTTACTATATTATTAGTAAATTCCAAAATTTAATTTTGGGTTGTTATGACGCATATGATAAAATATTTTGATAATATATTTTTAAAAAATCGAAAAAAAAAAAAAACATATGTTAAAAACTAAATTTTAAAAGAATTTTGTGTCCGCTGAACATTTTATATCTCAAATATCATAAAAGCATAGTTAAGGACAACAAAAGTAGGTTTAAGGCTTTAACCACAGAACGAAAGTAATGATTATTAAAAAAAAAAAAAAAAGAACTGGAGATGAAAAAGTATAAATACACAATATTATATAAATACCATGAAATGCAAGAACTCACAACCTATGTTGTCGGGTTGAAAGGTGCCACAGCACTCGTGTTTGCAGCACTCATGCCTACTTCGTTTGCCTGACGAAGGGTCGTGTCTTCTTTCGACCCGAAACAATTGTTGCGAGTTCTTTCCTTTTATGATGTTTATTCAGTGTTTTTCACTTAAATAAAATTGATAATATTTAGCATTTTCTATTGACAATTTCTAACAAAATGGAAAAATGTTTTCGGATTGGGTTTGTTAGACTCTCCGTTTATCTGCGCTCTACCTACCATAACTATTAAGAGAATTCCTTAAAAAATTCATTTACTCTATTGAAGTTTACTATTGAATGTTCCCTTTAAAAAAATGGTGATTAACATCCACTGGATTTTTACAGGGGCTATAAAATAGATTAAATGTGCTGCGTTTTATGAGAGAAATTTATATAAACCATATTTTAATACATTTATCACTGCAAAAAATATGATAAAATTGACATTTATAAATCAGATGCAAAATACATACATACATGTATATATATATATATATATATATATAATCGATACGATTGGCATCATCGTTTATAGGAACACAAAATTTTATTTAAATACATTAGGAATTATAATTAGAAAAATGTTAGAAATATAAATTTCAACTGTGTTAGCATTTTTAACACTTTACAACATTATTTAAGAATTTTTATTGTTTTGGTTCCAATAACTACTTTTTCTTACGTAAATAATCATAAACGTTTTTGCAACTGATATAGAGTGTTGGCCAAATTACTTTACTCTCATTTATTTATTTACTTATATTGCTCGACATTTCTTCTATTTTCTAAAACAATACTGAACGAAATGATGTTGAACTGTAGGCATACAAACAATATTTGCAAACTCATATATCTTACTATGGGTTTAGACACGAGTACGTTCAGGCGACCCACAACAAGTTGAAGAAAAACAAAAATATTTGGTTTAGCCTTTATCATAAAGTGCTACAAATGACTTGTAACTTTTACGTATAATTTCAAATAATATCTGTAATATTTGTGTCCTTTTTTGTGGTAACAGCATGATTATTTAGAAAGATCTATCTATCTATCTATATATTTTTTTTTCTTTTTTTTTTCAAAATTTATTAATTTTTTAGCTAGATTTTTGCTTATAACAAAAACGGATTTGAACAAAATTTTACAAAACTTTCAGTTAATTTGATAGAATATTAGAGAATAATTATTCTGAAACATAAAATTCACACGTGTAGTTTTTTCTGAGATATGAGTATTTGTAGAAAATATTTTTTTTTTCTGTGCATGCGCTAAATATAGAAATATTTTTGTTTCACAAGTTGAAAGCTAGACATAAGGGGCAACTTATGTCAAAAGTTCATTTGAATAAATTAAAAAAAATAAAAATTGTCGGCAAAAGAATGATCAAAATTTAAGATACATCTCAGAGTTCTAATTTTATAAGGGGTTTTTCACATGCCATGATTTCAATTTAATGATCCGATTATTTTGCCCACGTTTCGAAACATCTTTTCTTCTGAATATTTTCTTACGAACTGGTGAATCTAACATAAATTTGCGAGTTCATAAAGGAATTTTCACAAAAAAGAACTTTTGCATAGTGGGTGAAGTCTTTGGATCTGCAAATTAAAAGAGTGCATGTAAAAAACACCTTATAGAATTTAAACTCTAAAAAATATCTAAAATCTTCCTCATTTTTTTCCCCCAAATAATTTATTTATTTTTTCTCATTGAAATAAACTTTTGACAAAAGTTGGCCTTTATATTTAGACTTAGATTATATTTAGCGGCCTTTCCCGCTTCGCTGGTTACTGTTTTTAAATGAATAATAAAAAATAAGTAAATAAATCATTATTTTTATATCACTTTACAATAAAAAACTAAAAAGAAAATCCTTAAAAAAGCTCAAAACATTTCTTCGTGTCCCCGCTGCTTTTGGCAGCCTCTTCTTCACCCTCAAGTGTTTTTGTACATGTCCCTATTGCCTGCAAAAATGCGTAAAATGTGAAACTTGCTCTATTTTGCTCACTTCACTTTCGATACTGACAAAAATTTGATGTTTGACCTTGAACACTGAGCTATTGTAATATTTTAGGTATTAAACTACACCAGTATAACTAAGTATGTGACACTTTTACCTTATGTACAGTCGGTAACAAAAGTGACCGAACACTAGCGAAAATTCCTATGTAAAAAAGTACACTTTATACCTTTTTGTTATATAAATCCTTATCGAGTCATGTTCTTACACTGACTAAGAACAGGATTCCACAAGGATTTATTTAACAAAACCATATGAAGTGTACTTTTTTTACATAGGAATTTTTGCTAGTGTTCGGACACTTTTGTTACCGATTGTATAATATTTTTGACGTACTACCTTTCCCGTGTTAGTGCCTCAATTAAAGAAAACTTACATATAAAAATTTGGGCAAATTGATACTAATATTTAAATTTAGCACTCATAAATTTAATTTAAATATATTTGCTAAAATATAAAAGTCTAATAATCCCATCTTTGACAGGGGGAACGACATTTGATGAACTATATAAAATCTCAGGTTCATAGTAAAGAAAAAATAAAAGTTGTTCTGAACATCTCTCATGCTTGACTATAAGGGATACAAGTATCAAAAGAAACAGAAGTAGTCGAGCAACACACTCCCTTGAATTTATACAGAATTACACTTTTATTAAGAGTTTAATTCAAATATAAAATTTTGAACTAAAAGAAATATTTTATCAAAATTAATTATAGAATATAGCAATTAGGATTAATATAGCTTTTGGTTAGTGTTTTTTTTTTTTTTCATCGCTTTTGTAGGCTTTAGAGATTACCCCCCCCCCCCCCTCCACACACACAACCACCTCCCCCCACATACAAACAATTTTTTCCTCTTTATACATTAATATAAATATACAATAGATTAATAGATTAAACATTTTATTTTTTCTCATCGGCAGTATCTACTACCTGTAAATTATAAAATATAACTGAATTTCGCATTAAAAGAGCTTTATTTTTCCTGAATGACGCGTCACAAAAAACAAATATGTCATTAGTATACAGAATGAAATTGCTTGTTTTAATTACCGAATGACTAAATGTATATTTTATTGAAATAAGTTAACCACTGTTTTTAAGAAGAAAAACATTGAAAGCAATCAAATCCTTCAATTTTTCATAATCCTTCATTAAAAACGTATTTATAAGTATAAGAGCTTGAAATGAGATTGTTTAATTTTAATTGCATCCAAAATATTATGATGAAACAAGTGTTTAAAAAAAATACATTAATAAATATGAAACTTTTTTTTTTACTTCTTCATGAATGACTAAATGTCTAAACTATTAATAGTTGTACATGTTTATAAATGTGTCTAAATAGTAGACAAGAAATTATTTACAAAAGAATTTTTTCACTTATTAAAATTATGCACTTATTAAAATTACATTCGTTCTGAGCCAAAGTGTTTTTATTAAGCGGCTGATTTTTATATCTGGCGAACGTTCCTGCAGTTAAGGAAAAGGTATTACTTCCCTGAATTTGGAAAGAAACTACAAAAGGTGACGAAAAATGGAATTAGTAAACAATATTCATTAACTTTTGATAGATAATTAATTAATTGTTTCTTCGATATAAATAAATTAAACGCATTCCAAGTTCCCATGCACTTTCGTTTGAGAAAAATCACCATTACTTTACCAAAAGTTTACGATGTTCTTTTAAATTTAAAATCTTTTCGTTTAAACCTCATGAATTATAATAATTTTAAAATAGGAACTAGAAATTGCTTTTTAATAATTTGAAATTTTAAAAAAATATATCATTTCAAATCAAATTTGTAACTTATTACTGCGTTTTGAATAATACGTTCCTTGGAATTGTTACGATATAAATGATGGAGCGTGTTTAATTTGTAACTCTGTTGCAAGTTTAAAATCTTCGACAATGAGCGATAACAGAGGGATCGTTGTACTTTAAATTCTTTTCTTATTAAAAAAAAATTACGATGGAACTAAAAAAATTTTGTTACAGTACGGAGATAGTTTTGAATTTATTAACCGGCGATGCTGATTTTATTAAACGGCGGATTTAAAAGTATTTGGTATAGATTTGATTCCGGTCCTGGCAAATTGGTCAGATTAAGCGGCTGATTTTATTAACCAGTGAATTTATTAAGCGGCGGTTACTACTTCTCTCATATGAAAGAGTATTTTCTAAAAATAGCATTAATACATTGTGATCATGCTTAAAATTGTATAAATCAAATTGACTATTGTGTTAAAATCTATTAATTAAATAATATATATATTTAAAAAAAAAACTAATTATAAAACGAAGAAACATATTTTATATTACTAAATCGTTACTTTTTATTTAAAGATAACGTTTTTAAAGATAATTAGTTTTCATTTACCAAAGATTATATTTCTTTTGTAGCATTTATTTTTAGTCCAATAATTCGCAGAAACTTTAGAAGAAGGAAAACTTTAGCACGTAATTAACGCTTTAATTATATGTATCTAGGTGTATATGTGTATCTAGGTCCCACCATTGAGGGATTCGTAAGAATCCGCAGGGCAAGCCTATAAACGCCCTATGTTACCAGAAGAAGAAACAAAGTACTGAACGACAAGAAGCAAATAAAAATGTTAAAAAATAAATAAATAAATAAATAAATTCTACGACCAATTGTTTCAATTGTCCAAAATCACCTAAAATGTGTTTAGAGTGTTTTAACGAACGGCATAGTATAATGTAATATGTTATCCTAAATATAAATAAAAAGTAAAGTATATAATGTGCATATTTTTATTATTTTTATGTTGTGTATCTGATATTTATATTTCAGTACTTTTTTTTTTTTTTTATCCAACTGAAAATCCTATTAACTGGAACAAGAAGAGCATCAACCACACTTGGGTGACGGGGTTCCCACGGAAGCATACCCGTCACCCAGATATGGGTAACTCGGCGACGGACGTGTTAAAATTGTGAGTAAAAGTATATGTTCACTTAGCCTGTTTTATCAAGCACGTACGTTTTATTTGTGTGTGTGTATGCATATACTTTTATATTTATGCTCAGTCTCGTCCTAAATAAGTCTGAATAACTCATAGTTATTCGCTATACCCAATAGAATCATTTTCAATAAAGTGGATTTAAAGGTTGAATATATAAATATGTTTTTTTTTTTTTGTTGTTGTTGTTTAGTTATTAATATTTAAAGTAAGTTCACTTTCATTGAACTGATAATTCTGAATGTAAGTATGTTTATTTTAATACTTACTTTACTATGTTGCTAATACTAACGCTACAGTGGTTTTCTCTAATCTCATTTTTTTACAAAGTATTCCCTTAAATTAAATTTGTATTAAAAATGCAAACTTAAGTTGACAGAACACACTTATTAAGAAGACGCATATGTAATTTAAAAAAATAAACATCTGAAAAAAAAAAAAAATATATATATATATATATATATATATATATATACAGAGAGAGAGAGAGAGAGATCCTATTCCTTAACTTTTTCTTCTTTAATTTTTTTTTCTTAGACAATTTTATTGCAGCCACGTTAACTACAACTAATCTAGAATTCTTATTAAAATATATTCTTATTAAAATATAGTATTTAATAAATTTTAAAAAACAAAGAATTGTTCACAGATTTTTGTTTTTTCGAAATGGAAAAAAAGAAAGAAACAAACTTCTATGTCAGATATATACTTTAATAAGTATAAACAGATTATAGTTTCGCATAAAATTTCTATTTTTCTTTTGCCTCATTGGTATCGAAAATTTTACGTGTATTAACACTATTAACCTAAGCACTACAATCGTTTACAAATGTAAATTGAAACACCTATATACACCTGTACAAATATATGGGATTCACAAATTTGCATTAAAGAAAAAAAAAATGTGCTGACGAACGACAATAAAATAGAAGAATATCTGGATCTTTCCGCGAGATAAAATCAAAATTTAAATAAAAGTTGCTATAATGATAAAGTATATTCCATCCCAGGTGAATTTCCTTTTTATAAGCATCATTTTGGGGCCGCGGTAGCCCAGTCCGTAGAACGCCGGCCTCGTAATTGGAAGATTGGTGGTTCGGTACTCGAGCCGGCCAAAGACCGTCGTGTACACTAATGGTGACTGGTGCACGTAAAATCTGTCGTAGCCGCAATGTCCTCCATATTCCCATCAAAAATTATACCTCTGGGGGTCACCAAAGCGGGAGAGCCATCCCTTCCATGTATGATCAAAATTGTGATGGCATGTCTCCAAACCACCTCTAGGGGTGTGTCCAAGACAGTCGCCAATTGCCCATCTGCGCAGCACTAGTGCGACTAAAACCCAACCAACAAACCAATATAAGCATCATTTTGCATTTTATACAGCCTTGTATTTAGATCAAAAGTATTTTTATCTAAGGAGTTTCAATAGATGAGAAAATGGTACAACTGATTTTATAGATAAACATAAAAACTTTTAGTTTTTTCTTTCATAACTTTGAAAATGCATATTTTTTTGCACATTGAATTAAATATTGAATTTCTGAACTCTCCAAACTATTTAAGTATAATATCGACATTTAATGGCTTAACTCTATTTTTCCAAGAGCGAAAAGTGGCCAGACCGAGGATCAAGCTGCGTCATTTTTTACTACATTATCTGCGCTTCACTAACTGAACTAACTCGGTCTATATCGGAATAGTACTATAAGCACATGAAAAGTAAAATGTATTAAGCGGTTCTAAGAATCCAAATTTACACTTACAGATGGTTTTGTTTTCTTTATTTTTGGATGGAAATAACTAATTAAGAAATCAGTTTTGATTATATACATAATAATAAAATTCGAAAATAAAATAAAATTTTAAACAACATTGTTCTTTTCCTTTAATGGGCTAATTTCATACCAATTAATCTAACTATGCCAATATATTATTATCAGTATTATTCTAGAGTATTAGTTACCACATAATATATATATAAAAAAAATTATGGAAACTTAATAACTCATCCAAGAAATAACTATACATAACCAAATACATTTTAATGGGGAATCACCAAAACACTTAAAATGGTTCAAGAAAGTGAAGGAAGAAAAACTTAAGTATGTGCATATTTACGTGTGTTAAAATATTCGCTTGCTTCTCACTGTAATCTTACATAGAATTTAAGATAAATGATTCCCAGCAGCTTTTTGTCGAAAATTTTATGAGTGTAAACTATAAATGTTTTTATAAATAATCTCTAAAAAAAAAAAAAAAAAGAGTTAAATTGAACACGTGTCATTTGTTAAATATATTAAAAACACTTTAAACACACATAAAATTAAATTTTTATTTAAAAGATGTTAAAAAAAATATCCAAAGCTTTTCGCTTTAATCGTAAAGCATCATCAGGGATTTTTAATTATTCGTTTTCAATGAGCAGTTTTTAATATGTTTTCTTTTCACAGTCAAAAATTAAGTCTTTTAATAACGTCAGAGCCTGATTAAGGGGGAAGCACACATTATTTATACTTACACCGTTATCTTTTAACAAATACTTTCCTCCTATAATAAACAGAAAATTCTCATTAAAAATTATTTTAAAAGAATTCTGGTGTCTAATAACGGTGAGTAAATTGGATTGTTTTACACCGTTCATTTTTTATAAAAAATATTTCCTCGTCAAAGCGTGGAATTTCTATGACATGAAGTAAAAAATAATTGTAAATATATACCGATGAGAGCGGAGATAATGTGTGCTTCCCCCTTAATCAGGCTCTGAATAACGTGAATATCAGCAAAGACAATTTGAAGTCCGGTAGTCTACCGGACTGAATCCCGGATGGAAATCCCTGATGATGCTTTACTATTAAAGCGAAAAGCTTTGGATAAATTTTTATAACATCTTTTAAATAAAAATTTAATTTTACGTGTGTTTAAAGTGTTTTTAATATATTTATAAATGTTTTTAATAAATTCTTTAGTTCATACGTAAAATTCGGGTAAAGGTTATATAACGAAAACATTATTTCCAACATATTCCATAAACGATATTTTTATAAATTTATTAATTGTTCAAAAGTATATTAATAAATAATGAAACATACAAAGTCATAAAAATGATCTATTTAAATACATTGTTTTTCCATAAAACCTCATTCAGATTTTCTCGTTTTACAATGACTTTATTAACGACAGTACTATAAATCTCTTTAGCAAATTAACTGAAAAATTCTAAATGTTTCTGACAGTTTTAAAAATGAGCATTCTTGAAAAGAAAAGCTAATGCATTACTTATTTACTTTAATCTGAAAAACGAAAAATATTGAAAATTAATGACTCGCTCAAAGAATAACCAAATATGACCACGTAAATCTTAAACAGGAAATTAATAACAACACCAAAGCACTTGAAATGGCTTAAGTAAACAAAGGAAGAAAATCTTGAGAATGTGCATTTGCGTGTGTGCTACTGACAGCTGCACGCTGCTTTAAATATGAGAAAATTTCGAAGCAGAAAGTTATTTTTTTAAATCTTATTCTTTAAGTCTTATTTTCCTAATAATATACTTCATCTTCTGCTTTTTTTCTCATGTAAATAAACATATAAGACAGGATAAAATTGTTTCAGCTGATGATATTACAGAAACATTTAATTCTTTATTATTGATTTTTTTTTTTTTTTTTTTTTTTTATAAGAATATTAATTGAGCTATGAAACATGCGTGTTAATATACGTACATATTTCTGAGAATATATTTAAAATATTGTTGACACATTTGTTGAGAAATTTTAAATGCAATGTAATTTTTAACTTAGTAAAATATAAATACAGTTTGAAATTTTACATTATAAAAATTATAAATTTAGGTACGTTTTAACAAACATTTATTATTATAAATATTTGTTTACATGCAATGTTTCTGCATTCAAATGTGAAAAGAAATAAAATAGAAAATTGAATATAAATAAGTTTTCTCAAATATAGACTTTTTTGTTAATAATGGTTTTGGCAGTAAATATATATTTCTTAAATAATATAAATGCTTGTTTCTTCATATTTGATAGTAATCTAAAAAAAACAGTTTTATTGAATTCGATTTTAGAATGTATAATAATTATTTATTGAACGCAATGTAATTTATATATAAATATTACAAAAGATTTCATTTTAACAATTTCTAACAAGGTTGAAATGTGTTTATGTCTTCGGTTTGTCAGTCTGTCTGTCCGCGCTCTAACTCCCGTAAATATTTATAGAATTTCTTGAAACTGATATATGTTATGATATATGTAACTGATATATCAAGCTCACTATCGGGTGTTCCCTATTGAAAATGGAGTGAACACGTTTACTTGTTTGTGTACAGGGACATCTGAAAGTTTTCCAAAGCATTGTGTCCTATGAGAGGTATTTTTATAAAACCTATTTTAATACCGTTACTTTACACCAATCTTAATGAAACTGAAATATGTTATTCAAGTGCATTATCGGATGTTCCCCATTGAAAATGGAGTAATATCACACTGGTATGTATACAGAAACACCCGAAAGTATTCCTATAAAATTAAACTATATCATTCATATGCACAAAAGAATGCTTTTCATAGAATACAGTATGATTAGCATTAAATTTACAGGGCCATACAAAAATATTCAGTTACATTAATGGTTATTATTAGAAATTTGTCGTAATTACATTTTCGTTTATATTAATCGTTTTTATTGTTTTTTAAATGTTTTTAATACTTTCCAATAAGGTTAAAAATGTTAATGAGTTCAGTTTGTCTGTCTGTCCGCCTGTCTATCCGCGCTCTAACTCACGTAAATATGCATGAAATTTCTATGCGTGAAATTTCTTCACTATCGGTTGTTCCCTTTTGAGAAGAGAGTAATTATCTCTACTTAACGTTAACACCTAAACGTATTCCAAGGAATTGCATTCTATGAGAGGTATTTTTATGAACTGTATTTTAGTTTCTTTATTATACACAAATTTCAATGAAATTGAAATAAGTTGTTCAAGTTCACTAACGGATTTTAGCTATAGAAAATGGAGTATACACAAACCACCACTGGTTTGTGTACCGGGACATCCAAAAGTATTCCAAAGCATTCGTTCTCTGAGAGATATTTCTATAAGACAAATTTTAAAAACTTTATTTCGAACAAATCGTTAAATAAAATTTAATTATATTATACAAATGCACAAAAGAATGCTTTCTACAGAATGTAGTATGATTAGCATTAGATTTACAGGGCCACACAAAAATATTCTGTTACATTGAAGGCTTTTATTGAAAATTTGCTGAAATTGCATTTTCGTTTACACTAAGCGATATAACACTTTTTAACATTTTTTTAAAGTGGGAATATGATTTCAATTTAAGTATCTATCTGTCCGACTGTTTATCTGTTTTTCTGACTATCTGCCCGGTCAGCGTCCGTAAATATCTTCAGCATTTATCCAAAATTATATATGTTATTCAAATTCACTACGGAATGTCCCTTATTTAAAATGACATTTCCTTTTGTCTCGACATTGAATCGCTCAATATCACTCCAAGAGCGATGAGCGGGGGCTTCTCCCTGTTAAATAGGTCCTGTGCAACTGGTTTGTGTACAGAAACACCCAAAAAATGCCAAAGCATTGCATTTTAGGAAAGACATTTTTATAAATTACACTTAAAGAACTTTCTATTGTAAAAATCATAAAGAAATTCACATTTTAATATTCGAAAATAATATTTTGCGTAGAATATAATTTTGTTATCCTTCAGATTTATACGGCTACACTGAAATATTCAGATACATTATGGACTGCAATTAGAAAATAAGGGCTATGTTTTCTTTAGTGTTAAGCATTTTTAACACTTTTTAACAATGTTTAAGAATGATCAGGAATTCAATTAGTCTATCTGTATGCCTTTCAGAACTACTGTCTATCCGTTGTGTGATTACGAAGGCCAAGAGTATTAAAAGTTATACAATACAACAATTACGTACACTTGGAAAGTGTTAATAATCAATGCGTACCGCATGATTTTTTTTAGTTACATAATGCATTATGAGTTTTAATTCAAAGTTATACTCATCGCTTCATTTACTCAGAATACCTATTCCATGCACATTACTTTTACGAGAATGAATACTGCATAAATAGATTCTGTTAATTTAAGAATTCAATGGTCATAAAAAAAAATAAAGAAAAAATACGTAAACTGAGTTTTAATTACTGATAAAAATAGACTTTTTCAAAAGAATATTTCGTAAATAGATGTGCAAGTGTAATTTAACTCGATGCGCTTTTTATTAATAAGTTCGTGTTTGTTAGTTTTATGTTTACATCTATATATACGTTTGAAGAATCTGCTCTGAACTGGTGTTGACGAGAGGGGCTAAATTCAAATCCAATTCCTGGTCATCGACATAACTTTTCGGAGTTTTCCGTTGATTTCTCCGAAACTCTCTAGAATGTCGGCTAGGACGCTCGATAATTTCCCACGCAGAGCATTCCACCCAGTTCTTGGTTCTTAGCTCAGACAATTCCCCATTACGCCAATCCAACAATCATCTTCTATATACATTTTAAATAATGTATTAAATTCTAAATATAAATGGTATTATCTAAAATGTTATTGTCTGACATTTAAATCAAATAATTTAAATAGCAAAAATCACTACAGACTAAGGATTTAGCATTTATTTGCCTTAGGCTAACAAAAGTTTCCTATATAAATTATCATGCTTTCGTAGCGTCATATGTAGGGAAATTCTCTGTTTCATCATTTTTCTCACGGGTAAGTAGTTTTATATATATATATATAATCTTGTGACCCAAAAGATACAATAGAGGCGCTGAATAGGGCAGTTTTCAAAAAGGTTGTCGACTGGAGTTGCATGCATGTTACATAATCTTTTGTTTAGGATATATCAGATTTTGCGGTACCCATCTTATTTTGAGTATCCCTTGGGGCTGGTATCGCGTGACTTAGCATAGCTATGACATAGCATTGCATAGCTTGACTTTCTTTAATAATAGTTGAAAGGCTGAAGAACCTGTGCAAGATAAAGAAGAAAACTTACCAAATGCAATGGTAATGAGACTAGCATGTCTACCATGATCAAAGTGGTGAAAGAATGGAGAAGGCCACATAAAAATGATTCAGTTTTGTATGATCAATAATTGAACCTACTTGTTCAAATAAGGAATCACATTGAGATTGAAATTTTTTTTAATGCATGGTGTATGTGGAACCACAAAAATCATCCGATTGACTTGCAGTTTATTAAACACATCCATGAGCCGCACATGAATAGCTGTATATATTTTGGTACGTATACTGTTTGTCACTCATATACAGGAGATCATAAAAGTATTTTGTATGATTACGGACTATAGGCAGAATTTCT
Organism: Salticus scenicus; assembly: GCA_963930645.1. NCBI lineage: Eukaryota > Metazoa > Arthropoda > Arachnida > Araneae > Salticidae > Salticus > Salticus scenicus. The sequence goes on from OZ005650.1 coordinate 248,978,602, forward strand.
TTTAAGCGTATTTCAACACAGTTACGCTCCAATCCACATAATAATATTAACATGCTGAAACTTTATGTAATCAAGTAATTCCAAAAACGTTATTTATTCCTTACATTAACTTCAAATTCGGTACAAATAATTATGTCTTACGTGGAATTAATTGTATTTTTTTTTAGTTGTGATGTATATAGTGTTTATGGATAATGCGCAGTGAGTGACAAAAGAATACCGTACCATTTTCATCTATAGACGGTAATATTTAATGGCGCAGTTAAGACGACAATACTTATCTTTTTTATTTTATTTTTTTTTTTCTTTAGCACGATTGCAATCCATTCAACATAAAGGAATTAATCTGGGTTATTAGAATTTTTAAAAGCAAGATTTCTGTACAAAAATAATAACAATAATAATGAAATAACAATAAAATAAAATGTACAAAAGTTTCAGTTTCATGGTGTTTTAATACAAAAGAAAAATTTTCATTATCATAATTATATGTTATTTAATTACAAATTTGTTGGATGCCACGATTTAATTTAAAATCTCTCATGAGTATTTAAGGATTAAATTGTATGAGAAATAATTATGTTAATAATTACTTTTAAAAAAGTCCTAAAAATTTTGTGTTATTCCATAACAAAACGGAGAATTACTTGCAAAAACATTTTATTATTATTATTATTATTATTATTATTAAATAGGACATGAAAATTACAAAATTATTCTCTTTTATTATACAAATGTTTAAAAACAAATATAACTTAAAAAAAAAAAAAAATAAATAAATAAAAATTAGAACAGTCAAAAAATATGTTTATGCGCTAAAGTAAAATATTTTAGAATACAAAAAAAACTCTCTATTATAATTAGCGTCGTACGTACAACATATGTTTATAAAAGCTGTAGTAAGCAGGAGTTAAAAATGATGATTTACAGCATTCGATAAAAATAAAGTAAAACCTTGCAATGTACAATAACTCAGATGTCATGTATTTCGTTGAACCTTAAACTTATAATTTTCTTCTCATATTGGATTATGTTTATATGATATTAAAAAAAAAAAAAAAAAAAACAGACTTTTCAGAGAAAAAAAAATCTTTAACATATTTCAGACTTGTAACTATATGTTCTTCTAATTTTTAAGAATTAAGGCCTATGCAAAATATTTTCTTATACTTAAACGTATTCGTTAGTTTTTTTCAAACAATATTATTTGACACGGAACAGTGTCAATAAAAATGGCATGTGCATGTTAAAATTTATATTATATAACAAAACAGAAAAGTTTGTATAACCATGTAATTAATAAATATTTTTTGCACAACCATGTTTTATTTCGTAAAAATAACGAAAAATTCTCTTATAATTATTCACATAAGAAAAGAAATATTGTCCTGTTATTTGTTAAAATATAGACTAAAGAATAAGAATTATAAAGATTAAATGAGATGTGTTTAGAGTAAAAGAAAATATTCCCAATATGTAATTAACACTTTAATTATAGTAGTTACGTTTTTGCGTTTTTGTTATACCGTCAAAAATATTAGTCACATTAAATATATAAAGCACCTTTTAAATCTAATGCTGTCTTGTATTTTTCATGAATTTTAGTTTAACTGTAAATTAGTTCAAAAACTTTCTTTTCATATCTAAACTTTTAAAACATTGAAGTTATAAAAAAGAATGATTTAGAAAAAAAAAAATAATACGATTTATCTTTAAAGTTTTCTAATTACATATTTCTAAAAATTTAAAAAATATATTAAGTATTTAAATAGGTTAAATGTTGCAGAATATTTTTTTTTTTCGTATTTTGTAAAGTAATAATAATTACATTCATGATAAAAGTTAAAAATAAATAAATAAAGGCTTCTTTTTTCTTATATATATATATATATATATATATATATATAATTATATCCATTAAAACAGTACGCAACTTTTATGAAAAAACTGAAATATACTTTTATTATTATTATTATTATTAATATTATTATTATTACAAAACTGCTAAATCAGTTTTATCTATACAAATGGAGCATATCTACTTAATTTAACACATGCAGACGACTTCAATAAAATGAAAAATACTAGCATTATTAAATATTGATCATATAGAGGTCGATTTTGTTCTTGAATATTTTTTAAATATTTTTCTTATGGTCTATATATCAAAAATAAATAAATAATCAAACTGAGTGCGGCTCTTTATTTCTTTAGAAAAATATGAAATATATGCTTTTAGAAGTGAGGCATTTATTTTAAATATTTTTACAACACGTTAAAGAAGTACATTATTTTTATCAAATTAAAAATAATACTGCATGAACTATTTATTGAATAAAAAATTGTGAACATTCTGCATGTTCTATTTCATTACAGTTGTGTCTACTGCAACATTCATTTTTCTGACATTTTTTGCACATAAACTTTCGTACTTGTACATATAATTACAGTGAAATATGTATCATATCAGCCATATGGGTAGTTTCTGGTTTTATAATAAATGTTCATTCAAAGTGCGATATGCTGCCATTTGGGACGTTTCAACACGTCAAGAAACTCGTAAATGCAAATACATTATTTCTCAGCGACAGCTGGAATTGAGTGTTAAGCATGATATACTGATATACTTATGCAATTTTGTGAATTGTTTTCGAATATATTTGAAGAAAATGGTGCAGCGCATCCTACTGAATATTTGATTAGAAATGATGATAGAATCGAAATCAGGGATGTTTCTGATTTCGAAATTTGTATTCTTGAATTTTAAATAGGATAGCAAATTTATTTTCTATGAACTTCGCTTGTTAGTAATTTATATGAAATTTTAATTAATTTATATAATATTTCTCTAACCAGTTACAATTATTTTTTGTCGAAACGGTACGATAGTAGTGAAATTAATAAAATACGCGAGGATAAAAAATAAAATTTAGAAATGAACAATATTTAAGCACGCGGACAGCTCAATGAACTAATAAGAAAAAATGACGACATTTGTATGATGACATTATTTTATGGATAAAAGTATTTTTAAAAGTTTCTTCTTCAGAATCTTTGCAAACATCATTTTAAACCTAGCAATATTTTAAAGATATGTACAGAAAATGAATTATTATCATAAATTGAAAAAAAAAAAAAAAAAAACGCAATGATAAAAAGTATAATAAAAATATGATTTTTTTTTTTACATAATTTTATGCCAAAATAAACAAAATGTCATCGCACTCTTGGCGATAAAAATTTAATTGGCGTGATGGGGGTCCTTTACTAAAACTGTACTGCCTGCGGAAGTATGAAAACTAAGTCGTCCACCATGAATTTTATTTTGGAACTTTTCTATGAATGATTCTTATTTCACTATTATACAATATCTATTTCGTTGTAATAATAATTTGACTTCTCGTAAATTAAAATTTTAATTAGGTGGGGAAATTGGTATAGTATTTATGAGTTTCAAATTTTAAAGGTAAATGAGAAGAAAAATAAAGTACGAAAATTTCGCACGGGTTTGCTAGTGTAAAAATAATTCTAAATTATGCAACCGACATATTTTTTACCTATACTTATTCCTGCTTTAAATATTTTTTCATATTATTAATTTCTCTCTCTCTCGCTGAAACGTGCTTTATTTTTTTACCCGTTGCAGATAAATGGGCAATGTAAATTGAAAAAACGTCCAAATTAAGGTAGGAAAGACGACTACATTAAGAAAAAAATCCTCCCATTAATTTTTAAAAAGTGAACTTTTTTTATTTTTATACAATCCCTTTACGCAAATTTGTCAATCACAAAGATTTTATTTTTCATTCAACAAGACCATTAGAAAAAAAAACACATAACTATAGCTTTAAAACCAACCGAATTAAGATACAGAAAAAAACTGAGTTATGCCATTTTTCCGTATCATTTAAAGGACTGGTTTTCTGGGGAAAATGAGGATCATTTACAAAATGAAAACGGAAATGTTTAGATCAAAACCATAATGTGTCGAAAAATTACCAAATGCATTTAAATTAATCCTTAGAATTTTAAAAATGTGTTTTGAATTTAGCATATTGTATAATAACGACAATTTATAATATGTCACAAATTTACATTTCTATTTTGTTATATGGTCCCTATAATCAGAGTTCAGTTTTCAATCAAGTATAGTTCACTCAGTTTTAAAGATACAAGGATGCGGTTTTTTACAATGATGTTGTTGCATTGAAAATAAAAACTTTCTAATTCACCAAATTTGTCTAGAGAGGTTGTATAAAAATTAAAAAAATGTAATTTTTTTTTTAAATTAATAGGAAGATATTTTTATTAGCGTAGTTTTATTTCCTATCTTATTTTGACACATTGGCAATTTACGCTACCCTCTCATCTCTAACAGGTACAGAATTAAACCGCGTTTCAATCTTTTTGGGACACCCTGTATATATATATATATATATATATGTATATATATATATATATGTGTGTGTGTGTGTGTGTGTGTGTGTGTATCTTTTTATTCATTTCATTAAAAATATCTGTTTTTACTGCATGTTTCAATTATAAACTTTCAATTTTTAAGTAACTTGTAGAAGCACAACTTATAGTTTTGAAGTGGTGTTACAAATTAACGAGCCATTGACGTAATGTTGACATACATTCTAAATACAACAAATATGTTAATATGTTACAATAAACGACAAGAAAAAACTTTTCTGGATCATAAATTATTATTTCGATAAATTGTACTAGATATAAATTCTTTACATGATACTGTAACAAAAGTGTGTAACAGGCAAATGGTCATTTTAAAAGAATAAATTTAATTAACTGCTTTATAAACCAATAAAATTTTAATATTTCGGTAAATAAATAAATAAACATTTCAAAACTATACAACGCGTTTCGAAATACTTCATCTTTCTTCATGAGATGCACGATGAAAGCCGTCCTAGTACTTAAAAAAGCAGAAATGAGACACAAAGTAAAAAGGAGAGTGCAATAGCGAGGCGAAAAAAGTATAATATTTTCTTTTATTAATTTATTTATTTAATTTGACATTAATAATACCTTTTATTGAAATATATAGTTTTTTTCTCTTATGGTTCGCTTATTATTTTCTATTTTTTAATTGATTATTTTGTTGCTTAATTTGTTTTTCAGTGTTTACTACTGCAACGTATTCATATTTCTTGTTTTTAAGAGTATTGTTTTCCTTCCTATCCCTCTCCGTTTCCCTTCAATCGTTTAACATCTAATTTTGTAAATAGTAGGATGTGTTTTCACTTGCACCTGATGGAGATAACTGCAAATTTTTGGAACACATCTCCTTTTTTATTTCATCATATTTTCAACAAGTTTTTGCTGTGAAAAACAGCACGGCAAATTTTGAAAATATATAGCAGTATTATTTATGATCTGATTTAAAGTTTTAGACGATTCGTTAATGATTTCGTCGATTCGTTGGACTTAAACTGACAACTGTATATACAAACTGATATCGATGTTGTTAGTCACATCGATGCTTAATATTTTCCATTTACACAATAGGATTTAAAATCAGACCATGCTAAAAATATCTTATTAAATGTATTCATTACTATGTTATTACACTATCGTATAACCCATTAAAATAGAGAAAACTAACGAACACTATCTAACACATAACAGTAAAAATTAAGTTCCATAACAGCACCCAAATGCACACACACACACACATATATATATATATTTATATTGCCATACTAGCACAAAAATACGAAGAGGATTTCTTTATTTTAAAATTTATTTTTAATATCTCCAAATAAAAATGATGTAAGAAGTACAGTGAGGTAAGTGATTAACACCCAGAAAAAAGAACTTCAATTAACCAATAACCAATTACATATGAATCACTGATTGCAAATACGAGACATATTATAAAAACCTAATTTTGCAGGAGAAACAAAAAACTGTTTTTGCGAATTTTGCATGAATTTAAAATTCTGAAAAAATTACACGGAAATTTTATTGCTATCTTTATCATAAATACAACATCTTAATAAAAATTCAATAATATAAAAGTCCATGGCGAACATTTTTATATTGTGAACATGTCTCTTTTTTGCACTAAACACCCATTTTTTTCTTCAGGATCACCAATAATTTCAGACTTTGCAAGGACTGAATATGCTCATAGATCAAAGCACAGGCTTGAGAGTGATAGCATTCACTCTGTGGGTCCCTCTTAAATAATTTAGTGATTCATCTTTTGTCAGTAATTTTGCAATTCACTCACCTCGTTTCCTGCTAATCTTACGCACATTCAAAAAGGTTATTCTGCATACTTGTAGACGTTGATACTGAACAAGAATATGAAATATTATGAACTTAACTTTGTACTTACGTTGGTCATCAGTTATTGAACTTCTGGGGCACCTAATTTGGATAGAAAACAGTTTCATAAGCCAGAGAGAATGACGTAAGAAAAACCCGAATGGCCAGTCACTTTCATTTCGTTGAGAAGAGAAAAATCTTTTCTGCCCAAAGCTATTTTTCAGATAATTTTTTCTCCGTACAGAGATGAAGGATGAGTTTCCTTCTTACAGAAAATAGGAACACGCTGATGACATTAACTCATTTTCGCTAAAAGTTGGACATGTCCCTTTTCTGCAATCAGTGGTTCATGTGGAAGCGAAAACTTATAAAAAGTTGATATGACTTGTTCCTGAGATATTGATTTGTATGAGATCATAAATAACAAATATATACAAAGTATAACAGAAAAAAAAAACTAGAAGAAGGAGCAACTGTCTTAACAAAGGTGGAGTGGTTCAAACCATTTTGTCGGACGCCTAACTTTCAACAAATACGCTAGAAAAACAAATGATAATAATGAAAAAAAAAGTTGAAAGGAAGATCATATAATTAATAAACGAAATTATTTGGCAAAAGTGTAGAAAACATGGTTTTGGGTTTTAAATGAGATTTGAGTCTACTGAGTAATTTTAAACATATTAAAAATGTATTCGGTAATATTACATATTTTTAAGGGATATTAATGAAAATTATATTCAGTTCGATATAACAATTTAACTACCTTCATAAACAACCTTATATTTTAAATTATACAATTACTTTGATGTTAATTTAATCTTATGTTATTTATCAATTATTTTTATAGTTCCAATTTTAATCAATTATTTGCCCAAATTTTTATATGTAAGTTTTCTTTAATTGAGGCACTAACACGGGAAAGGTAGTATGTCAAAAATATTATACAGTCGGTAACAAAAGTGTCCGAACTCTAGCAAAAATTCCTATCTAAAAAATGTACACTTCATACGGTTTTGTTAAACAAATCCTTGTAGAATCCTGTTTTTAGTCAGTATAAGAGCGTGATTCGACAAGGATTTATTTTACAAAACCGTATGAAGTGTACTTTTTTAGATAGGAATTTTTGCTTGTGTTCGGACACTTTTGTTACCGACTGTACTTCTGATTTTTCATAGAAAACGTAGTAAGGATTCATGACATTAGCGTAGAGAAGGCAGTATGTCGTCAGAATTTGAGCATTTTAGTTGCTATGAACGCGAGAAGATGGTTCTGGTGCCAAGACGAGATCAGGTGGCATGGAAAAGGGAGTAATTCAATCATTATCAATTGATATTTTGTAGTGCTATTTTATGTAGTACACATTTTTTCCAAATTCTGTAATTCATTGACGTTGTTAATATTGCATTTTTGTTTCGATATGCCTCCGAAACGTCTTTCGTACAAACTTGTAAGCCATATTTTTCATTTTCAAAATTTATTCAAGTTACATGCCGTAACGGAGTTTGATTTATTTGTACGGTCTAACTGCTTGTTTATTTCCTTTGCACAGGCTACTTTTTAATGCAAATATAGTTGCCGTGGTTTCAAGGAGAATGAAGTAAAGAAGCTGTACTCTGATTTTTGGAAGCAAAAGGAGGGAAGTCAAGGTAACTTTCTTTTTGATTTAATGAGCATCGTGAAAGTGAAGCAAAGAAGGCCGCGTAATACTGATGATCCCGCTTCGAGTAGAAGGTAGATATCTGTCACTTATTGTTTACCTTCTAAAAACGGACATGTTCAAGTGTGTTCGAAGATATTTTAGACACAGAAGCGTATTTACTCTGTGACTGAAAAAAAAGAAGAAGGGGGAGGTTTGTTTTTCAAATCGTTGGGATAAAAATCGCGTTCGCATGCTCCTAAAATTAAATACACTGAGCATGACAGACAGTTTATTAAGTCACATATTTCATCGTTCCCAACAGAAGAAAGCCACTGTTCACGGCACAAATCTTCGAAGCAATATTTAAGTCCGGATCTTAATATCCAGATGATTTACCGCGCTTTTTTGAAAGCCTACCCTAATTATAACATTCATCAGTAACTTTATCGTAGATTATTCAGAAAAACATTTCCCAATCTTTCATTCCATCGCTCTCGTACTGACACTTGTTCGACGTGTGATTTACTAAAAAATTAAATAAACATTGCAGTGGATCCAGAGAAGCTGCATTACACATCTAAGAAAGCGTTACACCTCAGAAAAACTGAAAACGCAACGACAATAATACTTCCTCACGTATGCCCTCAAGTGCCACATGCACCATCAACATGGACATGCAGTAGGTGTTATTTACTCCTGCGCTTATATACTCTAGCATGTTTTACAGCCGTCAACTGTCAAACTTTAACCTTTGTATTTACGTTGGAGATACTAGCAAGAGTTTTATGTGCTTATGACATGAGGGCATTGCTGGTCGCGAATGGAATGAGGTGACTTCTTGCCTTCTAAAAGTGATTACATCTGACATAACAGTTGAAAGAAATTTGAATGTGTTGTGTGAGAACTGCGCCGGCTAAAATAAAAACAGGATGAATCTAATAGCTTAAATATACGCTGTGGTAAAATATGTTGTCGTAAACATAGATTTAAAATTTCTGGTATCGGAGCATCAATACACTGTTAAAAATTTCTGTAAATTTAATGTAAATGTTTATTCAGAGTCTCTGTAAATTTACAGTAATTCTTAGTTAAAATTGAATAACCGAGATTCTCAATTTTTATTCTGTATTTTTACGTAATTTTGTTATTTAAATTTTTAAATAAAATAAAAAATGACTGTTTCTACTTTAAAAAAGCATTTTAAGTCCGAAATATTTCTCACCAGTAATTAATTAAATTAATATTAGTTATTAAAATGAATGCATAAAATACGTTTTTTAACAACTCCGTTTATTTTTCTCTGTGATTTTACGTAAGGTTTAAGATAATAGATTACACAGAGTTTTCTGTTGAAATTTTTAACAGTGTATATGCCATGTGACCAAGATTCAGGTATTATTGAAAAGATAAAAAAGTTTCTAAACTAATGGTTCCTCAAGAAATAACTGATATGATTTCAGATGCCAAAAATGTTGAACCATTAACACTTACAGTCGGTAACAAAAGTGTCCGAACACTAGAAAAATTCCTATGTAAAAAAGGTACACTTCATACGGTTTTGTTAAATAAATCCTTGTCGAATCCTGTTCTTAGTCAGCCTAAGAACATGATTCGATAAGGATTTTTATTTAACAAAATTTTATTAAGTGTACTTTTTTTATATAAGAATTTTTGCTAGTGTTACCGACTGTACAGTGATGACAGAACAAGACTTTTATGAATTATCCGCAGTATGCCATCGATTATTTAATGTAGCACCGATCAAAATCAGCTCCGCTTTATGGATTCAAATTTCTAGACATAATCTGCCTAAGATAAAGATAAGAACCTCCTTCAATGAACTCCCTAACAGCACAGTTAGGCTTAACTTATCCACAGTATATCTTAAGGACGTTTCTGGGATGTCTTTTCATCCAGAAGACATCTTGAAGATATCCTGGGGAGGCGATGTGCTGTCTGGGCTGGAACCGTGTAGGGAGTACAACATTTTGAAAAGAGGAAAATCCGCGAAGAGCATCTTCGAACTTCGTTCTCTACCACTACTTGGAAAGCGACCAACTATCAGCGATCCTGAAAAAAAAAAAAAAAGACCTGCTGCCTATGTTGGAATATATCGATCCAAAATATCATTCATTTTACAGTAACCTTTGAACCCTATAATGATTTTTTTCTTCATAAAAAATATAATGCTGAGATAACAAATGTTTTATTTAATCTAATATGACTGTTTTGTAAGTATATTGTAAATAAAACTCATTATTTAGTTCAATTCAAACTGTTTTTTGCGTCTCTTGTAAAATTTACATTTTATAACTTACTATTTTTCCCATGTCAGTGCCCCAATTATTGAAATTTATAAGTTTTAATAAAGAATCTTAAAGCATTAGAACAAATTTTAAGTAATTAAGTGTACTACAACAGAACGCCCCATTTTTGGGACATTGGCAGAATTCACTGCATAAAATATCGCTTAACATAATAAAAAAAGGGACAATGGTAAATAATGGGTAAAAGCTAAAATACTTATTTAAATCCATATATGTTACACAGTAGTGGTAATTATTATCAATGAAATTGTTATAATATCCTTCAAATCAAATAATCAGATAAGTGTGCAGAATGAAATGGATAGTATCAAAAATTAAAAATAATTAAAATGCAGTGATTTTTTTAATCATATATATATATATATATATGTGTGTGTGTGTGTGTGTGTGCGTATGATCAAATATTCCGATAGAACAAAATTTTACGGAAAAAAAAATAAACTTCAATATTTTAGACGTTGAAATTGAAATGAAAATGTATAACTCATTTTGAACACGAAATTAACTAATAGTTTTTACTTTAATAAAACATTAAATTGAATAAACAATGTTATTTATAGTACTATATATTTTAAAATAAATAACACTTTCCATTTAACAAATAAATGTACAGATTTACTTCAAACAATAATACACATTTCTGTAATTACATTAACTTAAGACTATTTGTATAATTTAATCAGGTTTAAAAATCTAAACTTTCGGTGTAAAATATTTGGAACGTATTCGTAAAATAGAATTACTGAAAAGTTATTTGAGTCTCGGATAAAATTACAGAGATCTGATTTCCGAGAATAATCTCAACTATTTGATGAAAGTATTTAAACATGTCAAAGTTATAAAACTTTAAAATTTATTCTCTATTTTCCATGCTTTGTTATGATTTTTAGTAAATAGGTTTCTATTCGTTTCAACTCAGTAATATTTAGCATATTTCGTGGTATTTAAATAAAACACTTATTAACATATATTTATTTAAATATGTTCTGCTTATTATTAAATAATATTTTTTTTAATTAGTTAATAAATTTTATCAATCAAACTCAACTTTTATACAAAATTGAAGAAGAAGAAAAAAAATTGCTAAATATGAAAGAATATTCCAGATTTTACCACAGAATTGTTTCTAAAAAATGAAAAATGTAGTTTTTATTAGGGTTTATATTTTATGTTTTTGAAAAGAGAACTATCTATAACTAGTATCCCATTTTTTTTTTATCTTTTAGTGTACGAAGTTGAAGAAAAAATACCAAACTGAAGTGTTTTCAAGAAATAATTCAACTTTTGTTGACGCACAGTAATAAATCTTAACTAACAATTCGTTTCTTTCTTAAACTTTAGAAAACTTCTACAACCTCGTAAGTATTTTGATTTATTTTTACTCATGTTACTTTTCTTTTTCTTTTTTTAAATTTTTCAGTTGTAAATTTATCGATGTTCATAATATAATAGTACAATTTCTAAAAATTATAAAAGTTAATTTTTCCTGTCCTTATATCATAAGAAATCGGTTGTGTGTTTCATTGTAGACTTCTGGTAAATACATTAGCACAAAAACTTATATATTATTTTTGTTCCTAATAATACATTTTCGGAAAAAAAACGGAACTGAAATGTTTTTAAAAAATTATATATATATATATTTTAAGAACAACAATAAATCTAATTATTTAGTATATGAATTTTCTGGAAAAAAATATCAAGTTGAAGTATTTTCAAGAAATAATAGAATTTTTCTAGACTGTCAGTAATAAATCTAAAGTAACATTTCATTTGTTGCGCAAAATTTTGGAAATCACGTAAAGTTATAAATTTTATTTTTCCAAATATTGTCAGGTAGAAATTTCTTGAAGTTTAAAAGTAATACAATTTCTTACAAATATCTTGGTTATTTTTTCTTGTTCTCATGTTATAAGAAATACGCTGTATTTTTCCTAGAATTCTTCATATTTTAACATTAAAGTTCACGATTCGCTGCAATTTTTCCAACTAACAATACATTATTTTCTCTGTGCGTAAACTTCACATGGCATACTAACACCTATACATACTAAATATAATACAAAACTATGTAATACAAAACCTGTATATTCTGACAGCTAGAATGTTTGTTTTTCACTATTCCAATTATTTTATTTAGGTAGCATAGTCTTTTTGCTCTGAATATTTTGGGATTAGTTGAGATTTTCCTATTCAAGAGAACTCAACAAAATATATATATAATATATATATATATATATATATTTCAAATGTGCTCGCATAATAAATGTTCGTTTAAAAATCATTGAGTAACAGTACTTTTTACAAACAAAAACAAGTTCACTGTAATATTTCTTTATAAATGCCATGCATAGCTAGTTTTGGATGATTCTTATACCATGTAAAAAAATTCTATATTGCAGTAAAATACATCTAAAAGGTCGCTTGTAATTATGAAAAAATAAGAACATTTCAAGAAATCATTATATATTCTAAAAGTATGTATGTAGATGTATAGATGTCACATACGTCTTGAAAAGTGTAAGCTATCACAGTAATATTTAACGGGTTAAACGTAGAAAATATAAATTAGTTTAATTCTGCCAAATAAACATCTAAAACATCAGGTTTATGTGTGTATATGCGATGAAGGCTTAAATTTTCTTTGACAGTATCGTGAAACTAATGAACCATAGACATATAAGAGGATATTCAAGAAAATCCAATAAACATCAATTTAAAGCGAATTTAAAAGGCATATGTTTAGTAAAAATTCTTTGCACCAGTAATTTAGCTGCAGCCCCCCAAAAAATTGTTTAACACCCAGAGAGATAGACAGATATTTACTAAAAACTGTAAATTAATGTTCAGTATGCATAATTCTTTTCATCAAAAATTGGAGTTTAAGATTTTTAAAAATTCAAGACACTTTTTCTCGTGAGCGTAAAATAAAAATTATAAGAAGCTCCTTTCATTGTATTTATTGGCAATTTTCCAATTACGATACTTTATATACAATATAGTTTTTCAAACAGATTGACCTTCTGTTCCATTCTTGTATTCCATCGAAGGTAAATACCTTCATAAATTAAACTATTTTAACTATTATATATTCGTAAGTTTATAAAAACATAAATGTGAATGCCCATGATTGTAAATCCAAATAATCGACTGGTAAAATGTTTAATGGACCTTATGCACAGCGCGTCATTGCGGGTATATAAAAGTTTTTACGCCAATCGCTGAGCTCGAAATTTTTGTTTACTTCTGTATCAGCCAATAACATTCCCTTAAATCGGTAAATACCCGCAGACATTGCCACCCGTGATAACGTCCATTGTTTCTGGCTTTTCATACAAATAAAAACTGATTCTATGTATGTATGGCTATCTCCTCATTACTCACATAGCAGTACTATGGTGACGTTAAACCCAACCAACCAATAAACGAACACGCTATCTCCTCACGAACTACTGAACGTTGAAATAAGCGAAAGATACAAAAAGATGCAAAATATCCAAAATATTCAGTGTTGACTATTTAAATTAAATGATTTCAATTAGTTAAATGATATCAACTTTAGTCCCAACTGTAACCTCAAGAGGCACTATGTGCAGATAAAAATTTCCCGCCTACGGCAGCGCCAACTGCCAGATGTGTTTGGGCCGCTTGGCGGCGAAAGACAATTAGCAGCATAAAAATAGAGTAATTTTAAAGTCCATAATTATATACATGCCTCGGGAAATGTGTTTTGAGTGATATCTTTTGGATTTCTTTTTTCTTTTCTTTCTTTCTTTTTCTTTTTCTTTTTCTTTTTTTTTTTTTTTTATTTGTATAAAGTGATAAAACAAATAGTGATTCAATTTTATTTTTTTTGAAAATTCATTCAAATATTGTGACCACTGACGCTGGCGAAACTTGCCAGTAAAAATCTTATTTTATGTCAGCATTGCGAGAGTGACTATTTATGATCGCAATTCAAGGTTTGAAAAATTAATGACAAAACAGTGTACCACAATGAAAGTATAAAATTAATAGGAGAATGTGGTGAACTGATGAAATTTAGTCGTTCAAAATCTTCTTATTACTAACGTCCAGAATTCAGATACACATTTTTAAACAAGTGTTGGCTTAATTCCTCTACCGAATGAAAAAGAAAATTACATGCATGTTTATACATTTATTTTATTTTATTTTATTTGTAAGTTTTTGGTGGGTTTATAAAACGAAAACTAAATTATGATTCAACTTTATAAATTCAGATTTACTTGCTATGTCTCTATAGAATACAAATAAAAACATTTGTATGTTACACTTTTTAATACAATGGTCACATGAGAAAGATTTCATAATAACATGTCAATAAAGTTCATTGCCTTTTGTGGAGCTCTCGTGTGGCTTAAAACCTACTCAACATCAACATCAAAACTAATTTATAGGCATAAAAACTTTTCATAAACATTTTTTTTTTTCAGAAGTACAATTAGATGTTTCAGAAATGCGAAATATTTTTGAAATTTTCTTTGATTTTGTGTTGAAAATATTCGTAAAATTATAATCGTGCCAACTGACGTATTATGTGACTTTTTAAATACATTCTTACTAGATATTGTAAAAAAGTCATCAATACAGAGCTTAAAACGCCACTAGTAAAGCTTAAATATAAAAATTTAGTTCTTTGAAAAATGGGATACTTTCGTAACATTCAGTCTTGGGATTTTATATCATTTTCTATTATTTTTTCGATTTCATATTTAAAAAATAAATTTAAATAAAACGTACCTTTTGCTTTTTGAGAGATTTAAAATATGAGTACATGACTATGAAAAATGAAAGTTAACAGCTGGTGCGTGTACTTAAACAGACCATGGAAACAGAGTGAAACCCTACACAGATTTTCGTTAACACAGTGCTATACCTATACGCTATTTGCGTATGGGTAAAGCAAATAGCGTAGGCGCTTATTTTTTTTAAGTAGAAGATCAGTTTAATGTCAGTTTTGATAAATTTAGCATACTTCAGAGTTTCCGTATAATACTTCGCGAATTTCGTTTATCCAGTTGTTGTGTGATTTAAATTTTACTGAAAAATAACTTTATCTCCAGAACCAAATTGTACCAAATTTACAATTTCAGCTCCAAAATGCTTCCAAAAGAAAAATAAAAAATACTTATTCAAATGTACTATTATGCATTTGAAACACAGCACATTTACAAGCATTAAATTAAAAAATAAATAAATAAATAACTGTCTAATAGTTTTCTTGTAGTGACTATTTTTGTTGGACATAGAGAAATTCAATATAGCTGACTATTTTTTTTTTCAAAATGGCGGAAAATCCGTCACTGGATTTTAGGAGATTTATCGAGGCCATTTAATTTAATACCATAGATTTTTTATTTTGAATGTGTGGTTTTAGTGTGGTTTTAGTGCTAGAGCTACATAAATATAAAAACAAAAAATGAAAGTTAATAATTAGTGCACATACTTCAATAGGCCTTGGAAACACAAAATGAAGCCCTACACTTACTAGACTTAATACACATCTTACTAAAGTGCGCACCGAAGCAAGTAACCAAAGAAACAAGTAACTCATTGAAGCAAGTAAAAATAACATCGAAATCACGTGATGAGTGCTTTTTCATCTTCCACACTTGAAGGTCATTTGGTCACTCTTTTCCCCGACTCCCATTCTGACAAGGGGTGTCAAAAATTGTTCGTTGTTTCATTCAGATGAACCAAGAAAAATGCCGAAGTATTGCTATACATGTAGATGCAAAGAAAAATTTATCAAAAGAATTTTCTCTTACTATCTCTCAAAAATTAAAAATAAATCATGTCAGACAATTGTTATTAAATTATTCATCCTGTCAAATCCAAAAAAACAACTTTGTTTTTTTTTCAAATATGGAACTTATACAAGTCAACATTCATTACAAAATTGCAGTGTTTTCTTAATTAAATCACTACTGTTCGAAAATTTTAAAATTTGCTTACATCATTTTGAAAAAATAACGACGGACATTTTTCAAAGAAATAAAACAAGGAGCATTGATTCAAAAGCTACGTTATATATAAGGCATTAAATCTTAGATGATATGCATTTATTATTATAATTGCTCCTAACCCCATCCCCCTCTTTATTTTCCCTTTTAATATTAAAATCCTTATTCTCAAAGCAACGAGATTAGATTTATGAAGAGCCTTAAAATCACACTTCCTTTATTTTTTCTTATTCTCCGCTTAATTATTCTTACATGCTATAACTTTCTTTAAAATATTGTGATTTTAATAGAGTTTAAATATATCATTAGTTCCGCAAAAATTCGTAGCTCAACAGTTGTTGTTCTCACATAACTATATTTTAAATATCACATATTATCTCAATTTAGACCTTTTTCTCCTGACTTTCACGTATTCAAATTATTTTACCAGTATATCTTAACGTAATTAGCAATCACGATTTTCTTATCATTAAAGAATAAAAGAAATATTTGCGTATTGTGAGGTTTGTTTTCGACGCAAAGGTATTGGACCAGTTTTCAAATATCATTTATGAGGCTGGCATGAACATTCTTCAGAGACTATGAACATTCTACTTTAAAACTTCGTAAATTATTCAAAATTTACGATTTTCTTATCGTAAGAAAATAGGGCAAATTTTTGCTTAAATGTGTATTATGAGAATTATTTTCGTCGTAAAATTGTTGAACAAGTTTTAAAATATCATTTATGACATTGGCAAGAAAATCAATAACTATGGGTATTCTATTTTGAAAATTTCGTAAGTTATTCGAAAGTTTTGATTTTCTAAACATGGCAGAATAGGAAAAAATAAAAATGCACCAGACGACTGCTGTTGAAAAGTAACACATAAAAAATTGCCATCTTATGGGATTTATTTAAACAGTTTTTTTATTTAAACAGTATAGGGCAATATTTTACAAAAACTTGGGCTGTAAGGATTGGAAATACTATAGAGTTGATATGAAAACTGAAATATTAAATTGACTCTAATAAAATTAAACAACAAATTAGGATAAGACAAATATATAGAAGCGGTGTTAGGGCAGCTTAGTAGATGGGACATGTCATTATTAGACTGTGCTGAGTGATCAGTAAACTTCATTTCCCTTAAATCGAATGTAGCCCTGTAGAGGAAAATTATAAGAACAAGTATATGATGGGGGATTTAGAAGGATCCCCATATGCCAACTAGATTTTTATTTTATTTTTATTATTCGTTTATTTATTTTATTTTATTTTTGCTTTATTTTTATTTATGTTTTTGTTTATTAATATATTTACTTATTTTGACATCTAAAGAAGTTATCATCGAGTTCAGATTTACGAGCTGTTTTCTTGCATTCTTTCAAGATCCAAACAAATAAAACAAAAATAATAAAAAGGAGCACAGGCTACCGTGACTTAAGATTGGTAGAGTGGGTTAAACCAAATTGTCGATCGTTAACTTTCTCCAAATCCTCTGCAAGACCATGTGATAGCAAAGAAAAAATTAAAATGAAGATAATAATTACTGTAAATAAATAAAGCAATTAATTACAATTACAAATAAATTTTTAAATTTTATGCAAGCAAAAATTAAAGTTACTACATATTATTGTAAAAATTACTTTTCAAAACTATTTAATATTATTTAAGATATTAGATTATGTTAAATTATATACTTTTTCATACTATTAAATAAAAATAAAATATTATTTTACATGCATTCATATTTATTAATCAAATTGATGTAAACTAAATAAATTACGTACATTATATTTTAAAATATTATCAACTCTGTACAGCTATATTTAATTATGACAAAATTATAATCATAAAATACATTTACACTACTAAGATATTTAAAAAAAAATTATAATCCTACGAAAGGAGGGGGGACATCACAGAAAATTAAATTCTATTTCTGACAGATTCTTAAGTTTTTATTTTATTTAAATTTTTTAAGTGATCGGGAAAATCGGAAATTAAATTCAAGTAAGTTAATTGAATTGTGGAAATTATTCTTCTTTTGACATTTAAAAACAGCCTATAGCAATTTTACTCTCTTATTAACATTGGTTTTATTAATTTACAAATAAATGAATTTTATTTTCTAAGACATAACTTTTGAAAATAGCAAAATGCATTTATATTTGTAACGTATTGTAAATTGCAGTTATTAATAAATCATACTTAATTTTTCGGATTAATCAATCCACTTTGTCTTTAAAGAAAGAGAGAGAAAGAGAATGTTTTGAAGTAGCGATTATGAGCCAAGTGTTGAAAACAAGCAGATATAAATGAGCTAAATGGGGAAAACTGTACGTATCTAACCGTTTAACTCGTCACGTGACCGACAAAACTATCCTCAATCTTGGTTACTCGTTTGAATAGGAAATTAATGCATTAAATGCTCTTGGGATTGAATAATAGGATATGCATTATATGCTCAAGGTATTTAGCTTATTCTTTTTGTTTTTATTTCTATCTTTAGCCTAATTTGACTCCATTAATCATCAAGATATCTCTTGTCTGGTAGTCATATGAATTATTGGATTCATTGTAATTTCATACAATTATTTTTAATGAAATCCAATTATACTTCTTGGGTATAGAGCCATTTTTGTATTTATATATTTATATATATATATTTATTTACATGTAAAATATTGTTTCTTATATCACTAACAGGTTGCTCTGCTCTGTTTTAATTTAACCCATTTACAGGCGTGCTTTGTGAGGTCTTGCACTATCGTGCAAGAGGAATATGCCTTTGTTTAACTTTGCACTACTCTTGTTTCACAGCTCTCCGCAAATATTTTAGTGTTTGGCATTATGCCTCAGCATTAATTATTGTGCCTTTCTGCATATGGAAAAAATTTCCTCGCATCGATAAAACAGCAACCATAACGGCTGTTGGGAGTACTTTTTTTTTCCCCTCTAAGGCGATGATGTGCATTTCAATTCCTTACTTTATTTATTAGGTGCATTCATCATCTGTAATGGTGTGGCTTAAGAAATCATTGCCTTTTGCAGGATAATGTTGGAGAAATTGCAGGAAAGATGCCAATTTTGCTCTTTTGCGTTCTGATTAAGGAGCACATCGTGATAAAATTTGCATTAATCCAGTTGGTATCGGACGATGAAATATACATTAATATTCTATAAAATATTGTATATATATATATATATATATATATATATATATATATATATATATATTATATATAAAAGACTTATTTTTCATTAGTGAAATATAGATGGCGTAAAAATGAATTTATATTCATAAAAATTATGTGAACATAAGTTTAATCTAGATTTGTTGTTGTAAAACAGTCATATAACTCTTTAGAATCCTTTTTAGTTCAACCAAAGAAAATAAGTCTTTTTTTTTTTTTTTTTTCTGTTTGGGGGGGGGGGGTTTCCTGAAGTATATTTTAAATATTTAATGAAGCATGGTTATGTGCTTATTATTGATATAGATGTATTTCTAAAATACATGAGACATGTGCTTAAAAAATACCCAATAATATAGTAAAATTTGCGATTTCTATAATACATTTCATTATATCGAAATTCAAAATGTGCATAGAGCATAAAATTAAAAACGCATGCTTCGTTGTTTCATTTGAAATACAAACACATACAAACATTAATTAAAGACAGTTCATTAACATTTATCCTTTTACATCTTTCTTTATACATTCTTACTATTAAAACATCGTATTGGTTTCAAGTACCCGTCTTCTCATTGGAATTTAGAGAAATATGTGAGAAAATAACCATGTTTCCATTTTATTTCATCGTTTTCATAAATGATGTGCCATAATAATCATCATCAGAATCATGAACTGTCAGAATCATCAAGCATTTTAAACTCTTCTCCTTATTCAAATAACTATAATATCACGCTGAGTGTTATTTGTCAAGCATTATCATTGATGACACTTATTTTAGAAACTCAGTTAATGATACTTCTGCTCGAAAGGATCGTGGGTAGAGGGTATTTTGAGTGATAATATTCTTGATACCCTGATAAATAGAGTCTCTAATAATGATATTTTTCAAAGAGAAATGATAGATATCCATAATTGGAATTCATTACGCTTTTAATATATAAATTTTATTTAATCACATGTTAATATATTTAAAAAAAAGATGTTGTGTGTGTGTGGATTACAATTGTTTTTGCCTTTTAAATCTGCACATTCTAATGCTCATTTTTTAGAATACTTATTTCATATTGTTTATTACAATTCAAAACTTATTTAATGGTATACAAAAGCAGAGAGTTTTTTTTTTTTTTTTTTTAAACAAACATAATCCAACTACATTATTTTTAAAACTATTTTGAAAATTCTGAAGAAAATAAATTAAGAAAAATAAATACATCTTCACACAATAGATTTAGAAACTTTCAACTTAAATCCTAATTCTTAACTTCTAAAAATCATATGGAAACTAGTTGAAATTTCGCTTAATAATTCAAAACTAATAGTAGATTAATTCTATTAAAAAATATAATAATCAAAATATAAAGGAGCATAATTCAGAACTCAAGAAGGAAATAAATGATCAGAAGAGAAATCTATATTAATAACAAAAAATATTTATCATTGTAATATCGTTAATATATTCAGCGATTCAATACTTTCAGGAGCGTTTTGTGTATCTCCTCTATATTGTGAATGTATACATACAAGGACACACACGCACATTATTGTGTACTTATTTATATGTACATGTATTACTTTAAAAGCCCGAAGAACAATAAATTACAGCCAACACATCCTTTCCTTATTCTTAAATTTCTAAAAAAAAAATAAAAAAAAAAATCACGATTTTCTATTTTTAAACCATGTTAGTATATGGCAACAGATATTCATGAAATAGTGAAATCAACAATGGTTACGTTGGTAGAAAAAAATTGTCTACGGTACTGCTAAGGCAGAAGACCGTAGTTTATTTTATCAACAGGAGATACATCGAAATTGTACATAAGACTGTTTTGAGGAAAGCTTAAAATAAAAAAAAATAAAATAAAAAATAAAATAATAATAATAATAATAATAATAATAATAATAATCATAAACATAATTACATTTAGACAGATTACATTTCATTAACAGAGAAAAGTTAATCAACGGATGCTGTGTTAAAATTTACATTTAATAAATGAGTAATGTTCTTTTAAGGTATTCTAAATATGTTTTAACTTATTATAATTATCTGGATTTATCTGAAATCAACAATGAGAAGTTTTAATTACGTACTACAGCACGTAATCATTGGACTATTGTCTATTCACTCTTCTTTCTAAGTTGTAGACTCAATTCGCCGAAGTTTAAATTCTGATATTTTGTCAAGTATCTAGAGAAATACTTCACGGATTGTCTTGGAATTACAGGAGTGTAAAGAACACGTTATGCACAAATTTTCTACAGAATCTGTGCTTCTAAACATTCCTATGCAACATATGTTATTACATTTTGTTGAATGCAGTGTAACCATATTAAAATATGCTTAAATGAAAATTCGTCGATAAACAATAATGTATAGAGATTTTTTTTTCAGTCCTTGTACACAAATCCCAATAATGATACACGACAAAAATTATATAGCTAATTTTACGTAACTCATAAGTATCTACCACAAATTTCAAATTACTCGAAAAACTTTATATATTACAGGCAAAATTTTATTACAAGAACAAAAGGAAAACATAACTTATTAAACAAAAGATAATGTTTGTAATCATACTGTAAAAAACTATGCTTCAAATACATTTAGTCGTGACATGTGAGCAGGAAACGCCTTTTAATTATCCGAATTCAGTTGTACCTGAATACCACATATTTTCATGAAGGCATAAAAGTTTCTTTATTATATTTTTTTAATACTAATTTTTTATTATAACATACAGTGTATCCAATTCAATGCAAGGACATTTTTTTGAAAACCTGACGTACAGTATTAGACACGATGTACTGCAATCAGAATTTAAAAATATTCAATATCTGATGAAATATGAGTATTGTCACTAAATATATATATATATATATATATATATTTGTATGCGCACACGTTAGCATCATACCTTTTGTGTATGTTATTAGAATGCATTGAGTTATTTATGTAAAAACCCCAAGCAAATATCATGAAATTTCGAAGAGTTGTCGTTGATTGAATAAATTGAATTTCAGTTCTTCTTAAAAGCAAAACTATGGGGGAAGTTTATACATTTTTTTTATTATAATTGATTTAATGACAATATAGTGCACATTGACTGAAATATAAATATGGATAAAACTTCCTAATTCAATTTTTTTTCGTTTTCCTTTCGTCCTTTTTTTTTTTTTTTTTTTTTTTTTTTTTTGAGAAGTTCTAAATTTTAGTTAATTCTAGCCACAATGTTTTCCTTTTAAATTGTAGCGATATTTGTTTGGGGGTTTTACACACAGTCGTCAGCAAAAGTATCCGAGCACTAGCCAACAATTCCGATATCAAAAAAGTACACTTAATGCTATTTACTATTTTTGTTAAATCCTCGTCGAATCATTTTTTTAGACTGACTAAGAACATGTCTCGACAAGAATTTATTTAATAAAGCAGTATTAAGTGTATTTTTTTAGACATGCATTATTGCTAGTGCTCGGATACTTTTGCTGACGACTATAACTAGCTCAATGTACTTAGCTAATAATTTATGCAAATGGAATTTTGCATTCATTTACCTTTAGTACTTTCTTTTATCCATATATGTTGAGAAAACTATTGTTTTTGAGTCCAACTTTTAGGCATTGTAATTTTGCTACATTTATATTTTGATTTCTCTTTAATCCGGAAATCAGATTTCTAGTAGTTGGTTTGTGTGTCTGTGAGTCTCTTATCAGCATGACCCAAAAACAAATATCAGCAGGGAGTCAAAACTCGGTATTCTCAATCTCTATCGTTTGGAGATGCTACTTGAATTTTTTTTGTCGATATCGAACAAATGATAATGTGCAGGTAGTTTCAAAAAAGTCTTTTTTTTTTTTGCAGAACATGAGTACATTCTTTGACAAATATAGAACTTTTTGCCTCACATGGAAAATTTTGCTAAATTAAACACATTTTTTAAATATATGTAATTTAACATGTTTTATGTTTCGAAATTAATCTAAATACCATATCAGATTACTTTTTAAACTACAAGACTACTTTTGGATGAGGAGAAATAACATTCAGCAATACACTGCAATTCTTTCATTGAACAGATCCCTATTTTAAAGCGATTTCTATGCATTTGCAATAAATTATTTTGGTTCAGAAACAGGAGACTATATATTTAAAAATAAAATAATCTGTTGAAGCATTCTATTATTAAAGCCTTTAAAACGGTCAGAAATTTTATTTATTTTAATAAAATATTTCACTTAAATTATAATAGAAAAAAACTCTAACAATATAGATTTCTTTTTCCTTACTTTTTTTTTTCTTTATAACAAGCTAATAGTTTTATATTTTACTTTCATATTTTTAAGATAATTAATGCAATTACAAAATTAATTTATTTTCTCTAAATAACTAAATTTAAGAATTTTAAATATTGTTATATCTTTATTGTATTCTATGAATATTTGATATTAATTCCAGCTTCAGAATTTGTTCGACTGTTTTTGGCTCAGTGTTAGTGTAAAATAAGGTGTAATTTAATAAATGAGATTCCAACATGCATGTAATATACTCTTCGAGTTCAGTTGTTTTCTGAGTACATTTCCATATGAGTGGGATGAAATACGGTTCAAAATTTCTTCCAACATTTTTCATAACAAATACATATTGATACACACATGCATTTATATTCGTATATAATAACAGTCAAATATATGCTATATTAACCATATGCATCACTTCTGGTTTTATAATAAATGTTCATTCAAAGTGCGATATGCCGACATTTGGGAGGTATCGACACGTCGAGGAACTCATAAATGCGAATATATTATTTCTCGTCGACAGCTGGAATTGAGAGTTAAGCATGATATACTCACATACTTATGCAATATTGAGAACAGTTTTCGCATATATTTCAAGAAAATAGAGTAGAGGAATTTAGAGAATATCTGACTATAAATGAGGTTCAATTTAAATCATCTTATTCTAATTTAAAAATTAGTCATTTTGTAAAGCTAAGTAGTTTCAGTGTCATGAATTTTATTTCTATGTAGAGATTTGTAGAAATAAGTTGTTTCATAAAATAATATTTTTATTGTATTAAATGATCTAAAAGGTACTCGATTACTTTCTGTAAAATCTGTATTTTTACTTTCTCTTGCCCATAGGATCGAGAAAGTATTGTTTTAAGGTCAAATTTTCGAACGTGAGTTTTTGTTATATTTACATGTTCTCAGTTTCCATGAATACAAAAATCATGTTTTTAGCGAATGGTCCGTGTGTATGTCTGTCTGTGTGGATGTCTGTCTGTGTGGATATCTGTGTGTCTGTTATCAGCATATCTCAAGAACAAATAGTAACACAAATTCCAAACTCGGTATTCTAAATGTATATCATATAGGGATGCTAAAGTAAGATTTTTGTTGAGATGAAGCAAATGGTACGTGTACAGGGACACTCAAAAGTATTCAAATACATTACGTCTACGAGGGAAATTGCAGATAAGTAGAGTTAAACATCTATATACTGCACTAAACCAAATGAAACGAATATATATTTTTTGTAATAGAGATATTCAACTGGTAAATAATTTGTGTGTATGTAGAAGCCTCGCCTCCCCCCCCCCTGGGGGGAAGTCCGCCCTCGAGGGGAGTAAATTTTAATGATGGGTATCTTTCAAAAGAGCCCGCCAAAACCTTTAAAACGAATGGTTGAACCATCGATCTGCGACAATTTAAAATAAAGTTATCAATTTTTTTCATTAAAAAAAATAATAATATAATATTGAGAATAAATTCAACTTTTTTTTTTTTAAAGTGTTATACTACTTCTCTAATATGGAAATCGTCTGCAATATCATAAAAGATATATATATATATATTTTTTTTTAATAATAATTTTAATAAATTATTTTTAAAAAACAGAATTTTTTTAATAACCAAATTAAATTCTATATAAATGTAGGTGCATTAATGAAACGGGGGTGGCGATAGACCCCCTACCACAGAACTATTTATTATATAAAACTCTTCCGAAGCCTAATTTGATTTGTTTAACACAGGTTTGCATAACAGTACTCGTTATCTTGCCTCTTAATCTGCAACCTGTATTTATAGTATTAACTTTCAGGGTGAGAGAAAAACGTGTGAGTGACACACCAGATTATTTTTAATTGCACTCTGTGTATTTGTGCGCATTCATATATTTTTTAATTATTAATGTCATCATTAAATCTGTTTATTCAAAAACGCAATGTAGATGAGCAAGTATAGTGACGTGTAACAATACATGATGTTTCTTTCATTGAAGAAACCAACGTATTATTTCTGTTTATGAAAATTAATTTATATTTTTTAAAATATATGTTTTTTTTTTTGTTGTTGTTGTTGTTGTTGTTTTAATCTGAGCCTTAATGCATAGTGCGGTAAAATCCTCTAAAATATTCGTAAATATTATATATTTCAATTTTAAAAAATATTATGTCAATTACATAATAATAATAATATAATAATAACAAAATTTAATATTCTTTTTTGTTCCTCACTTTTATTTTCCATAGCAAACAAAAATTCATTTTTTACTTATAATATTTTTGACGAAGATTTATGAAATACAAAAACTAATTATTTTTTCTAGGTTCGGTTCGCTTTAATTTTTAAACACTTTTATAATATTCCTCACTGACTCTGCCCTCTTCACTGGTCACAACATTTAAATGAATCATTCATATAACTAGTGGATCTTCAGATTAGGAGCCTCAACGTCCTGTTTGCATCACGCATTATTCACCAAATAATTTTTATTTATTCCTTATTATGTAATATATATATATATATATATATATATATATATATATATATATATATATATATATATATATATATATATATATATACATATATATATAGTTTCGACTGACTTGCTACAAAGCGTCATTTTTTTAATTATTCCTTATTATACAATATATATATATATATATATATATATATATATATATATTGATACGATTGATTTGCTACATAAACAGAAACGTTTCTGAGGGGTGCTACCGCCCCTTCAACCCCCTGCTGTATCTCTCTTTCTATAACTATCTGTATATATATGTATTCCTAATAACTGATTGTTTTCTATTAATTCCCTGTAATTCATAAATACTTGTACCAAATTTCATGCAAAATGACTACATAACATATCGGAATTATTTTGTGTAACCCTGTAAAAAAAATCATCAATTCTATTCCCACACTTCTCCACTGAAAAACATTCTTTTAAAATTTTAATAAAATTTCATTATATTTAACGAAATTTAACCATGTTAAAATAAACTTTTAAGAAATACAGACTATAGAACTTAATAGTACGAAATTATTTTATGTATAACGGAAAAGGAGTCACAACCATTACATACACTAAAAAGAATACACCTATTTAATTAATTATAACTCATTAATGTTTCAACCTAATTTGACATCATTTGGAGGATTAGAGTACATCACCAGAATTCTTTTGTGTGGTGCCGTAAATAAATTATTTAGTCTATATATATCTCTTTTCTAGAGTAAACATGTTTTTAAGCATCTTTATAATGCATGTTAATTCCATTATATTAAAAGTAGCATAAACGCACTAAAGTGAGCTGAAATTAAAAAAAAAAAAAAAAAAAAAAATCATAGGCGAATTATTTGGTAAATTATTATTACTGTAATTTTGTATACGGAATTATTTTGTGTGTCTGCGTAAATGAACCAAAAACATTGTATACACCAGTAACAACTATTCAGCTTATTATACGTTTTTCATGAATAATTGTTTGAAATTTGACATAATTTGGATGATTACGTAACGTTGACAGAAAACTTTTGTGCGGTCCTGTACATTAATTAAGAAGATTAAGAGCACATATTTAATGCAGAAAACATGAGTTTAAGCATATCAGTAATGTACGCTAATTTAATTTTGTTGATTGCAAAATAATGATGTCAAAATGCTTTTAAACGAAATTCACCCCATATGCCGTAATGATAAAAATTTTGACATGTCCCTGCACACAATCCATAAAAAATATAGACATAACAAAATATACAGCTTTTTCTATACAGAGCCTGAACGTGTGTGCCAGTCTGCAAATCAGTCGGAGGATTTTTGCTATTACGGTACATACAAATTCTGCCCATAGGCCATAATGATAAGAAAAATTTGTGGTGTGTCCCTGTACATTAACTACAAATGAAATACACACCCGAAACTATACAGCTAAAATTCCGTATGGCTCATAAATAAGTGTACCAAATTAGAAGTCAATAGCGTGATTTTTGCGGTACAAACAAATTCTTCCCATAGGCCGTAGTGTTAAGAAACACTGTATACGAACTGCGAATGGAATGCGCACCTAAAACAATACAACTAATTCCATTGGGCTCCTGAATATGTATACCAAATTTCAAGTCAATAGCGTGATTTTTATGGCCGATATCGCGGTGCATACAAATTCTACCCATAGGCCGCAATGATAAGAAAAACTTTGGCGTGTCCCTGTACACGAATTACAAACGGAATACACACACAAAACTGTACAGCTGATTGCTTTGGGCCCATGAACATGTGTACCAAATTTCAAGTCAATAGTGTGATTCATGCAACCGCTATTGCGAGACAGACAAACAAACAAACAAACACACTGACAGAACCCAAAATCTTTTTGAGTCTCAACAGGGAGGCCTCCACTGACGTTTCGGCAATAATAAGTAGCACTTTTTAAATTTCTATATTTAGCAATACGCCTCGAAAATATGAACCGTTATCATTTGCTACAGATAAACTATTTTTGAGATAATTCATGTATAAACATAACCTTCGAGTGGCAACACTCTTAGAAAAAAAAATTGATGTTTAAGAAAAAAAGTAATTGTATTATAATTTGAGTTGAGTGGGTTTTCACGTCGCACTAGTGCTACACTATATGGGCAGTTGACGACTTATTATAATTTGAAATTAAGATTATTTTTTCTAGATTTTTAAGATTACATTTTCAAAGATGACATAATACTTCATAAGGTGATTATCTAAAATGACGCCTTTCTGACATGTTATATACAATATTTTGATTTAAATTATATTAAGACACTGAGTCATTTTGACTTATTCACAGTAAATAATTAAATTACATAAAATTTTGACAAATTTTTCCCCCCTTTTTTTTTTTTTTTTTCCTAATTATTTCTCCGCCTTTTTAACTCAGATTTTTTTTTTTTAAATATCTAGTTAAGAAGAATATATACATTAGAAGTAGCCAACATATCAAATTTGAAGTTTCTAGTCTCAATTTTACAATAGAAATCCTACAGAAATAGGAATTCTGATAGGGTTTTTCCTCATCCCCCTCCCTCCCACTACACAGGTGCTAAAAGTGTAAAACTCCTACACTACTTCATCCCTGCCCATACGCACTAATATTGTGAAGTTTTGTTCAAATCGTCTCAAAGGTTTAAGAAGGCATACCACAACACACACGTACATAGAATTACTTTTATTTAAATTAAGTTCTGGGAATATTTTGAGTTTTTTCTGCTCACAATTTGTTTATTTTTTGCGGAGTAACTGAGAACGTATATGATTTAATTTTCAAGTACAATTATTTTCTCAGTACAATTCCCCATGAATGAAATGAAATACAGTTGGAAATTTCTTATAACATTTTTCATAACATATGCAAATTGATACACGTTTGTATTCATACATAATAACACTCATGTATGTACTATATCAGCCATATGCACCACTACTGGATTTAAAATGAATGTTCACTCAGAGCGCGATATGCAGAACGTCGAGAAACCGATAAATGCAAATATATATTATTCCTAGTTGATAGCTGGAATTGAGAGTTAAGCATGATATACACGCATATTTATGCAATACTGAGAATAGTTTTCGCATATATATCAAGAAAATGGAGCAGATAAATTTGGATTATATCTGGCTATAAATGCGGTTCATTTTAAATCGTCTTATCCTGATTTAAAACATTGTCCTTTGGGCAAGCCAAATTGTAATACCCGAAATTATGTTCTTAGAAGCGTTTTCTCTAAAACTGATAGATTTTATTGTAATAAACGATTTAGAAAACAAGTGTAAAGTTAGCTTTATGTGAAAACTCTGACCTTAAATTTCATTAAATATTATTTTTCTAGCACACATCCACATTTTTCGTGCATATATATATATATATATATATATATATATATATATATATTAGTTTGATGGCTAATTTTTATCATCAACTTACTTTTTTATAAACAGTAGACTTATCTTACAAATATCTTGAATTAGTTCACTTGCTCCCCGATACTGATCCAAGTGGCGGCCACTTAATTTGTCAACACGATAACTTTTAACTAACTAAATTTGTACAGTAGACTTATCTCACAAATGATTTAATATATTTGTCTGCCAATTTGGTCTGCCATCTTGATTCCAAGTGCTAGCCAATCGAAATCTTCATATTTAAATGAAAAGGTATTTATGAACCGATTTGCTTAAAACTTAATATAAATACATAGTGCACATCAATATGTCTACCAAGTTCAATAATAATTTATAGCCACCATTTTGTTCCAAAATAAGCTAACTCATGAGGAAAAAAAATCAATTTACCTTTCCGAAATAATTAATTTTGCTTCCTCAGCAGTGTCCGTCGACTTAATAAAATGTAGCAAAGCACATCCATCAATTACATTCAATAGAAAAGGTCTTTTAGCTTAATTTTGTGTAACCCTGTATATTGTCTATAATCAATATGTACTATAAACAATTTTGTGTACATAAATTTAGTTTTAAATTAAATAAATCTAGCACAAAAAGAGTTAAAATTCCAGCACTTTTCAAGTATAGCCGCAATACACCCAAATACTTTGGGTAGCCCTGTAAATGAATGATGAATGATTTCCATAGAACAATCTATACAAAACATACTTTTATGCATGTAATAAATTTTGTTGTTGCCGTTTTGTTTAAAACAGCCTATAGACGTTGCACTGTACTTACCAGCAAATTCCACATAGACAAAATGTACACAAAGGGACAAAAAAAAAAAAAAAGCCACACTGCAGAAAAATTGACTTATACCTCTTTTATTTGTAATAACTTCAAAACTAATGGTTGAAACGACTAAAACTGTCAGGCTTGCATAATCCCAAAGAGGTGAAATGATAAATATGTTCATTTTCAATTTAGTAATTTGCTTTATTGCACTCTACGAAGTATTTAATAAAAATCTACGTATATAAAACTTTCTTTTTAAACGCAAAATAATTAACATATACTTTGTATTCTTTTATGATTTAGTATCTATATATATAAAAGAGTAAACTCACTGATTCACTGATTCACTGACAGAACACGGCTGTGGCGATCGTATGGGTGATAGAGTCACAATTTTTGGTGAGCAGGTTAATTTTAGGACTCGGCCGCTCACTAAGACGGGATTTCGCGAAATACCCCCGTCCCCCTCCCCGGGGGGGGGGGCAGAAGGCAAAAACCACCTATCTAAGCATAACTCGGCTCCAAATTACTTCGCAGTAAAGAAATTTCAGATGGGGAGACTAGATTTCAATACAAAAAAAATCATTTTCTGCGATTTTGGAATTTTGGATTTTTAAAGGGGGTAGGGGGTCAAAATAAGATTTTCGGAGGTGCATCAGACAAAAACACATTCATAAGTATAACTCGACACCAAATTACTTCACAGTGAAGAAATTGCAGATGGGAAGACTAGACTTGAATGCGAAAAAATAATTTTCTGCGATTTTGGAATTTTGGATTTTTAAGGGGGTAAGGGGGTGAAAATGGTTTTTGGAGATGCAGGAGACAAAAACACCTTTATGAGCATAACTCGGCTCCAAATTACTTCACAGTAAAGAAATTGCAGATGGGGAGACTAGACATAAGTAAAAAAAAAATCATTTTTGCGATTTTGGAATTTTGGATTTTTAAGGGGGAGAGGGGGTAAAAAGTATTTTCGGGGGGAAATTTAGCAATGTATGGATTTTCGAGTAAATATCTAGCAGTAATAGCTCAAAGATATTAAAAAGAAAAAAAAAAAAAAACGCCAAACGTCTTCTCGAAGGTATTTTCAAAAACTCTTTTATGAATTTTTCCGATTTTCGATTTTGGGAGGGAGTTACGAGGGGGCACATTCGCGCTAAATTCGTCCGTGGAAATCTATAGTAGCTGAGGTCACAAATTTTAGTGTGTGACTTATTTACGTGTGTCCAACACCCATTGTAACCGGATTTTGTGAAAGCCCCCCTTTACCCCTTTGGGGGTGAGGTGGGGAATAAAAGAGTAAAATCACTGATTCACTGGCTCAACACAGCTGTGGCGATTCTATAGGAGATAGACACGCAAATTTTGATGAGCACGTTGGTTTTAGGGCCCTGACGCCCATTAAGGCGGGATTTTGCGAAATAAGTCAGAAGACAAAAAACCCCTTATAAGCATAATTTGGCTCCAAATTGCTTCACGGTGAAGAAATTGCAGAGGGAGAGAGAGACTAGAGTGCAAAAAAAGCATTTTCTGCGATTTGAGTTTTGGATTTTTAAGGGGGGGGGGTAAAAAAGATTTTCGGAAATTTAGCAAAGTACGGATTTTTGAGTAAAACTCTACCAATAATAGCCCAAATGTATAGAAAATCGCCAAGAGTCTTCTTGAGGTTATTTACAAAAACTTACTTTTGATTTTTTTCCGATTTTCGATATTGGGGGGAAGTTACGATGGGGCAAATTCGACCCCCCCCTTTTAGCGCTAAGTTCGTCCGTGGAAATCTAAAGGAGCTAAGGTCACAAATTTTAGTGTGTGGCTTATTTATGTTTGTCCAACACCCCCTGTAACGGGATTTGGCGAAAGCCCCCCACTGTAAAAAAATGTTGTAATTTTTCCTGCACTTTCTGCTGTTTTTTTCCAAGCACTGGCACTATCTAATAAAAATACAGCACCAAATTTTGTAAAAATTTATTTCTACCGCTCGCAACCAATAGCAACGTGACTTCCTTTGGACTTTAGACGGAATTTTGCGGTTTGTAGCAGATGTTCTATATCTGAACTGGCGGCGAGGCAGACAGCTGAGGAAACAAGCATATGTCATGTGATCAAAGGAGGGAGCATTTGAACTTCTCGCTCGTTTCACCGGACCGAAAGCTGCTAGCATGCTTATGATTGTGGTGATGAACGTGCTTCCTGGATTGATTTAATTATTTTATATTTAGTGATTATTGTAAAGGATATACTTATTTTGTAATAAATAACAAGAAATCGGTAGTCAATGCTGTATTCCTGACAGAAAATTCAATATAAAATTTTCAAGATATATTGTTATTTCGTTTATATTCTCGAAGGATTATCATTTGAAAAGAAATGGTATACTGGATTTCGTGTGATTTTCTTCCTATAAAGATTGTTTCGTATGCCGAAAGCACTTTGTTTATGAATGTATGATTCTAGAGGTTATTGTTACATGGAACGAAACCAATGGTAAATATTATACGATTTTTTCAACATTATTCTAAGACTGCTCAACCTGTTAAAGTAAAAATATTTTAGTTAGGAAAATACTGAAAGAAAGAATGCAGAATTTTGAAAGTGATATTTTAAGTATTTTTTTGGAAAAAACTCACTTATTTTTTAAAAGAAATATATATATAGATTATAGTATTTTACCATATTATAAATTATACCATTTCATATTGATTAAATATTTCTTGTGTTATGAATATTGTTACTGAAAAATAAAATGATTAATAATCAATAACGGTTCCATGAGTTTTCTTGTTGTGTTTCTCAATGGTGTTTTGAACGTTAAAAAATTACAATTTTGATACTTTTCTTGATCAAGAATATACATACCAGCCAAGTCTAGTGTTGTTACCAGTAAACTACTATTTTTTAGCTATTTCTATTGGTCTACTAGTTTTTGTTAAAAATCTACTGTGTTTTAGGAATCTACAAGAAAAATCGTAAAATCGAGCAATTTTCCTGTAAAAAATATATGGAGGATAAGAGAATAAATATATTAATATAATGAGGCTTATTAAATGTATGTGTAAAAATTGAAATATCTTAAATAATCTTAATATCTTGAATAATCTTAAATTTTTTGGTGTTTTAAATAATGCTTTTGTAATTAAATATATTTACATAGTCATTGTGAGTGTATTTTCACTCATGTGAGATAATTAAAAACTGAATTTTGATCCTCATTATCTGGTGAAAATCTGGAGAATATTTTAATTTCTAAATGCAATAAAAGTTGAATGACCAACAATTTAATTATTCTTTTCTTAACAAAGCAAAATCTGCTACAACAATGTAAAAAATTGTGTTTAAGTAAGTATTATTGACAACATATTTTTTTAAATCTATTTTTGGGATTTAAAATTAATTTTTTAATATACATAATCTCAATATTTTATTGCTTTTCATTTGAAAGATTAGCGATTTATTTAAAAAATATTAATATTTATAGAAAATCTTTTATAAATTCATATTTTTTTTCTTTTCATCAACTATATATTTATATAAATTCAGACTTTATTGTTAAAAATATCAATTTATAAAACCTACTTTTTTTTTTTTTTTTTTTTTAATTGAAGGTTTAGCAGGTATAACAGAATAAAGATCAATTTTTATTTATAGCAGTTTATTATTGTTAGTTTAACCTAGCGTTTGATTTCATTTAAAGTAATACTAGTAATAAGCATGTGTATCTCTTATAAGATACTATTTACTATTCTGATAGATAATATAGATAAATAAATATGGAAAAGTATTATTTTTGATTCCTTAGATTTCAATTTTAATGTTTCTACTTCCAAGATTTAAAAAAATACAATAAATAAAAAAAAACTGAAATATATCTACTATTTTTCATGCAATTGGAAACGCATCTTTTTATTTTAATATTATTTCAAGTATTTTTACAATTGTACTGTTACCTTTTTTTTTTTTTTTTCCCCAAAGACTTTGAATCATTTTTGAAAAAAAAAAAAAGTAACTTGTATAAACTTATTTATACAAGTACTTGTATAAATAAATTGTATAAATACCTGAAATGAGTCAATTTGACATTTTATTAAAAAGTAAATGAATAAATAAAATTAAGCCAAACATTTTCAAAAATTTCCGTTTGTGTATGGGAAAAAAAAAATGTAATTAAGCATATATTTTTAATTTCATTTAAGATTATGCTGATTAATGTATAATTAATCAGTAATTAAAAAAAATAACTTGTTTTATTTTTACATAATTTACATATAATTTATTATTGTATCAACTTTAACAATAAATAAATAAATAAGTGAAGACGTTATTTATTAATGCATTTTTAAATGAATCATTTTAATTTTTCTACATTTTTAAATGACATTACCTACATTTGATTATTCTGTTTCAATTTGATATACTTTGATTCAATAATATGTTAACGAAATATACTCTAATTAGATTCGCAATTATCATATTCAAATGATACCTTATATATTTATAATGATTTGATTTTTTTTTTTTTTTTTTTTTTTTTTTTTTTGAGGAATGGATTTACAATTTTTAAAGTAAATTATTTTTTCTACCCTACTTCTTTTTCTAATGCAGATTTTTTTTTTTTTTTTTTTTCAAGTACTTTTTAAAATTTCAAAAATATTAATTATTTCGCACAGTTTAAATTATATATATATACATACTTTTTAGAATTAAATTCTTGCGTATCATACATAATTATTCATCTGGCATATTCGAACAAGTAATAATATATTGAAGTATATGTGTGTGTGTGTGTGTGTGTATAAATAACATTTTTGAAATAAATTAAATGCATCTTATGGATTACCATTTTTATTTATTTATTTGTTTGAGCCATGTAATTAAACATTTATAATAAAAAAAAGGGCTGTTACTTCATTATATCTTCATTGCCATAATTTTTATAGAATTTCATCTTATAAAAATAGTAGGGAATTAGTAGATATTTTTTCCTTTATTCTGCTAATCAAAAAAAAAGAAAAATCAAATGTGTGAAGCTATCTTTTTAATTATAACTTCAATTTGTAATAAGCCATTTTAAGCTATTTTTAAATTTTGCTGATAAGAAAACTTTATACAGAGCAAAGGATGGGGGAGAAAAAAAAAATATTTCAATATTGAAATAATAATAATAAGCGTCTTGAAATTTAGATAATGTTATAATGAAGATTTTGCAGTTTGTATTAAATAATTTAAAGCTTTTTTTATTATTTTTTTTATTTTTCTTACAGATAAATAAAGAATTTTTTTTTTCTCTCCTTCCTTGTATGTTTGTTGAAGCAACATTAAACATTGAATTATTTCATCAAATCATGACTGCCAATTTTATTCAGAATTTTTATCTTATAAAAATACTAACAAATTAATATTTATTTTACTGTTTTAGATTTTTTTTTTTTTTTTTTTTTTTTTTTTTTAACTACACAGTTAATTTTAAAAGTACTTAAATGAGTTAAATTCTCTTTGCATTTATAAAAACATCTTGCAATAACCTATTTTTTAAATTACATTTCTGATATGAAAAAATTACGTATGTTAAAAAAATAAAGACAGAAAGAATTGAAACATTGATGCAATGAAATATTTTCATCTTAATATTTTAATGTAAATATATATATATATATATATATATATATATACGAGTATATATATATATATATATATATATATATATATATCTGCAGTTTTTTTTTTTTTTTTTTAATCAGTTTAAGGTAGTATCTACTATCTTTTTCTTCCCCTGATGGAAGTTAGCCCCTTTGTTTTATTAAAAAAAATAATAATAATAATAAATAAACAATAATTTTCTTTGTTTGAACAACGTAATTAAACATTGAAATATTATTTCATCCAAATCTCGATTGCCATATTTTATGTATAGTTTTATTATAAACAAATACTAATTGGTTAAAAAAATTTTCCTCTTTTTTTTTGTAATTCAAAAAGAATTTAAATGTGTTACGCTCTCTGTTATTATTTATAAATGCAATTTGAATTAAGATATTCTTTCAAATTAAATTACTCAAATGAAAGTTTTTTCTCATATTTAAAAAAATAAATATTAATATAAGATATAATTAATATTTTATCTCGAAATTTATATAATGTTATAATGAAAATTTTCTGCAGTTTGATTATAATGAACAATTTAAGTTAAGTTTTTTTTTTTTTTTTTTTTTTTTTTCCAATTTTGAAGAACATAGATCCATGCATTAAATATAAGCAACTATTTCTTGTAAATTAACTAACTAAAAAAAGAAAATATAGATACAATAATTCATTTATGATATCTGCATAGTATACTGCACGGTAAACAACCTTCCCTCCTTTCCCCTAGCGGTGAAAATGCTGTCTAGGCCTCTTAAATATCTAGAAGGCCTTGTACAAGGCCACTTCTTTCTCCCCCCCCCCTACCCTACTGACAAAGATACTGATCTATATTTATTTTTATGTTACATAATTAAAGATTAAAAATATTTTAAACTAATTCCTAAATTTTAAATTTTATAAGGAAATTAATTATTTTTTGTGTCTTATATGTAACTGTTATTAATGTGTATATAACATAAAAAATTCTGTCGTTAATAAAGCGATAGGTTAAGAAAATTACTTTGTAGTATAGTTATAAGTGAAAAATTAATTTACTTTGCTATTGCCATTTGAAATGAATACTTCTCTTTTAATTGCTGATACACATCTTAATAAAACATATTTTTCTTTTAAGAAACTATACATCGAAACTTTCTCTCAGACATTAAGTGAAAATACATTAAGTGGCATTAACTGAAATAAAAACGTTATAATAAATTTAACTATTAAAATGATTTTATATTCTAATAATTATTTTTATACATAATGCTACAGGAAAAATTACATTTTAATGACATCTATATATTTTCCTATTTTTCTTTCTTTGCAAATTTAGAAAAGCAAAATATTTAAATAAAAAATAAGTATAGTTGTCAATATGTGAAAATCTGAAATAATACATGCTTCAAAAAATTTATTTTTCATTAGCAAGATGTATCATTTAATAGTCGTTTTTCTTGTTTGTAAAACTTTGTGATAAATCTGAAAAAAGTAAAAAAAAAAAAAAAAAAAATGTTTATTTTTAGCTTGAAATAACTAAAAATATAAGTATTCAAATATAAACATTTTGTTTACATACATGCATATGTATAATGTAAATCAGAATACTATATTGGGGAAAGAAAATAATTTTTTTTTTATCACATCAATTAAAAATAAATAAATAATTCTTTGCCGTATTTTTTTTTTTTTTTTTTTTTTTTTTTTTTTTAATTTTTAGGTGTGTATGAGAATTTAATTAAAAAGTACAGATTTTTTTTTTTTTTTTTTTTTTTTTTTTTTATGTATGCAAGAATTCTTAAGTACAAATTACAGATATTCTTTTGGAACATGCGCAGTAAATATATATATGTATATATAAATGTTCATATATCAGCGAATATCAAACATGTGAATTTTATGTTTCATAGCAATGTATCTCTAATGTTTTGTCAAGTTTTCAGCATCTTTTCTAAAACTTTGTTTAAATCCCTTCTTGTTATTATTTTTTTCGGTAAGTTTTTCTGTTTAGAATTTTTAAAACGTTAATTATAAATTAACCTGCATAAAAATTTGTGCAATTCCCCACAAAAATTCCATGCAAATATTGAACATAATAAGTACAACAATGTATTAAAATTACAAGACATTTGTAACATTTTTATGATACAGGGTTATCCAAAGTGTTTTTGCTTTTCTCCAATTTGTATTTAATCCCCTAATTATATTCCCATGTGAGTATAAATATTCTTTAGATGTCTGTAGTTCAAAGCCATTACGTCCAGTATCTTTTCTAGAAAATCGGAAAAAAAAATGTCCAAAATAAATTAATAAATAAATAAATCTAATAATTTGATCACTCACAGTGTTTTTTTCTAATTATTCTCTCTCTGGGAGAGAAAAAAAAAAAAAAAAAAAGAAAAGTTTTTTA
Source organism: Salticus scenicus (assembly GCA_963930645.1). Taxonomy (NCBI): domain Eukaryota; kingdom Metazoa; phylum Arthropoda; class Arachnida; order Araneae; family Salticidae; genus Salticus; species Salticus scenicus. The sequence continues at coordinate 249,017,072 of OZ005650.1, forward strand.
CAACACTTTAATGAACAAGGAATAATTAAATAGATAGGATTCCTGTCAGTGTAACGACAATTATCTAAACTCGGAATAATTGGTATCAATTTTGCGATTAGGAATAACAAATATGTCATCTAGAAAATTTGTCATTAAAATATTTGGTCTACCGGAAAGTTCTGTTGTTTTGAATTAATAAAATGAAAATTTTTATTTAACCATTATCATCTTGAGAGTTACACAAGAATACCTTAAATATTATCCAAGATAACTTTCCGATGTACATATTTTAATTAAAAAGTACAGAACTTTCCGGTAGGCCTAACATATCTAATATTCACATTGGAAAAAAAAAAAGTGAATTGCTCCTAGCAGAATCATGTTTTCATAGAGAACCAAACATCATTTCCCTATTCTTACCTTTATAATTTTGATGGCACACCTACACTGCAGTTCCCGTGGTGTTCTCCCCAGGACACCCTTGAGATATCTTGAGAAATAAAGAACACATTCCCTAGAGATATCACAAAGATGTAGTGTGGGTGTATTGTTAGGTCATCTGTGCGAAAATACTTTATTTTTTTATGACTTCGTAATAAAAAGAATAAATAAATAAAATATTTTGTGATTTCTGCAATTAAATATAAGACAGGGATCGGCGCAATCACTTTTTTCAATAACACTATTTTTATAAAGTAATATCTGTAATATTCAATCAAAGATAACTGCTGTTACAAAAATAGAAACAAACTGCATTTTTTTTTCTTTTCTTTTCTTTTTTTTTTTTTTTTTTTTTTTTTTTAATGGAAAAAAATTAAATTAAACATAGCACTTAAAAAAAAAAGTATGTCAACCCCCCCCCCCCCCCAAAAAAAAAAAAAAAAAAAAAAAACATTGAACAATTAATTATAGAAAGGATACAGCAACTATACAAAAAGTTGAACCAAAAATCGGAAGCTGTATTAAAAATTTATTATAATTGATTCAGAATTTAAATCTGTATCAATAACCATGAAGTAAAAAACTTAATTTTAAAAATGTTAACGTATTTTTCGCATTAATTTGTCTAAAATTTGTTATATTTGAACCACACCACCTGGCATTTTGGATCATCTAATTTACTTGTCTGGCAAGAACTCTACCAATGTAAAAAAATTCTTGCATAATAGTATACATCTAAAAAACTGATTTCTGATATTTGGATAGCTGCAGTTGGATATATATTTATAACAGACAAATCATAAACAGAGTGTAATATAATTTTGTTAACAAATTATAAGCATGTAGCTCAGAAAGTGAGACTTTATAATACTAAAAGTATTTTCTGAATAGAAAAATAAGTTTTCGGAAAGCTTATGAAAAGCATAAAAAAACAAGCACATTCAAATAATAATAATAATTATTATTATTTTATTTATTTATTTATTTATTTTTTATTTTATTTTATTTTATTTATTTATTTATTTTTTTTTTTTTTTTGTCAAACAAAAAATTAAGTTACAAATACAATAAGAAAATAAATACTATAAAAAATTTATTTTTCAAAATGGTATTAAATTTTGAAGATATTTTAATCAGAGCAAGGGTCAAAATATGTCCAAACGCCCGAACGATGTTCGGGGGAAATTTAAACTGACTGGGGAAATTTTGAATACTTTTTAAAGAGAAAATAAAAATGTAAGTCAAAAATAACAATTTGCTACTTTGAACTTCTTATAATATACAGTAACAGCGATATTTTTATGTTACACTGTATACTTATTCTCTTAAAGATATATTACATAGAACAAGTGACTTTGTATAGCAAAGTAGATTTTTGCATTATTGAGGGAAATTTATACTGTGTTTTTGGGAAATTTCCGAGATCTGAACATTTTCTGCATCCCTGAATCAGAGTACCTCAAATTGGTCGAACCAAGCTAAAATGTTTTTTTAATCTTTAAGCCATAATACAAAATCAACAGGTTTAATTCTCTATTGAGTAAGGAAAAGTAGAAAATACTACATTCCAAAAATAGTTTAAATTATTAGTCCATGTCTCCAGTTATACTTTTTCTGAAACTTTATTTCAGGCTTAACACGGCTTTAAAGAAAAAGAGAGAGAGAGGGGGAGAGAAAGATGAAAAAGAAATAAACCGATCATTTCATCTATAAGTTGTGAAATTTATAGCGCTGATAAGAACACCATCCTGTAAAATTTGCAACAAAATGTAGTGAATTTTACAGAATTGTAAAAAATGAGAGTTTGTAGCTCAGCAAATGCTCAGAATCTGAAGCAGCAACTGAATTAAGATGACATGGCACCTTTGACGGCATTATTGAATGCAGCACTCGTGCCTACTTTGTTCGCCTGACAAAGGATCGTGAGTTCTTTCGACCCGAGAAATTATTGCGAGTTTATTGCATTTTATGGTGTTTATCCAAAGTTCTGTAATTATTATTGAAGTAAGTTTCATGTAATAGCCTATATTTCCACTTAATATTTATAAACTGGACTATAAGGTTTGTCTATTAAAATATATATTCCGGTATCAATTTTTGTGGGTTTTAATACTTTTTTTTTTTTTTTTTTTTCAGCATTGAAATCTATAAATTATGTTTTCTCAGTCTGCTTTTTTTCATGAATTAATGATTATTTTCATGAATTATCTTTAAACAGCTAAAACTTTTAGAGATATTTAGGAAAGAACTGGCAACTTTTTTGCATGTTTAAGGGAAACAATTTAAAAAGAATTAAGTATGGGTTTTGAAATTTATTCATTAGTTTAAAAAAAAAAAAAAAAAAAAGTTAAAACGTGCTTCGTAAAATTTGGGAAGAAAGGGAAAAAAAGGTGATTTTTTTTTTTAATTTTTCTTTTAAAGTTACTGCAAAATCGATCCCCAATTCTTTTAAGTTCTATTAAACATCCATACACATTAAGTTTATTCTTAAATATCTTTGGAAGACTTAGATTTTGAAGATCATAAATTCATGAAAAAATGTAAACTGAGAAAACGCTATTTAAAGATTTCAAATTTGTAAAAACAGTCTATCAAAAACCTTGAGAATTGTTGCCTGACTATATATTTTATTGAACAAACGAAATTTATAAATATTAAATGTAAATACAAACTTTTAAATAAAGTATACTATTAATAACAGCATCTTATGAAGTTTACAGCAAAGTGCAGTAAATTTCACATCACTATTAAAAACACCAACTTTTAAAATTAACAGAAAAGTGCAGTAAATTTCACATCACTGTTAAAAACAGTATATTGTAAAATATACAGCAAATTGTAGTAAATTACACAGCACCGTTAAAAACAGCAACTTGTGAATTTTACAGCAAAGTGTAGTTAATTTTACAGCACCATAAAAGACAACAACTTGTGAATTTTACAGCAAAGTGCAGTTAATTTTACAGCACCAAAAAAGACAGCAATTTGTGAATTTTACAGCAAAGTGCAGTTAATTTTACAGCACCAAAAAAGACAGCAATTTGGGAATTTTACAGCAAAGTGCAGTTAATTTTACAGCACCATAAACGACAGCAACTTGTGAATTTTACAGCAACTGTGCTGGCAGCCGTGGTGCCAGCAACTTTTGTTGTAAAATGCCGAAATTTTTTTTTACAGTGCCCTTTACCCACTTGGGGGTAGGTGGGGATAATAAACAAGTTTCCAAGATTAACTTTGCTTCAAATTATCTCAGTAAGTTTAAATTTTATGTGTAAGTTGTTTATGCGTTCATAACACGCACTATAAAGGGATTTTACGAAATTTCTCGCTCCCCCCTCCCCCATTTAAGGGCAAAAGGGGAATAAATACGTTTCCAAGCAAAATTTGCTTCAAATTATCTCAGTAAGATTAAATTTTATGTGTAAAATGTTTATGCGTTCCCAACACGCACTATAAAGGGATTTTACGAAATTTCTCCTTCCCCCCCCCTTTTAAGGGTAGGGGGGTAATAAACACGTTTCCAAGCATAACTTTGCTTCATATTATCTCGGTAAGATTAAATTTTATGTGTGGGTTGTTTATGCGTTCCCAACACGCAATATAAAGAGAATTTACGAAATTTCTCCCTCTCCCCCTTTAAGGGCGGGGAGTGGGGCAAAAACACGCTTATAAGAGTTACTGTGTTCCAAATTATCACAGGATAGCAATTTTTTGATCTGTAGATTGGTTATGCGTACTCAAGACACACACTACAAAAGGATTTTGTAAATTTCTACCATATCCCGCTTGTGGGTGGGGTGGGGGAAATCATTTTTCCATGCGCAACTCTGCTCTGAACTATCTTAGACGATTTTTTATGCATGTGCTGGTTATGCTTTACCAACACGCATTATAAAGGGATTACGTAAAATTTCCTCTTTCCTCCCTTTAAAGACAAAGAGGGTGGGGCAAAAACACGTTTTAAAAAGTAACTCTTCTCCAAATTATCTCATGAAAGCGATTTTTTGATATGTCGATTGGTTATGCGTACTCAACGCACACAAAATACAAAGTGATTATTTGAAATTCCGTGTTATCACCCCCCGCCCAGTATTGAGGGTTGGTGGGTAAAAAACATGTTTCCACACGTAACTTTTTTCAAAATTATCGTAGAATGGCAATTTTTGATGTGTGGACTGCTTATACTTATTCAACATACACTACAAAATGATTTTGTGAAATTACACCCTTCCGCCCCTTAGGGGGCGATGGGCAGAAACATGTATTCATGCGTAACTCTGCAGTAAGTTATCTTAGGAAGGACCTTTTTGATGTGTGGGTCAGTTACATGTACCTAACTGATAATATAAAGTGATTTTGCAAGATTTCCTCTTCCTTCTTTCCTTTAAGAATGAGGCTAAAAAAACATAGGGGGTGATGCTAAAAAAACATAGGGGGTGGGGCTAAAAAACATGTTTTAAAACATAAATCTGCCTCAAATAATCTCAGGATCTCAATTTTTTAAGGTGTCAGTTATGTACGAGTATGCAACATGAACTATAAAGGGATTTTTTGAAATTACTCTTACCCCCCCCCCCCCCTTTAGGGGTGGGCGAGACAAAAGACACGTTTTCAAGCTTAAATGTGCTCCAAATTACCTTTGAATGGCAAATTTTGGTGTGTGGGTTTTGATTAAATGTACTTAATATACGCTTTGATGGGATTTTGGAAATCGTCCCTCTTTACCAGACCCGCGAGAAAGGAGGAGTAAAATGCAGGCAAGGCGCTACCGAAGGCATTGTTTCTCCAGACTCGAAGTGTGGCGTGTGGGAAACCACTACCAAAGGTGGCGAGAACTTTAACTTAGATTTTGACTGATTTCAATGATTTTTTTTTCTAATTATTATTTTGATATGGTATTTTGGGAAATCATTTTCAATATAATGACCAGTGAAGCGGGCAAAGCCTACTAGCATGAAATAAATACGTTATATTTTAATACATGAAATAAAACTATTTATTTTTTAGATCTAAGCAATTACTTATTAAAAATATGTATTCTGCATTGGGTAATTCAACCTTTATATTGAATTACTGCTTTAATACGCAATGACATAGCATAAACATATACGGTGTTTAAATGCAAATCTCAGAAATTTGACTAAGCCAGATGTCATAAATAATTTTTTCTTCTTCTTGCAGAGTTCTAGACTGCAAATTTCATGTCTTCGCTCCCTCTCGACACCTTTTTATAGACTAAACATTTTTGAGTGTATTGAGATTAGGACTAGGACTATTTTCAGGTCTGGTAAAAAGGAAATTCTACGATATTCTTGGTGAGATTTAACTTAAAATTATATATATATATATATATATATATATATGATTAGAGAATTACAGGTGCTCATGGGAATGGATAGGTAATTTTAACAATTTGAATTAAATAAACGTACCACAGACGTCGTATAGCAAGATGCACTATCATCTTGAAATGCTGATTATGGAAAAGTCTGAGATACCATTAATATAGTTGGACAGGTGCCACTTTTATAACGGTCGTATTTTATTTCGAGTTAATTGATCTCTTGAACATGAAAATTTGTCCAACTTTTTCAAAAGTTATGCACCTCGGTACCGTAATGTACGGAGAATGTATCATAGTTTTAAAAATGCAATTTTCATTAAGTCGGTCACCTTTTCGTCGTCCTGTCAGCTTGTTTCTCTTGGCTTGAAATAAAGTAAACTTGACTTATTTAAAAAAACCCGTTCAGCCCGATAAATAACTGATTTATTTTTATTTGTATTACTATTATTCTTTTCTTTAATAATGATTTTACAGATCTTCTAATTGTTAAACTGCTTCGTTTAATTTTTTCCGCACTGTTTTTGAAGAAAGTACTTTGCTATACACATCTTTTTCATCTTTTCTAAGTTCTGAACGTGATACTAAAAATTTTTAAAGATTTGCTTTTTAATTTGCGGTTATCTCGCTTAGATGAGAAACGTGGCCGCCTAAGGCTAAATTTCCAGTTTAAACAGTCAAAAAGTTTTATATCTTGCTAAAAATCTTCTCACCAATATTTCGTTAACATTTAATTATTTTACCATCACACGTATTAAAATATTTTTTCATATTAAAATTAATACTTTTTGTGGCATCGTTAATTGCCTTTTCCTTGCCATTTTTGAAATACTCTCTAAAATTACAATTTTCCTGACACGTGAATTTTGTTTTTAACATTGGGCTCAATCGCAAAATGTACAGGGAGAACAACGTAATACAGTCTATTCGAAAACTTGCTTTGTAAACGATAAAATTGACGGTTGCAGAAAGAGAAAAGGAAAATATTCAAGTGCTGCTTTTTTTCCCCCTTAATTTATTTGAATTCTCTTGGATGTCCCTGTAACAAACTAATTGCTTGATCTCAACGAAAAGTTTAGTGTAGCATCCCTATATGATACACATTTAAAATACCAAATTTGGACTTTCTGTTATTATTTGTTCTTAAGATTTGCTGATAACAGAAAGACACACATATACACACAAACAGACACACAGAGAGAGACATGCAGACCAACCATATGTTTTCTGGATTTAGGGGACCTTAAAATGTGTAAATATAACAAAAATTCAATTTCCAAAATTTGTCCCTAAAGCAATATTTTCTCTACCATATATGTAAGATGGACATACCATATGGGTAAGAAAATGTAAAAAAGTATTTTAAAAAAAAGTATAGGTGTTTCATATTGAATGGCATAAAAAAAAAAAAAAAAAGAAGAAGAAGAAACAGCATAAAACAAATTCTGTTTTTGATTTGTTTAGCCGAACCAAATTAATTCTGAAAATACAGTTATACAAGTTTTATCTCGCAACAAGGGCCCACCAGCGGCCGAGCGGTTCTGCGCTCAAAGCTGGTAGACGTGAGGTGCCGGGTTTGATCCCAGGTCGCGCGCGTCGGCCTAGTCGTTCGGAGTTTTCCGTGGTTTCCTCCGAAACTTGCGTAAATACGGGCTAGGACCCCTTAGAAAGACCTCCACGGAAGGCACTCCCCCTCAGGCCCAGGACCTACAGCAGCCTTAATCCCAAACACCAACACCAACGCAACAAGGAAAAATCTCAGGGTTACGAAATTGCCATTAGAGGCAATGTTAATCTAAATGATACCCCCAATTGCATTGAAACGGATGAATTGACCGTGCTAGATCAAACAATAATCATCTGCTTTGCTGACCACTGACATTCCCTGATCTTGTCCCTTTGTGATTTTTCCCTATGGGAATACAGTGCGTTGCACGAATTTAAACGCACCTTTTCCAATAGCTAGAAATAGAATTTTTAGATTTTTAAAAGAAGGAATATGACTTACAGTTATTACATATGACTAACAACTGAATAAAGTGCTTTGAGCATGTATGTTTAGGCTCAGGCAAGCTTATGTAAATGCGGTTTAAGCATTTTCTTATTTTTCACTGTTTTTCGTTTGTTGCGCGAAATTAAACGCACTCTGTATTTTGCGCTTAAAATTTAGCAGAGCCACCGGAATTAAATTAAAACACAGATAGTCGTGTTGCTAAAGTTCTCTAAAAACAGTTTTAATGCTTCAGTGCAAATTTTACAGAGTTTGTTCAGGATGGCAAGAGGGAAAACTTTGACAGTGGACGAGAGGATAAAAATCGACTTTATGTGTGGTAAAGGCTTTAGCAATCGTGAAAGTGGGCGCCGAATTGGAAGAAGTAAGAGTATTGGGCGAAATTACATAAAAAAGGAGCAAATTATGGGAAAAAGCGTATAAGAAGCGAACAGGAAAGCTCACCATTTACGACAAACGTCGAATATACAACGCTGCAAAGTATAAGAATATTTCCTGTGCGAAGATAAATTCTCAATACAAGCTGGGTGTTCATCGGACAACCATATTGAGAACTATCAAAGCTGCAACATTCATTAAACGTAAGAAAATAAAGGCGAAACCACCCCTCACTCAAAAGCACAAAGATATGCGGTTGGAATGGGCAAGAAATTGGATTCTAGATCGACTAAATTGAGAAAAAGTCATCTTCTCAGATGAAAAAAGGTTTAATCTGGATGGCCCGGACGGATTTTACAGCTACTGGCACGATTTGAGAACCGAAGAAATGTACTGTTGAAAACGTCAATCTGGAGGTGGGTCTGTAATGGTGTTGAAGCCATAGGTTTTAAAGGGACTTTCAAATTAGAGTTCGTGGAGAACATTATGAACTCTGTAGATTATGTCCAGACGCTCACAAGGAACCTCCGCCGTGAACCAGTCATGAAAGCTGGAAGAAATTCTATTTTTCAGCAAGATTGTGCATCTGTACATACAACACATATCGTGAAAAAGTGGTTCCGTGACAATAAAATTAAAGTTCTGAATTAGCCCTCAAAAAGCCATGATTTGAACATAATGGAGAACGTATGGAGTATTCTGGTTCGCTGTGTTTACGTAAACGGAAGGCAGTTTAACACGAAAGATGAACTAAAATCGGCCATTCTATTAACTTGAAGACAATCAGCTTAGATGACCTCATGCCACTATATCAGTCAATGCCAAGGCGTTTACTGGCTGTTCTAGAAGCCCATGGTGGTTTTACAAAGTATTCGATACAGTATTTGTTACTCAGTTATTGATTTTTTACATGTGCGTTTAAATTCATGCAACATGTGTTTTTGTCATAAATTCAATAAAATTATTTTCTAAAAAATCATATTGGTCTTTCATTGTTTTGACTGGTATTTTCATTTCTTGAATCATACGAATACAGTTTGCATCAAGTGTCACACATTCATATTTTTTTATTATACTTCTATACCATTCTAATTCTTAAAGCTAAGGTGCGTTTATATTCATGCAACGCACTGTATATTAAAGACTATGTGTTCCTGCCAGTAACTCATGCAGCGGATAATTTAAGTGCTCGAATCGTTAACAAAGAATATTCTGTGATGAGTGTGGTAGGAACTGGAATATCGCTTAAATATTTACCGTGTCACTGGAGGGTCACACATAGAACATCTATAGAAACTTGGATAACTATAGTTTTACTGCAAATCCGATTTATCAAAATAAATAATTACAACGTTTACAGGTACGTTTTCTTTATTCCCATTCAATTTTTCCGATTTTATTTCCCATTCAATTCCCTCTACATAGGACGTATTGAGGTAAGTGTATGCACGAGGTTTTCTTTTCCCCCTCAATTTTTCCCATTTCATTTGCTATCAATTCAATTCCCATGCAATTCCCTGTACATAGGATGTATTGAGGTAAATGTATGCACGAGGTAAATTTAACCTCGGCTTATAACGCGACTGATAAGCTGAATTTAGTACTAATAATCGTCATTTAGTACTAATAGTATTTGTTTGCTTGGATTTTTCTTTTTGTTATATTTATCTTTAAGAAATCAAATCAAATATAAAATATTGATTGTTTTAGAAGTCTGAAAAATTGCTTACATTTCCCTCTCTAAAAGAGCGGTTATTTCAAAACTCGAAACCTAGTCATTATTCTACTTGTTAAGTAAACTCCGGAGTTTTTTTTTTCCAGAGAAAACTAAGTTTTATATGTAAATTTTAAATATTGCTTCATATTTGTTCACTTCCGCAAGCTTCTTGGTTTATCAGTGTTTACACTTGCCCCACGAATTTCAAATTTTATATCAAATGTAACCATGATAATATAATAAAGCTGTTTAGAAGCCTATTTCGAATTGTTATAACATATGTCTATATAACAGTACTCGTTATTTTACTCCTTAATATCCAATCTGTATTTATAGTATTAAATTTCAAAGTAACAGAAAGCCATGTGGGTGACACACCAGATTATTTCCTTTTCTTACTTTCTTTCTTTTTTTTTTTTCCCATCAGAGATTTTTTGAAAAAAGTATTACTATTAATTACACTGGTCTATAGTGGTTCGGTAAAAACGGTCAAATTAATATTTTTATTATTAATTCCAATTTTTATTTAAATATCTGCAAGTAAAATTGTCCCGCCACGTCACATTTTTCTGTTAGAGTATCAGAAAATGGCAGTTTTTACGATTTTCACAGTATCACAGGTGGCAACCCAGAGTCCTGGCAACTCAAAGTCCCGGCAACCATGTTTGTTCCATTTTTTTGTTAAAGTATCAGAAAAAGTCAAATTTCAATATATATATATATATATATATATATATATATATTTTTTTTATGATTTTTACAATGCAGTCGACAGCAAAATTATCCGAGCACTAGCCAGTAATTCCGATATCAAAAAAGTACGTTTAATGCTATTTTTTTAAATAAATCCTTGTCGAATCATGTCCTTAGACTGACTAAGAACATGACTTCACAAGGATTTATTTAACAAAGCAGTATTAATGGAACTTTTTTTAGACAGAGATTATTGCTAGTGCGCAGGTTCTTTTGCTGCCGACTGTATCACACATGGTAAACTTTCGTGCTATCAACCCTGCCTCTTGGCCATCCTCTCTGCTGGCAACCCCTGTTTGGCAACCCTGTATTCGTACGTTACCTGTTTTTTTTTTACTTTCTCTTACCCATAAGGTACAGAAAGTATTGTTTCTGGGTCAAATTTTCGAACGCGAGATTTTGTTATATTTACACGTTTTGAGGTCCCCTGAATACGAAAATTATGTTTTTAGCAAATGGTCTGTGTGTATGTCTGTGTGTCTTTGTGTCTGTCTGTTATCAGCATATCTCAAAAACTAATTATGGCAGAAAGTTCAAACTTGGTATTCTAAATGTGTATCATATAGGGATGCTACAGTGAGCTTTTCGTTAAGATCAAGCAAATGGTTCGTGTACAGGGACAATAAAGAGAATTCTAATACATTACGTCTATGGGGGGAATTGCAGGAAAGTACAGTTTAACGTCTATAGACTGCACTAAACCAAATGAAAGGAATATATATTTTTTGTAATAGTGATAGTTAACTGGGAATTTTTTTTTTTTTTTTTTTTTTTTTTTTTTGCGTATGTAGGAGCCTCGCCTACCCCTCCCCTGGGGGGGGGGAAGTCCCCCCTCGAGGGGAGTAAATTTTCATGATGGGTATCTTTCAAAAGAGCTCGCCAATACCTTTAAAACGAATGGTTGAACCATCGATCTGCGATAATTTAAAACAAAGTTATCGATTTTTTTTTTTTTTAAATATTGAGAATAAAATGGACTTTTTTTGGATATTTGGTGTTATACTACTTCTCTAATATGGAAAACGTCTGCCTTACCATAAAAGATAATTTTTTTAAATAATAATTTTAATAAATTATTTTTTAAAAAGAGAATTATTTTTAATAACAGAATTAAATTCTATATAAATTTAGGTGCATTAATGAAACGGGGGGTTGAGGGGGGCGGTAGCTCCCCTCACACAAAACTAATTATCATATAAAACTCTTCAGAAGCCTAATATGAATTGTTTAACATAGGTTTACATAAAAGTACTCGTTTTCTTACGTATTAAACTGCAACCTGTATTTATAGTATTAAATTTCAGGGTAAGAGAAAGTCGTGTGAGTGACACACCAGATTATTATTATTTTTTTTTTTCTGGTATTCTAGTTAACAGATATTCTTTGTTATGTATGATTGTGCTGTTTTATAGTTAAAGTTTCATGTTCAAAATGGCAAATTTTCAGTGTAGAACTTGTAAAACCGTACCCGATAAGTTTTGCTGCATTTGTGAACTATTCATTTTAAAATCACAAGGTAGACATAAAACCCAAGACAAAAAAGCCTATTTTTTGTATTTTGGTTTTAAAATTATAAATAATAACAATTCAATCATTTAGTGTATTTTCTATGTTTTTACGTTCTACTTAGTCTACAATATGTATATTATCTCCATCTTAACAGTATTCCATGCTAAATTAATAATATTGATAGTAATAATGCATGTCTTCTAAAGACTTTTTTACATTGCTTCCAATACAGATTAAATAATCGTAACAAAAAAACTGTACGTGTTACAGATTTTTCACTATTATTTTTTAATTATGCACTGCAGAATTAGTTGAAAACAGCTAATTTCATTTTTGTTACCTCCAAAAAATGTTTTTTTGCCGACTAGTGTTATTAAAGTATGAAAATCGTCTGAAAAATAAAAGTTTATTTATTTATTTATTTTTATTTATATTTTATTTATGTTTTTATATATTCTTTTTTTTTTTTCTAAAAAACACCGCATATAAATCTCATACTCATATGTGTCTGTTTCTATTAATATGCAAATATGAAATTTGTCGTACATATTTAATTATCGGAATAGAAGATTGAAGTGGTATCGTTTGGAACGTACGATAAATGTAATTTTTAGAAGCGAAAAATTATTCTCTTATGATGGGAAGAAGATATTTAAAAATACTTTTATATTTTAAGCACAAGGAAGTTGTTAAATCTGACATTTTATAAAAATTAAAATAAAACCTTAGGCACAGTAATTTGTACAGGTGTAGAATTCCTAACACTCTTGACTACATATTTTTCATCCTAAGATGCAACAGCCATTATAATAGTAAAAATGCGTACTGAGGGGATGAGCAGTAGATCGAAATTTTATGCTATTGATCACAGATGAAAATTAAAAAAGGATTTGATTAATGAAAGTTTTTTTTTTTTTTCTTTGTCATCTCTAATTTGAAGATATGTTTTTAGGTAAAACATAATGCAATTCAATTAACTGATATTAACTAATTATATTTTAAAGTGAATTTATTACTGCATATAAGAAAAAAGTATAATGTTCGAAAAATTTTTCGATGAATTTACACCTTCTGAGATTTTCTGAACACGATTCGACCATTTTTAGAAAATGCCTGTCTTACTGATTCAGCAAAACTTTGCGAACGCTATACCTCTTGAACCAATGGATTAAATTTAACCGAATTTGATATTTGGTTGGCACCCTGGCTTGAATTGGTGCTGATAAACTTTTAGGCTATATCAAGTGGTGCTGCTATCTTGCAATTTAATTCCATTTTTGGAAAGACTATATTTAAGTTTCTTCAGTGTATAAATATATAGATATTGGCATGTGAGATGGATATTAGATAAAACTATGATTTCGATGCATTTCGGATGACAGGTGGTGCTACTATTCTGCATTACGTTCCGTTTACACGACAGCTATATCTGAACATCTGAGCTATGTAACTACACAAAAACCTGTGTGAATGTTAGATTTTAGCGAAATAGCTTATATTGCGGTTTAAATCTATTGCATAAAACATAAATATATCCTTCTTATGTATTGTACTTGTATTATAATACTTTATTATTATACTTTTTTTTTCTTTATCCTTTTCTCTCCCTAAAAACTTTCTTTGTTTCTCCCAGACTTATAATGTTAGGTTTCGCATTGCAAAGCGCCTTGCTAGTGGCCGAGAGGTTCCGTTCTCAAAGTTGGTAAATGGGAAGTACTTAGTTCGATCGAATTTTCTTCGAATCTCACTTAATTCGTTCTAAAACTCCTTAGACAGATCCCCCACTGATGGTACCACACTTAGACCTATATCCTTAGTGTAGACAATCGATCATAATCCAGACACCTATGCCCATCATAAAGGTATAATTTGTGAATATTATTTGAAAAGGAATTACTTAACGGCATTTTTTCTAGGAATCTGAGTTACTCATTCAAAACTGTACAAAAGAGAGAGCAATCAATATAAAAATTTTTACCACAATTATTTTATTATTTTTTTTAATAATTAAAAGTAAAGTATTTTCTTAAATCTCTTGTATTATCACATCAACATTAAACCTCATTAAATAATATTACTTCTGAATCATGCAATGTAAATTATTTTTAACAAATTATTGTGTAGTACTTCTCAGAATTTTTAAAGAAGTTTAATTAATGTTTTGAAATTTTGAGAGAGCAGTTTGTTGGGAAAGTTATGTTAACAAAGCATAGTCTAAAATCTAACGGTAGATTTGATATAAAATTATGCAAGACAACTTAAGTAAACTTATATCAAAAGGAAAAATGAATTTTTTTTAAAAAGTTGAAGAGGGGGAGGGGGATTGAGGATTGCCGTGGGTAATAAGGTATTTATCTAAAAATTTCTGAGTTATGTAATTACAAAAGATGGAAAAATGTAATTCGACAATTTCACGAGAAACATTTGTACCTTTTATTAAATAATTTGGCTTGAAGTTGACTAAATCGTTTAACAATATTTTATAATAACAATAACAATTTTATAATAACAATAAAAATCGTTCAATCAAACCGCTCGGATCGCCTCTTTCGTGGCCGATCAGTTTTCGGCTCAAAGTTGCTAGATGGGTAGTGCCGGACTCGATCCCAGGTCATGTGCTTCAAGTTTTCAAAAATACAAATTTCATCTTTCTTTTTTTTTTTTTTTTTTTTCTTTTTTTTTTTTCTTTTTTAATAAAGATACCATTTAAATAAAGTTGTGATAAATTATCATGACAGTTTTAGCCCCACGAGTGGCCGGACGATTCTGCGTTCAAAGCTAGTTGACGGCAAGTACCAGGTTCGATCCCAGGTCGCGCGCGTCTGCCTAGCCGTTCGGAGTTTTCCGTGTTTTTTTTTTTTTTTTTTTTTTCGAAATATGCGTAAATACGAATTAGGAACCCTTCGAAAGACCCCACAGAGTCCTTCTCTTACCTTATAAGCCCAGGTCCCTAAAGTAGATACTTAGCTTTTAGGCTTTTACCCGAATACCAACGCATTTCCTCTTATGACCGCCATTGCTCTGGGGCTAAATGTCCTATTCTGTCTAATAAGCAAAAGGTGCCAGTTTCGAACCCATGTCACACTCGTCAATTTAGACGGTCAGAGTTTTCCATGCTTTTCTTCTAAACTTGCGTGAATTTTTTTATTCACTTAGAACCACGGAGTATTTCCTTATTATCAAGAAGATTCTGAAGAATACTTGAGCTATAGGAAAAGGGTCCGCAACAAACTCCAGGAATAATAAGCAATCGCAATAACTAAAGGAAAAATAAACTGTAGGCCGTGAAGAATAAGAATCATTTATTTCGCATCAAACCTCTTTATTTAGGCAATATGGAAATCAAGAAAGTTTTTTAATAAAAATTATTTTCAACTGACTATTATAAAGTTTAACAGACATACAGAGGGTTAGATGAGAGAGAGAGAGGGCTTCGCGATTACGTGTTCTTACGTCAAGACTTAAGAGCGAATTCTGAAGTTGACTCTATTGCAATTAAGATCAGACTGTTGAATTACGCCAAGAATTTTAAAAAAGAGCCAAATTTTATAGCCAAAGATATTCCTTTGTTTGTAGAATAATTTAATATAAATATTTTGAATTTAGCAAGTTCGTTAAAAAGAAATAACGCCAATCCTCTATGCCAAGTTTTATAGTCAGACAGCCGTTAAATAAGAGACATAAAGTCTACGATTTATTGTGCATGTTGTCATAAAAAAATATATAAATTACCCTTTAATGATATCATAACGGAAATTACAGCCTAATTTATTTATAACAAAGTGGACTTGCGCAATTTTAAAGAATGAAAATGTAATTATATATCCAACGGCTTATAACTGGAAATAATATTATTTTTATATTTTATTTATTAAATGATTTAGAAGAGCTTATAAATGTCATTTAAAAGGAATATGTTTTTGTTCTCAGACGATTTATTAATAGCATAAGGGATAAAGTATTATTAGAATTAAGATATTTATTATAGACAAAAGCGAATAAATAAAAGTAATTTAGAATTTCGTTATCTATTTTTATTAGCCATTTAATTTATTGAAAATATAATAATAACTTATTGCTTTTATTTAAAGTTATAATTAAAACTCATATATGTGAAGGAACGACTTCACACTTATCCTCAGACATAAGTTGTTAAAGTAGACAATTGCCTTATATGCTAATCAGTGGTGAAGCGTCCATGGAAGCGATGAAAGCAGCGCTTCCCCTATTTAAGACTTTTTTAAAGTAATCAAGTAACGTCGCCTCGTCGAAAGACTGAATTGATTCTTCCACTGTTTTTGGAAGAGCTTCGCTTCGGCGCTTCCATAGTTTTCTGAACCACGCCTCGACCCTGATGCTAATACAGCAATAGCTCTAAAACAGAGATTTTTAATCGTTTCCTATCAGTGAAAAATTTAAATAATGATCCAAGAAAGATACCGCAAAGGAACTTATATAATTACTACTTATTCCGAACGGCAATTTCTCACTGGGGGCTCAAGAATGTACTTCGAAGTTTTCCCCTTTGTATTAACACTCTTAAATTTTAAAATTTATTAATAAACATTTTTTTTTTTTTTTTTTTTAATAATTATTATACATAAATTAAAAAAAAAAAAAAAAAAAAAAATCTTTAAATTAGTAAATCTGTTATTGATAAAGTATAAGAATATTTTCTATAATTATTAAATTAGAATAATTTAGATTTTTATAAAATTTTAATTTCAAATTGATAACAGTAATGCGATAAATTGTCACAAGAAGTAATTTAGCAATCCTTCTGTACAACAAAACTTATATATTGTTTATCTCTAAAACTTTTTCGAGACCTTTCAGAAAAGTAGTATAATTATCAAAGAGAAAGAAAAAAATCTAAGCCGAAAATCTCATACACAACATTCTCTTTCTTTATAACATCATTTCCTTTAATAAGACAAAAGAATCTTGATGCGATATATGCCTTTTATTACTCTTTTCGTAATCTCTAACAGAAGTATTTTCTCATTTTATCGGTAAAAGAAGGGATTAAGTATATTTATTGTCATTGGGAAAATATTAAAAACAGAAAACTGAGGCCTGTTTAGAAATAGAGCAGGTATAGTGCTGCCATCTCGTACCAAAATTAAAAAACAATTTTTGTTATTGTATGTGTCGCCATCTGTTGAAAACATACTTAAAAAAGTCCGAATTAAAAACATGCAATTATGGATAAATTTAATCTTTTAACTTCGAACTAAGTACTACAAATATTGCATAGGTGAAACATATATAAATTATAGAATTTGCAAAATAAAATGTGATATATTTTTTTACGTTTGTAAAACTTTAATGATCATTAAAAGTCAATAGATTTTAATGAAATTATTTTTAACATTAAATTCAACACGTTTATGGTAAATAACGAAGATACAAGTCACATTTTGTAAATCATTTATTTAGAAAGATTACAAATTTTGTAATTTCTGAAAATTATATTACATATATAATTCGATGATTATAACACATTTTTTTTTAATATATTCATTAATTACTCAAAAAGAAAAATAAATTAATACAAATTATTTAAAGTCTATGTACAAACTACCACACACACCTCACTCAATTCATATCATACATAATTCATACTGACTAAATGACTGTTTTTCTATGAAATTATTTTCTGAAGCACTCGGAACATAATTCGGTGGCATTTCGTTATAAATTACGTTGAACACATTTGCACAGTACAAAATACTCAATAATTTATGAATGTCTATCAAAATCAATATGATATATTATGCATTTTTAAACATTAGAAATGTTACAATTTAGCACAATGATAAATTTTACAACTGGTGATAATAAATTTACATTAAACTTACAGGATAACGATATCAAAACTGTATATAATTTTAGTTATTCATCAAAATAAATGTAAATATATAGATTAATGTAGTAACAACTATGTATAATATTTATTTATTTAAATTGCTTTAAATCAATAAGAGTACAAGTGCAGATTTCTTTCAAAGATAAGTTTGTATACTCTAATAGTCTTTAAAATAATTTATTAAAAATAATTCCATTGATTAATCTTAGTTTAGATTTAAAAATGAAGCACAAATTTGTTTACTTAAACACAGACAAACATATAAATTAGATGATATTCGTTTTTTTTTAACCTCATATTAAATCATTATTTCTCTATTAAAGAAAAATAAAAGCATCAAGAGGTGTTTAATAGTAAAATTTGGCTCTTGAAAGAATTATTTTTATAGCAAAATTGAAATATAAATATACATGTAAAATTTTGTGAACTAAATGTGTCGACTATAAAACCATGTTGATCTGAGTCCACGTTGTTTGATCATAAACTTGAATGGTTAGTCCCATAAGGGATATATATATATATATATATATATATATATATATACATATATATACATATATGTATACATTCTTTTTCAGACCATTTTCTATTGGTATTTAATTACTATGATTAATTTGAATACACTCATATGCAATTAATAGTAATAGCTGAGGTAATTATTTATTTATCAAAAGTACTTGAATTTAAAATACTAATATATGTACAAAACAAAAAAAAATTAGTCCATCCAACTCACACCAGAAAACATTTTTTTTTTTTTTTTTTTTTTTTTTTTTCCTGATGTTTGTGATATTTCAATTATTTCTCTAAATTTAAAATAAATATATGTAATCAATGGGAAGAGCTGACAATGTTATTTATTTATCGAAGTTAATTCAAGCTAGTACCAGTCTGTGAACAAACTTCCATAAACATATTGCTCAGTTCACACAAAATGCGAGCGTACCAATGAATCCTTGCCTGAGAATGATTTATTTTTATGCTAAAGAATGGTGATAATGATGTGAAATCTGACACAGGTAAATCATAAATATCAAATGGTATGAAATTCCTAATTTTATAATACAGTCTTAAAGGTAAAAATGCTAAATGTGCTATATCATGACTATTTATTACAGCATAGCAAGAATTGATAACTCCATCTATGACAATAGTACCAGCTTCTGTCAGAGGAGCATAAACACCGCTCATGGTAATATGTTTTAATGACGTCACTTTGTCCGCTACAATAGTTCTGTTATCAGTAGCTATTAAAATAAAATCACCAGTATTTATATTTTCAGCTTTAATAGCTTTGTCTTTATTAAAAATTAAGTGGTCCTTAGTAATTAGTAATGAATTGTTTGAAGCAGTATGTAAGTGGATGAACGTCGACATGGTGTAAGGATCTCTGTGAAGAAAATTTATGACTTTGCTGAAAGTAGCCACTTGTTTATCCACTGTTGACAAAACTTCGTCTCCGATATGTATTTCACTCAATGTTTTGAGACCATCTTTGGTAATAACTTTGGAGGAACCATGGAAACAACCACTAAACCTGCTTGGCACAGTAGATTCTGAAATAAATAAAAAAGAGATAGATAAATATTAAGTATTTTTGACACATACAAAAATAGTTATTTTTATTACTATACAATTATGAAAATTGCGATTTTTTTTCGTAGTAGACTTTAATCTAACGTTCTAGAAATATTGTGTCGTCAATAAAATATATTAACGAAATATTACGAATATTGAAATAAATAAATAAAATATATTAAATTATGTACATATTTCTATTTAATTTTCAAACCATTTAGTTTAGGATTTTGATTCTTTATATATTATAAAATAATGTATTATTAAATATAAAATATGCAGATATACAGAAATAGTTATATTTAGTACTATATATTATGAAAAACTACGACCTTTTGTAGTAGTTTTTAATCTGGCTTGATACAAATATCGCATCGTAAGAGAAATATTTTAACAAAGTATTACAAACAATGAAATAAATAAATAAAAATATTAAGTTATGTAAATATATGTATATATTCTTTTTTTTTTTTTTTTTTTTTTTTCGTGCCATTTTTTTTTTTTTTTTTTTTTTTTAATTTTGATACTTTATATCTTGTAAAATATTCTGTTGTCAATGCCAGACTAATAAAAATATATCTTACTTAAATATATATTATTATTTATTTAATTAATTACATGCAAAACAATGAATTTTTAATAAATTTTATTTTTATTAAAAAGTTGTTCTTGAAATATATAAAGCTTCCTTTTCAATAACGAAAGGCGCAAAATGGGTATATAACAATACGATGAAATTTGCAAGTACGTAGGAGTTTATTTATTTTTATACATAATTTTTAACTTAAATAAATGTTTAGGGCAGCGATTAAAAATATTATCGGTAAAGATGTCACATAAATTAGATTCAAACTGTAGAATCTTTATTTATATTTTTAAGAAAATGGGTTTAGTTCTATGCAAGTGTACATCAATTTTCCTCATTTAATTTAATAATACTAATAATATTTATAAATTGTGCGGCTAGATGGCAGCACCAAAAAACAAATCATCTTTCGAAGTAATTGACGGAATTACTCCGTGAACGGACGGAACTTGAAAATAATTCAGTAAAATGGAAAAAAAATATTCAAAACGGAAAATTTTCATTCGTTGAAAATTCATTAAATAAATATTCATAAAATGTATATTATGAATATAGTGTTTTTTATATAGCATTTATTTTTCAGATCTTTACACAAGCAAATAAATAAAATCTTTGCTGGACTGCACAACATAGTGTAAAAGTACAACAATTATTCTATTTAGGATTTTTTTTTTTTTTTTTTTTTTTTTAAAGATGAAAATTAATGAATAAAAATAAAATATTTATCACCTAGAATACATATATATGAGATACAATTTCGACTTTCGGTTTTTGATCGATTTACACAGTTTGAATGGTCCAGAACATGATTTGACAATTTTTAGAAAATGCCTCGTGTCTGTCTATTACAAAAAATTTCTATCAAATCTAAATCAAGAACAAATTCTGAGAATTTCATTCAAAAAATTTAACATTGTTGCTCGTTTATAGAAATTTGTGCATGTTTATTTTTGATACATATTGCTCCACTAAAAGCCCTTACCTCCGGGTTGTTTTCCATTTCCCACCCTCTAGTAGAAGGAACTACCACAGATCAAAGTGCAAATGTTCAAGACATCGAGCAGATATACTCCCTGATGCGGTATGACATACAAAGTTTACTCTACGTGGTAATGACTTAATTAAGAAAATTGATTATGCCATCTTAAGAGGTTAAATAATATACATGCTAATGAAGATTTTCTTAAAATTCCTTTCTTAAATTAGATTAACACTATGATCACGAATAAGATTTGACAATTTTTTGTGAAAGTATAAATTTTCTTATTATTTATTAGACTGAGTTGATGTTGCCAAAGTTTTTGCTTATGAAGAATGTAGAGGAAAGTCCCTAAAAGGCTTTTATTTTTACTGTTATTAATGGCACACATATACCTTAACTTACAAAAATATTTCAAACAAAATAAACATTCAGTCTTATGGTATTTTTAAATTTTCACATTTAATTTTCTAAAAATTGAAAAATCTAACTTCTATACAGACTCTTGTTTTCTATTAAACATAACTAGTATCTGCCAGTGGTCGGAACTCAGATATTTTTTTAAGTAAGCATTTAAATAATATAGAACTATTTCCCCTGTAAACGATGTTCTTAGACTCTATCTTAAAAATAAATTAATTAATTAAATACATAGCGCGTTTGTTGCATAAAAGCTGAGATACAGCCTTTCCGTAAATGGAAATTAATAGTAGCATAGCGGCACCACATTTCGTCTGATAGGCACCCAAACTGAATATCAGCATAATTTTACATATTATCCATAACAAACATTAAGTAGGGGAAAGTGGTGTACCTTGGACATAAGTGTACCTCGAACCTATGCCATTTCTAGCTCTATTGATTTAGTTATATAAACAATATCACATGCAGTTAAAGCACTTAATCTTAGGGGTCTCACTGAAATAATCTATGTTTGCTCGAACGCTCAACTTTTTGATGAGTTCTTGAAAAAGTTAATTCACCTTGCAAAAGTAAATTTTTTCTCAGATACTTTTATGTATTTCTGTATCCACACATACATTGTACATTTTGAAATGAGTGTTATGCATCATGAAGTAGCTTTCTAGCTATAACCCCATATACTTGTAACCAAGTTAAGCCCAACCTGAACATCATGATTAGCAACTTCATTTTAAGTAACAGAGTGGTGTATCTTGAAACCAACACAAATAGTTTACCTTGGACTGGTCATATTGGGTAGTGGATCAGAAATGAAGCTCCAAAAGTTAACACTTGGAATTGACCAATCCAATTACAATCTTGATTATAAATAAGTGGGAGGATTTTTACCAATAATCGCAATATGGCTTAATGCATACTTTTTAAATATAATATTTAATATTTTCCACTTCTTAGACTCAAATTAGACTTAATAACAATACGAGTGTGTCAGATCAATGATTCTTAAATTAAAAAAAAAAAAAAATAGTTTATTTGAATTCATGTGTATTTAATTTATTATAATAAATAGATTTTCTTACTTAAAATTGAGTTTTTCTGTATCTTTTAATAAATGGTGGTGTATCTTGCACCCATTTGCATTTCTTTTAATTTAAAAAATATATATATAATTGATATAATTTTAATAAAATTTTGGAATAAATATATGTTGTATATAACACCATACAGTATTTAAAAAAAGTTATTTGTATTCCGTTTTGGCGATTAATTACAAAATTAAAAGTGGAAAAGTCAAAATTGGTCTGAGGTACCCTACCTTTCCCTATAGTGTATTTATAGATCATAGAAGATGAGATATTTCCTTCTCGTGAACAGAATTACATTGCAACAGAGCAGCGCCATTTGTAGGTCAATATGTACAGAAATTAACACAACATAGTTTTACATAACATCCATCTCATGTACCAAGATTGGTATGTTTATACTTACAGAATTTGCGGTATAGCCTTCACTTAAATGAGTCGAATCACAGCATAGCAGAACCACCTATTGGCTGATATAGTCCAAAACCTAATACTCACCAATTTAAGTAAAGGTATAAATATGAATCTTCCTTAGATTACATCTATTAGTTGGTGTGATACAAAATTTTGCTAACACATCATACACACACAGAGCGAAAAATAGTGATTTTCTAAAGATGGGCGGATCATGTTTAGGACATCTGAGAACATGCAAATTCATCGAAAACCGGAAGTCAAAAATTTTCATGAATCCAATGCATTCTTCTACATAATTTTATATAACAGCACCACCTACCTGTTAACATGAACAAAAATTTAATCTATATATTTTCTCACAATTACATTTTACATATGCAATACGGTGTAATTTTCACCAAAAATGCTGAGATACAGACGTCTCAGAAGTCGCAGAAAAACATTAGTGCCACCCTTCGGTATATATACGACATAATTTTAAAACAATAATATGTCTCACATCACTTTTGGTACGTTTATATAGCATAGAAGCTAAGATATGCACAAAGGGGACAAAATGAAATAAAATAAAATAAATAAATAAAAAGCCGCATTTGGATAATTTTATTTTTCCTTTGGAAAACGGCAAATTTGATAATTAAAAAATAGTGATGAAATAGATAAAGTTTTTGACGGATGTCGCATATTCGTATTCTTTGGGTAATGGAGTTTCGGACATTTGACCCAGTAAAATTCTTTTATGTTACTTCCTACGGTTAAATGTTAAAATTGGTGTTTTTAGATAGGAAAAAGAAAAAAAAAAAAAAAAAGAAAAAAGAAACATTTGTGAATGTGTATATATACACTGATGGAAAAAAAAATCCCAACACCAGGAAGGAGCTGTGCTAGATAAACGAAATTTGGTAGGCGTGTTTATACATCTGAAAGATGACGTCGATTCAAATTTCGAGCTACGCGCATAAGTGTGGCGCTAGTAGCGACACTATGAACATGCAAATGAGGTTTGCTTTAAATAAGCGCTGTAAGGTTCGTGATCGTTATTTACAGTTGAGATTTGACGTAGTGGGTTAATGTTAGTCAAGGATGCCTGTAAGAAGACGAAGAAGCCATTATCAACAGCTCACTGAGTTTGAACGAGGTCGTGTAGTAGGGCTACGAGAAGGTGGGTTTTCTTTCCGCGATATTGCAGAAAGACTTGGCAGGAATGTATCCACTGTGCATGAGTGTTGGCAGCAGTGGTCAAGGGAAGGTAGTGCCTCAAGAAGACCGGGTTCCGGGCGGCCACGTGGCACTACTGAGAGGGAAGACCGCCGTGTTCGGCGTATGGCTGTGGCTAATCGTACTGCGTCTGCAGCTGAAATTCGAGCTGCAGTTGGCACCACAGTGACACAACGAACTGTTACATATCGGTTACTTCAAGGACAGCTCCGAGTCAGACGCCCTGTAGCGTGCATTCCACTGACTCCAAACCACTGCCGTTTGCGACGTGAGTGATGTCAAGCTAGAGCTCATTGGTGGACGGAGTGGAGATCTGTTGTGTTTTCTGATGAAAGCCGGTTCTGCCTTGGTCGCAGTGATAGCCGTGTGTTGGTTAGAAGGAGGCCAGGTGAACGCCTGCTAGCGACCTGTCGGCGGCCTAGACACACAGGGCTTACTCCTGGAGTTATGGTTTGGGGAGCAATTTCGTATGACAGCAGGAGCACTCTCGTGGTTATTCCACAAACCCTGTCTGCAAATTTGTACGTCAGTCTAGTGATACAACCTGTTGTGCTGCCAACAGCATTCAAGGGGGTGTTTTCCAACAGGATAACGCTCGCCCTCATATCGCTGCTGTAACCCAACATGCTCTACAGAGTGTCGACATGTTGCCTTGGCCTGCTAGATCACCAGATCTTTCTCCAATCGAGCACGTATGGGACATCATTAGACGACAACTCCAGCGTCATCCACAACCAGCATTAACCATCACTGCATTGACCGCCCAAATGCAACAGGCATGGAACTCCATCCCACAAACTGATATCCGACACCTGTACGACACAATGCATGCACGTTTGCATGCTTGCATTCAAAATTTTGGCGGTTACACCGGTTACTAATGTACCAACATTTCACATTTGAAATGGCTCTTCTCGCCAATGGCTCTATCTGTGATCTTGAAACTTTAATCAGTTAAATATGTTACCTAGACAAACGTATTGCTGAAATTTCATTATTGTACAATAATTTTTCTTGGTGTTGGGATTTTTTTGTCCATCAGTGTATGTATATATATATTTCTTTTTTTTCGTTTTGTTGTGTAGCTTTTCCGTAAGCGGGAAATCTTGCAATATAGCTGCGTCACCTGTCATCCGGTGTGCATCCAAAGCTAATCAGCACAAATTTGCCTATTATTCATCTCAGGTGCCAAGTTTTATACATTTATACATGTAGATAAAGTCTTCCCCAAAATGGGATTAAATTCCAAGATAGTAGCACCTCCTGTTGGCCGATATACACTGAAACTGAATCAGCGACGTTTTACATAATATATTTATATCTTATATCTAGTTTGCTACAGTTTGGTACACTGTAGATACTAAACCATCGCTGAAATGATAGGAAATCGCAGCGTGGCATCGCCATATATTGGACGGTATAACCGAAAATCTAATCAGCATCAGTTCAAGACAAGGTCCAGCCAAATATCTAGTTTTCTTAAATGATGCACATTGGTTCATGAAAGAGAGTATTTGCACAGTTTTCCTAACCCATGAAGACAATCATTTAAAAAAATGATCGAGTCGTGTTCAGGAATTCTCAAAACTGGTAAGTTCACTGAAAACTGGAAATCGATAATAAATCCCCTCTTTAAAAAATAAGTAGTCAATTCTAGTTAAATGAATTGCATTAAGTTTTACTTAAATATAATTCATCAAATTAGAGCTGACTTAAATCAAGAAAAAAGGAAATAGACCATAAATAAATTTGAAAAAAAAAAATAAGAAGAAGAACTTCCATAAATCAAAAAATTTTTTAATTTGTGTATATGTTTAATAGTATAAAATTTTGATCCACCACTTATTCATTCAGTAAACATTTCTACCACTCGTATGGTCGATGCATCTTAGAATAAAAAATCTGTGAGTCGAGTGTATAGAGATGCTACATCTACATAAATTACTGTGTTTATGGTTTTATTAATTTTTATTAAAATTTCAGATTTAACAACTTTTTTCTATAGGAATTTTTAATAATAATAATAAAAAGAAATACGAGCATAAAATGCAAAAGTACATGAGAAAAAAAAGTATTTTTGAATACCTTCTTCTCATCAAAATAGATTTTTTTTTCCCCTCAAACTCACATTAATCACATCTTTCGAATGATACCAATTTCAATCTATTTCTGTAAATAATATGTTAAAAAAGTACTACAAATCTCGTGTATGCATATTAATATATAGTTACTAAAAGTTTCACACCTATCTCACAAAAATGACTGAGTTACATCATTTCAAATTTTGAGATTATTTATTTAATTTCAACGGATAACTAATAATAATAATAATAATAATAAATATTTCAAGATTAAAATCAGGTTTTAATACCATTTTTGTGCAAAAAGTAATGTTCCTCGAATATAAACGATTGGTGTATCCAGAGAGAAATGGGCAAGCCTGATACTCAATGATTTATTTCGGTACCTCCAACGGGCAAAAAATGAGAATTTAGAAAGTTAGCACCAATATTAAACATTTCTAGTTTCCTATGATAAATTAACTAAAACAAATATTCTAGAACAAATGAGGCAGAGTTTAACTCGGTGGATTAGTGAATTGGCATAATATAGTGCTGGAAAATAACTCATGGAGTGACCTCTTCTGACAAAAAAATGTGCTAAATAAACACAGGATTAATAAACAACGTCTTGGGCTTCAATGGAAACAATAAAGTCGGAGACAACTGTTTCGGACTTTTAGCGTACCGCCATCAGGGCATTAAAAAAAAGGAAACGAAGTGCTGTTATATATAAAAAAGAAATTGGATTTTATGACTGCTTGATCGACCAATAGAATTCGGCCGAATGTGGGGATTAGCCAATAAGAAACTGAGAAATGGTAGTCGTGGAAAATGTAAAAAAATAAGAAAATGCGGACTGAATGTAAATTTCCAACAATCAGAAAAAGCGGGTACGGGGAAATCGCAATTAACAATGTTTTTAAGATTCTTATAAATGTAAGAAGCTTCAAAACGACCGAGTTTAAGTGTAGATTTGGGTCTGTAAATTATTTTAGATGTATCAAATTAAAAATTATGGGTTTTCTTCCATCGATGCTTAGAAATGGCCGATTTGTTGGTTTCTTGCTTCCGGACGAAACTGATATGTTCTTTTAAACGAAATTTAAGACTGTGTTTAGTTTGATCAATCTATATAATATTTCTTTAACTTGGACCAGTTACAATTAGTTTTTGTCGAAACGATACGATAGTGGTGAAATTAATCAAATACGCGAGGATAAAAAATAATATTTAAAAATGAACATGAACAATATTTAAGCACGCGGACTCAGCTCAATGAAGTAATAAGAAAAAAATGACGACATTTGTATGATGACATTATTTTATGAAAAAAATGTATTTTTAAAAGTTGCTTCTTCAGAATCTTTGCAAGCATCATTTTAAATCTAGCAGTATTTTGAAGATATATACAGAATATGAATTACTATCATAAATTGACTAAAAAACGCAATCATAAAAAGTACAATCAAAATAGGATTTTTTTTTTTTTTTTTAATAATAAATTATGCCAAAATAAATAAATGTCATCGCACTCTTGGCGATAAAAATTTAAAAGGCGTCATGAAAGTTCTTTACTAAAACTGCACTGCCTGCGGAAATATGAAAACTGGGTTGGCAACCATGAATTTTATTTTGAAACTTTTCTTTGAATAATTCTGGTTTCACTATTGCACAGTATTTATTTGGTTATAACAATAATAATTTGGCTTCTGGTAAATTAAAATTTTAATTAAGTGGTGAAATTGGTATAATATTTATGAGTTTCAAATTTTAAATATAAATAGAGTGCGAAAAATTCGCACAGGTTTGCTAGTATATAATAATAGAGAATAAATACAAGAAATACCCCAAGATTTATGTATATCTATACGATTTTTTAACTGAGAAAGGATGAATTTAATGGAAGATATGATTTTACAATATTTTTTTCGCTTTTCAACAAACTCACTCTTACTATAAATATTATACTTAATATATATATATATATATATATATATATATATACATTGTACATTTCAAGTGCGCTTTATCAAGACTTAAAACTATAACATTCTTCCGTCACATCTGCGAGTGAGTAAAAACAAAGTAATTGATGTAACGTACATTGTATTGTACATATAAAATTAAATGCGAACGATAAATATCGCAATAAGAAAAATACTACATACGAAAAACCATTAAAAGAATCTAAATGCTTAACGAGATAAATTGTCATTAAAGAAAAAGAAAAAGGCTCGTTAAAAAAGCATGAAATATATCACGTTACTAATTGTTATTGTTTCAAATATGCATATGGCATTGTTCTTTTAAATATTTCTGAAAACTGAACATTTAATGAACGTTTTTATGTTTCTAGATGTCTAATTATTTTTTATTGAAGTGTGTATAATTGGTTATTACCAACTATACAGAAAAATGTTTATTTCAATGCTGCAATTGACTTTCTTGAGTTAAATCTAAAAACACGCTTATTTTTAATGTGCTTTTTAAATTAATTGCGTAACTTTTAGTTCTAACAGAGCTACTTTTCTTTCTGATACAATGATGCTTAAAGCATTGATATACTTTTTTTTTTCAATTTTAAACATTATGTGTATGTATATAAAAACGTTACTGAGTTTTATTCATGCAAATTTAATTAGGTCGAAAAATTATTCATGATGCTGAATATATCACAACTAAATATTACTGAATTTCTTTTCTAATCCATATAATGAATGGAAATGTTAAAACGTGAGGGGAATATATCAAGTAAATATTTGCACTTCTGCATTCTTTATTCAGAAGAAGGAAAACATTGCTGTATTCTAGTGCTTTTTTCCAGAAAAGATTCATCGCATTTTGTCAAAAAAAAAAAAAAAAATGTTTTTACGTAAAACTTTGTAAAAAAAAATTAGTTGCGTACATTTTAAAATCAGTCTTTTGAACGAGCAATACGATAAACACTGAATTCTAAAATTTAAGGCTAAGGGATATTTATTTTTATATTATTGGGAAGCAAAATAAATTAAAAAAAAATAATAATAATAACATTTGCACATTAATTGTGCGTTTAATAGTTATTTCTTAAATTTTACATATTTATCACGTTAAGAATTATTTACGTTAGAAAACAAATTACCCTTTTTTTTCTAATAAAGGGACCTCATTTCAGAAAAATAAATCTAAGAAATGGTCAATGTAAATTATATTTATTTTTTGAAATATCGATCTCCATACAAAAACGTTTGGATTGCGCAGACTAGTGCGACGTAAAACTCAACCAACCAACCAAAAACGTTCGGCTCAAAAAGTAGCAGCATGTCAATAGAAAGTTTTTTGCATTTCGAAATATAATTCTAATATTAATAATTTAAAATAGAGATTTTTTATCTAACGTGTTAAAGGACACGGTACAAAGTATTACAATCAATTTTAATTTTAGAATTAAATATTTATAATTTTTGAAGATTATGTAGCTCAGTTTAGTTGAATATAAAGTCACAATACATATTGGAAATATGAAGTTTATCACTGAACTTTTAACTTTTTTTTTTCTTTTTGCAGATACTTTTTTGTATATTTATGTATTTTGCATTTTTTTTTTTTAAACTAATGGTTACAATTCTGAACTAAACAACCTTTTTTCAGATTTTAGAATTTTTTTAATGAATATTTACAATTGGAAGAACAAAGGACTTTGTCAAATTATTACTTATAACAGTAGTATAAGTTAATATAAAAATAATTAAATGTTTTGTTTTATTCGGTAATATATAAGATTATATTTCAAGCAAGTTAATATGTTTATATATATATTAAATATTTACATAATTTAATAGCATAAAAGAATAACTGAATTTCATATAATATGCCACGAATAATTACATTAATACTGTAACTAGAATCTTTTACATTAATTTACTAGCATTAAAATATTTTAGTATAAAGAGTTTTCAGGACAAAAAAATCATAACAACTTTCTAATTCTTAATCTCATTCCCATTTTCATCACCTCAATCACGACGATAAACTCTACGTGGCTTCAACCATTTAAAACCAGATTTTTATGTGAACAGTTTCCTAGGCGAATATGTAATTCATGCTGAATTTCTCTTAAACCTGGGCAATCAATACTATTCTGAAATTATACAATATCATATGGGATTTAGCTTGTATCGATTCAGTATGGGGCAGATAAACAATAATCTCGATCCTCAAAAAGGAAAGGATCATAATGACATAAAGTGAGAAGAGCGGATTTCACATTCGAATATTTTATGTAAAATAATGGAGTGGATTATTCAAAAAAGATTGAATTATTAATTGTTGGAACTAAATGGGAATGTTGTACAACCACTTTTAATTCGGCGTGTAAGTCTTATATTCTGACCGTTATCATTATCTGTTGCGAACCCCTCGTGCCAACATCTAATTAAGTGATCTAGACTCTTGAAAGATTTCACAACCAGACACTCCGGATTATATTTGGTGCTGTTAAAACTAATCCAGTTGACGCACTTTTGTTATATACGCTGCACATGTGTATTAAATTAATTGTAGAAGAAAGAGCACTGATCTTATGGGGAAATACTTTAAGCGAACCAGAGTTTTCTCACAGTGGAACATTTTCACTTCCTCGTCTGAGAGATACCTTAACACTCAGAGCGGTTTTCTTCAAGGACTACTTCCACTCAGAGATCCGCTGGGCATTGATTGTAAGGTTGAAAATTTTACTAAACCCTTACGTCCAATCGATGAAGAAGAATACGCATCCAGAATCAACATACAATTAACATACTATATGAAATCTTCAAAAAAGAAACGAATCTTAAAACCTGTCTTTGAAAACTTTGAACGTTTTATATCCCGAGAGTGAAAGACTATATGTGTTTACAGATGGCTCCATGTTGGTTCACAGAGTTAATGCATGTGCCGACGTTATTTCCAAGCTTTTTTCATTCTATAGTCTTGTCGAAAAGAATCGGACCACTTTCAATGCAGAGATAATAGCTAATTGTATAGCCTTATTTTAATTTCAATTCCTCTTTGAACATTTTTCAAGGATTTTTATCATCTCTTATTCTAAATCTGCTCTTCAAGCAATTTCTTTTTCTGAGCCTCTTATGTGTCAGTTGATATTTAAATATGTTGCCAACTATCGAACAACTTAATTATGAATGACAAAGAAGTTACCATGAAATTAATGCCTTCATGGAAATGATAGCGCAAATTTCTTGGCAGGAAAAAGGAGCTTACATTTTTAAAATAATTGATAGCCCTCTATCATTTCATACAGTGAAAAGATCATTAAGAATTATTGCAGAAGAGCGTTTGGGAAGATGTTACTAAAAGAAATAATCTAAAATTGTGGATTACTGGAATTTTGGACATCCTGTTAAGGCCTAGAAAGAAATCAGTTGCTTCCTTTCGCATAGATACTGGCCATAACTGTCTAATAAATATTGTTCCAAGGCTAAGTTGAAAAGTATTCAATACTAATTAGGAAATGGATGCCTGGCGTTTGAGCCGTCTATGTGCACTCAATGATGGAATGCTTTGAGGAAAGGTAAGGGGACGCGAGATACAAAATAAATTTATAGACTATACTGTAGATATATTCTTGATTTGTTGTTCATTGATCTAGTTTTATTATTTTGTTGATGTTGTTATGTTATTATGCTATTCTTAATGATTTATTGTTCTCTCTACAGTTGTTTTTGTAACTTGCCACTTAAAATAAAAAGACTAAATTCTAATTCTTCTCTTCATTATGAAGTTATTCAGCATATTACATATTTATGTACTTAAATTAATGTCTTTTCATTTTGCATGCTACCATTTTGAATTAATTTTTAAATTTAAGAAATATAACTTTTCATGAATATCAACAGCAGTTAAGAACACAATCAATACTACTTTTCAAAAGACTTCTGCTCAATATTTTTGCAAATTTTAGCATTTGTATTTAAATTCATGAAAACTGAAATATACAATAACCATTTTTGTTCATTCATAGGATTTCAAATAAAATATATATATATTTTTTTTTACTTTATTACTATAAAAAATGCAAATTATTAAATTTTAATATCGCATATAAAAACACAAAATAGGGTATATAAAAACACAAAATACTTTAAGTACGAATAGCAATAAGTGCAGAAACACTTTTTTCCTAATTTGAAACCTAAATCATGTACAAATTTGCATTTGTTCTTCAAATTAATTGAAAATGTTTTGTAGAAATTGAAATTTTTTTTAACTATACATTTTTTATTTAAATGTAATCGATAACTTTTTGTATATTATTAAAACGCAAAGAAAAAGGAATAATTGAAACTGAAGATAAATCAAATGTCATTTTTCTTGTAAAGTAGTATCTGTATATTATAAAAAAAACCAATAATTGAATAAACAGTTTGAAGAAATTAAAATGTTTTAATTATTCCTTTTTTATTTATTTGAAATCGACAATATTTTGGATACTATTAAAAGAAAAAAAAACTAGTATGTTGTGGCCACCACATGACTTTCTTCTATATTTTCCTATACAAATTCACTCAATAAAAATAAATAATTAAATTTATTATTTAAAAAAATTATCTTTCATGATAATGCATACGATCTATTACAAATTATTCTTGTAAATTTCATAACGATTATTAAAAAATAATTCAATTTATGGACATTTATACAAAATTTTGTCCTCTATCAGCATGTTAAAAATTTAGAAAAAGCGAGATGGCAACGCAAGCTGATGGACAATTTTTACCAAAAGTTGATAGGCATTAATTTATGTCAATGTGTAACTATATACCAATTTGTATGAAATTCTGTGCAGTAGTACGTGAGATAAAGTCGCCACAAAATTTTATCACACATACACACACACGCACACATAGACAGACAGACAGAAATTTTCTAAAAATGGTCAAATCGTGTTCTACATCTCTCAAAATGTGTAAATCCATCAAAAACCCGAGGTCGAAAATTTTTACAAATCCAATACTTTCTTCTATTGAATATAGAAGAAAGGAAAAAAGAAAAAGACAAAAACAGAAAAAGAAAAAGAAAGCAAAGGAAAAAAATTAATAATTCAAATAAAAGGTAAGTTAAACGTCACTTTCCTTGTGAAGTAGCCTCTGTAAATTATAAAAAAAAAAAAAAAAAAAAAAAAATCAATAAATGAATAAACATACAAAAACGTTTAAATAAAATTCGTTCATTATTCTCCAACAAAAATTAAAAAAAACGGGTTTTAATATTTTATGATTTACAGAATAATTTTTAAAAAATCTAATTTATGCGTTAAACAAGAGCAAAAAAAAAGAAAAGAAAAAAAAAAAAAAAAGAACTTACGGTCCTCATTGATTATTAGCATTTTCCAACTATACAGTCGGTAACAAAAGTGTCCGAGCACTAGCAAAAAATTCCTATGTAAAAAAAGTGCACTTCATATGGTTTTGTTAAATAAATCCTTATCGAATCATGTTCCTACACTGACTAAGGACAGGATTCGACAAGGATTTACTTAACAAAACCGTATGAAGTGTACTTTTTTTCATAAGAATTTTTGCTAGTATTCGGACACTTTTGTTACCGACTGTACTTACTCGTCACTTCGTTTAAGCTTCAATGCTGTATGGCTACGTTATCACACAACGGACACACAGAAGAACAGGTACGATTTTGTCCACGGTGATCTGAATCACCCTGAATATTCTGATATACCTTTACTTTCTTGATTAAATGTAATAAACTATTTGATTTATATTTTCTAAAATAACGTTTTTTTTTTTAATCTAACGTAATTTTTAAAAAGATTACCTGTTTTAACAGAGCAATATATATGCGATCTGGACTCGTAAAATACCCAGTCGAATCCAGCATCAACTGCTAGCCTTGCCAGCATCCCGTACTTGGAAGTGTCTCTGTCACTTGTGCTAATAGCAACGGCTCTACCTTCGTAATGAAGTGAATTTTTGGGATGATGTCCATCTTCGTCGAATCCTTCGGTAACACGTAAACGTACTCCAGGCCACATATTCATGACTGAAATGGCTAAGATATCCACTTTTTCTTTGCAACGCTGAAAACGTAAATAACAATGATAAGTATTACTGAGAAAATTGTAAGAAAATGTGAATTTTAAACTAAAAATTATATATTTAAAGAATTGAATAAGCAAAATAATAATAATAATAATAATAATAATAATAATAATAATAATAAATAAATAAATAAATAAATAAATAAATAAATAATAATAATTAACTAAAAGTAAAAAATTTTTGTAATTAAATTGAAAAAAAAATCTGTGACTGACATCTAGAAACTAACTTATGGCTCTAATAAAAATAGTTCCATGTCATCCTTATAAATTCTAGTCCCTTTTGAAATCGATTTCTAGAAACCCCTATTAGAATTTTAAAGTGTTTTCCTACATTATCGCGGTCAAACTTATTTAAAAATCTCTGCAAATAAATGTTATTAGAGACGAGTTTTAGTAACTATAATTTTGGTTTATGACCCAATTCTAGACAATCAAGTGACAATTTCTTGCAGTAAAAAGAATTCACAGTATTCATAACATTTATAGTATTGTTTCACTATCTACAAAGGTATAGACTAGAAATTCTTGACCATTTCGTCTATCCAGGTTATTTATTTACCTTATACGCTTAGCTCGTAAATATATATGTTTCTTTTAGGGATTTAGAAAATGACTACTTATTCCTTCTAGATAGAGGTGGTATATGTTTTTTGTTAGTGTGTTAAAGTAAACAATAATTGTGTTCTTGCTAAGAGGATATAATTACTAACTCTTAAATGCAAAAAAAAAAATTATAACGGAATTCCGCAACAAAATTTTACAATTATAACTTAGCAGAGAAAATACATTTTTTTTTTTTTTAACTTTGTTCACAAATTCAGATATCGTTTCATATTAGATAAGCGTAAATACTTCATTCATCAAAGGATTAAAAAAAAAAAAAAAAAAAAAAAAAAGAGTTCGGGATATGCTTTTATTTCTAGTTTCTCAAATTATGAAAAATGTCCCACAAATATATCTTAAAAAGTTTTAAAGATCACTTTAAAAGATTCTTGAGTACTAATATAAAGTAAAATAAATTCATAGTAAGTAAGATTTACCAATATATGATCTGTATCCTCGATATGTGGAAGCGAATCAAAATAGAGGCATGTCTTCAATTGATTTTTTTAGCATACAAAAAATATATAAAATGAAAGTATTCTATATTTTCAGTTATTTATTTGCATAGAATTCCGGTGAATTCAGAGAATATTTCAATTTGTTTCATTTTTCGTTTTCGTTTTTCATTTTGTGATTTATTTTTTACTTACATTACACGAGTTTTAAATATTATACGTATAAATTACAAATAATTTAGGTTTCACGTACATGAACCTTGTAAGCAATGTGCCTCTCACAGCTGCCTTTATGCAGTGGGATGCAAAATGATAGGAAGGACCGAAAAATAACAAAAATCTAACAAATGTGATATACAAACTCACAAGTCTTTTTGTTAAAATTAAATACATGATACGGCATTAAATGTCATACATATTGTTTATAAAAATCGCATATATATATATGATGATATATTTTTAAATGTGCATCTGATTTATATTACGCAGTATTAACGATGATAAGAACGACGCAATTATTTCAATATTAAAACTCGTATTTTTTATTTATTTATTTTTTTAAGCATATAAGCAATATTTAAAAGACTTTGTGATCACATTCATTCAGTTTAGAAAACGTTTGGATAAAGGGGAGCAGATAAATGTTCTAGATCTTGAAACAAACCACCGTATAATAAAAAGGGATGCTTCCTTCAAAAAACTAATAATAATATAAAACCCTAAGCAACTGTCGTTTTTTATTTACTATATAATTCAAATGCGTATGATATTGCAAAAATTCATAGGAATACTCAGAATTTTTACGAAATGACCCTGATGTTTGATTGTTTGCTTAGTAGTAAACAAAATACTGTCAGCAAAAGAAATTAGAAACCACATAAAGACACCAGTATTTGTATTAACTATAGGATGAGCAACTAAATCAGCAGAAATCCTTAGATACGTGAAATTACGTCAGTGTCCACCTTTAACACCTTGTCTAAAAAAACTCGTATTTACATTGCAGAGTTGCAGAGAAACATCTGGGAAAAAAGGGGTTAAAATTACTTTCATTGAAAAAAAAGAATTCAAATTTGGATAGTCCCGACGGCATACATTTGTACTGGCATGACATTCTACAAGAAAAGTACATATCTCCAAATGTCAACAAAGAGGTGTCTTTCTTATGATTTAAAGCGCTTTTTCTTATGGAGTTTAGCTGAAAATTACGTTTATAACCCACAATATGTATAAGATTCACAAAAGAAACGTATGCATATTAATTTTTTTGAAAGGAATTTCTGGGAAGTGCTGGGAAAAAAAGAAAAAAAAATCATGTTTTAATTGCAATTTTTGTGAAAACAAAGTCAGCAAAATGCACGAAAATTTAATTTGAAGATAATAAGTTTGGTAAATTCGACTACAATTCGGACTTAAACTTGATGCGAATATTTGGGATATACGGAGCAACAGATGTTGACAAAATTAGTTACGTTATTCAATATAGCCTTGAAATTTTTTATTCATGAGGCATGTAGTGTTTTGTTACCACTGGAAGTTGGAAACTTTCTGTACACTATGCCCCAGCCCTCTATTAAAATTAACCACAAGAAGGGACCTAATTATTTTAAAAATTCAACAAAAATTTAGAAAAATCTCTGCCGTTTTTATCATTTTACTCCTACGGCAAAGCTAATGATTATGAAATATGTTACGTTGCAACAATACAAATCCTTTTTTGTTTTTTATTTATTTTTTAATTTTTTTGTATATTTGTATTGCTTATTTAGTTTCATATCATGTTTCTATTTTCTGAAATATAAATTAATATTATTATATACGCTTTCTGACCAAAAATGCGATCGTTCCCATCAATTTTCACCCGTCTAAATGCGTTTTATGGGAGGATTTTAATAAAGCTTGATGGAAATCTACCCCTCCAGAGTTTGTGAATTTAAAGAGAAATTACCTACCATTTACACTGCACGTGTAAAAAACATCGTTTTCATCGTAAAAAGTAGGGTCTTTTTCCGTAAATAAAAACGCCCTTTTACAGTTATATGATTAAATTTGAGACATTGTTTGAGGGAAAATGTAAACTTTCTTAGTTTTTGTCAGTTTTGCTAACCCTTAAAATATATCTTGTAGACAGGAGACATCAGATTCGAATCCAGGTCATGCTCGTCCAGTTAACGGTTTGCATTTTCCGTGAATAAGGACTAAGTACCTTTAGTAAGACCACAGTTAAAGACATTTTTCTCAGAACATGTGTAAACATTCAGACTTAACTCGCACACTCCATTGTTCTTCACTAGTTGTAAAATATTGTACATAATTCTAATTATAAATTTTGTGATGATCCTACGAAGATTGTTTAACTTTTCGAGACTTAAATATTTATATAAGCAATGGAAAATTAGCTTTACCTTTTTTATAAAATTACTAGAATGAAAAAAAAAAAAAAAAAAAAAAAAAAGCGAGATATGCAGCAATGCTAAGAATTCAAATCTAGACGTTGAAAGGAATTCTAGACATTTTCTTGAATTTCAGCAAATGCATTCATTCCATGAATTAAACTAGGAGCTCAGTTTTATTTCTCACTTAATATTCTAAAGGTTGATCTCGAGAAAGACGTTTAACGAAGTCTTGTTTATCGAATGAGAAAACAGGAGCGAAATTTTCAGCTTAATGCAGGTGAATATTCCGAATACTTTTCATATTAATAAATATCTTTGCCATTACGTAAGTTTAAATTTGCATGATTAAACTATAATTTAACCGTTTGTCCTCTTAACTATTCTGTAATTAAAACAACAGAAGATAGAATGTTTATTGTTTATTTAATTTTATTGGTGATTCTTTAAAAAGGAATTTAAAATTAATTACTATTTAATTTTTTTTTCTTTTCTTTTGAGCCAAAACTATTTTTGCACTTTAACTCTTAAAAGAAAGAAAAACTTCCTTTTTAGAAAAATGTAGTAAATACCATTACTGGTTTGTGTACAGGGACACCCAAAAATATTCTAAAGTATTACGTTCTATGATACGTATTTCTGTAATCCTTATTTTAATGCCTTTACTTTGCACAATACTTAAGGAAGTTGATATACGATACTCAAGTTCACTATCAGATGTTCCCTATTGAAAATGGAGTGACTATCACGACTGGTTTGTGTACAGGGAAATCCAAAATTATTCTAAAGCATTGGGTTCTATAATGGGCATTCTATATACCATGTTTTAACAACTTTACGTTGAACAAATCTTAATGAAATTGAAATAGTCATTTAAGTTCACTATAGGATGTTTTCTATTGACAATAGAGTAAATACCACTATGGTTTCAGGTACACCCGAAAGTGTTCCAAATCATTGTGTTCTATTAGATTCATTTGTATAAACTATAATTTAATAACCTTATTTTGCGGAAATCTTAATTAAATTGGAATATATATTATTCATATGCATAAAGAATGCTTTTTAGTATATAATGCAATTATAATATAATGGAACTAGCATTAGGTTTTACAGAGTCTCACAAAAATATGCAGATATATTAAAGGCTATAATTAGAAATAGCTGTAATTGCATTTTCAAATTTATTATGCATTTAAATACATTCTAGCAATTTTTAATTGTGAATATGATCTGAATTACTCTATCTCACTGTTTGACTGTGTGTCTATTTGTCGTCTGTCCGCATCCAGCGTCCTCAATTTCTTTCAGAATTTCTTCGAAATGGTGTATGTTATTCACGTTTACCATGGACTATTCCCTCTTTAAAGTGACACTAATAGTACAACTAGTTTTTTTACAGGGACATCCAAAATTATGCAAATGCATTGCGTTTTATAATAGAATTTTTTTATAAATCAAATTTAAATAACGTTCGACTACGAAAATCATAATTAAATTGGCATTATTGTTAATATACTAAAAAAAAAAAAAAAAAAAAAATGTATAGAATATTATACGTATAGTGAACAGATTTACGAGGCCACACTAAAATATTCAAATACATTAATGGCAACAAATGGAAATTGACATAATTGCATTTCCGTTTTTGTTAAGCATTTTTAACATTTTCTAACAATGTTTAAGAGTGATTATGAAATAAAATAGTCTATATGTCTGCCTTTATGTCCTTCTGTCTGTCCGTTTTCGTTATTTTCGTCTTATAAAGTTAAGAAACTTTATTGTCACAATGAAACATTTTTTTTTTTTTTTTTTTTTTTTTTTTTTTAAGCATATATTTTTCAGGAGTTCAAGAACGATTTACGACAATTCAATTAATGAATATATATATATGTATATATTGTTGCTGTTATCGCTGTTATTGTTAATGTTGTCTAAAGAGAATATTAGCTAAAACAAAATAAAGAAAAATTCTAAAAACAAATATTTGTTTTGATAAATTAAAACAAACATTTCACATTTGCATTACTAAAACTATTCATAATACTTTTTATATACTTTTAATTTGTTTTACACAGAAATAGATGTAGTGATTTCCATATAAAGGAATCTATTTTAAAATATTCAGTAATTAGTCATAACCTCTAAATATGTTCATTCTGAGTATAAGGATTAATGTTTCTAACATTTACTTAATGTAGAAATAAAAAAGTTTAAACAACATTGTAACTAAAAATATTTAAATGGTGAATTTTCAAGTTTTCTTGCTTTTTTTATTAGTATTATTTATTTATTTAGTATGTATATATTTTCTGCTATCAAATAGTGTCA
Source organism: Salticus scenicus (assembly GCA_963930645.1). Taxonomy (NCBI): domain Eukaryota; kingdom Metazoa; phylum Arthropoda; class Arachnida; order Araneae; family Salticidae; genus Salticus; species Salticus scenicus. Next base: position 249,057,296 of record OZ005650.1, read on the forward strand.
CACATCGATTATATACATGAAAGATCACAAAATATCACATATATAGTCGATTTTTTAAAAGACATTAAAATAGGACTTTATTGAAGCTTTATAAAAAGAAGAAAATGTGTAGCAAAATGAAATCTCTTGTTGATATAAAAGCTCCTACAGAAAATGTGAACTCGTAACAAAGTATTGATTACCTGTCAAATAACGAACCAGTGTTTAGAAACAATCATGCAATCGAATTATTGACTATCAACGGTCTATTTATTATTTAACTAGCAGGCTACGCCCGCTTCGCTGGTCACTATATTTAAATGAATTTTCGAAAGAATCGAATTAATATTTATTTTTTTACACCGCATTATAGACAAAAATTAAAAAAATAAAATAAAAATAAAATAAAATAAACTGAAATTGCTCCAAACCTCGCTTTGGGTACCCGCTGTCTACGTCATCTCTTTTCCCGCCCGCATTGCATCAGGTCTAGGTTTCCCATGCCTGCAGGAAGATCTTTACCCGGCACTCCAATCTGGATATTTATCGACGACAGGTGGGATCTGCTATTATTTAAGAACTACGATTTTAAAGATGACTGTATCTCAGCATCTATTAAATATTTTAGTTTTGAACCATGTATTTTATAGCCCATGCTACTTACACGATATTACGATTTGATTCCGACCAATGTAATAAAATAAAATAAAATAAAAAGTAGATTAAATATATAGATAAACAAATAAATTTTAATGAATTTAATCCTGTTTACTATGTATATACTACCATTTTTCCCGATAAATACAGTAAATAAAAAAAAATGAATAAATAAAAGTTTTTTCTTTTAAAGGAATTTACTAAAAAATGAAAAATAAGAAGTTGTTCTACTATAAAATATTAAACATAACTGTTATAAATACGTTTTTAAATTTAAAACTAATTATACTTAATTTTTCCTTCTGCATTACGATTTTATTTTCAATAAATATAACAACAACAAAAAAAAAAATGCCTTCAAATGAATGAATTAAATAAAAATAAGTTGCGTAATAGCCGTTGCTAAGATACGCAGACGATTGAAGCAAAATAATTAAATTTATGAAAAATGAAGCATTAAAGGCAATATTTAAAATCGAAAAAACATTAATTTAAAAATTTCAAATTTGAAATTCGAAAAAATCTCGATGAGGTGCACACATGCATGGTCCCAGGTACCTATATGCCAAATTTGGAAGCTCTGCGATCGATAGTGTGAGCACCAGAGCGCAGACACACACACAGACACACAGACACTTCTCTTTATTTATATAGATAAGATTATACCAAGTTCTTTACTCTGGAAACTATTTAGCATTTTTAATTATTTCTGTCATCAATTTCCTTACATTTAAATTTAAATATGAATGAAGTACTTTCGAATATAGCAAGAAAAAACGACTTAAAATCTAATTTCTGTACACATTCTCATATTATTTTAAATCTTTTTAAAACAGCTATCTTCGAAAATTAGGGTATGTCATAGCAAATCTAAATCAACCTGGCATGCAAAACAATCCCACAAATTCCGTTAACGATTACTACAATTATCATAATATATTTTTGTATATAGTATGCTTAGAATATGTGAAAAAGCGACAATTAATTCCAGTTCCTTTTACCAATTTCCCTAATGTAACCAATTAATATATTACCTTTCCATATGACCGAAAACTTTCGATTTCAGACATTTTGTCAAATATGTCAAAAAGTACTATTCGAATCGTCTCGAAACTTCAGGAATGTGAAGAACATGTTATACCTCATACATTTCAGTGAAAGTTTTGCCCCGAAAGTAAAAGGAGTAGGAGTAAAAAATTAAAGAATTATGAAACTTTTTGGGCCACCCTGTAACAGTAATACTTGAAATGCATTTTGATTGTAGCATGTGACTATGAGGCTTCTTATTATTATCTGTATAAATTTTTACGAGGCTACCATATATATTCATGGCGATAAAACGATTTCTTTAAGAAATAGCAAATCGTCGATTGTAAATAAATATTGATAAAACCTCCTTGTCATTTTCTTTATTCTTGAGAACAGCTCGAATTCAGTTCAGTCTATCGCGTACAACTTTTTAAATTTACTCGATACTTGTTTGGGGTTTGATGTAAATAATTCAATACTATTTCTTATTACATTATGCAAATTTTAATGATACTTGGGCAATACTTCAAGAGAATACTCCGGGATCATTACCTTATACCTTTAATAAATCATAAAACGATATTGTGTACAGATATGTATATGCATTTTTACAAATCCGTTTTGGGTCTTCGCGCGCAGTAAAATAAGCATTATAGAATTCTTAGATCACATCAAGCGGCTAGAACTTCTTTTTACAGGTCTCTGCGGCACCAATCACACAGCTAATAACTTTTTATTACTAATGAAAACTCTTTTCACTTCAGTTTATGACATTGACAAAATATCATCAGATATTTTGCCAAGAGAGCAAAAACGCGCTCTCTATTTTACATTTAGAGAAGATGGTTCAATATTCAAAAGCTATTTTGCATACGCATATGTGTTTGTATTTGGCCTTACAAGAGGAAATTTCGTTAAAACTTGTGTATGCGTAATTAAAATGAATAGTGAAAACGCTCATATTTCATTAGTAAATAAGTATTTCAAGTTTCCTAAAAATGGCTTTGCACTGGATCTAATCTTGCGTGTTAGTATTAAAAAGGTGGCAGATTTTTTTTTTCAATTTTTTAAAGAAACATTTATATCTCCATGGATATATATTGTATCCTTATATATATATATATCTATACAGATGTTAAGACGAAGCTACATTATCACATGCTACAGCTAAAAAGCATTTCGAATATTGCTTTTTCCAAGGTGATACCAAACATTTTCAAATTTCTTTAATTTTTTGCTGATACCCCTTTTGCTTTCGGGGCAAAATTTTCATTGAATTATGTGCAGCATACCACGTTCTTTGCACTCCTGCAGTTTCAAGATGATTCGCCCAGTACTTTTTAAGATATTTTAGAGAACCTGTAAAATCGAAAGTGTCCGGTCATTCATGGAAAAGTACTGTATATGCGTCATAATTGCAGCTAATAAAGATTTTTTACAGCTAGTTAAATAAAATTTGTAAAACTTTTCCTTGAGATACCAACTTCTGACACTAAAATTGATATACCTAATCTGGTAGCAGACATATTTTTCTATAGTAGACAGATAATAAATTTAAAGGGTTTTAAAGGGTTAATAAATTTAAACAAATCTTAAGAAAAAAAAAAAAAATCTAATATTGAACTACCGACATTTAGCTTCACTTTTTGCTTCCGCTTAAATTTGGCAAACATATATGTACGCCGGTAACCAGTCAATACATAAGAAAGGACTACTAAAAGGAGTTAATATAGAAAATTTGAAAAGAAGTCCTTATAGCTCCCCTTTTTTTTACGACACTTACTTCCGAGACCTAAAATTGACCTACCTAATCCGGACCAATATTAATTTTACTGTAGTAACCGACTAGTACATACTAAAGAACATCAAAAATGGTTAGTTGTTTGGTTGGGTTTAACGTCGCACTAGTACTGCGCAATGGGTAATTGGCGACGGTCTCACACGAACCCCTAAAGATGTTTCGGAGACATGCCATCACAAGTTTGATCCTCCACGGAGAGGATGGCTCCCCCGCTTTGGTGACCCCCAGAGGTATAATTTGGATGGGAACATGGTTCACATTGCTGCCACGACGGATTTTACGTGCACCAGCCACCATTAGCGTACACGATGGCTCGAGGATCGAACCCGCAATCTTCCAATTACGGGCTCGGCGTTCTACCGACCAGGCTACCGCGGCCCCATCAGAAAGGGAGATTATGAACCAAAACTAAAGAAAATCAATAGAGCTATTTTTGAGATATTGACTTTTGGTCCCATTTCTGGTTTTCCATGCCTCCACTTCTAGATTTCCAATTTTTACCAAAACTTGGCAAACACATCTGCTGGACTTGCTTTCATTAGAAATATCAGTTATTCTATTGTTTTTTGTTTTGGAGATGTGATGATCAGAAAATTTCCCATACATACTTACACATACATACATACATACATACAAATATTCGTCCAATAAAAGAGAATGAAAAACTTTTTTTGACCCTGGAGACACCTTAAACATGTAAAATAGGTGAAAACTGTATTTCTAAAATTTTGACTGAATATAATACTTCCATTATCGATGTTAGTGTAGTCGGTAACAAAAGTGTCCGAACACTAGCAAAAATTCCTATATAAAAAAAAGTACACTTAATACTGTTTTGTTAAATAAATCCTTGTCGAATCCTGTTCTTAGTCAGTCTAAGAACATGATTCGACAAGGATTCATTTAACAAAGCAGTATTAAGTGTACTTTTTTTATATTGGAATTTTTGCTAGTGTTCGGACACTTTTGTTACCGACTGTAGGATAAAGGAAGTAAAAGTATATTAAGTGATGTAGCTACGCTAGTCTGGACCCTACTTGTATTGTCTCCTATTCTTTTAACAAATGTAAAAAAAATATAGATATGTATACAACAGTTTTTTCGGGCCATCTAAGTTTTAGGTTTCGTGGTTTTTTTTTCTGAATAAACTAAACTTTTCGCTGGAACATTGCTTTAAAAACCTTGTAGAAGTTAAAAAAGTAGAGTTAAAAAAAGTAGAGTTATTACTCTTTTGCTAAATAAGTCCTTGTCGAATCATGTTCTTGTCTAAGAACGTGATTCGACAAGGATTTATTTAACAAAACAGTAGTAACTCTACTTTTTTTATATAGGAATTTTTGCTAGTGTTCGGATACTTTTGTTACCGACTGTATATGTAAAGGAAAAACTGCATTTTTTTAGAAAAAAGATAATTGATCAGGCCAGAAATTGAACCTGGATTCTTTGGTTTAATATGTTGACGCTTTAGAAACATGGCTTAACTGGTAACTTTACGAGTGGCACTACACTAAGGGACAAAAAATAAAATGAAATAAAAAGCCGCACTTGGATTCTTTTATTTATTTATTTTTTTTTCAAAACCACCAATTTTAACATTTAACTGTAGGGATGTAAAAGATAGTGATTTTGACGGATATCCAATAACCGTAACTCTATTGCCTGCTGAATATGGATATGTGATATCCTGCGAAATCACTATCTACTTCATCCCTATTTTTAAACGACCAAATTGGCTGTTTTTTAGAGGAAAAATAAAATTATTTAAGTGCGGACTTTTTGTGTCCATTATTATATTCATCCATAGATAAGAATTTTATTTTGGTTCCTATAATGAATCTTGCGATGAAGCTCGCCAGATATTATAGTATTTTGATCATTTTAAAAACTCTGGTATTTTGCAGATTATAAATTTCAAATCTTTTCATGCCATAATTCCTCAACAATTTCAGTTTACATTTTATAAATTATTTTAATTCAATAACTGATACTTAATTGTTAAAGTATATCGTCATTCTTAGAAATACATTAATTTTTAATAATAAACCGAGAATTGCATATAGTTGTTCTAGTGTTGTATGTTTTGAAAACACATAATATGCTAATTTGTACATAAAAAATAATGGCCAAACACAAAATAATAAGATACGAGAAAAACAGACATAGCAAATAGGTAGATGCATTATTTAAAAATATGAAAAAAAAAAAAAATCGGTTTCCGTGACGGCTGGCGCGTGGCCAAGGTTAGTTGTGAATAAATCACAGCTAAGTGTGCCATTTCAAAATAGTATATTATTATTATTATTTTATTTGCAGGTTTCTTAAAAACACAACAAAATTATTCATCCAGATCTTCATCTGTATATATAATTAATTACTAACAAAATTATACATTCAGTTTAAGACCTGAATTCTAATTCTGCTAATATTTTTCTTATTATTATCCGATTGTTGCTAAGATTTCAGAATGAGCATCCCTTGGAATTTTTTATTTGTTAAACAGCCTACAATTAACATTTCAAACAATTTATTTCCGAAACCAAGTTTTTTTTCCTTTTTACTTCAAAACTTGTTTTTTTAAACTTTTACTATTGTTGCAATTCTAATGGCATTATTTTTTGCACTTAAACTCATGTAATATTCTAGAGATTCATATAAGTTAATGATGAAAGAACGTGTGAAATTTACTAATTGGCTGCAAGATTTGGCAAACTCAACCACATCCGAATATATGCTAAAACACATTATCATAATAATCAGAACAACTGGAATTCTTGAATTAGATTAGGGCATTTGTTGCAATTCTAATAACACATTAATTAGTCATTTTTGCACTTACACCTATTCATCTTTAAAAGGTTTAAATAGGAAGAAAAATCGTGGGAAATTTACTAATTGACTACAGGAATTAGCAAGCTGAACCGCATTCGAACAATTACTAAAATACATAATCAGTAATCAAAACAACTAAAACTAAAAAATACACAATGAAAACAACATTAATACGATTTATCTTATTATTTTTGTCTAACAAACATAGGAGTTAAAAGCAAAGTGTGAAAGGTTAAGTGCTTTTCTTCCAGATACACCTAAGAACAATCGAAAATCACATCCCCTTAACAACTACTTAACGTGTCATCTTTGTTGTAAGGATATCAAGAAAGGCTTAGACGTATGTGAATTATAACGGAGATTAAATGAAGCTTGAAGAAAATGCTTTCAGACACAACTTTTAACAGTATAATAAGTGCATTTATGATTTTGAAAACTTCGGCAATTTTGAAACGGCGGCGTTAATTACAAGGTTTTTCGAGAGTTTGAAACTTAAAGATTTGATAAAGGATTAATTGTCTGTTATTCTGAACGAAATTTTTTTGTTTCGAGAAGTGAAAAAATTTTTTGGAAACAAATAATAAAGAAAAACTTCATGTTTTATTTATGCGGAATGCAAATTAATATATACGTTTTTATAAATATATGTATGTGTGTATGTATGTATGTATACATATATATTTATATATAGGGTTAATGCCTATATTAAGCAAATTCAAATATATGAAATTCATATAATTTATTTGAAATTACATAAATCAATAAGTTTTATAAAGAGCAATTACAATGTTAAATTTTAATCATAAAATCAAAATACATTCAGTCTCCACAGGTTATTTAAATTTGTTGTAATTTCATTCTTATTGGTCTATGTGGTTTCAGCAATGTTATATCTAGTGTTTGACTTTTACTACGATTAATAATTTATTTATATATATATATACACACATATTTTGTATGTATTTATATGTATGTTACCGTTAAAGCATAAAATCGTTATTTCTTAGAATAACTAGGTATTTCATGAAATAACTAGACAAGTCAGTTAAAGTATATAATATTATTGAATTCTACGATTTAACTAGGTATTCTATAGAATAACGATTACTTGATCGTTAAAGTATGAAATGATTATGCATAATCCCCGCTAAATTTTGGGGAATGTGATTAATTATTCAATATTTACCGCATTTACCGGTTATTTTAACAGTTCTGCAGCACAAAATTTTGCATATTTTTCAGACACATGCACTTTGAGATAGGAATACCCACAGTCATTTTTTTTTCATGTACGCAAAGCATACAGACGTTCGAAATACTGGCTTCTGCAGTACAAAATTGTGCATACTTTTCAGATTCATGCATTTTGAGATAGGGGTATCCAATAATTTTTTTTTTTTTTTTTTTTTTTTGGGGGGGGGGGGGGTTCATGTACGCAAAGCATACAGACGTTCGAAATACTGGCTGCTGCAGTACAAAATTGTGCATACTTTTCAGATTCATGCATTTTGATATAGGGGTATCCAATGATGTTTTTTTTTGGGGGGGGGAGAGGGGGGTTTCATGTACGCAAAGCGTACAGATGTTCGAAATACTGGCAGCTGCAGTACAAAATTGTGCATATGTATCAGATTCATGCATCTTGAGATAGTGGTATCCAGTGATGTTTTTCTTGGTTTTCATGTACGCAAAGCGTACAGACGTTCGAAATGCTGGCTACTGCAGCACAAAATTGAGCATATATTTTTAATTTCATGCATTTTAAGTAAACTTTTGTATCTCAAAATGCATGAATCTGAAACATATGCATAATTTTGTACTGCAGCAGTCAGTATTTCGAATGTCTGTACGCTTTGCGTACATGAAAACAAACAAAAAAAAACATCACTGGATACCCCTATCTCAAGAGCAGGAATCTGAAACGTATGCACAATTTTGTACTGCAGCTGCCAGTATTTCGAACGTCTGTACGCTTTGCGTACATGAAAACAAAAAAAATACATCACTGGATACCCTATCACAAAATGCATGAATCTGAAAAGTATGCACAATTTTGTACTGCAGCAGGCAGTATTACACACGACTGTATGTTTTGCGTACATGAATTTATGATCAATTAATTTATAAAATAATTTTGAAATTGTTTGTTTTATACTTTAACGGTCTGTCATTAGTTATTTCATAGAATAACTAGGTAAAGTATGAAATGTTTTATCTATTATATACTTTAACTGACTTGTCTAGTTATTTCATGAAACACCTAGTTATTCTATGAAATAACTGAATTATATACTTAACGGTAACATATATAAATTATCAATATTATTACAGCTAGCGAAACGTCTACCTTTGTATATTTAATACTCTATAAAAAATAAGAAATCAAATCATTAAATTCATATTTTTATTTATTTTTATTTCATATTATTGCACGCGCACTATTTATTTCCTAATTCAAAATTATTAACAAAAAAACTTTTTCGATATCTCTTGTAACGATACTGATTATTATTAATTTTCTTTTCTTCTTCTTTCAAAAAAAAAAAAAAAAGATTTTGATGAAATTCTGGCAAAAGCAGAATTTAGTTTAGGACGGAGGACTATTAGTTATTTTTTTTTCTTCCCAATTATAACATCGCTTTCAAATTATTCAATTATAATTTCGATAAATTTTAGATTTCAATAAATGTCCAACTATCGAAAACGACAACGCAAAAATCCCAGATTGAGACTAATAGGCCCTCAGTCCTAAAAATGAAAAATAAAAAATAATAATAACAAAATGGGGTGGTGTGGTGTTGGCGTTAAGCAGTTTAACTAAGCTAGATAATTAAGATTGAGTAGAATGTCGTTTGTGATGGGTGTTTATAACAGGTACTAGCTCACAATCATGAAAGTTTTGGAGAAAGCAGCGAAATAGTCCGAAGGATTGGAACATTTGAACCTAGAATCTAAGAGAACAGAATTTTCTCTCCCCTATTAAAAAATAAAATAATTATAATTCTGCCATTTATGAAATTGAAAAAACAATATTTAAATTATTTCATTGTAAAAATAAAAATAAAAGAATGGAAAAGAAGGTGGAGATAAGATTGGAATTTTTAAAGGAAAGTGGCTTCCAAAGTTAATAATAAATATAATATTGATGATAATAATGATGATGTTAATAATGATGATAATGATAACAATAATAATAATTATACATATATTGAGAATTTAGAAAAGTACTATAAAAACCACGCTTTAAATATCACCCGTCAAATAAATTTAGTAATTTTAAATAATAATATGTAAACACATTCACATTAATTTGAAATATTTTTTTTTCTACTGTCATCATATTTCTTCAGGCCTTGATTTAAAAATACTCATTAAAAATATAATAACTACCAGTAAAAAATTACCACACTTAATGTAAATATTTATTTTCCCATATCTGTTCTATTAGTTATTGCTTATACCGCATGGGAAAAGAAAGCGAAAGTTACTCCAGAAATCAACTGAAGCGCATAATAACCTATCATTTTCGTATACTTTAGTTATCATTCTTCGACAACCTCATGTTAATTTCCATATTCATGAACTGTCCGCTGATGCCATCTGATCTTATCTTTATAAACGCAGGTAAAACGGAAGAAAACTATCTCGTGTCATCAATGCGTTTGAGCAAATAGCTGATTAAATTATTTTAATACTTAACGTCACACAAGCTTTTTTTGACAAGCTCCTGAAAAAATATATTGTGGATTTTTGAATTGATACGAGTAAAGTGTATTTTAGGTAATAGAATTTAATACACCTATAGATATTTTTATGGAATTCGTAAGAATATTTGCAATTTTTATACGACGTTAAAAATATTTGTAACGCATTAAAATGAGCTGTTGTGCTTGCTATAAAACTGTATCTTTATTTTTATTTATTTATTTATTTGTTACATAGCTCACATTTTAGCAAGATATTTTGATATCATACGATTACAGCTGTTGCAGAACCAAAAATGGTTAAATGTTGTGCAAATTTTTTAACAATGTCAACCAGAGTAAATCATATTATATTAATATGAGAATAGCGTATAAGTTAACATTATTTACACTTTTTACACTTGGAAATAATGAAAAAGACAAGGAAATAAATCATTTATATTAAGTTGTATAATTCAATACTTTATATTATACTTTATAAACTAATGGTATAAAAAGAATGCTTCAAAATTTTTATTTAAATCGGAAAATTTTGTCGTTAATTCTCCATCCCCCATTATCTGTAATCGAAATTTTCTCGTTCTAAATAATTGTTCAAAATTAACAAAATATAAAAGTGATTTTTTTTTTTTCTTTTAGCATTTTTTTTTTCTTTGCAAGATCCTGCATAATAAAAGAATTTGTTTTGTGTTGGTTTTCGTACAGTTTTTAATCCATCTACTCAATTTATATGGAATTTATCTTACATTTATAAAAAATGAAAATTAATAATAAATGGTGATATTCTTTTAACATTTTCATCTTGCTAGTTGAATTAAGGGACATAAAAGTATTTAACTTACATTTGCTTTCATAATTAATTTACAGCATTCACTGTAGTTTGGTGGCATGTAATCTGCATCCATTAAAAAATGCAATATACTAAATACACACGCATTTAATTTTCCAACAGTCCTGCATAATAAAAGAATTTATTTTGTGTCGGCTTTCTTACAGTTTCAAAACCTCACACACAAATCTTATGCAATTTATTTATTTATTTATTTTTTACAAAAGAAAGAAAACAGAAAAGAGAGGAAAAAAAAGAAAAGGAAATAAATTTAAAATTAAATGACAATTTTTTTATTCTTTTAACGTTTGCATCTTGCTAGTTAAATTCAGTGAAAGGAAAGTATTTAATTTGCATTTGTTTTCACATTTTTTTTTCAAGCATTTCTTATAGTTTGGTGGTATCAACTCTAAATCCACTAACAAATGCAATACTATAAATACATGCACATTTTCTTTTTTTTTTTGACATCCACATTTAAAAACTACATATTTCGGTGCAGTAACATTTTCTTTTTTACCGATTATGCATAAAATTTCTTGATATAATGAACTTCATATCATTTCATAAAAAAAAAAAAAAAAAAAAAAAAAAACATTAATGCTTTTATGTTAATCTTAAAAAAAAAAAAAAAAAAAAAAAAAAAATTATTTTGATAATATTGAATTCAAAGTAAAATTTAACATGAAAATATCAAATAATAATATTAAATAATAATATATTATACTGAGAAACATTCCGATTTTTGGATCCCGGTATTTTGAAATTTTTGCCTTATTTAATCATCAAAAACTATTACAAAAGCTTATAAACTTCTCTATACAAAGTTACCGGTATCCAAAAATCGGAATGATTGGTATGGAATATGCAATATGCATATGAATGACAAAATGTTCCAACACATTTTAATTTAGATGTTTTGACGAATATCTGGAAAAGTACTTGACGATTTTTTCTGAGAACTTCATGCATGGGAATAAAATGTTAAATAGGATATATTTCAGTGAATATTTTGTCCCAAAAGGAAAAGGGTGACCGGTAACAAAATAATGTTTGGAAGAACTCTAAAAAATGAAATGTTTGAAAAATGCGTTGCAGACATAGGATCTGAATTATGTTAGTTATTTGTCTATATTCATTTGTCTGCATAAACACGTATATTTATGGAGATATAAGGATTTCTTTAACAAAACAGGAAATTTTGTGTAGGATTTTTTTTTTTTTTTTTTTTTTTTTTAATGGCATGAAGGATTTTCAAATCAAAGCAATATGCAGTTAAACTTAAAAGCTTCCTCACACATCATAAAATTAATGTAAGCACTAACGGTTTCGAAAGAACGTGCTTTTTCTTCTTCAGATAAAAGAACGAAGAAAAAAAAAAAAAAAAAAAAAAAAAAAAAAACATGCTACTACCTTGGAGGTAAAAGTAAGCCAGTCTTGCTTGTACCTCTAAGTCTGCATGCACGTGTTTTTTTGCACTCGAAGAAAAAAGGTCACGTCCTTTCGAAACCGGTAGTGCTTACGATACTTTTATGGTGTGTCAGGAAATTTTTAAGTCTAAATATTTATTATACATCAGTTCTTTAATTTATTATTCCAACGAAATCTAAGTTTCAGGAAACTTGACTTCCTTCATTAGACTCAACATACTGCAATTAAAATATTGTTGCGTACTTGGGGGTTCGTGAGTTGTCCGAGAATGAAAGGCCAAACGTACAAAAATTCAGTAATTTATTCACAGAAAATTCCAGAAAAAACCAGGTCTATAAACCAAGTATCAGCTTCAATTCGACCAGTAAACACAGCTTAAACAACAGCTGTCAATAGCAAATCCACAGTACAAACTGTATAGCAATAACACTTAAAGCAAGTCTCTTCCAAAGAGGCTCAAGAGCAATGCAAGCACTAGCGAAGCTGGCTGAAGACTGAACTGAACTAACTGCCCTTGGCGAGGAAGCGCTCCTTATATGCTGTTCCATGGAGCCCAGATTTTTCGAGAAAACTCTAGAAAGTGGTCAACCAATCAACTTACAGCTTCCATATTTGGTATATCCCATATAAGGATTTTCTCGCCAAGGTCGCCAAAAAAATCGCCAAGGTGGGAAAAAGTCGCCAAATTTGGCGCCAAATCCATTACGTGCATTACTGGGGCTTTTTAATGCGTTTTTAAGGGAAAATAAGGCTATTTCAACGCTAAAACGACTAGAAATGCACAAAATTAGCACTTTATCAACTTACTAAGCCTCTTTGAAAGAATTTATACAAAAATAAACACAATTATTTACAATTTCGTAACACTGCCCCCCTCCCAAGGACTGCACGTCCCGGGCAGTGCAACCCTTGGTCAAGAGGCGAAACTAAACAAATTTACACAATCTAAAACACAAAAACTAAGTTGCACATAAAGATAACATAGAAATATAAATTAAGTGGGAAATATTTACAAAATTCACAAATATGTACAAATATTTATATACAAATATTTACAGTGCGCATGCGCAAATTTTACAAGTATTTACATTTTAAATTTTAATTTTACCGTTACTTGTGGTACTTGGCTAGCCTATTATAGTGCACCACCTTCGGTTTTGATGAAGGTGTTTTAGTGATCCGCACCACTACATCATTCAGCCTTTTTAAGACTGTGTATGGTCCGTCCCAGTTGCACTGTAGCTTGGGAGAGAGTCCTTTGCGTCGAACAGGATTCCACAACCAGACCTTCTCTCCTTCCTGAAACTCATGTTGCGTAGCCTTTAGATCGTACCTTGTTTTCATTTTCTCCGATGCAATGTGAATTCGCTCCCGAGCAAAGTTGTGAACGTCCTCAAATCGTGCCTGGAGATCTTGGATGTACTCCTCGGGCGATGAAGGCGCATCGGGTGGACAACCAAACAGGAGATCACAAGGGAGACGAAGTTCACGTCCAAACAGCATCTGGGCTGGAGTATAGCCGGTGGTTTCATGGACAGCACTTCGATAAGCCAGCAGGAACAATGGCAACTTCAAGTCCCAATCTTGCTGGTTCCTTGATACTAGAAGGGAGAGGTTATTCAGGATGGTACGATTGAACCTCTCGACCATGCCGTCCGACTGGGGATGTAAGGGTGTTGTCCGGGTTTTGTCTATGCCGAGTAGTTGACACAGTCCTTTGAAAACATCAGAGGTAAAGTTCCTACCTTGGTCGGTATGAAGTTGTAGGGGCGTGCCGTACCTTGACACCCATTGCTGCACTAGGACTTCTGCGACTGTGCATGCCTCTTGATTGGGAATGGGATATGCCTCAGGCCACTTGGTGAAATAGTCCATCACGACGAGGATGTATTTATTTCCACTGGAGGTCCGTGGCAAAGGACCCAAGATGTCGATTGCAATCCGTTCAAATGGTGCTCCCACGTTATACCGTTGCAGTCTTCCTCGACTTCGTTTCTGCGGGCCTTTACGTGCCGCACAAGCATCACAGGATTTACACCATTTCTCCACATCCTCCTTTGCCTTGCACCAGTAGAAGCGTTCCCGAACTTTCTGCAGAGTCTTCATTACCCCAAAATGGCCTCCGGTAGAGCTACTATGCAGTTGTTCTAAAACAGCTGGAATTTTTGATCTTGGTAATAAAATCTGCCATCTGAAGCTTTTCTCATCATCAGATTCCCACTTTCGGTATAATACGCCGTTTCTGATATGAAGAGAGTCCCAAAGTGCCCAATAACTTTTCGTAATGGGGCTAAAACTGGAAATGTCCTGCCAGGTAGGTCTGTTGCTGGTCGTCTCCTTCAGTTGTAATATAGGCTTTATGTCAGGATCTTCCATCTGGGCTTTTCTAAATTCTTCGTCACTCCATGGGTCGGGATCTTGTTCTGATGGCGTTGCGACAGTAACTTGGCGAACAACTGGCTTTATTCTTTGGTGTTTATCCTCGGCTTTAGAGATGTATTTATGATCTTCAGATGGAGGCTTCCGCAAGAATGCATCTGAATTTTCCCGAGCTCCTTCTGGGTGGCATACTGCAGAGACATTCTTGGTTGCGTCTCTAGGTGTTCTTACTGGGCAGCTTCGTTTGATATGCCCGTCTTTTCCACAGCCCCAGCATTTAGTTGTTGGAGTCTTCCCTTCTTTCTTACTCTCAAGAATGCGTAGTCTTCTATTAATTTCTGCAATCATTTCCTGAATCTCTTTAAGATCATCTTGAGAGCCGTTCATTTTGTGTGCTGTGCTGTTCTGGCGATGTTTACAGGAGGCTTGTTGGGCAGTCTCGAGCTTTAGGGCATACACCAAGGCTGACTCCACATCCTTCACGCCGGAGAGTCTGAGGGCTTTTTGAATATCTGGATCTTCGACAGCATCATTGAAATATTCTAGAGCCAGATCATTGCGTGTTTCAGGATGACAGTCTGAGAAAGCCAAATGTGAAAGCCTCTGGATGTTTGATGCCAGTTCTTGTAAGCTTTCCCCTGGTCTCTGGCGACGGGACCTTAGCTGGAGTCGACTATATTCTTTGGACCATTTCGCTCCAAAACGTAGCTCTAGTGCTCTGGTTACAGCATCGAAGTCATATCGCTGTTCCTTCGAAAGGGTCTCCAGAATATCCGCGGCGTCGCCCCGCAACGATCCTACCAGATGAGCCGTCTTTGCAACAGAGTCCCAGCCGTTTGCTTCAGCCACGATGGAGAACTGCGTCTTATATACATGCCATGAGGAACTGCCGTCGTAGGTGGACAGCTTAATAAATTCCTGATTCTGGATTCTTCTCTCTTTCTTTTCAGTTTCCTGGGGCAGGGATTCTAACTTTTCTTCCACTTTTCTCTCCAGATCTTCTTCTATTCTCTTCAGTTTACCTTCTATCTCTGAAAACCTTCCTTTCAGCTCTTGATCAAAGCTTTCTTTAACTTTCTCCTCGAAACTCCGTTCTATTTTCGTAACACTCTCTTCAACCTTCATAACATTTTCTGCTATCTTCATAGCTTTCTCTTCAAAACTTTCTTCTATTTTCAAAACTTTCTCCTCAAAATTTTCTTCTATCTTTATAACTTTCTCTTCAAAATTTTCCTCTATCTTTATAACTTTCTCTTCTATTCCATCCATTCTATTTTCCATCACTGTTAATTTACCCTCGATTGATTCTTTCACCGTTGAAAGCTCTCTCTTCATCTCATCTTGGTTAGATTTAATTTCTTCGGTCAAACTGGCTTCCATCTTTTCCTGAACTGCTTTCATTTCCTTCATTTCTTCAGTCAAGCCGTCTTTCAATTCTTTCTGTCCGGCTTTCATTTCATTCATCTCGTGACTCAGGCTATCTTTCATCTCTCTTTGCGATGCTTCCATACTTCCTTTCATCTCTCTTTGCGATGCTTCTATACTTTCCTTCATCTCTCTTTGTCCTTCCTTCATTTCATTCATCTGGGTAGCTAAGCTTTCTAGAAGTTTCTTCATCTGTTCCTCCATAGCTCTAGTTATAACCATTCACAGACAAATCCCGCTTCTGACACCAGAAATGTTGCGTACTTGGGGGTTCGTGAGTTGTCCGAGAATGAAAGGCCAAACGTACAAAAATTCAGTAATTTATTCACAGAAAATTCCAGAAAAAACCAGGTCTATAAACCAAGTATCAGCTTCAATTCGACCAGTAAACACAGCTTAAACAACAGCTGTCAATAGCAAATCCACAGTACAAACTGTATAGCAATAACACTTAAAGCAAGTCTCTTCCAAAGAGGCTCAAGAGCAATGCAAGCACTAGCGAAGCTGGCTGAAGACTGAACTGAACTAACTGCCCTTGGCGAGGAAGCGCTCCTTATATGCTGTTCCATGGAGCCCAGATTTTTCGAGAAAACTCTAGAAAGTGGTCAACCAATCAACTTACAGCTTCCATATTTGGTATATCCCATATAAGGATTTTCTCGCCAAGGTCGCCAAAAAAATCGCCAAGGTGGGAAAAAGTCGCCAAATTTGGCGCCAAATCCATTACGTGCATTACTGGGGCTTTTTAATGCGTTTTTAAGGGAAAATAAGGCTATTTCAACGCTAAAACGACTAGAAATGCACAAAATTAGCACTTTATCAACTTACTAAGCCTCTTTGAAAGAATTTATACAAAAATAAACACAATTATTTACAATTTCGTAACAATATGTATGTATATATAAATATATACACTCCTGCTCACAAGTTTAACAAGATTTACAAACGATCATTTTTTTTTTTTTTTTTTCAATTTAAAAACTTATCTCTTCATGAAATGTTTTCAAACATTGGGTATTTAAAGGAAGAAGGCTTTCTCGTGCTTTTCAGCGAAGATTGGTTTAAGATAACATCTTGGGGGCCGGTAATAAATTGACCAAAGTCAATAATGTTTGTGATCACTATTGTTAAGTGAAAGAACCCAGGTAGCACATTACGTTGTTATAGCGTTGCAAATAAGTTTGAACAGTGAAAAATTACTTTTAACAACGTTATGTGCTACTAGGAAATGAACTGTAACTTTAGTAAATGTTAATATAGACCCTTTTCAATTTGTGGATGAATTTGTGTGACGATAGATTATCAAATAACAGAGAAATAAGCATTTATTTCACCCCCTTTCTCCCCCCCAAGAAAAGAAAATCAGCATGTTTTTTATTTATAATATACAGAGTTTTTAACGAAAATTTATTTCCACTTTCAGATAAGCTGAAAAAACACTTTTAAAACAATATACTACAATCGGAATACAAATATCTATATAATATTTTCTAACGTGGACCAATTGCGATTACATTTTGTCGAAATGGTACGATAGTGGTGTATTTAATAAAATATGCGAGAATTAATATATATATATATATATATATATATATATATATTTGTAAATGAATAATATTTAAGCACGCGGACTCAGCTTAATGGTCTAATAAGAAAAAATTGCATTTGTCTTATGAGATCATTTTACGGAAAAATGTATTTTTAAAAGTTGCTTCTTTTTAGAATCCTTGCAAGCGTCATTTTAAACCTAGTAATACTTTAAAGATATATACAGAAAATGAATTATTATCGTAAATTGATTAAAAAACGCATTCGAAATGGGCAATCAAAATAGGAATTAGTTTTTTTAAAACAAAAAAAATGCCAAAACAAATAAATAAAATGTCATCGCCAATACGGCTGCAAAAGTTTAAAAGGAGTCATGGGGGTCTTATACTAAAACTGTACTGACTGCAGAAGTATGAAAACTGGGTCGTCAACCATGAATTTCATTTTGAAGTCTTGCTTTGAATAATTGTGGTTTCACTATTGCGCAATACTTATTTGGATCTAATAATAATTTGGCTTCTGGCAAGTTAAAATTTTAATTAAGTGGAAAAATTCCTATAAGTGCTAAAATCCATATAAGTGATAAAATCTCGCACACTTTTGCTAGATTTAAATATTTCATGAAATATGAATATTTTTATGAAAAATGTTTTCATTGTGCATGTGCGAAAGATTATTACATAGGTTAAAAGCTATAAAATAAAAAAAAATATTACATAGGTTAAAAGCTAGATATATTGGGCAACTTTCGTCAAAAGTGCATTTGAATAGAGTTGAAATTTCATAAGGGATTTTTTACATGCAACGTAATTATTTTAAAGATTCAACTATTTTAACTACTTAGCAAAAGTTCTTTTTTTTCTGAAAAACCCCTTATCATCTCACAAATCTTAGTAAATAAACAAAAATATATTAAGAGTTACAAGCTTACAAGGGGTTTTTCACAAGAACGTACTTTTCGAGCGTGGTTGAAATAATTGGATCTTCAAATTAATTACGCGACATGTGAAAAACTCCTTAGAAAATTTCAGCGCTTGGAAAATATCTAAAATCTAGCTCGTTCTTTTTCGTATAATTTGCTTAATTTATATTCCATTCAAATGCACTTTTGATAAAAGCTCCCCAATACATCTAGCTTTCAAACTATGCATTTTTTTTTTTTTTTTTTTTTTTCGCTTATGCGCAGTGAAGAAGTTTTTTATAAAAATGCTCATATTTCATGGGATATTTAAGATATTTATATTCCAATTGCAGTATATTTTTTCAAAAGTGTTTTTTCTACTTATCTGAAAGTAGAAAAAATTTTCGTTAAAAACTCTGTATATTATATATAAAAAAATGTTGATTTCTTTTTTAACACGCTTATATTAGCTTCACCTGTATGTATGTATGTTTGTAACTTCTCTGGGAGCAAAACGTGATTGCACAAAATCCTTCATATCTCAAACAAAAAACCATTGTGTATGGTTTCCAGAGCTTTTTAAGAAAACGGCTGATGGCTGAGCTACAAAAATTTGCATGGTGGTTCGTAATGACCTCTCCTGATGCACCTCGAAGCCCGATTTTCGAATTTTGTTTTAGTTTTCTTTTAATTAATTAAAATGTTAAAATAAAAACCTTCTAATTACTGATAAATTGGCCATTTAATTTTAATCCTTAATTTAATTGTTGCCAAAAAAAATTATCATTATTTTTTGGACAGAAAAAAAAAAAAATGTGAACAATAAAAATTACATTTATTTAAAATATTTAATATTATTCCTTAATTTAATTGTTGCCAAAAAAATTATCATTATTTTTTCGACAGAAAAAAAAAAAAAAAAAAAAAACGTGAACAATAAAAATTACATTTATTTAAAATAAGGAAAGTAAATTAAAGCGTGTTCTTTAATTTTTTTAAACTATAATATTATTTCTTTTGGAGTTTTAAAATTAATGCTTATATCCTCATTATTTAATATGCTATTGTCACACAAATTCATTCACAAATTGTACTGAGTGTATATTAACATATTCTAACGTTACAGCTCATTTCGTTTTATTTAACGATACAGTCTGATCACAAACATTATTGATTCTGGTCAATTTGTTACCGGCCCCCTAAATGTTATCTTAAACCAATCTTCGCTGAAAAACATGCGGAAGACCCACTTCTTTAAATACCCAATATTTGAAATAATTTCAATGAAAAATAAGTTTTTTTGAAAAAAAAAAAAAAAAATTGACTGATCGTTTACAAATCTTGCTAAATTTTTGAGCAGGAATGTATATTAAATATTTGTTGAAGTATGGGCACTTTTTCTTTGGAAAAAAAAAAAAAAACTTCACGTGCACAAGCGTTTACAGAATTTCTTTTCCATGATTTATTAGACAAATAAATTTATTTATTGTTGAAAAGAAAATGAAAATATCGTAAAAATACATAAACATATCTTCGAAAATATAAGTTGAAATTTTAAATAATCTGAAAGAGTTTGTTGTTGAAGTTTTGGGATTAAGGACAATTGACTGCTAATGAACCTTAGGACTGGGTGTAATGCATTTTGTGCTGTTTTTTTTTTTTTTTTTTTTTTTTTTTAATAAAAGTAGTTCTAATCTGTAGTTAAGCGATTTTTGGTGAAAATTCCGTAAAATTTCAAACGAGTAGATCAACGAGCGTGACCTGGAATCAAACCTGACACTTCTTGTTTCGAGATCAGAATCTAACGCATATACTGTCAAAGTAAAACAATACTGTAAGGGTATTTAGCCATATTCTTAATTCGACTCAAAGTGCACTACGTTTCCGTTAATTTAATTAAAATAAAAATATTGGCTCTTGTAATATTTCTATTCTTTGAAAGTTTTGTTTAACTATATGCAAATATTGATTAAAAGTGTTGATATTTTATTCTTATATTATCAGGTATTTTTTTAAATAATTTTCCTTTAAATTGGATGAAAATGTATGTTTTATTGTAATTTTATTTCGTATAATAATAATCATTGCAAAAGTGTTGTTTGTACAATTTCAAATATTAATTAAAAGTTACCGGTTCACCTAGATTTAGGGTAATTAAAATATAATTATTGGTACTTGCAAACTCTTAATAACTTTTTATTATTTTATCAGTTGGAATCAGTTTGAATAAAACACTTCAAACGTGCCGATTGTGAAATATTATAAAGATTTAACTGATCTTATATATATATATATATATATATATATATATATATATATTTTTAGCAGCCCGTTCTGATTTAAATTTCAGAGTTTCTATACTTTTATAAGAAAATGTGTGATAAGCAAGGATTTATACTTATTTAGTTCTACATTTTTAGCACATTTTAATATACATTGCTATTCAAATTATTTATTTGTATGCGATTATAGTAATTATTGTGCTTAAATCTATAAGCTTTTTTTAGACAATATTTTAACAAATTTGGAAATAAAGAAACTCAAGTTTATAAATATTTTTTTATGGATGTACAGCAGTACCAGACTTGGGGACTTTTATATTCAGTAGTCACCAATAATTTTGTAAAAGGATATTTGATATACATAATAGACGATTAGTCATCTAAGTGATTAGGCAACCGTTATAATTGAAATTTAGTGGCGGATATTGAATAAAAATATACCCGAATCTGGCAACACTGATAAACACGAAATTTTACTTAATCAAGAAATGATATAATCAAACAAATTACGTTACATTTTTAAAAAAGTTACAAGTCAAAAAGAATTTTTATGTACCACGTTTTTAAATTTTCTGTTGAATCATATAAACTTGACAATTCTACGTATTAATAAATACTTTTTATAAATTGTTTTGATGAATTATCCCATCAACTTGAAAGAAAATGATCAAATGCATAATAAAGTCAGCAATTATAAGAAATTTTCAAACATTTGTTAATTGAATAAAAGAATTTAAAAAAAAAAATGCATTATCATCATGTTCTGAGCTATTCTAAAAGTTTCAAAAGTTTAGCTTGTCGGGAAGTTAGTTAAAAATCGATTGCAAGATTTGTACTGGACAAACAAACAAGAAAGCGCGTTAGTAAAAACGTGGTAAAAAATTGAATTGTAGAAATAAATATTATTTAAAAAATACTTGTTTCATAGTACATTTACACTGGGCAAAAATACAAAATATATAAGTAAATTCCCGTTTTCTATAAAACAAAAATTTTATTTATTCTAAACTTTGTTGCAATTTTACATGTTCGGTTATGAAAATTAAGACAATTTTGGAATATTAAAATACGCATAATTATAGAATAATCTTGGAAAAATTGTTAATTTGTTTGATCAGTTGTTAAAATTTTATTAATTTTATTTTTATACTAACAGATTTTACCCGCTTTGTTGGTTGCTATAGTCAAATAAATTCTCAAAATGCCATATCATTATTAATATAAAAATCTCATGATAATAATAATAATAGTAATAATAATAATAATAATGATAATCACTGAAATCTGCCAAAACCTCAGTTAATATTCCTACATTTAGCAATGGCATTCCTGTCCGCAATATGACGAATCCAGGTCCTTCCTGCCTTTATCCCCCCCCCGCTTCCTTCGGAAGGGTAAAGTTATAAATTTTGCAAAATCCCATCAAAGTGCATGTTACGTACATTTGACAAACACCAACAAACCAAAACTCGCCTTCTTGAGGTAATTTCAAGCAGACCTAATCTTAAAAACTTGTTTTTTGCTCCATCTGCCCCAAGCGGGGGAAGTGAATAATTCCACAAATTCGCTTTATAGTGTGTGTTAGGTACGTGTAACCAACCCATACCATCCAAATTTTTTTAAGATAATTTGGAGCAGAGTCACTTTTGGAAACATGCTCTTGTCTCCAACCGACCCCAAATCGGGGAACTGAGGTCACTTTGCAGAATTCTTCTATGGTGTGTTAGGTACCCTTAACCAACCTACCCCTCCCCCCCCCCCAAAAAAAAAAAAAAAAAAAAAAAAAAAAAAAAAATCGTTTTCCTGAGATAATTTGGAACAGAGTTAGGCTTGGAAACGTATTATTTTGCCCCTTCTCCGTCTTAAAAGGGGAGGACGGGAAGAAATTTCTCTTTAGATCATACGTTGAGTACGCTTAACCAAACCACACATAAAAATCGCCTTCCAGAGATAGTTCATAGCAGAATAAAAATAATAATAATAATAAATAAATAAAATCGCAAGTCGCAAAAAAATTAAAATAAGGTATTAGCACTCTAGAAGGCGCCCGACCGTTTTCAAGCTCTTTGTACTGCTTTGTACTGTTTTGTAAAAAAGAAGAAAAAAAAAAAGGTATTCACAGAAGATTGAATAAATGTCCGTATAATATTTTAAAATATATAGTAAAAGGCTACTATTTATTATATATTTTCATTAAAATGGATAATTATAACGAAATGTCAAAAATTTGTATTTTATATTGGCACAATTTTACACAAAAAATACTTTCAGCACAGCACAAATATATAACGGTTTATTATTATGAAACACTTATATCTGGAATATATTTTATACATTTCTGAAAATTATATCTTGCAATACAATGCATTACACCAGAGAAAATCATTGTCAAGATACTTTTCTGAACTTAATGCGCAGTCCATTAAAGTTTGACTCACTCGTGAAATACAAAGTTGTTTGACCGACAGTGGAAAACCACTGCTTTAAAATGACGCATGCTAACAGAAAAAATAAGTTCAATTCACATTATAGTTTTTTTTTTTTTTTTTTTTTCTCCTCCTAGTTTATTGTATCTCCGTTGATGTCAAAAACAGCCCGCTCATGCACCTGACGGTTGCCTATTGTTAGACGGTGAGAGCTATGTCCGAAGTTACTCAAAAAGCGAAAATATTGCGAAGTTTTCTAGAACTTCTTTTTCCTTTGAAAGATCAAAAGATACTATTTATATTTATAAAATCAAAAACTTTGTACGATCCGTACATTATTGTACATTGTTATACTTTAATATTATTTTCTTTTATGGAATTTCAGAGAAAAAAAAAAAAAAAAAAAACTGCTATTATGCTATTTATAAACAAGGAATTAACAGATATAATACCGATATAGTGTATGTGTATGTATATAAATATATGTACAGTGTGTATGTACGTGAATATAGGAAAAAAAGCGAGCGATACACAAAGGAAGAGAAGTTAAAAAAAAAATTTTAAACAAAATAGAAAAAAATAAAGAATGCAATATTAATTTAATTTCTCTAAATATTATTAAAAAATTTACTGTCGTTGGTGTAAATTCTTTTTGGGGGTCTGCGACCCCATCTTCTCGTGGAGAGCAATGCCTTGATATTTGCCGAATACTCCAAGGAAGATATTTCAGCTACTTAGAAATTTCTCTCATCAAAATTAACGAATTTATTAATTAAAAACGTCGGGTTTATAAAAGTACTCTATTTAAAACTTATCAAATGTTTCTCTTATGACGTTGTTTTTCGGTCATGACATCTCCATAAGAAAATTAAAATGTGATACATGGTGTAAAATAAATAAATAAATAGATAGATAGATAAAAGTAAAATGCCAAAGTAACAAAAAAAGTTTTCGTCTGTTTTTTTTTTTTTTTTCTTCTACTTTTAGAAAATTATTTTCTTACTGGTAACCTCATATACCGTTTATAATTTTTAAATTCTTTTTTTTTTTTTTTTTTTTCCTATGAGTAATGAAGTAATGTCGTGTCTGTGTAATCGACTGCTTTTATTTTTGTCTTTAAAGTGTAATTAATTTTTTCTTTTCTTTTCTTTCTTTTTTTTTTTTTTTTTTTTTTGATTTAAAAACACATTTTAAAATATTTCGAATATATTTTGGCATAAAAAAAATAGAGTCAAATTCATATTCATTTACAAATCTTCTAATTTCGCACTGATAATTTTCTAACATTACAGAATTAGACATTTCTGTGATACATACAGGTTGATTCAAAATTAGTGTGACCAATTTCAGAGCATCAGAAATTTTTATTAAATTAAGTTATTTACATGAAATTTTCAATCTAGTTTCCTTTAGTATAGTACATTTTACGTAAATCTTTAGGCCAATCTAAAAGAGATTTTTCGACAATTTTTAGGGGTATTTTTCCAACTTCCTCTTCGACTGCTTTTTGAAGTCCTTGAAGTGTTCTTACTTTACGTCTACGTAATCGTTTTTTTAAGTATCCCCATAAAAAATAATCGAAAGGAGCACAGTCAGGGAATGATGGTAGCCATTTCTCAGGAGGAAGATAATTTATTTTTTTACCTTTTAGACAATGTATAGTTGATTTTGCAGAATGACTTGGTGCAGAATCTTGGTAAAAAATAAAGTTTCTTTGGGGGTAAAGACGCTTGCTTCCTTTGATCATGTGCTTCAAAACTTTATTCTGATAATATTTAACATCAGTTTTAGCCTTTAGTTCTACAAAAAATGGTTTTGTTAAGCCTTGGGAGGACATTCCCATCCATACCATAACACCTGACGGCCAACTTGCCTTTTGCAAAACAGTTCCGTTTTTGCGACGCTTTTCGGGTGAAATACATTGCATCTTCGTTTTGCCAGTTGTGGATGACAGATAAAACAATGCTTCATCCGATGCTATCCATGTTTTGTATCTACCTTTGCGTAACATTAAATACAGAGGCCAAGAGCGTTTTCTTAGTTTTTCTACGGTCTTTACAGACATTTGATGACAGACTGGTTTATTCTCTTTTTTTATAGCCAATTTTCTTTATCTGACGACAAAATGTCGATTGCGATACCTTTAATTTCTTTGCTAAAGTTCTTTGAGGCAGAGGATTTTCTACAGTGATAAGTCTTTTCAGCTTCTTTTTTCCTTTTTCACCAAGGACTTCCTTTCGTCCATATTTTTTCCCTGGGGCTTTTGATTTTCAGCCAAATTTTATTTCTTTTCGATGTCCAGATAGTAATTTATTAGAAAAATGTCTTTCTGATTTTTAAATACTTTATTTATAACAGAATTTGAAGCAATCATCCTTCAAAATCTTTAAAATTTCGTTTCGGGTTTGATAATCTAATTTGGAACCATAATTTACTTCCACTAATAAAAAAAGCTAGATTGGTAATTTAAATGTCTCACTTTTAAAATAAACCAGTGGTAAAGCGATTAAAATTTACCATAAAAAGTTACATGCTTTTAAAATTGGTCACACTAATTTTGAATCAACCTGTATTATACAGGGTGATTATAATTAAAGTTACGATTTCAAAACGCTATAATTTTAAAACTACCCATCAGAGCAATTTGATATTTTAGCAGAGCAATCGTGAGGTAGTGAAATTTTGTTTGGCAAAAGAAAAAGAAATATATAGTTCCAAAATGTGCCGTTATTATCCGTAATATATTTGTTTCATGAAGCTCCTCTTTTTCTCTTTTCACTATGACTGTTTTCGCTGTAAACACGTATTCTTGCGTTTTTGTTAAAAAAAAAAAAAAAAAAAAACTTTTAATAAACCCTTGAAGTCTATTGTTTCCTGCTATTCCATTGAGTTGCTAATAACATTAACTGTGGACTCATTAACTGTGTTTAATGAGTCCATTTTGTCATTTCCCCTGACAGCTCCATCTATAGGAACATGTTAGAACTACCCCCCCCCCCCCCGTTGCCTAAAACGTTGCCTAACGATTGCTCTGGTAAAATATCGAATCGCTCTGATGGGTAGTTTTAAAATTATAGGGTTTTGAAATCGTAATTTTAATTATGATCACCTTGTATTCCTAAGTATACCAATAAAATTAAAAATAAAAATAAAAATAAAACTTTTATCGAAAGTCGTGAAAGTTTATCCTTCGTTATTTTAAAAAGTAGGTAGCAAAGAATTATAAAATGAAGCTTTAGGAGATTTTTCTAATTAAAAAATAACGTTAATAATAAACTTTTTTTCTTTTCAGATATTTTCGAATGTTTAAAATTATTACCTAGATGTACATTAGAAATATATATATACTGTTATATACTACCCTAAATTAATTAAAAAATTCAGTAGTAAAAAATATAATAATTAGAAATATTAAGTGCTAGACTTTTTTTTCTGTTTCTTTCTTTCTTTTTTCTTCTTTTAACAAGCAGTTATACCAAAAAAAATTCATCACCATATAATGACAAAAATTTAAAAGTCACCAAGGTGGTCATATACTAAAGCTGTAACGCAAAATGGTATAGATATTACGAATTTCTTTCTACTTAAAAAAATAAATAATAATAAAAAATAAATAAATAAATAAATTACTGACAGCATAATATTTCATTAAAAAAAAAAAAAAAAAAAAAAAAAAGGTATTAAATGTTATGTATTTCAATTTGACATTGAATATGGAAATTTTATATATATATTTTTTCTACTTTTGACTTGTGTTATGCACTATTAATATTCCTATTCAGTGAAAAGCAAATCAGCGAATAGGCGACAGAGCTGCGTAGGGGTTAATAAGTGAAGCAAGCCAGGATTTGGTGAGCAGAGCGAGCAGGGGTCAAAGCCTCCTAGTGTTTTAAAAAACATTTTTATTAGTTATTTTAAACGAAAACATTTCAAAGCAATAAAATTAATTAAATTTTGGGCAAACCAATTTATTTTATATGTGTGCAAGTCTTATTAATTTGGGAAAAATCTATTCCTGTGTCCATGTTTGATATTTATTTCAACTCAGGCATTAAAATCTGAAAAAGTTGGCAAACAATAAATTATTGTATATATATATGGAAGGTGATATTTCGGGCGTTATAAATGTTTTTAAATACGTAAATCCTTCTTAAGTAATATATATATATATATATATATATATTTAAACATCATTTCCAACAACATTCAATTGCATAGTTGACATATGTAAATAAATGAAATAAGAGAATTTAAATTTATTTACATTTTCAAAAGTATTATTTCTAAAGTCAATTTGAAATATCTTTTTTTTTTTTTTCCTCAACTCAGTTTAAAAATATCCTGTTTTAAATCTGAGTCCAAAAAATCTTAATCATTGTTTTTATCTCTTTCTTAAGTTTATTAATGAATTTTTATTATCATATGAAATTTAGAAAAATTAGAGAGTTTTGTCGCGTTCAAAAGTTTGACCTGTATTTAAAATGCATAAAATTGTTATTCATAAATAAATTCATTTTTCAATGTTTGTTTCTTTCTAAGACAATATTAAAGCAAAGAATAAAACTAGGAAAATAATTTCTTGAAGGATTAAGTTTAGTCAAATAAAAACGGAAACAAATTTGCGCTCCCCTCACTAATTA
Source organism: Salticus scenicus (assembly GCA_963930645.1). Lineage (NCBI taxonomy): Eukaryota > Metazoa > Arthropoda > Arachnida > Araneae > Salticidae > Salticus > Salticus scenicus. The sequence goes on from OZ005650.1 coordinate 249,085,156, forward strand.
CTTTCAACCTCGAGTTGCGCTCCCTACAAATTCCCCCATCTATAAATGATAACCTAGTTGCCCCCCTCACTTATTATCTCGCCAGGGTATCTCACCGTGTTTCACTTGGGAACCACCCGTCTGTATCAAAAACTTATTACTTAACTGTTATTGAAAAATTTTAAATAAAATGTTTAATTCAAAATTTTAGGAAAATAAAACGTGTGTTTGTTTTCTTTTTCTTACGTAATTAGTGTATTCATATTGTGTGCGATCTTCCGTTTTTTAATTACAATGAACAACATAGTAATATTAGAACCATACTTTTTCATGTATAATATTTATACACTGAAAAGTAGTACTAACGATAATACTAATCACATTATATATTCAAAAGATACGGCACAACCAAAATGAACAGTGCCTACAAAACATCGCTATTTTTAAACATATTTACTTTCTTCTACACACACACACACAAAAAGTAAATAAATAAATAAAATAATCATAATAATAATAATAATAAGTAATGGATTTATAAAAAATTTCGACTTTTCGTTTTCTCCTGAACATAGTTTTATAATTTTTTGAAAATATCTGTCTGTCAGTGTGTGTGACATATATTGTGTAGTAAATATATCACAGGAAATATTACACAGAATTTCATAAAAATTTATATGTAGTTGCACTTTGACATGAATTGGTGCCTATCAACTTTTGGTTCTGGTCGCTGAACTGGCGTCGCTGCTACTATAAGATTCTCTCGTATAAAGGAAGGCTATATCTCAGTTTATATTTGGTATAATTTAACAAATTTCGGTAAGTGAAATGTTCATTACGAAACATTATATTGGCTAACTTTGTATATCGGCAGATAGGTGGCACTGCTATGCTTCCCTTTTCCTCGTTAACGGGAAGGATATATCTCAGATTCTATTGAATATAATTGCACGAAACTTAGTAAATAAGAGGACTGTAATAAAACATTATGTTCTTTCCCTTTGGGTGCACATCAGCCGATAAGTGGCGATACTGTGCTGCATTGCACCTCGTGAATAGGAAGGTTAAAAATCAATTTATATAGCAAATAAATGCATTAAATTTGATATGTGAAATAACCTTTATTAAAACGAATGCTGTCTTAATTTGGATGCATATCGGCCGACAGAAGGCGCTGTTACTACCCACCTTTTATCTTTTTACACTTTGCAACATCTTACAAGAAAGGGCTCCATAGGCAAAATATTTTGAAAAAAAATCACAATACTCTCCTTATGAGGTTATGTATATTTATAAAAAAATAGCCTGCGCTACCTTCGGCTGCGCAGGCTATTGCCCACTGCACGCGCGCATTTATTTTCGACACCCTTAAAGAATCACTATATTATCGTAAGGGAAAACATGAATATAAAATATAAAATAATTCTTCTCTCACCGGTGTAATAATCGGTCCGGATTCCCACTGCCTGCGGCAGCGTATACACGTGCGCGCGGCGCACAGTGGTTCGAACAATGTTAAAATACGAACTAGGCCCAAAAATCAATCTCTAAATAACTGATATTTTGCAGTGAAATAATTTAAAAGAGTGTCTAAAAAATACAAATATGGGGTTATTTCTTCAATTACACAAAGTTTTATTATATATAAATATGTTCAAAACGAAAACTTTCAGAAATAAGATTTTTCGATGAATTTCAGTGACTTTATTTGAATAGCCATCAAGTGGCACTTAAGATAACTATGAAAAAATACGAAATAAAAATACTTTTAATAATGTCCTAATAAAGGTTTAAGGTACTTCTGCCAACATTTTGTTGTTTTTTTATGTTGTGATTCACGCATGAAATGTGAATATAAAATTAACAACAAAATTAAATTTATAAGTTGTGTAACTTTTTTTGTCCAAAATTGTCCAAAATTTCAAGTACATTTTACTACTCACAAAAGTATACATTTTAATCTGTGAAATGGATTTCCACCACAAATTGCCACTTTTAGGAAAAATAAATTTATATTCTGTTTACCTCCAAATTATCAATCGAGAAATTTATCTGAATAACTGTATTCATTAATGACGGAAAATATATTAAATTTTTTATAGTAAAAAAATTATAGAAATTAGATGATTAAAATAGATTTAATAAATCAGAAATTATTTCTTATTTTTTTAAATATTTAATAGAGTTTGTCAGTAAATGCCTGCAGGAGTTTTCTATTGAAATACTACATAAAAAAAAGAAAGAAAAAAGAAGCAGTAATGTGATGATATATTTAACACTGTGTGCTAAATTAATTGTGCTATAAATATAGATTTTCTTCACGAAATTTTTATTTATTTCCTTCTATTCTCTTCTTTTTTGCAACAGTTGTTTCTTTATCAGGTATGTTTCTTAATACCTGTTTGCAACAGAAAAATATGGTACCGTTTAACTCCTTTATAATGTCAAATTTTCCTCGAATGGCACATTAAACTAATTTCACAAATAAAAATTGATCTAAAGAAAAAAATTTATTTAGCTTATTAGAAATAATTAATTTTAATTTTGACACATTATTCTCTTAGTTAATCGCAAACTTCTCACAACCCATTGTATTTGCATAAGCAGAATTGCCACAAATGACTATTTCTTTTTTTTTTCCGCACCAATATTATAAAAATAACATTTATACTGATATTTTTCAAGAGAAATTATACACAGGAATCATTATATATATAAAAAAAATAAATAAAAATAAATAAATAATAAAAAATAATTAAAAAAAAAAAATTAAAAATGGTGCCAGTTGAATAAAATGATAACGAATTTGGTGGGGAAAATATTCCTGTGGCCTTATAAAGGGTTAAATAAAACATAGAATCGCTTTTAGTATCATACATATATACATATTTAAATCGAAATGTGACAAAAAACATCATACATAGATAATAATAATACCATAACCTTCCTATGTTCGCTACTGCCTATACTTCGATCCACTGTGCTGGGACGGTGTTCCTTCACCCACATTTCCTGCCCAGTGCCCCCTCCTAATTATTTTACACTTTCAAAAATATCCGTAATCGTTTTCTCGGGCTTTTAAACCTCATAATACTAATTTCCAACGTTCTGTCTGAATTTCTTTATTTTTGCCCCGACGCCCGCCCTCCTTCATTCCCCTCGTAATAATTCTACACTTTCGAAAATATCTGTAATCGATTTATCGGGCTTTAAAGTCTAATAATACTAATTTTCAACGCTCTAACGCTTATTTCTATATTTTTTGCCCCGTCAGCTCCCACCCTTTCCGTCTATCTTAATATTTTTTCTCTTTTGAAAATATCTACAATCGATTTGTAAGTACCAAAAACCAATACGTACCATTTTTAAGCGATCTGACTCAATTTCTATTATTTTGCCTCTTCGCCCCCCACCGCCTTTCCCGGGTCTCCTAAAAGTTTTACAAATTCGAAATTATCATCAATCGATTTGTAGGTATCAAAAATGTCTATGTACCAATTTTGAATGATCTAACTGCATTTTTGTGTTTTTGCCCCCTCCCCTAATAACTTTACACTTTCGAAAATATCCTCATTCGACTTGCGGTCTTCTAAAACCTATCTGTACCAATTTTGCACAGTTTAACTGTATTTCTATTCTTTTTGCCCCACAGACCCTTTCCATTCCCGCCTCACTTAGGACGAATTTCTAAAATTCCAGAAATTGGTTTTTAGATATTTGTGTGATCTATAAGAGCAAAAATTTCCATATATCTTTCTTTTTTTGTTTGCGATATAAAGGATTTTTTGAAATCAAGTTTTGCTCCCCCCCCCTCTTTAAGGGCCGAATATCTAAAATTCCTGAAATTTGTTTTCAGGTATTTGTATTAGAGCAAAAAATTTCACGTATATCTTTTTTTTTTTTTTTTTTTTTTTTTTTGGTATTTGAGGTCTACGTGAAATCACGTTTTGCGGATGTGAAATCACCTTTTACCCCCTTCCTCTCCCCCCCCTTCCATGGGGACCGAATTTCTAAAATTCCAGAAATTAGTTTTTAGATATTTTTCTTTGCTTTATTTATAGAAAAAAACTTTATGGATATCTGTTTTTTTTTTTTTTTTTTTTTTTTGGTATTTGAGGTCTACGTGAAATCACGTTTTGCGGATGTGAAATCACCTTTTACCCCCTTCCTCTCCCCCCCCCTTCCATGGGGACCGAATTTCTAAAATTCCAGAAATTAGTTTTTAGATATTTTTCTTTGCTTTATTTATAGAAAAAAACTTTATGGATATCTGTTTTTTTTTTTTTTTTTTTTTTTTGAGATATGAAGGATTTCGTGAAATCATGTTTTGACCACCCTCCCTTCCCCTAGGGGGCCAATTTTGTAAAATCGCATCTTAGTGCATGTCTACGTAACAGAAGGAACATTGTCACGAAATTTCATGCTTCTAGGTCCAGGGGTTTAGGCTGGGCGATGATGAATCAGTCACTCAGTCACGCACTTAAGACAAACGATTTTATATATATAGATTGGAGTTTTTAATAAAACTTTATACATTTTTATGATAAATTACCATAAGGATTTGTTTTAACCATTGCACATGCGAAGTTAAAAATTAATTAGAAAAATGATCATATTATATATTTATCTTTTTTTATATTTTGATTGAACTATAAAGCTTTTAATATAGTATATGAAGTTTTGTAATGGTAGCATTGCATTGAGTACTAAGCTCTACATGTTTTAACAGAAAACAAATGAAAAAAGTTCTTTTTTACTTCCATTACCCTACTACCGTAGGTAATGGAAGTATTGTATTCGGTCTGAAAATTCGATATCGGTTTTTCAACTGATTTACACGTTTTAAGGTCCCCTGAGTCCAAAAAAGTGGTTTTTGGCAATTGGTCAGTGTGTATGTATATGTGTGTGTGTGTGTATGTATGTATGTATGTATGTGGAGAATCTTCTAGCTATTATAGCTCAGAAACTAATAAAGATAGATCTACGAAACTTTAGAATTGAAATACGGCTGGTGTACAGATGAAATTTCCAAATTTTGGTGAAAATTGAAAAACCGGAAGTGGGACCGTAAGTCCGTATCTCAAAAACGGCTCTAACGATTTTCTTTAAACTTGCTATATAAACACTCTATTAGATGTCCTTTCGAATGATATAGTTGGTTAGTTCAGGAAAATTGATAGGCGGCCTGTATAAATAGCTCAATTTCAGGCCTCGCAAAGGCGTTCCTTTAAAAACGGTTGTACGGATTTTTTTCAAACTCGCCATTTTAACTCACTTTTAAATATGCTTTTGTATGTAATTATTGTTTTCCTGTCAATAATTGAGTTTAACCGGAAGTGGGACATCGGAAACCGGAAGTGGGATCCGTATCTCAAAAACGGGTCTAACGATTTTCTTCAAACTTGCTATATAAACACTCTATTAGATTTCCTTTCGAATGATATAGTTGGTTAGTTCAGGAAAATTGATAGGCGTCCTGTATAAATAGCTCAAGTTCAGGACTCGCAAAGGCGTTCCTTTAAAAACGGTTGTACGGATTTTTTTCAAACTCGCCATTTTAACTCACTTTTAAATATACTTTTGTATGTAATTATTTTTTTCCGGTCAATAATTGATTTTTTGTAAAAGTTGGTATCTCAAAAACGGCTCTAACGGTTTTCTCTTTAGGTCACTTTTATGTTTTCTGATCACATTATCTCTCAAAAATGCATATAATACATGTAATAGCGGGTAATGGAAGTCGTGTGGTTGTTTCACACCAGATTTTTTTTATTTTTTTAAGCAACCTTTTTATCTTACACAAAGGAATAGAGATAATTTTGAAGAAGTATTGTATACATGTGGTACAGCTATATAGTGTTTCAAGCATTATTTTTTAAATGTTGATTCCAAAGATTTTTTTTTTTTTTTTTTTTTTGGAACAAACCTTGTATTGCAAAATATGTGATATAATATGTTCTTTAGATCGTTCAATTTTCGAGATATTGCGATATGTATTTTTGAAAACAATCCATAAAACGTGTAAAATTGAAAGTGTTTCCATTATTTTGTCTGTCTAGTGTGTATAATATTTTCTTAATAAATGCCCAATTTTCCAAAGTTAGCTCTGAATACTAATCTCACCGCTACAACATCGTATTGGAATAAAGAAAGTAATTTTTTTTTCCATGCTTCCCATGCGTGCATTTCTAATGAATAAAATAAGGAAAAAGGGATAATTTGCCAAAAATAAATAAGTAAATAAAAACATATATCCCAATTGCAACAATGCATTGAGTTTTAAAAACAAAAAAGTAAAATTGTATCCATAGTTACATGTTTTTTGAAGATTTGTTCATTGATTTAAATAACTAGGGGCTCTGCCCCCTGCTCGCTCCGCTCACCAACCCCCGAGAAAGGCTTCGCTTCCCCCCTGACTCACTTTACCTATTAACAAATACAGAGCTCTGCCCGCCTATTCGCTGCTTTCTTTCACTGAAAAGGAATATTAATAGTACATATTACAAGACAAAAACAGAAAAATATTTTAGAAATCCTCATATTAATGTCAAATTGAATTATTTATATATATTTTTTTTTAACAGAAAGAAATTCATAATACCTAGACCATTTTTTATTACAGCTTTAGTATATGACCCTATTTATTTCTTTTTTGAAACCTTAGATCCAGACCACGGTACCCCAGTCGGTAGAGCGCTGAGCTCGTAATTGGAAGATTGCGGGTTCGGTTCTTGAGCCGGCCAAAGACCGTCGTGTACACTAATTGTAGCTGGTGCACGAAAATATGTCGTGGCCGCAATATCCTCCATGTTCCCATAAAAATTATACCTCTGGGGGCCACCGAAGCGGGGAGACATCCCCTGCGTGTAGGACCAAAACTGTTAATTCATGTCTCCAGAACATCCGGGGGTGCGTCCCAGACCTTCGCCAATTATCCATAGTGCAGTAATTGTGCGACGTCAAACACAATCTACCTACCTACAACCAAGGATCATATTTTAATTTTCCCGTGTAAGAAAATTATTTTTTTTAAAGTAGAGAAAAAAAAGTTGATATTTATTTTCTTTCTTTTTACATCTATGGTTTCGGACCGCGGTACCCTAGTCGGTAAAGTGCCAAGCACGAAATTGGAAGATTGCCGATTCGATGTTTGAGCCGGCCAAAGACCGTCGTGTACGCACTAATGGTGATTGGTGCATAAAAAATTTGTCGCGGCCGCAAAGTCCTCCATGTTCCCATCCACACTATATCTGTGGGGATCACTAAAGCGGGAGGATCATACCCTCCGTGAAGGATCAAAATTGTGATGCCATGTCTCCGGAACATCTCTAGTTGTGCGCCCCAGACCGTCGCCAATTACCCATAGCGCAGTACTGGTGCGACGTTAAATCCAACCTACCTGCCTACCTACATACATACATACAACCATAGAACATATTTTTATTTTCCCGTGTAAAATGACTTCATGACAGAAGAACAACGTCACTGGAAGAAACTTTTTTTCAAAATGGCAAATAGAGTACCTTCATAAACTTGTAGTTTTTAGTTGATAACTTCTTTAATTAAAATTATAGAAATTTCTAAGCAGCTGAAATATCTTCCTTGGAGTATTCGGAAGGCATTGATACCTCTCATGACACGAAGGACCCTCCCCTCCGCTAGAAGATGCTGTCGCAGACAAAAAAATTTGACGCCAGTGACAGTAACTTTTTTTTAATATATAGAGAAAAATTAAACACAAAAAATTCATTTGATTTCAAATATCAACTTTTATCTATTAACGTTCACTGTAATGAAAACAAGTGAATTTCAATGATTTTTTGAGTATTTTCATGAATATTAATTTAATATTTTGGAAATGGCATTTTACTTTTTAATGCGCACTTTATTTGTTATCGTTTACATTAATAAAAAAAAAAAAAAAAAAAAAAAAAAAAATATGCACTAGTACACTACAATGCTCGAACCTTGAATATTTTTTAAAGTAAGTATTTAAATAATAAATATAGAAATTCAAAATTTCGAGCAGACAATGTTCTTAGTAATTACTCTATCCTTAGAAGAAAAAAAAATATTTTTAGCAATTTTATTTACATGTCGATGCATATCTCAATGAACTTTTCTATCTATTCGCCTCATAATACGACCGATCAATCTTTTTCTGCGCATTTCTATGGAAAATGAAATTACAATAATGTCAATATCGAACAATATGTCATCACATTGAAAAAAAAAAATAAATAAATAAATAAAAATAAAATTAGATTTACTTCTGTAAACAGAAAAATAAATATTAAGTAAGTAAAAATAAAACGAGAAGTTAACTCTAGAGCCGTTGTAATAAAAATTGTATAATAAGGTATGATGAAAGAAGATTTAACAACTTTCTGCTATAGAAATTTAAAGAGAAAAAATGTGTAATTAATGAAAAAGTGAAATTACAAAAAGAAACAAAGAAACTGAAGCCTATTTTTTTCTTCTAAGTAATAGTTATAAAATTTTATACAAAACAGTGTTTAATTTAGGACCATAAGACATTTTTTAGTCTCTTCTTTCACATAAAACGTGCAGTTATTGTATTCATTTCTTAGTAATATTTAACCGACTTCAAAAAAGAAGGAAGTTTCTCAATTTAAACCGTATGTTTTTTTTTTTATGTTTGTTAGCTCATAACTTCTGAACGGATGCTCCGATTTTGATACTTTTTGTTTTGTTGAAAAGGTCTTGGTCTGAAATAGGTCCCATTGTAATATCTTTACGATCTAAAGAAAATACAGGGTGCCCAAAAAAATCAGTCCCAACTCTTTTAACTGCTAAACGGCTGCAGCGATAGTGATAAAAATGGTATGTAAGTATAGCAAAGTGGCCATGCAGTACAAGGTTAAACCGCTTGTAGCGCCACCTGGTAGAAAATAGCGGAGTTAGTGTTCCTATCATGAAAACGGTTCTAGAGAAAAAAGTGAATTACGAATTGAAGAGTATCATCGATTTAGTACAAAAAGATAGTTTAGACATTCATGCTAGCGTTCTTATCTTGGAAAAGGTTCAAGACAGGGGGAAAAAGTGAATTATAAAATTGCAGAGCATCATCGATTTAGTACGAAAAGTTAGTTTAGACATTGATGCTACAAATACAATTCTAAAAACGTGCATTTGTTTGTTCGCAATTTCTTACACTATGCACACTTGAGCTACATTGCACGCGTTGTAGCATAGCTGGTGAGACATACGCCATATAGTTCAAAATACGGTTACTTGATAATTTTTCTTTTGTTGTAAAACAGCGGAATTAGCGATCCTATCTCAAAAATGGTTTAAGATGGGAGAAAAGTTAATTACGAAGTTGTAGAGCATCATCGTTTTACTACAAAAAGACAGTATTTAGACATTATTGCTAAAAATAGAAAGCTTAAAACGTGCAGTTGTTTGTTCGCAATTTCCTACACGTTGCACACTTGAACTACGTTGTACACTTTGCAGCGTAGCGGATGACACGTATACTCTGTGGTCCAAAGTACTGTTACTGTAAGCGGTCACATCGATTAGCGCAAAGTCGTTTTCAACCAACTTCAAAAAGGAGGGTGTTCTTAATTCGAGCTATGTGTTGTTGGTGTTTGTAAGCTTATAACTTACTAAGAGATGCTCTAATTAACCGACTTCAAAAAGGAGGAGGTTCTCAATTCAAAGAATAAGTATTTTTGTTTTTGTTTGTTACCTCATAACTTCGAAACGGATGATCCGATTTTGATACTTTTTGTTTTAATGTAAAGATCTTGGTCTAAAATACGTCCCATTGTAATATCTTTACGATCAAAAGGAAATACAGGGTGCCCAAAAAAGTCAGTCCCGACTCTTTTAACTGCTTTAACTGCTGCCTAGTCAAAAAGTGGCATGTAGGTATAGTAAAGTGGAGATGTGCTACGCGATTCAACCGCCTACAGCGCCAGCTGGTGGAAAACAGTGGCGTTAGCGTTCCTATCTCGGAAATGGTTCAAAACAGGGAAAAAAAGTGAATTATAAAATTACAGAGCATCATCGATTAGTACGAAAAGGTAGTTTAGACATTGATGCTAAAAACATAACGCTTAAAACGTGCATTTGTTTGTTCATAATTTCCTATTTTGTGCACACTTGAACGACATTGCATATGTTGTAGCGTAGCGGGTGACATTTATGCTATGTAAAATTCAATGTATGGTTATTGTAAGCGGTCACATCGATTAACGCATAGACGTTTTAAACCGACTTCATAAAGGAAGAGGTTCTCAATACAAACCATGTTTCTCATTGTTGTTGTTGTTGAAATTTGTTAGCTTTTAACTTCGTAAGAGATGATTTAATTTTAATACTTTTTTTTGTTGTAATGATCTTGGCCTGAAATAGGTTTCATTATGATTTCATTAAGATATAAACAAATTACAGGATAACTCACAAAAGTCTGTTCTCACTCTAACTGCTGAACGCATGCCGCTACACTGGTAAAAGCAGTATGTAAGTATCGATATTGAAACTTCTGTCCGTCAGCTGCAATGCATATTTTGCTCTTTGTTTGAACTTTACGCTGCCCAATTTCCAGCGCAGCGGATGACACGTATTCACTGTAAAGTTCAATATATATGCCTAACAGAATTTTTGGTTACGAATACAGCGTATTCATTCTTTACATTTCTAGAGACTTTTTAACTTAACGTATGTTCATTCAATAGATAGTTTTTTTCTCATATCTGATAAAGGCAAGAAAAGTGACACAACTTAAAAATGCAGCATTTTAGAAAAATCATCTTAAATATAACTTGACTAGAATAAAACTGGCACAACTGTTTCTCGAGTGGATAACTTTCTATATGGAGATGTAACATTTTTGTTCACATTGGATGCATTTCGTGTATTTCGCGTACCATTTTTTGAGTTATGTCACTTTTCTTGGAAGTTGTGATTTGTGAAGCTGCCGTCGAACGTCTTTTGATGTTCTGCTATATGAATACGTTTTCACTAAAAAGAGAAAAATAAAATCTTTTTGTAAAAAAAATAGAACCGACTTCAAAAAGCAACTACTATTCAAACAACTAAAAAAAAAAAAAAGGTATGAAATGAAACTGTAAATTGCGCCTAAAAGTATAAAATAATTTTCTTCGCCAAACAACCTATAACACTACAATTAATCATAACTTTTGAAGTCGGCGCAAAATTAAATAAAAATTTATAACTTTATTCAATACAAAAATCAAATTCTATTCAATATACACATCTCACATTGTCACCTGCAAAACGCAGCCGAAAACTACTTTGATTAATGAAAACAAATAAGATTTCGTAAGCAGTAAAAGTGAAAGAAAAATTGCAAATCCTTGGTGAAAGAGAAATCGCAAAATTATCTGCCAAACATATTTAATTTCTTTGGGATATCATGACTGTTTTGATAAGGTATATTAAGAGAGTAATCAAGATTATGAAACAATACTTCGTACAATATATATTATGAAAATATACATCTTGCGTGTATATTTTTGCATTACGTTTTGATCGCCAAATCCAAAAGCCACCAAGGATGATAGTTATCAAAGTTATACCAAATTTGCAAAGGAAACTCTAACTTCGTAGAAACATAAATACCGCATTGTAAAGAATGTTCACTGTTCTATGTAGATGCTACTACTGGACCAATTGTATATAGTGATAAAATAATAAAAGAAACATGAAAATGGATCATTCGAGACAACAGCATTTGTTGCTACCGATCTAAAAACAAACCTTTAAAAACAAATTAAATTTCATTTAATTTTGCGCCGACTTCAAAAGTTATGATTAATTGTAGTGTTATAGGTTGTTTGGCGAAGGAAATTATTTTATACTTTTAGGCGCAATTTACAGTTTCATTTCATACCTTTTTTTTTTTTTTTTTTTTTTTTTTTTAGTTGTTTGAATAGTAGTTGCTTTTTGAAGTCGGTTTTTTTTTTTTACAAAAAGATTTTATTACTATATTCATTTCCTTAAATTTCCTTCACACGATTTCCCTAAATTTTTTTAATACTTTTTCAACTTGATGGGAGCAAGGGAAAAAGTAAAAACATTTTTTATTTGGTCTGAACATACAAAATACACAGATAAATGGCAAAATATGAAGTTGCATCCCTTAGCAACGGTTACTATATTCATTTACTAACATTCCTTTTACACATTTTATTCCAATTTTAATTTAAGATTTCTTTAACTTGTTGGCAAAAAGAAAAAAAAAAAAAAAAAAGGAAAGAAAGAAAAAATAATAAACTTTATCAAATGATCTATTTTATCTAAAAGCAGACTTGTTGGCAAGAAGGCATCTTTGTCTACCTTAATGACATCACATAAAAAAAAAAAAATATTTTTTCAATCCATATTAACCACATCTTTCGAACGATACTATTTTTAAGTCCCTTTTATTATTAAAAATCGGCTAAGAACGTACGAGAAATTTCGTGTTAGTATATTGATAAAAAGATAAATTTTTTTCGAAAAATAAAACTTTGTTTCAAATGAAAGTTATAGCCAATCTATCACAGCAACAACTGGGTGGTAGCCCTCTCCCATAGCGAAAGATTAACAATTAGAAAAAATATATATACACAGTGGAACAGAAAAGTGAAAGCGTAGAACTAGTCTGTCATAAACTTCTTTAGGTTGTTGAATTTGCCGCCAATGAATTTTTTTCAAAAAGTATGCGTTGTAACAAAATAATGCAATGATTTCCTCTATAATATTAATGCGTTTTAAGAGGATACCCATTATAAGATGTAGTATGAAAGCTCATGATTCTTTAAAAACGCTGATTTTTCTTAAAAATGACTCTTTTGAGTAATACAATAATACCCAAATTCGTTAGACATATTTCTGTAAAACTTGGAATATAAAGTTTTTAAAATCTAGCCAAAGAGAAAAAAGACTGTAAAGAAATAAATAAAATACATTTGGCTTACACTCATAGTAAACAGAATATAACTTAGTACGACAGACCTTTTTAATCTATTCTTCCATATACAGGGTGACAAGAAATAACTTGGACGAAGTTTCAAACCAAATATCTGTAACTACCAATATCGCAAACTCATTTTGGAAGATGTTGTCTTACCTTGGTCGCAAAAGTTCTTTGGAAACAAAAGATGGTCCTTCCAACAGGATTCCGCACCTGCACACAGAGCTAAAGGCACTCAAGATTGGTGCAAGACATATTTTTCTGACTTCATTGGAGCTCAAGAAGGGTCACTCTATTCCCCATATTTGAACTCAACGGATTATTCTGTTTGGTCCATCTTGGAGACAAGGGAGTGTGCTAAACCTCATAAAACTTTGGCATCCCTAAAGGAATTCTTATGCAAGGAATGGGATAAAATATCAGTAAGTGAATTGCGGCCCATAGTCGAAAATTTTGTGACACGTTTAAAGCTCTGTATTAAAGCTAAAGGTAGCCACTTTGAAAATTTGTAAATTTAATAGACAAAATAATGTATTCATATTTATTGAAGTTTGGTCGTAATATTTTCATTAGCATTAAAGTTATAATGTATCATGTGTGTCCAAGTTATTTCTTGTCACCCTGTAAAAGCATGCAGTAACTGTGTTTCATTCCCTAACATATTAACTATATTCATATCTTAAGGTTACTTTGGTATAGCTTTAACATAGAAGCCCCTTAGACATCTTTATATTTATGTTGTCATTTTCACGATGAATTAAAATGGGTATCGCAATTGCGTAAGTAAAGAACGGGAAACGACCATGCTATTTCGGTGGCAAACTTCAAATTTCGAATATTTGTTGGTTATATTCATAAGATATAGCCAACAAATATTCAGACGCTATTATCAATACATATCCAGAAGAAATAGTCAACAAATATTCAGACGTTATTATCAATACATATCCAGAAGAAACAGTCAACAAATATTCAGAAGACATCATTAGTAACATATTCAGAAGATATCGCCAACAAATATTTAGAAGGAATCATCAAAATATATATCCAGAAGATATAGCTAACAATTATTCAGAAGTCAACATCAATACTTATATATCAACCACAAATATTCAGAAGCCATGGTCAATACTTATTCAGAAGATATTGCCAACAAATATTCAGAAGCCATCCAATTTATGAATGATGATTGTCTAGAATATTGAAATCAGCAATCGAATTTACATAGAATCAAGGATGAATTTCTGACTTATCGATAGGTTTTAAAAAATCTAAAAGTTTTTACAGATTTGACATAATATTTTAAGATAGTTTACGAAATTGAATGGTAAAATTGAATATTGGCGGGCAAATTCTTGGCAAATTCAAGGTGCAATACAATAAATGGCAAAAGATCAAAATCGCTGTCTGAAAGAAATAGTCCTGTCGTACTAATAAATCATAGTATAACTTTAATTTTAATTTTAGGATTTTTAGGTTTTTATTTAATTTTTCGATTACTCTAATTTGTATGTTCAAGTACTTTAGTAAAGGAAAGTATTACAAAGTACTACCTTGGCTAAGAATTTACCTCACGGACGTGACAGTTGTACATGCCAGAAAACGGTAACAAATACACTAACCTATTCTTTCTGATAATTGCTAATTTAGCTAGTTAGCAAACAATTTGGGAATATGTAAAAGATTTTACAAATTGAACATATAAAAATTTTTTATTAGTAAAATTTATTTATTTATTATTTATTTGGTATAGCTTTAGCTTAGGAGCCGCTTGGCGACTTCTAAATTTTTATTGGCATTTCGGTGAAGAATTAAAATGGCTACGGCAATTGCATAAGTAAAGACCTTGGCGAGAAATGTCCCAGCTAATTCGGTGCCAAACTTCAAATTTCGGGAAGTGGTTCTATATTGAAGCCGTTGAATTTCTTAAGCATGATTTTTCTCAATTTTATTTTATATATTAAATAAAATGTTTGTACAATCTTTCTTTCTTAGCTTTTTTCTTTTCATTTTTTTCTTCTGCCTGTCTTTCTTTTACTTTCTCTTCTTTCTTTCTTTCATTTATTTATTTATTTTTGACATAAAAAGAAATATATTCACATATTTATTTATTTATTTTTGGCTTTTTCTTTTTCTTTTTCTTTTTCTTTCTTTTTTTTTTTTTTTTTTTTTTTTTTTAATAATTTTAAAGTTATAATGGAGTTTTGGTTTTTCTTAATATTTTTTTAATCAATTATCCGATTGAACTAAAAAGTACATTTTGTCCTTATTAAAAAGTTTACCAGTTTTTGAAAAATTATAATAATCCAGATAGATCCAATGACAAACTTTCAGCTTTGTATATTTTAAATAAAAACAAAAAATGTTTGCACGTTCAAAGCGGAAACGAAAAAAAGGGTGACCACGGAAAATTGGTGTCCAAAAGTAACAGTACCCTGTCAGAAAATCGCTGTCCGAAATAAACAAACCCTGTCGTACTAAAAAAAATATATATCCTTATCTATTTGTTTAATTATTTTTTATATTGAAATTTGCCTGAAGAGCGTCATCTTTGCTTTGAAAAATATAAGTCTACAAATTTCTTTTTAATATTTTTATTTTTACAATGGTTTCTTTCTTTTTTAATTTTTAATTAATTAATTAATTAATTATATGTATATAAACATTTTTTTGTTAACAAAACAAGTTTTTTGTTTGTTTGTTAATTTTATTTTATCTTTTTTTTTTTTTTTTTCGATTTGTTATACTATTAATTTATTATATATATATATATATATATATTTACTTATTTATTAAAAAAAAAAAAAAAAGATGGATTAAATTTGCCTTTATAATTGCACTCTATTAAATGCTGCATAAAAATCGGTAAACTATTTTAAAAACTTCTTATTAATTTTGGTAACATAATATATTTTTGGACATCTTTCTGTGTAGGTTATTAATGTTATAGAAATATTCTACTAAACAAAATTAAAAATTTAAAGAATTTTTTAATTAAGCATTTTTTATTGATTCAGATCACAATTTAAGTAATTTATATTTATTTTCCTTTTTTTTTTTTTTTTTTTTTTTTTTTTTCTTGCGAAAGATTTCCTATTTTGTTCAACTTTTCATCTTCACTTTTGTTGTTTTTGTATACCAAACTACGTAATGAATATATATAAAGTTAGACGAAACGAAGCAGAGATCTTTTTTTTATATATATAACGTTGTTGTTATTTTCCAAAAAACTATCATTAAAATGAAAGAAAAATATTTAATTCCATTAAGCAGTTTATCTAATGATAAATAATAAATTTTATCACTAAAACTGAAATAATTATAATTAAGCCCCATTCTACAATAAGAAAAAATGTTGGAAAATCAGTGATAATTAAAATAATATCTGAGATAATTTATTAACAAAAAAGGAAATAATTATTTACTATATGATAAATTTTTACTACTGAATTATAAAAATTTTTAATACCATTTCTGTATTTAATGATATGAAAGTATTTAATTCAGATCATAAAAATAATGAGTATCGTGAGGGTAGTTGTAATTGTGATTAGTATTAAAACATATTATGCTTTAAATAACTTAAATACAAACTTCATTCGGAATAATTAAGTGTTTTATAAAAGGGGGAGTTAAAAAAGGGGTAAAAATGCATACATTTCTCTATAGTATTATCATATTGTTATTATCACCATTATGGTAGATGATATATTATAAACGAACTGAGTTATTAGTTGCATTTGCGTAAATTACTTATTGCGTTTTGATAAATTAATACTACAATTTTAATGATAATAATAATATTAATACATTCAGTTCAATAAGTAAATTTAAAATTTAATAAAAAATGTAATTCTATACTAAGAAGGAAAATTTTGTAAATGCTGATATGAAAATTCTTATGACATGAGTATCTTCTAGTATGAAAAAAAATTCTAATTACCTTTAATTTTTAGTTTTTAACTCCATTTTCGTTTACTATCATAATTTAACGTTTAAGCTTTATAAATTTTTAGATGTCAGTTTGAAATTTCAAACAATTATCACTAAAATTAAAAACAAAGATATATTATTTAACGATACCACCAATTGAATATTTTGTAAAAATTATTTATAAAAGTATTTAAACAATTGTGAACAGCTGAATCGTTTCTTACTAATATCTGAGAATAATTTGATTTGATAAATTTATTATAGAGATTAGGAATAGAGACTGGAAAATAGAGATTGGGAAAAAATTGCCCAGACAATGGCATATATATAGTGATATACTTTTAGGAATTAATTATAAGGAAATAAACACGCTGAGGATACATGATGATACATTTTGTGAAATTGATTCTTAAAAATTAAAGATGGGTATAAATAGCTGAACTAGAGGTATATAATAATGTGTTTTAAAGAATTTATTATCTGAAAGAAACATGAATTTAAATCACTGAGCTGAAGATAAATGATGATGTATTTTTAGAAATTAATTACCAAGAAATAAGGATATAAATCCTTGAGATAGTGACACGCGATAATATATTTTGAAAAATTATGTATTAGAAAATAGAGATAGTCTAGCTAAAGATAGAGAGAAATATATTATAATAAATTTTGAGTTATTAATTATTAAAATATGAAGGTGGAATTAAATCGTTGGTCTAAACCCAAATTATTTGTTATTAGGTCTTGTTTATTAGTTACTAAATACTAATAGCAGTTAATAGTATTAACTGCTGAGTTAATAGTATTAACTATTAGCTTAACAGGGCCTGATTATCGCACGTGCACCCGGGGCTCGTGCCCTGGGCACAAAATTTCTGATGGACACAAAATTTTACTAATGGTTATAAATATCTGATCTAAATCCCCTAGTTTTTTTTTTTTTTTTTTTTTTTTTTTTTCGTTTTCTAATTAAACTGTGTTTTATTTTTATAAATAAAATTTTTAAATAAAACCTTGATTGATACAGTACATAAGATCATTTGAAATACATGAAATTGTACAATTAACGTGCGGTGAAGCATCGATAATCCGGAAACCTATAATCCTGCAGCACCTATATTTGGCTGAGTGAAGTAATTTTATTAAAGCTAAAAACAGAAACAGATAATTTTTTTGTTCAAGTACTTTTTCCAGCCAGTCTGCTTCGATTGCTATAAATCATAGTATAATAATAGGAGCCTTTTATTTTTTTTTGGGGGGGGGAGGGGGGCACTAAAAATCGAATGTGCCCTGGGCACAAAATTTTGTTATTCGGGCCCTGGTTAATACTAATAAAATGCAGAAAGAATAATTTGGATTAACGATACGTTACAAACAGACATATGATACATAAATTTACATAACGGAAAAATAAATAAATAAATAAAATAAGAATTATCAGTGTCATTCTGTCTTCAGAACACATATACCTCGTATTTTAGATATAAAAGAAATATCTTATTTTATCTATAAAATTAAAAATATAACAACTATTTTACATTAAAAATAATTATGGAAATCATAATTATTCTGCCGTTTAATATTCTAGATATATAAATAAGTATATATTTTGTTGTATAATAGTCTATATATTGTACTCTATTTTTTATATTATCTATTCTCTGTGATTCAGTATACATAAAAATTATATATATAATATTTTAATTGAAAATTTAATTTACCGAATATTTTTAAAGATGTTTAAAGAGATTTAATTTATCTTAATTAATATGTAATAAAACTAATTAATTCAAGAATCGTGTAACATCCATATAAAAATTCCCTTTCTACATTTCACACAGCTATTATCTAACATAACATGTAATCAATTTCAATTCAGATGTAATTTAATAATTTAAGATAAGTCATCTGGAATTCTAAAAGAAGAAGAAGAGAAAAAAAAAAAAAAAAAAAAAAAAAAATACATATTTTAATTCTTTTACATCATCTAATATCTTACTTATAAAATAGACGCACTATCTGATGTACTCCATTTCTGATGTAATTTAATAATTTAAGACAAGAATCGTTATACTTTTAAATAAAAATATAATTTCAATTCTACAATGCTTATATATCTCAAACCTTTGAAACACAAAATATGGTTTTCTCCATTTTTATCGCCACTGATCACAAAAAAAAGAAGAAATCTCTCATTGTATGGTAATTCAAAACCAATAAAAAAAAAAAAAAAAAAAAAAATGCGTATGCCCTTCAGTAAATGTTCGTAAATTTTCATAGACCTGCCAAGCGTTTAATGCTTCGCGTAGCTTCCTGCGAGATAATTTTTTCTTTTTTTCTGTGCAATAATTTGAGGCACACGTGACGAGTGACATTTTATTATGTGCAAATTGACTTAGGGCCCGCACTTCCATACATTTCGGGTGTCAAGTGTCTCCAAGCAAATAGGTAATCTGATATCGACCCCCTTAGGGACAGATCAGGTGTTTGATGGGAGGAAGTCGAAGTGACGTCATAGAAAACAGTCAGGAAATAGGTAGAGTCGAGTTTCGTCGGTAAGGTGCATTTAAGATATGGTGATTACATCACGGACTTTTGATATATTTTCAGGGATAATGGAAGATCGGTAAGCTAAAGGGTTAGACTGAACTTGGCTGACTCATGGAAGATTTAAATAATAGGCAAAGTTGTGAAATACGGAACTGAGTTAGGTTAAAAGTTAACAGGATAAATTTTACTTAATGTTATTAGTTATTCTTTCGCTAGAAATTAATTTTTTTCTCATGTTTAATTTTCTTTAAATTATTAATATAATGATGCGTTTGTCTTTTATGCCTCTGTTTCTTTTATATTATTATTATTTTTTTATAATCTGTACTCATAAAAGAAAGTGTTTGTTTGTCTATGTGCGACGTACAGAAAAAAATAAAATAAAAAATAATAATAATGGGGACTGTATATTTCTGATATTTGTTTTTCTTCCAGGTAAAGGAATGCATGTAGTTTTGCAATATACCTTTAGATTTTTGATATTTCTACTGGACTTTTTTT
The DNA here is from genome assembly GCA_963930645.1 of Salticus scenicus. Taxonomy (NCBI): domain Eukaryota; kingdom Metazoa; phylum Arthropoda; class Arachnida; order Araneae; family Salticidae; genus Salticus; species Salticus scenicus. The sequence goes on from OZ005650.1 coordinate 249,105,068, forward strand.
AATCATGTTTTATGAGATTTTTCGCGTCCTTTCCCCAGCAATTTCCTTTGAGGTGTAATATCAAATTAATTGAAAAAAAAAAAAAAAAAAAAAATGCTTACAACATTTTATTTATCTAGTTTTTAACATAAAAAGACACATTTACTTACATGTAAATAAAGAAAAAAGAAATGAAAATTTAAAATTTGTATCATAACGATTTCTGATGAAACTGATATAATCCTAGTAGCTTTAAAATTATCAAATATACCTGCAAATGGTAATAAAAAATAAACGCACATTTCACCTTTCAAATATTTTATTTTGATTTATATATACAATTTCAATCTAACAAATATTCGAATATGTTTTTTCCTTCATTTTATCGACTGAAAATTAAGTGAATGTATATTGTAGTTCATTTAAAATTAATCGTTTTCTAATCAATGTAATGATAGTCAAATAAATAAATTTCTTTTACATTTAATTCTTGGCTATATCTCATTGGTAAAAATTATCCTCAATGTAGCTAATAACTTTTCTTACAGTGTTCATACGGAAGTCTGTCCTAGTTAATATTATTGTTATGATGTTGCGGTCTTGCAATAAACGTTTGATCCTAATTCCTCCATTTGTCTTCCTTTTGTTGCAGGTAGATCATGGCCGATCCATTAGAGGTTTGCACGAAAGAGGAACAACGAGCAGTGATCAGGACTGGTGCAACCATTTTTAAATTTTTCAATCTATTCGTAGATTCTCCGCTGTGGCAAGACACTGTTCTCGTACTGTGCCGAAAGTATTCGATGGATTGTGGCCCCTGATACACCTTCCGACAACAAAAACCGGATCACCACTCGTTGTTCCTCTTTGGTGCAAATCTCTAATGGAAATAGGATCAATCTTTCATTTCAGGACCGCAACATCATAACAATAATATAAACTAGGACAGACTTCCGTATGAACACTGTAAGAAAAGTTATTAGCTACATTGTGGATAATTTTTGACTTACCCTCGTATATCATATTATATTATATTATTCAGTTATTTTGGAAAATTCATTAATATATAGTGAATTAATGTTTAGAGAAGTGGGCAAAGCTAGCTAGTTCGTACTAATAACAAAATTGCACAATTGTTAAAATTTATGGTTATTAATTAAAATCGAAAGGTTTACATTTAAAAAGTTGAAATATATAATAATAACAAATGTATATGTATATATATAACAAAATAAATAAATGTAAATTATTGCCAAAAACTACATTAATTTATCATCATCACGCAATCGAAAATAATTTAATTCAAATTCGTAGTAGTAATAGTCTAACTCGTGTTTCTTTTTTAATTACTAGGGGGAATAAAATTTATTTATTTATTTTATTTTTATTTTTATTTTTATTGTTATTATTATTACTTGTCAGGGTGGTGTTAGAAAGAAATTCGTAATATCTAGATCATTTGGCGTTACAGCTTTAGTGTATGATCCCCTTGGAGAATTTTAAAATTTTCTTACTATTTGGAGATGAATATTTGAGTATAATTGTTTGTTAGGGAAAAAAAAAAGAACATATTTTTTCTAATGCCTATATTTTTTATTACTGCCTTCTTTAGTTGATTCAGGACAATATAAAATATTGTATATATTTCTATTGTACAGCTAGGTTTAAAATAACGCTTGCAGCAGTAAATATGCAACTTTTTAAAGTGAATTTTTTCTACACTGTGATATAGTCAGACAAATTGAAAATAAATAACTTATGCGAATACTGTAAATATTGTAAGCATTCGATTATTATTATTATTATTATCATCATTATTTATGCACTATTTTATTTTATCCATACATTTAATGCATAGCTAGAGTTACAATAGTTATCGTGGTCACGGAAATGAAGTTATTGGGGAAAAACGGCCGAGCTACTTCAGCTCCAAATTTTAGAAGTCTCTAAATTGGTCATACTAAAAATACTTCCATTTGGCCACCCTTTAAATATCTTTTGTGTTTAAAAAAATTAAAACTTTATGTAAAATAATCTAAGTTTTTTTTATTATAAATTCCAGTTTAAAAGTCTCTGGACTTAACTTAAAAACACTATAAAAATAGTTGTTTAACATAATCATGATATTCATTGCTAAATCTTTTTTTTTTTTTTTTTTTTTACTGACACTCATATAAAATAAAATATAAACTATAGTGTAACCACGTTTCTTACGCTTAGAAGTGAGGACAAGTCCAAAGGCTAGGAGGGGTGCCAAGTATACCAACAGGTTGGGATTTAGTAAACATCCAGTCATTCAGCGTTCCCTTATAGCCTATTTTCTCTCAACAACAAGAGTTACACTATGTAACAAAAAAAATTTTTTTTTGTTTGTTTAAGTGATTTTTTTGCTTTTATCTAATGAATTAGGTCATAAATATAATATAATGAGTGTTCTTTCCTGCTCCTAAACGTTTTTTAGTGTATAGTGGCCGGTTATTGAAATCTAGTAGAACATAATAATAAGTGTATTACCATTTATAGATATAACTGTAATTTTCATCTGCATATGAAATAATTGATATTAAGATGACAAATTCTTTTTTCTTTTTGCAATTTAGGTTGATAATTAAGTGATGGCGTATAACCGCAGCTGTAAACATGATCCAGACAGTTTTTGTTATGTGTGTGGTGTCTTCCTGAGCACCACACCTTAAATTCCTTATATATATTCCTTAAAATTATACTGTTAAAAATCTTTTATGCACACTCTTACCTAACTGTACCATGAAAAATAAAGGCATTATTTGAAAATTTGAAAAATCGATGTAATCTCTTAAAAAACGATTAGCCAGACATCAGTTAGTGTTTTTCTTCAGTTTTGAGTCCTAACCAATGAGAAACAGCAAAAAAATTAACTTAAACAAAATCTTGTTACACAGTGATCAGTCCTATTTTATCAGTGGGCTTGTTGAATCCACACTTCCAGAGGCTCCCAAGCTCGCAAGAAATGTAATTAAAGCATAATTTTTATTTCATCTGGATTAGATTTTTATTAATATTTAAAAATCTTGGTTATTTTTAAATGTCACTACTCTAATATATATATATATATATATATATATATATATATATATATATATATTTATTTTTATTTTTTCCTTGAGCATCTTAAGGATGTCAGTTTTCAATTTCTTCTTCTTCTTTTTCCTTTTTTTCCCTTCCTCCCTCTCCCCTCTTTTTTTTTTTTTTTTTTTTTTTTTTCTTTTTTACATTTAATTTTCCAAAAGTAGAAAAAAAATATCTGCAGACAATGAATTATAATCCTAAATTCATTTTGTCATTGAGAATATCTAAAATAAGCTTTTTATTTATTTACAGACGATAAATTTTTGTGTTACCAACATTATCACTGACATACTCTGTTTTTTTTTTTTTTTTTTCTTTTTCTTACACCATGAGTAACATTTTATTATTATTATTATTATTATTATTATTATAGATACTACGCCGTCAGAGACAGAAAAATCAACGTAATAAAAGAAACTATTTGGAAATTGGCAAATAGAGTACCTTTATTAACACGAAGTTTTTAATAGATAACTTTCGTTAATTAAGATGATAGACATTTCTAACTAAGATAAACATGTTCCTTGAAGTATATGGCAAACATTGGTCCTTTTGCGACCTTGAGAACCCTCTTGTTCGCGGGGAAATGCGGTCACAGACAAAAAAAAAAAAAAAAAAAAAAAATCGGACAGCCTCTGTAGTAATTTTTTTTTAATATATAAGGAAAGGACATATTTACAAGCAAACGTTCCATCAATCAACCTATTCAATTCCCGAGTGGCAAAAGATTTACCTGCTTTCTATAGCGACGCATGTTAAACTTAATGAACATTACTCGAAAATTCTATATATTGTTAAATTCCTTTCCCTGCGAAAATATCAAATATCTAAATGTGTAAAAACTTTTTCAAATAAATTTCAGTGTAATGCCATAATCAAATTTCTATTAATAATTCTATAAATGCAATGATTATGCATCATAATTTTTACAATCATTATTACGCCAAATTCAGAGTATATTCAGATTTATTTACTGTCTGTTACAAGAGTATAAGACCATAAAATATTTTGCTATTTAGGTAATATAAGAAAATTTTCAATCAAAATTAGAGACATTGAAATCAGTACATCAATGTTTTAGCAAAATGTTGCAAGTTAAATAAATGGAATTACTTCAAATAAATAAATAGAATAAAATAAACATTACTGAAACAAAGAAAAAAAAAGGTCAAAATTAACTGTTGCAAAAATTATAATATATATATATATATAAATTATAATTATATGTAGAAAAAGATTGTTTGTGGAAAATTAATAAGTTTCTTACATTTCTCTGAATAACAGGAAATACACGATTTGGCATCGAAGTCATTAATTTTAACGAAAGCTTCGGGAATATTTTCTTATTTCTCCATATTGGTCACTTCTAATACATACGTTGAATGATATTGTTTGTCATTTTAATACACTTGGACAAATAAACCGACGGTTTTTCTATGGGGTTTAGGTTAGGGCTCCGACTCGGCCAAGGTATAACATCAACATTTTTTTTCTTTTAAGCTACTCTTTTCTTAACTTAAATATATGATTGGGAGCTTTACCTTGTTGAAACTTCTATTTTTCACTCACAAATTGTGGTCCAAAAAATAATAGACTTTGAAATGACATCCGAGCTCATTTTCCCATCAGCTCTTTGTAGATTACATATTGGCTATAAAAAAGAGTCCCACACCATAATGAAACCGTCTTCCTTCTAGATATTGCCATGTGGACCATGTAAACTATTTTTCTTGTGTGATAAAACTATATCTTTCCATATAAAATTGCATGAGATTATTTGCCCACTGAAGACGAGTAACTTTATGAAATTTCTCGTAATAGTCGTTTTTCTCTTAATTTGCTACGAATAATACGAACGCCTTAACTGCGTCGAGCGTATATATACGTTTTTCCGAAGTACGGTCCTTTGTATTATACTGTTACCAGTGAAATACTGACACGGTTTGACAATACTATAAGATAAAGTGATCTTAGCAATGTTTTCGAAAGATTTACCCATTTCAGAGTTGAGTGACAATGGTTGCACTTTGAAGCTAATCTCATATATTTTCCTCGACGGCGTTAACAACACCAGCACTTAATTTCGAACTTCGCTGAGCAGCTGCGTAAAAATCTTTTTTAGTTACGTACTGCGCTATTTTTCCAGAGTTGCCAACTTCCTTAATTTATTCCGGAGCATTTTTAGTCCCTCTTTTTTTATACCACTATTTTTGTAAGAGTATTTTTTTCTTTTTTTATCGTAGAATTATATTAGAGAAAAATACCCTACAAATTAAGTGGTGTGAAATGAAGGTTGGATTAAAAGTACTCCGAAATAAATTAAGGAACTTAGCAGTTCTGTTTTACGAGGCGACTACTTTTTTTTTTTTTCTTTCGTAGATTGCTTGACAATTTACTTATTATCACAACCTGATAACTTCTTTTTCGACTAGATCGTTTATTCGTTTCATACTATTGTTTTTTACGTAAAACTTTCGGAATAGCAATTTTAGAACAATTAAGAATCTTACTTATTTTATATTCAAATTTTTCTTTTCATTTGCAGATTCACAGTCTTCTCACTTTTATTTCGGATAGGTAGGTCGCTTCTACGATTTTTCAGAGAGCTTACTTCGGCATTTTATAAAAATCACACGTTATTTAGAATTTTTGCATTTTCTTCTTCTTTTTATACTTTAAAAGTTCGTTCAGTTGCAGTTAAATTCTGAGCTCAAAACTAAAATCGTATTGTTTATTAAAAATATAAGAGTGATCTTATATTTATGAAACACCGGTTTTCCGTTCAAAACCATTTAGCATAAAGAAAAAGTACATATATATATTTTTTTTTTCCCTTGAGCTAAATAAACATTGTGTAATATCTTCTTTTTATGCATATACTTTTAAATTCAAATTAATATTTTCTTTCTTGAAAAAATATGGAGTTTTTAGTGGTCTTATAATTTTGTAACAGATCGTAATAGAAGTAACTAAAATTATAAGTTTTACAAGAGTATATTAGTTAGAAGTTAATGATAAAAAGGGATATGATAATAAGTGATATTTTAAAAGTTTAATAATGAAATTTAATGAACTAATTATTCATTTAAAATAAATTAATTAATAACATAAAAAAAGAATAAAAGGAAAAGTAATTAATTAATAATTTTTATACATAAAATATTTAATAATTGAATTATAATTTACAAATTAAAACTTTAAATCTTCTTTATAAAATGAATTTAATAAAAATGATAAATATTAAATAATTATAATTAATAAACTTTTTAACCAATAAGTAATTAATAACCTTTTAAGCTAGTATTTTTTTTTCTTTTAATTTTTTTCTTCTTATCTTCCATTTGTTATTATTATTATTCACCGTTTTGGTATGTACTTGAAAGCTATAAGCAGATTTGAATTATTAAATGATTATGAACTACATTATTAGTAAAATATTAAATAATACAATAATAAAATACCAGATAAAGTAATTAAAATATATATATATATATAAAAGAATATTTTAAATCTTTATTATAAACTGCATTGAATAAAAAAGAAAATAAATAATAAATAACCAAAATGTTAATAAATGATAAACAATATTTTATAATAAATAATTGTAATTAGTAAATTAAAATGCAATTTTTTATTTATTCCCATTCGCGTTTTTTTTTTTTTTTGTATGTATGTAATTAAAAACTAAAAGCTAATTTAATTAGTACATACTAAATGATCACGACTATATTATTGATTTCATATCAAATAATAAAAATAAGCAAATGCGTATAACTCTATAAACAGTCAATTATTATTTGTAATTGCTCTGCACACGTATGAATTTCCTACATTTTGTAGCTATAAAGAAATATATTTCTATATTTTAAGTGTTCCAAAAATGTCAGATTATATATATATATGTGTGTGTGTGAGTGTTTGTTCAGAAAAAAACGAAAAAAAAAAAAAAAAAGAAAATCAAAAATTTAATATTAACAAAAGCTTTTATTTAGCTTTCTTTCCATGCTTAAGTATTAATAGCAATACGAATGCTTTCCCATGTCTTAACCCATAACTTGATTACCCCTTGATAACCCTTTCCTTATACAGAAAGCATGTTATTTTAAGAAATGCAGCCTCAAAATAAAGGAATGTCTTAATTATAAATCATCTAAAAAGTATGTATGAATAAAAAATATTTATGATTAATTTAAGGGCATTAAGTAAATGATTTAATCCATAAATGTTAAAATAAAATAAAACTCTGTTAATTATTGCTATAATTACAGAAATGACACTTATATATTATGCATACTGGAAGCTGAAATATTTTTTTATATATAAAATTCTAAAATATAAAACTTTTTAATATATGTTTAAAGGAATCCTTCTTATCTACACTGAGAAATATACTGTTTTTATGTAAACCAAACATACCAACATTTTAATTTATTTTCAAGTACTGTTAGCACCCGCCCTTTTTTCACATCATTTTTTAAAGGTATTTTTCTTCTTATTTATTCGTAATTACACACTTAATAAAATTTAACAACAAATAAATTGGTGTGGAAAAAAAATTGGATACAAAGAGTGCTCCGGAATAAATTAAAACTTTGTCTGGCCGGCATTAACAACGTTAGCGCTGTGTGTTCATTTGAGGACAGCTAATAAAATGGCAAGTATATTTTTTGGTGGATACTTGGAATGATTTCTGCATTTTAGTGACAGTTTATAGCGTCACTCTAAATGATCCCTGAAAGTTTTATGTGCCTACCATTAATTATTATTTAAAAATTTGGATAGTCATTTTATGATTTTTCGTTCGTCGCACATATATTTGCTTTTTGCGTAGGTATACTAACTTAAATGAAGGTGAATTAATACTTATAATACTTTACTTTCGAAATCTTTGTCAACATATAATAAGAAATTAATCTGTTATCTCAAGGTTTTTCAAATTTGAAGTTTCCTAGATAGAACACTAAACGTCAAAAAATGAGGATAGGCTTTAAATTTAAAACTGTCAGAAGAATTATTTAAGTTTCTACATTTTACTGTCAGTTGTCTATATTAATTTCGAAGTGAAATAATCAGCTAATAATATTTTGCAAAATTAATTCGGGCGTTAACGGGTTAAATAAATATTTGCAAGTATTTTTTATCGACAGAACAAAAATTGACAATTATATATATATATATATATATATATATATATATATATATATATATATATATATATATATATATATGTGGGTGTGTATTTTAAACAAGAAATACAACTTTCACAGACATGTGTTTGAGAATATTTTATATTGCGTCATTAAATTAAAATTAATATTCTAATATTTAAGGGTCAACATTTAATTTGTAGGATATTTTAAATAGATGTATGTAATAATTGTTGTGGAATAAAATTTTTGAATATTTGTTTAGAAATTAGATTACCTTTCCTGTGAATACAGAGTGTTTTGAAATATTTTTAAATAAAAGTTTAATGAAGTTTAATTTAGCGTAGACAGAAATAGTTTTTCATTATATTTTTAATACTAACTTTCATAATATTTAATATTTGACACAGAATCTTATTTTTAAGAATAAAAAATTTATTAATAAACGACTGTTTAGATAAAAGGATTAAAAATTAATAACTAATTAGGAAAATTTGCAGAATTTATGATTTTTTTTTATTAATGGGTATTTATAATAAAATTGTTGTAAAAGAATTGTTAGTTTTTATGAAAACACAAAATCATTTTCGGTAAAATATCATCCTTGCATGAAAAAGAAATATATATATATATATATATTACTACATTAGCATAGGTGCCAAGTCTCCCGTTTTTCAAGGGAGACTTCAAACCGGAAAATCTTTATAGCTGTTTTCGGTAAAATTAATCGTCGAAAATATATATAACATATTCCATTTAAAAATACTGGTGTTAATTCTGATTTAAAAGTTTAAAATGTTGGCAGCTCTGCATTAGTTAAAAAAGAAAAAAAAAGAAAAAAAAAACTATCAAATCAACTAAAATAACTGCATCATTAACTAATAATAATAAGAAAAAAATCAAATGTCAAAGTGATGTATTATTACGCTGAAATGCTAATTTGTCTAACTATCTATCTGCCTTATAATAAAGAAAAAATATTTTAATTAATCTCATTAGAAAAAAAATATATATAATATTACAGTTACAAACAAAAATGTTTGTGAAAAGACTGTAGACGTGGATACAAAGCAAATAAAAAAATATAAAGCATTTTTTTTTTTTTTTTTACACTCAATTGTTTCATTTTTGTCACACTTTTTGTATCTCACGAACTAATGGACATAATTCAACATAGGTTTATATTTGGTTGGATTTTAATTAGTTTTTGGTGCAAGTTTGAATGCACCGTCATAACGTTCTTTCAAAATTTTTAATAAGGCAACGTAGGACAAAATTTCATATAAGTGTACCCAATGAGGATTACTTTTAACGAAAGATTCTGAAATTAATACATTTATTTATTTATTATAGTAATAGTGAACCAGGACAAAAATTTGTACACGTAGGATAATCACTTTCCCCCCTCAGGGAAATAATTCCCATCGAGAGGTGAAATTTTGAAACTAAGTATTTTTCAAAAGACCAATAACTTTAAAATGAATGATTAAAACATAGATCTGAGATAATTTGAAATAAAATTATTGGTTTCCTTTCATTTTTCACAAGAGAAAGAAGTGGGAAAAAAAAAGAGTACATTTCTTAAGATATTGCTGTAGAATACAAAATTGGTTTTCTTTCAACATTTAGTGTTTTATTCTGTAATTTTCATAGATGAAAAAAAATAGTCTTCACTCATCATTGAAATAAGTTTGATGAATAATAAACTTAATAAATAATTTGCACCGTGGTAATTTATATAAGAATGTATAGAAGAAAGTCTTGCAATGACCACAACATACTAGTTTATAGTCGGCAGCAAAATATTTGAAGCTTTAGTAATAATTCGTACCCTAAAGATATACACCTAATACTATTTTATTAAGAAAATATTTGTCGAAATGTGATCTTAGTCTTATGCTGTTTATAAAAAATCCATTTTCGGCAAGCTTAAAGGCAAAGGTAGATTCCTTTACGTTAACGTTACAAAAGTAAAAAAAAAAAATATTACATATGCATTAAGACATACTTAGTCAATGGCTTTATTCACACACATTGGATTATTTGAGTTGTGATTCTATTTTTAAGAAATTTAATTATCAACTACTATTATTCATCCTACTTAAAATTTTAGGCTAGATTTATTGGTCAGTAAATGTTTCAATATTATAAAATCCAAGCTCATAATCATTCAACAAATAAAAGCCATAAAGATATACAATTTGGTTACAAAACTAACGACTTAGCAATGCAATTTGTGATTTGGAGGCAAAATTTGCTAGTTGTTGACGAAATTAGTTATTTGGGGACAAAATTTGGCGAGCTTGGCGATGAAAAATGGCAGCTTTGGCATCATTATATTTTCTTCCCACCGAAAAACCTCATATCTCTTCACAGACCAATATCTTGTTTCCACAAGATAAAAAGTCAAAGGAAGCTGTAACGTATTACTCTCAATTTCAATCGTAAATTTAAATTCTTGCGTAAACCGGTGTTCTAAACTATTCACCACAAGCGATATTTTTACCAAGACTAACGTATTATTTTAATTTTATATTTTTAAATGATTAATTAAAGCTGTTACTATGGTTTTTACATTTTCAGCTATCTTTTTTATTATTGTTTGCACGTGACGTAAGCATCAGATTATAAATTTAAGCAATAAAAGCTAAAGAAAAAGTCGGCTTCATTACAATTGACGAAAAATCACTTTTTAACTTGTAACTTTTAAGTAATTGAAGTTATCGAAAAAGTTTAAATACAAAAATTGTTCTTTAGAGTAAGGCGGTAATTCGCCTGATTTGAAGTATTTTCCTATTTTCAATATTAAAGAAATTATGGGCAAAGGAAATTTTCCACCTCCTTTGAGCTGGATACCCTATCTACGAACTCGACTGAGATTTTTAATGTCCTGACAACATATCCCCAGCTGGTTAATTTTAAATAAAATTTACTCCAGTTATTGAGTTCACAACTTAACATGGGAAAAAGCGTTATATATATATATATATATATATATATATATGTATATATATATAAACTTTTGAACGGAGGGTAGTTTTGGGTTCTAAGTATCATGATCGGTGAAGATATGAAGAAATTTTCCAGAAGTCGTGTCGAACCATTGCAATAGGTAGATCTCCTATAAGGAATCTACATAAAAAGTAAGTTGATGATAAAAATTAGCGATCAAAATACGAAAAAAATATGAAAAATGAAAAATATGCTGGTGTGCTTCAATAACTTTGCTGTCGACTGTACCTTGTTTTCAGACAGTTAATAAATTTAGCGAATAAAGAAAAAACAGATTAAGTTAACGCCACACACAACATTACATTTTACAGTTTTCTGTATATGGGCATGAGTGTAATATTAAATGTGTATGTATCATCTATACTATACACCAATAAGTAATTGAACACTTTCGAATTTAGACGTTTTATCAAATATGTATAAAACTTCTCAAGGAATTATCGCAGTATATTGGAATCAGATTGCAAAAATGCTAAGTATCTTACGAAATATGGGCCTTTTTCACTAAATAATCCTTTACAACGCATGCGCAAGCTTTTCAAAAAAATTATTTGCACAATTTAATAGCCGAAAGTATTGAGCTACTTACATAAAAGCTCCCCTCCCCAAAAAAAAAAAATATATATATATATATATATATATATATATCGTGCAAATTCAAAAAGTTATGAGAGATAGAATGAACAGAAATTCTATTTCTCGTAAAATAAAAGCCAAACTAAAAGGGGTTTTATTCACATTTTTTTTATTTCAATTTAATTTTAATACAGTGTTTGCTGATTGAAAGTAAATATTGATAAAACCTCCTATCATCTTTCGATTTATTTCAGAGGAACTAAAATTCTCTTTATTCTATAATTTTTTTTCTCTTTATTCTATAACTTCTATTCTATGAGGCTAAGTATCTGATGTACATTAAAATATTTAAAACAGGATTAAATCAATAAATTGTTGATTTTTTTAACAGTGAATTCAGCAACAGAAATTACGTGCATAACAGTTATAATTCTTTCACATGGACGCAAGAATAAATTTTGATACAATACAGGGCGTTATATTAACACTTTCGCAACCGGTGGCGTAGATTCACGTCATTTGAAAATCTGTAACTCCACCAGTGGGCGTTTCTTTCGTGATTTGTATGTTACTTATTTCTTAAGAATATACCCAATATTCAAATTTGTACAGTCAAATATAATATAGATGCAAATATTTTGATTAGGAAGAATAAAATTATAATGTATATCCATTTGTAATATAAAGGTGAATACAGAAAATTTTGTTCTAAAATATTGTAACTTGGGAGAATAACGCCCATAGACGGACCTTACTGTCAAAGAGACGAAAGCATGCGGTCGCGAAAGTTTTAATAGAGATAAGAACTAAGAAAAAATCCAATGTACAAATATTCACTTCCTTTTTGTTTATTTACGGAAATATTTATTGTTTCAAATCCCCTTAAACGCCTTGTAACTATGTGTTCAGAAAGTCAAGTTTTTTTAAATTAAGTTTCATTTAACCATTTTACTTAATTTTTTTAAATCTCATAATCAAAATTGTTTTTTATTTGCTTTTATTAATGTTTTTTGTATAAAGTAATTAAAAAAAAAAAAAAAAAAGATACATGTTTTTAACATAAAACAAATTTTGTATTTTAAAGTTTGTTGAACTCGTTGATTTTACATTTTTTAAAAATCGTATTCCGCAAGTTCCTTTGCGAATTTTCGTTGAAGATTTACGCGAAAAACATATATATATATATTATTATGTATTTAATTAAAATCGCTAAACACACATTAAAATCTGTTTCTTCAAATGTGTTAATCAAGAGATGGACAGATAGAAATCTGTAAATTAATCGACGGATAATAAATAAACAAAAAATGATATATACTTAATATTTATATTTGAGTCAATAGGCAATACTATTGTAGGTATTTCTTAATAAATAAAAATAAAAATTTACTTAATCGCGTGAAGTATGTCTCAATTCAATGGAATTCGCGAACATCTGTATATGACATAAATGGATCAAACTTCATTTTCTAGATTAAAAGAAGAAATATAAGCGAAGATGAAATTTAATTCATTTCTTCTGCTAACGGACAGTTTTGTTTGTTACATTTTCTTTTCTATCTAGAGTACAGTTTGATACTCAGATGTTTAAACAAGATACATTTTTAATCAGCATATCTGAATAATAAATAGAATAATTTCTTCATACTACGAAACATTCTCCCGCTCAGTTTGAATTAATATTTCATTTCATTGTAGCTTTATTAAGAAAAATCTTTTAGAAAATTAATTTTAAAATTGTTTTATAATTTATTATTGTTTTTAAATTAAAAAGTATACTAAAAGTATTAAATCTAATTAAAAAGTGAGTATTCCCGCATTCATATTTTTCCTCTTTAAAGAAAATTCTAACAGTTGTCGAGAGTTAAATCTTTTAGAAAATTAATTTTAAAATTGTTTTATAATTTATTATTGTTTTTAAATTAAAAAGTATACTAAAAGTATTAAATCTAATTAAAAAGTGAGTATTCTCGCATTGATATTTTTCCTCTTTAAAGAAAATTCTAACAGTTGTCGAGAGTTAACGCCCTCGAAGCTGTTGGACGGAAGGTACTGGGTTCGACTTCAGTTGTCATTTGTCCATTTAACAGTTCGGAATTTTCCATGGTTATATCAAAATCTCTTGAGAATATGACATAGTATCCTTTAGAAAGATCCCCGGGAAAGCATCCCATCCAGGAATATGATCGAGAGTATTGGCCTTAAAACCAACTTTAATAACACTTAGGTAAAACCGTTAAAAAAACCTTATATTACACGATTTGATTTCAATTTACAAACAGATGGCGCTTATCTTTTAAATTCAAATTTGTGATGGTATTTATTTATTTATTTATTTATTTCTGCTTATTAAATTCTTTTATCGAAAATTTAAAGTTTATAATATTATTTATTTATAAAAGGAAAATTATGTTTAATAAACAATCACTTATTTTTAAAGAATCCTTTACAATATTAAACAAGAGGTTTCTTGAATAGTGTTAGGCACGACCATTTCAAAAAGAAAAAAAAATTGTTTTAGACCACTCTTTTAATAAATTCATAAAATTGATGTCAGGTTTGTATTCTATATACAAGGCACACTGTTCAACCGGTGTTCGCTACGAAAATTGGTACATTTATTAATGAGGGCAAAATGTAGGTAATGCTGTATTTTTCCTTTTTCTTTTTGTTCAACCGGATAATTCGTTCAAAAGATATAATAAAAACATAATTTTGCTTAAAAAAAAAAAAAAAAATTGACTAGTCTCATAGACAATGATATATTTGTTTTAAGCATAATGTGTTTTAGTGGTCCACAGTATTTTGTACAAAATATTTATTTCAATCACCGTTGTATGTATTTGTGAAAAATTTCCATTTTTCTTTATAGGAAAGTAGGGTTAAAGTTAATGTTACTTTTCATCCACTGTAATAATAGATTTAAATTTAATTTACTGTAAAACATTCAACTTTTCACTGTTTTAAAATAGCTTTTTCAAATTACTATTTTTGCATTTAATCATTCTTAGAAAAATAAACTTTTTTTTTTTTATATATAAATATATAGTATTTGGTCCTTTGTTTCCTTACATTCTTCAGTCATTGAAACATTATACGTTTATATAATATACATTCAAAATAAATATTTGAATACATTTAAAATTAACAGTAAAAATACGCACAGAATATGCATATAGTATCAAAATATGTAAATTTTGCGGTCAATAATTTACATATAATACGATGTTTTTAAATTATTGCAAAAATAAATATGTGAAATGTCTGGAATAAGATAAAGAAATAGTTTTGTGGATTGAAAATTAAATAGAATGAAATGCGTCGAGAATTGTTTGCTTATACAGTTTTATTTTTTACTTTATTATTTTTTACTTTTATCTTACACCTACAACAGAGAAAGTATTGTTTTGTGTGTCCGATTTTTGAAATGAAGTTTTGCTGTAGTTACACATTTTGAGGTCCTCCCGAAATCAGTCATTTAGCGAATAGTCTATGTGTTTTTGTCTATCATCCACATTAATTAAAAATAAAAATTAGATGAAAGTCCAAATTTGGTATCATAAATCTGATGCAAGGATAATATTTAAAGATATCGAACAGGTTCTTTTATGGGGACGTATAAAAGTATTCAAAAACTTTACGTCTATTGACGAAATTTCTCGTTGGTACAACTTAACATCTTTAGTCTGCACTAAATATAATGAAATGAACATATATGTTTTTTTCATATATACAAAAATATATTTAACTTAAAATATATTATGAAAGCATACAATTATGTTTACAATGCCACATAAATTAATTCAGATATATTAGAGCTACGGTTTCAAATTGTGTCTTTTTTTTTTTTTTTTTTTTTTTCTGTGCTAAGTTTAAGTACATTGTTTGGCACGATTATAATTTTTTCTCAATAGGCAGGACTGTTTAAATTATTTAAGCAATCTTTATCTTTGCACAGTATAGGTTTCAAAGTATAGTGTGATAAAAAATACTTTGAATAAATTAAAATACATTTTTCAGTTTAATGCGGTAGCTCCCACTTTCTGACACAGATATGTATGTCCAATTGAAGTGTTTGTGAAACTTTTTTCAACTTTTTTAAAAGTAAATTACCATTGAGCCGACTTATTTAACGGTAAAATGGTAGTGTTATGTTTATTGTCCGTTCGCTACTCGAGCCGACCGAAGACCGTCGAGTACAGTAATGGTGGCTTACCCAAGTAAAATATGTCGTAGCCGCAATATTCTGTATGTTCTCATCCAAATTATAACTTGGGGGGGGGGGGTCACTGAAACGCGGAGTCAATCCCTCCGTGGAGGATCAAAACTGTGAAGGGATGTCTCCAGACCAGAGGTGGCTTCCAGTCCATCGCCAACTGCCTATAAAGCCACTATTTTGCGGCGTTAAACCCAACTAACACTAATTTTTTAATTAAGAAATCGAAATAGTACTCTGAAAAATACTTTTATCTATCTTCAAATCAGAGAATTGATAATATTTTTAAAAATTCATTCTGGATATAATGTTATTACAGAGGTATATTTTATCTAAGAAGAATTTTGTGAATGCTATTTTATGCGGAATGTATATAGAAATAGTACCTTATAAATATTTTAACATTGGACTCTCAATCAATTACTACAGCAACATGAACTATTAGATAAAATTCGCTGTAAAATTTATTAATTTATTTCTAGTTTAACATACCAGTAATTTCAAAACAAATGTCAACTGAAAATACTATGTAATTTCTCAGTAAAGTTCTAAGGATTTTTATGTTTCACGGTAAAATTAGCCGGAAATTTCGTTAGGACAAAGAAAATTAATGTTTTAATACGGTTATGACTAAAACAAAACAATAATATTAATAAATAATAATAATAAAAATAAATATGCAACAATTTTTTTTTTTTTTTTTTTTTTTTTTTTTTTGTAGGACCACCCCATAAAATGTCGCACTCGTCAAAATATTCTTTTAAAACATAATTTTAAAAAAGTAAACAATAGAATTGTTTTGCGATTTCTGTAGCACAGTACTTTAGTCTCTTATGTTTTATTCTGAGGTAATAACAAAACAACTGTATTAACTAATTTTCCAAAATTATATTTATGGGTGTGTTCTTCTATGGAATGGTTTATATTGAAAATTTAATTTTAATATGATGATAGATATTTTCATAAATTATTAATTTGAAATAAACTGTATTTTAATAAACTATCTACCAATAAGTATTTGGACACATTTGAACTTACAAGGAAACATTCAAAAGGTGCCATCTTCAAAAAAATATTGAAAAAAAATATATGTGATTCTATTCTTCATAAAACACCAGAAAATGAAAAAATTATCGGCTGAAATTAATTACAGCGACCACAAAAAATTATCAAAATTAAGCATATTTGGAGATTTCACACAGCTAGACGATTGATTTGTAGTACTTGGCGGAAAAGCAAAACACGGTTCTGTTCGTACACGGCAATCTCGGTGCTAGCAAACGTATCCCCTAACAGCGCAAAATCGCCAAATATGCTTAATTTTGATAATTTTTTGTGGTCGCTGTAATTAATTTCAGCCGATAATTTTTTCATTTTCTGGTGTTTTATGAAGAGTAGAATCACATATATTTTTTCAATACTTTTTGAAGATGACACCTTTTGAATGTTTCCATGTTAGTCATTTTTTCAAATATCTAGAAAAGTTCTTTAGGAATCATCTTAACACTTTGGTATTGTAAAGAACATGTTATACCTCATATTATTCAGACAAAGTTGTGGCCTGAAAAGGAAAAGGGAATCACTAAAAAATTAAACAAAAATCAAAATGTTTTGGATCACCCTGTAAAAAATAATGCTTTAAATGCGTTTTGGTTGTAGCATATGATTATGAAGATTTTTCTCATTATCTGATTATCTGTATAAAATTTTCTTAAGCTACCACATATATTAACGGAGATATAGCGGTTTCTTTGAAAAATTGCAAAAGAAATTTCCACTTCTTTAATTATAACACGTAAGGAACACCCAGTGTAAAGCCATTTTTAAGAAATGTGTCATTCTATACATAAGACACAGCATACCGTAACCAGAATCCAAAAACCTTAAATATCTTGCGAAATACGAGCATGTTTACTAAATAATTTTGAACTACGCATGCGCAAGCTTCATAAAAAATTCATTTGCATAATGTAATAGCCAGTGGAATTGAGCAACTTTTATGAAAACCCCAAATAAATATTATGTAAATTAAAAACGTTACGAAAGATACAATGAACAGAAATTCAGTTCTCTTAAAATAAAAGCAAAACTATAAGGGGTTTTACTCACATTTTTATTTTGTTTTAATCAATGTCCAATGGTAATACAGTGTTTTCGCTGATTGTAAATAAATATTGATGAAACAGTGTTGCATCTTTCTTTTTTTTCAGACGAACTTAATTTCTGTTCATTCTATCTCTTGTAACGTTTTGCATTTACATGAGATTTATTTGGGATTTTCATAAATGTTGCTCAAAACCTTTGGCTATTAAATTATGAAAATGTTTTTTTTTTTTTTTTTTTTTTTTTAATAAAGCTTGCGCATGTGTAGTTAAAAATTATTTAGTAAAAGTGCTCGTATTTCACAAGATATTTAACGTTTTTGCATTCTGGTTGTTGTATGCTGAGTCTAATATTTAGTATGCCCCATTTCCTATAAAAAGCTTTACACTGGACCTCTTTTTTTTTTTTTTTCAATTTTCTAAAGAAACCGTTTCATCTCCGTAAATATATATATTGGCCTCATAAAATTTTATACAGATAATGAGAAAATCTTCATAATCATATGCTACAGCCAAATCTCATATAAAGCATTACCTTTTACAGGATGATCCAAAAAATTTTGATTTTGATTTAATTTTTTTCTGGTCCCCCTTTCCTTTTCGGGCGTAACTTTTACTACAATGCATGAGGAATAACATGTTCTTTACAATACCAAAGTTTCAAGATGAATCCTAAAGAACTTTTCTAGATATTTGACAAAATGTCTAAATTTGAAAATGTTCAAATAATAATCGGTAGATAATGTAGTAACACCTGTTTTATTTTAATTGAAAAAAAAAAAAAAAAAAAAATGCTGTATTATAAGTGTTGCAACTAAAACTATTTAAAGCAACATTTAAGAGAATTGTCAAGAATAGGAAAAACAAGTGTCATTATTTTCAATAAATTATTTTTATTAAACTAACATGTAATTATATTATATAAATGAGAGTTTCACGAAATTTTGTGCTTGTTAGACACTACAGTTTTATTTTTCTAGATGTTGAATTATTTATATATTTCTGTTAAAATTTTATATGTTCTTCGTAATTCGCATTTGCCAACATTTATTATTTCGGAGATTTAATATTTCTTTTTTTTTTTTTCACCTTATCTTTCTTTATGGAATGCCATAATCGTTATTACGTCATAAAAGGATTGTTATTGAAATAGATGTATGTATATGGTTTAGCAATTATTCAATTAAATTAAAAACGTTAATTAATTATCCCCTCAAGTTTAAATACTGATAATCCATCCTACATAATACACCATACTTCTCCTAAAACTTTATAATACATATCTGAGAAATCGTCCTTTTTAGAATTGTGTTTGTACTGAGTTAGAGGTATCCAATATGTTTTGATACGCTGAATTCAGAAATGCTTCTTTTCTTCCTACCATCTAAGGGCTTTTCACAAAATACGGATGAAGGTCTGAAAAACTGACACAAATCTAAATCAGATACGAAACTCTTTATGTAAAAAATATATTAAAATAGGTTACTGTTTACGCATTGTCTTTTAAATATGTTTCTTTACACCGAAGTTTCCTTTAGAGATTTTTTTTTTTTCTTTTTCTTACGTGCGGCTTGAGTGCCTTCAGGAGGCGAATTCTCTATGCAGTATACAACAATAATCTATTAACATGTTAAAACTGCATAATCTCTGATACCTCCTGTATATATCTTTGATGTGTTCATGAAATAGCTCTCCTTGTTCTTCACTCACATGACCCTTATTTTTCGGACAAAAACATAGATGGGAATAGAAAAGTGCAGCTTTAGGGTTCCATACAAACGGAACGCTTGCAATTTCGATGACGTAAATTTTGCAAGTTTTTTTGCAAATATAGTCAGCAGCAAAAATAACAGAGCACTAGCGAAAATTCCTATGTAAAAAAAGTACACTTAATGCAGATTTGATAAATAAATTCCTGTCGAATCCTGTTCTTAGTCAGTCTAAAAACAAGATTCGACAAGGGTTTACTTAACAAAACAGTGTTAAGTGTGCTTTTTTCACATAGGAATTTTCGCTAGTGCTCGGATACTTTGGCTGCCGACTGCAGTCAGACATTTGGAACGCCTACAAACGGCTTTGCAACTGGAAGTGTTTCATTTGTATGTACCCCTTAAGCTCACAAAGTTCCCCTTTTTGGCAAACCTGTACGTGATAGAAATAGCTGAATAATAACAGGAGACTTGGCTTTGGAATATTAAAACCCGAATAAATTACTACGTCAGAAACGCCAAAGAAAACTGCATTTCCAATATTTTTCATTGGCGTTTCTGACATAGTAGTTTATCCGGGTTTTAAAATAACTGAATAGTTTTTATTTAATCAACATCCAAAAATGCATCAGAAAAATACATCATCTTGCAGAAAAATCTCCATCGTAGACCTGTGTAATCAATAATCAAAAATCCATACCTACAATTAAATTCTTAAAATCCATATATGAATAACACTACGTAATTATAATTAAGCAATTTTAGCCGTTTTTTAAGAGATAATAAAGATAATGAATATTTCAATTTAAAAATTATAATATGCTAATCTTTAAGAAAATGATTCAGTTTTACATTACAACGTATATTAGTTCTATAATAAACTGAAAACTTTTAAAAATCAAAATTTTGTGCCTGTATCTGTGTCTGTGTATCCAAGACGAAAAAAATTATAAAATATTAAAAACTGTAATAATAAAATTTCTCATTCAAAAACTTTAAAAAGAAAAAAAAAGTTGGATAGAGTATGTTATTTCAAGACTGGAAATCTGATATTTTTTCACGAGGTTTTCATTTATAGCATATTAAAAAATGTGCATAAAATTGGGATGAAAAATAACACATTTAGGTTTCTAAAAATATTACAAGAATCTTTATTTATTTATTTATTTACTTTTTTCGGGAACAACAAACAATCTTAACGCCTAGTGATATAAAACTACGAATAGATTTTAAAATACATATTGTTAAGGATAGTGACAGATAAGTGAACAATATCTCTTATAGAATAAGCCCTTGCGTCATTTCATTTAAAAATATATTTTTTATGTACAAAAACTAAATTCTCTTTTCTTCTAAACAAAACTAGATAGTTTAGTAGAGGCACTTTTGTTTTTGTTTTTTGGAGGGGTACGTTGCTTTTCTTTGTGTTTTCTTTACTTATTTATTTACTTTTTCATTATGGTAAAAAAAAAAAAAAAAAGAAAAAGAAAGAAAAAGAAAAAAAAGAAACAAGAACGTAAAATCATGCAATAGGCATTAATAATTAGTACTTTCCAACTGTACGTTCTCCTTATATTACATAACCTTCAAATCCTAACGTATGTCATCACACAGCGAATAGACAGAAAGGAAGAAAATGTTTAAGCAGCCCTTAATGTAAATGAATATTTTAGTGTAGCCCTGTAAATCTGAAAGTTAAGCATGTGATATTTTATACAAAACAATATTTTAGCATACTAACGATAAATGTCAGTTTCTTAATAATTTTTGCAGTAGAAAGTTATTTAAATGTGATTTATAAAACGTATCTCCTAAAACGTAATGCAATGGCATTTTTTGGGTCTCCCTGTACACAAACCAGGTGTACAGGACCTATTAATATCACTTTTAATAGGGAACATTCCATACTGAACATAAATAATATATATCATTTAAAAAAAAAAAAAAAAATCTGAAAATATTTTCGGACGCTGGAGATGTGCAGACAAAAAGGTAGACAGACAGACAGTCGGACAGATTAATACACAAATTAAAATTATATTTACACTTATAATATATTATAATAGTGTTAAAATCGCTGAATTAAACGAAAATGCAGTTCCTGAAAATTTCCAATAATAGCCCTTAATATAACTGAATATTTTTGTGTGGCCCTGTAAGTATTAATGCTTATCATACTCTATTCTACACAAAGTACTCTTTTTTATATGAATAACATATTTCAATTTCATTACGATTTGGGCAAAATAAAGTTATCAAAATTTAGGGATTATAGAAATGCCTTTCATCGAACGCAATGCCTTGAGATACTTTCGGGTGTCCCTGTACACAAACCGTGGTGGTATTTAATTTTCAATGAAAAACCTACGAGAGTGAGCTTGAATAACATATTTAAATTTCATTAAAATTTGTGTAAAGTAAAGATATTAAAACTTGGTTTGTAGAAATACTTCTGATAAAGCGCAATGCTTTTGAATATACTTTCAGGTGTTCCTGTACACAAACCAGCAGTGGTGTTTACTCCATTTACAATAGGGAACATCCGATAGTGAGATTAAATAACATATATCTATTTTAAGAAATGCCATTTCAAAATTTAAGGGAGTTAGAGCGCAGACGGACAAACCGAAGTCATAAAAAATTTTCAACCTTATTGGAAAGTGTTAAAGCACAAGTGGCATGTTTGGTGAAGATATAATTCAATTTTCTATTTATTGGTGAAAATTAATTTATTTCTTTCGTTTCTTCTTTTTTATTATTCTACACCTGTTACACCGCTTACACCTGTTTTTGAAAAGGATCTGATTCCCTGAAATTAGTCCTCTTATTTCAGTACGTCACTCGTTTGCGCACGCTGTAATGAGAAGACCGTAAAACATGTACAAATATACTCCTTATAGCAAAAAAAAAAAAAAAAAAAAAAAAACGAAAAGAAACAGTTTCTTTATTATAGGAATAATATCGCTATAGAACAGCAAAATCTGTAAAAATTTTTCGGACTCTTTTCGAACAATGGAATTTTTAATTCCATTTTTTGTAAGAACTGAGCATCATGCATATCCAAAGAGCAACAATATATGTTCTTTGACGAACAAATAATTTTGAAGTTCTTGAGGATAACACGAAAATTTACACAGTGACATAGAATATATTCATCCATTCACTTCTGAATCCGAATTCAAAAATAGGTCTTATAGTGGCATTCCTATAAAATCACCAGCAGGGAATAAACTAAGTATATATTTCATCGGTAAAATAATCTCTATATTTAAAAAAAAAAAAAAAAAAAAAAAGAGTTACTGTCGCTGGCGTCAAAATGTCTTGTCTGCGACCGCATCTCTCCGTGCAGGGCAAAATCCTTCGAATCATGTGAGGTATACTGAGGTATGCGAGGCGTGCCGAATACTACAAGGTCACATTTCAGGTAATTAGAAATCTCTATCATTTAAACTAACAAAGTTATTTATTAAAAACTTCGGGTTTATAAAGGTACTTTATTTGCCATCTCTCAAAAAGTTTCTGTTATTAAGCCACTCTCCACAGAGAAATTAAAATGCTATAAATGGTGTAAAAAATAAAATAAAATAAAGCAAAATAAATGCCAATGTTGCTATTAGTAATGAAGAAATTTATGGTCGGCAAATGAAAAACGTTATCTTAGATATTTTTAATAAGAAAAATGAATTTGGAAATATAATTAATCGTCTGCAGACAATTTTATTTTCTACTTTTAGAAGATTGAATTTCTTACTGGCAATTTCTTATGTTGTTTATTAATTTTTTATGTCTTCTTTTTCTTTTTTGTGAATAACGAAATATCTAATGTATGTACTTTTTTATTATTGAATTTTTTAGTTAATTTAGGGCAATATACAATACTCTATATGTTTACTTCTAATGTACAGCTAAGTAATAATATTACACATTCGAAATTATCTGGAAAGAAAAACAGGTTATTATTATTATTTTAATTTGAAAAAAAAATCTCCTACAGCTTCAATTTTTAATTCTCTCCTGCATACTTCTTAAAATAACGAAGGATGAAATTTACTCGGTTAGGTATAAGAGTTTTATCTGATGATATTTTTTTTCTTCCAGTAATTTAAAATATAAAATGTATCATAGAAATGTCTAATTCTGTAATGGTAAAACTTACCAATGCGAAGATCCTACCTTTTATAAAAGAGTTTTAATTTGACTATAAAATATATTTTTATGCCAAAATATATTCTAAGTATTTTATTTATTTATTTTTTTTAACCCACTTTATTTTAAAACCAAAAAAAGTTATTTAAAGTATACTTAAAAACTAATACCCTTTAAAATAAAAAAGAAATACAGTCAATTATACACACATTGTTTAATTTAATTTTTTCCCCATTCTTTCAAAATATTTATGTATTAGAAACTTTTTCTGAAGAAAACATTAATAGAAGTTTTTGTTTGACATTCCTGCAAAATAGTGCTGCGAGCGATTACAAGAATGGTAATTTTAAATAATCTGATGTGCCACTCACACGACTTTCTCTTGCCCTGAAATTTAACACTATAAATTAAGGTTGAGATTAAGAGGTAAGATAACGAGTACTGTTATGTAAACCTATGTTAAACAATTCAAATTAGGCTTCGGAAGAATTTTATATGATAATTAGTTCTGCGTGAGACTTCAACCCCCCGTTTCATTAATGCACCTACATTTATATAGAATTTAATTCTGTTATTAAAATTAAAAGTTTACTTAAAATTATACAGAGAATTTTCACACGCAACATTCATTGAAACTTATCAATCTTGATCAAACTTTTCCAGCAACAAACTTATACTAGCTTCAAAATAGAACATTTGGATCTCCTAAAATTATTCGTTTTTAAGTTACTATAAGAAACAAAGACAAAAATCATACGTTAAAAAACTTGACTACAACTTCCTGATAAAGGAAGCCTCAAAACGTGTAAATATACAAAAAACAACCGATGAATATTTAGCTTAAAAAATACATTGTTTACCATATCTTTATGAGGAATATATTTCAATTCCCGAACAGCTTTCCTGGAAATGGTAAAATGTTATTAGTAAAGCATATCCACTAACAACAAATAACTAGTGTGTTGTGGCCACCACAGGACTTTCTTCTATATTTTCCTATACAAATTCACTCAGTAAAAATAATTTATTAAAATTATTATTAAAAAAAAATTATCTTCCATGATAATGCAGACTGTTTCCATATTAGAGAAGTAGTATAACACTAAATATCTAAAAAAAGTTTAATTTTTTCTTCATATTACATAAAAAAAAAAAAAAAGTGTTAAAAATGAAAAAAATCGATAACTTTATTTTAAATTATCGCAGATCGATGGTTCAACTATTCGTTTTAAAGGTATTGGCGAGCTCTTTTGATAGATACCCATCATGAAAATTTACTCCCCTCGAGGGGGGACTTTCCCCCCAGGGGGGAGGCGAGGCTTCTACATACACAAAAAAAATTTCCCAGTTGACTATCTCTATTACAAAAAATATACATTCGTTTCATTTTGTTTAGTGCAGTCTATAGATGTTAAACTCTACTTACCTGCAATTTCCCCATAGACGTAATGTATTTGGATGCTTTTGAGTGTCCCTGTACACGAACCATTTACTTCATCTCAACAAAAGGTTTAGTGTAGCATCCCTAAATGATGCACACTTAGCATACCAAGTTTGAAATTTCTGCTACAATTTGTTCTTGAGATATGCTGATAACAACACACACACAGACAGACACACAAACCATTGGCTAAAAACATGATTTTTATATTCAGGGGACCTCAGAACATGCAAATATAACAAAAACTCATGTTCGAAAATTTGACCCTAAAACAATACTTTCTCGACGCTATGGGTAAGAGAAAGTAAAAAGAATAAATAATCCAAATCATAAACAATTTTATTTTGGATATTAAAATTCCAAGTCTAAATTCAGTTTTTTTTTTTTTTTTTTTTTTTTTTTTTTTAACTTGTTTTAATAGAAACGTTAATATAAAGAATATTACCAAATTAAAAACTTGCGTATAAGGAATAACGGAAAAATTTTGGTCACAAAATTTAGGTACTAGTTTTTTTTTTTTTTCAAGCAATTACACCAAAGGTTTCATCGCCAATTAGTGACAAAAATTTTAAAGTGGCCAAGGAGATCATATACTGCAGCTGTAACGCAAAATGATCTAGATATTACGAATTTCTTTCAATTTAAAAATATATATTGATATATTGATTATTTTGCATTATAGTTTAAAAAAAAAAAAAAAAAAAAAAAAAAAAAAAAAAATGGTTTTAAATATTATGTATTTCAATTTGACATTAAATATAGGGATTTCTATAATATTGTCCTACTTTTGTCGTCTGCTATGCACTGTTATAATTCCTATTCAGTGAAATACAAAGCAGCGAATAGACAGGTAGAGCCCAGCAATGGTTAATACGTGGAGTAAGTCGGGGGTTCGTAAGAAGAGCGATCAGGGGTAGATCACTCAAATAGATTAAAATAAATTAATTAATTAATAAATAAGTGATATAATGCTACCGAAAAACGGTTTAAATTTCGTTCACACAAAATAATGTAAAAACAAAATGCAGCAATAACAAAAAAAAAAAAAAAAAAAAAAAGCAAATATGTAAGAACTAGATAAATTATTTTTCCGTTCAAAGTACTGAGTCATGACAATTTTTATAACTAATGTAAAAAAAAAAAAAAAAAAAAAAAAAAATATATATATATATATATATATATCAAAATTATTACCGTGATTGGGCGACATTGTTCAAAGTTTGGGATCATTGTACAAAATTTGAAAAAAGAATATACTTTTTTTAAATTATTACAAAATCTTATAAAATACACCTATACAGAAAAAAAAAAAAATCAACAACTGTATAAAAAATAGGTTTGGAAACATATAGCACCATTTAATAGATTATATATATATGCATTATTATAATTATTATTATTATTATTAGTTTTTTCTGTAATGCTGCACTGAAAAACTACGACTAGCACAGTATGAAAAGAAATCTGTTATTAATTGTCTTATTTCATGTTTATTTATTTATTTATTTATTTATTATTGCAATATTTCTAATTTGTTTGCTTTAATTTTTGAAAAATATAATGTTGAGTGGGAAGTATTGTTAAAGTTGAGTTAAATATAATGTTTAACATGGAATATCTAATGAATATAATTCCTGACCAATTAAATAATATGTATATTTTCTTTACTAAAGCATTTAAATTATGAATTATTATTATAACTATTTTTAATTTAAGAACAGCGGAAATATTTAAAAGTATGTTTTTTAGAGCTTAAATATTGAAATAATGTTTGCATGTAATAACTTAAATACATATCTTAAATACATAAATAGTTACCAAAAGCTTCTTCATGTTTACTCATGTCTTAAAAATTCAAAAAGTAAAAGAATAAAGAAATTTCAAAATATCTTTTTAATCTGTATTATGCTTGTAATATTGCAAAAGAAAATAAATCTGGTGAAATAAAAAATATATATTACCTATCTGAATAGCTGCTTTAAAAACATTTTTACATCCTAGGAATAATATTAATTTATTCGTTATTGAATTTTTACTTGGTAAAGAAAATTGAATAAAGCAAGCGTAAATTGACCACGCAAATTGCAAGAAAAAGTGTTAAAATTATCATGAATCTCAGTTGTATTTTTAGTTTTGCAGAAATCTATTTATAGTATAAAATTGTGATAATTTAGTGTACATATGTTGCAAACGTTAGAACTATCAAAGTACATTTAAGGCGCAAATTCTTAAATTAATCATTATGAGATGACCATAAAGAATATAAAACAAATTGTATTATTTCAAACAAAATTTTGTGCAATAATTTTCACACACACACACACAAAATAATAATAATAATAATAATAATAATAAATAAATAAAAGATAATTTGGCGATATATATTTTTTTTCTGCCAAGGATGACCGATATCAAATCTATTCCGCTGCAACATATTAGTATCTTATATCAGATACTTTATTTAGACATTTGAAAACAAGTTTGACTTCAAATTATGATAGAATATTTATCATTTTTCCTCTTAATTAGTATATTAGTTGGATATTTATTGTGTAAATATCATCCTTTGAAATGAAATGTTTGTGTTTTCAATCGAATATGGAAGTTTTCCAATTTTTTTCTAGTGTTTTGAAATTAAAAATTCAAATTTTGTCAATTTTACAACAAAAACAAAAACATTAAATCATTAAATTCATTTTTTTACTTATTTTTATTTCACATTATTTCACGAGCACTTTTTATTTCCTAATTCAAAATTATTAAAAAAAACTTTTTCGATATTGCTTGTAACGATACTGATTATTATTAATTTTCCTTTCTTTTTCTTTCAATAATAATAATAATAAAAAAGATTTTGATGAAATTCTGGCAAAAGCAGAATTTAGTTTAGGACGGAAAACTATTAGTTTTTTTTTTCTTCCCAATTATAACATCGCTTTCAAATTATTCAATTATATTTTCGATAAATTTTAGATTTCGATAAATGTCCAACTATCGAAAACGACAACGCAAGAATCCCAGATTCAGACTAATAGGCCCTCAATCCTTAAAAAAAAAAAAAAAAAAAAAAAAAAAAAGGTACGATTTCAAATGATGTCTCCTGTATACAAGTTTATGTTTTATAGCAAATCTAATTCCAGTTATTCTTAAATGCTTCAAATATATGGTATTACATAATTATTTTTAAAAATGCGTACAATTTCAATGAAACAGAATTGTAGAGAAAATACCCTTTAATGAAAAAAAAAAGGGGGGGGGAAATGAAACATAGTTTTAAGTAGGTATGCTACAGTTCCGATATATATATTTGTATCAGCCAAAATCTCCCATGTTTTTCGTTTGCTTCGTTAAATCTTATTTCGAATCTCAAATTAAACTGTATAAATGTTTTCACTTCGAAAAAAGTGCCTACAGAAGTAAATTTGAAAAGAAAATACGTACAAATGTAAACTGCATCAAGCAAGATCTGCAAATCTTCATCTGATGTATATCCCAACAACAATTCTATTTTTCTCTTGATCCCTAATTCCGGTTCTGTATATTAAAAACAAACAAAAAAAAAAAAAAAAAAAAAAAAAACACCGATATACACTGATAATGAACCTGCTATCTTATGTGAAATATATTTTTTTCTTTTCTATTTTCCCATTTAGAATCTCATGTTTTAGAATTATACATTTAAGAATCGGCTTAAAATTCCTACAAATATACAGATTTGTCACATATATATATATATATATATATATATTGGATTTTACTGCTTAAATTTATTGTTGAATATGTTAAAATATATTGTTTTACTTAGTAGAGCCTTCACATTTTATTTATTAATATAAATACAGCCATGCTTATTTATTTCAATTTAGATTGATATTTTTCTCGTCTTTTTAAACTGTTGGTGACGTACTCGGGAATAATAATGTGTAATCACTGCATTTTATTAAAACTAACATGTGCTAAAATGTTTTGGAATTTTGAAAATATCATTTGAACCATTTCTTTTCAGATTTGAACTAGCTTTCTTGTCAACAGTCCGTAGTATGTATAATTATTATAAAATACTAAAATAATATATTATTCTGGACGTATTTTTAAACACTTTTAAAAATATTCAAGAAGTTTCAAAAGCAATAACAAGTAAATGTAAAATACGGTATGCATGTAATTTGATTTTTTACCAACATATTATTTTTCTTCTTTTTTGCTATTATACAATATGAAACGTAAATTGCAGTACAGCGAATTCTTTAAAGAAATAAAGAAAATCTTTTATTCATTAAAAATATCTTTTACTGATTTTAACTGAAATTTATTTTTATTTAACAGTTATATTAACATTTAAAAGCCATAATATTTAGTATATAATTTACCAAAAATCTTACTGTAATCGGTTCATAAGTGTCACTTTTATACGAAAACAAAATATTAAATATTTTCATTAAGTGATTTTTTAATATGATTTTTTAAATAATCACAGTGTGTTTAGCACATAATTATATAAAAGTTAATAAATGAGAGATACTGCCCGTACGGAATGTTGTTTAATCTCGCTAACATCCACACAGTAGTACCCGGGTTCGATTCCCCATCAAAGTATGATATTTCGTTCTGTGTTGTCCTTGTTAGTGACGGCCGCCCATTGGGTGCTTCTTTGCAAATGAACATCACTTCGAAAAAACCCCGGAGAAATGCCTGTGACAAAAAGTTCCGTGCTATTGGAAAAAAAAATGAATAAATAGAAGACTTACTTCTTTTATATGTAAATTTACTCCATGGCCTGACTTCACAAAAAAAGATATTTCTATAATTGTTCAACTATTCATGATGGGTATCTTTCAAAAGAGCTCGCCAATACCTTTAAAACGAATGGTTGAACCACCATTGATCTGCGATAATTTAAAACAAAGTTATCGATTTTTTTTTTTTTTTTTTTTTTAAATATTGAGAATAAAATGGACTTTTTTTTGGATATTTAGTGTTATACTACTTCTCTAATATGAAAATCGCCTGCATTATCATAAAAGATCATTTTTTTAGATAATAATTTTAATAAATTATTTTTCAAAAACAGAATTTTTTTTTAATAACCGAATTAAACTCTATATAAATGTAGGTGCATTAATGAAACGGGGGTTGAGGGGGCGGTAGCCTCCCTCACACAGAACTAATTATCATATAAAACTCTTCCGAAGCCTAATTTGAATTGTTTAACACAGGTTTACATAACAGTACTCGTTATCTTACCTATTAATCTGCAACCTGTATTTATAGTATTAAATTTCAGGGTAAGTGAAAGTCGTGTGAGCGACACACCAGATTATTTATATAGTTTTTATGCATTTATTTTTTAATAGTTATTTTTTATTTTAAATAAAAAAAAAAGATTTACAATGGGAGCAATTAATTAACTTACAAATTTGTAAAGGGCTAAAATTTATCAAAATATACATGAAATAAGACGTATTTTACGTTTTTATACACTGAAAAATTCCAAAATCTTCGCAAAAGTTTAAATGAAAAGACTTTAAACTTATTCTTATTACAATTCATGAAAGAAAATCCTGGGTATTTTTTTATTTTACGTATGGTGGAAAACACTACGTACATATAATCCAATTCTAGATGTCAAAATTGAAAAAAAACTATAGCTTATTTTTTGCCTGCCTCTTAAATAGATTACCTTTTGTAAATATTCAGATACATTTGAAGTAAAAGCTACGCATTATAACTTTGGAAATTTTATATTACTAGCGATAAAATATGGCATATGGAAATTCCTGAAATTGTCTTTCATAAAATTATAAATAATATTACATAAAAACTTCTACTAATTACAATAAAATAAAATGATATATTACAAAATAATATATATATACATATATATATATTGGTACTATGGCAATAATTATGCATAAAAAAATCTATTATTTTAATAATATTCTGATTATGGATATTTTAAAACATTTCGAGCATTTTCCTGCTGCTTCGTGCATAAAAAGAATTTTTACAACAGTTTACAAAAAGAATTTTTGCAACAGTTTTGTAGCACTTACATTACAGTAGTGAATTCGTGATCACTATAAGAAACAGAATAAAATATAATCTCAAAATTTTATACTTATGTATAACTTTGCGTTGCATAAATTTCCTCTAAATGAAAAATCGTTTCTAGGCTCAGTAATCTTGTTTTTTTAAAATGAAATTTTATTTTATATTAAAAATAATTAGAGTATTTTCATACAGAAAATTTTTATAAATATCGCATAACAGTAGAAATTATTTTTTATTCATTTGATATATATATATATAAATATACAATTTTAAATGTTTTTGGATTATCATTTTTAGGTAAAAATTTTATTTTGATCTTCGTTTTTTCTGGTTTTACTATGGGTGTTTCGGGCCTGTGAACAAAAAATTCTTAGCTTTTGCTTTCTTTGTGACAAAAAAACATCCATTTTTTAACATATTTGCATTCTACCAGGCCCTTGAAAACGTTAGAATGCAAATAATGCTTTTTTCTCATTCCAGTTTCCAATAATTCATTTCGATTTTTCTTTAATTCTTTTTTGGTTTGATTTGGGTAGTCTTCGCTTATGATCCGAATAATTGTTTTAATACTGAAGTTAAATCATCTTTAAATTTCAAATTTTTGCACTGATAATATTGTATTACTATATATATATATATATATATATATATATATATGGGTGTATTTATATATATATATATACATAATTTGTTTCAAAATGAGGGTTTTTACTATTATGTGTTAGAAATAGGAAATATTTTTCTCTGAAAGAAACATAAATAAAGAAATTAATAACAAATACGCATTATTATTATTGTTATTCTTAGTATTAGTATCAGTATTACCATATGAAATAACAATTTATAACGCGCATTTGAACAAAAACAAAAATAATTGCAAACAAAATCCAAGAATCAATTGTTGGCTAACAAAAATCTCGCTTTTATCCAATTCATCATTCTGGACATCATTTCCATTATGTATGCAATTTCAAATGTAGTTCAGTAAGAATCGGAAGCAATCAAAATTTTTGAACAAGAGAACTCTGAAATTAGACCCGTCAAAAAACCGAAACCTTCGAAGGAATTCCGAAATGTAATACGTTTCAACTGTAGACAAACTCATTGATTCTTCAAGTCCTCGTAAGAGCAAGATATGAATGAATTAGACTCGATCGTTTGACTCGGTTGAACGTTTAAAAAATTTAATGTAAGTGAAAAAAAAAAAAAAAAAATGAAAAGTGAAAGAAAGAAAGGAAAATAAAGAAAGGAAAAAAGGAAGAAAAGAAAAGAAAGAAAAGAAAATATGAAGTATCCAACATGTAAGAAATAGCTGAATACTGATATTTTTTTTTTCTTATTTTTGGAATGAAATTATTTAATTCAAATTAGTCAATTTAATTAAGCTAAAACTGACATAGTATATTAAATTCGAGGCAATATTTTCCTTTGTATTTCATAGCCAACACTGCAGATAAGCTTTTTTTAGGGCAGAAAAGGAAATAGTATCTAAAAGTTAAAGGCTTTTTATTTATTTATTCATTTATTTATTTATTTAAAAGCAATTTTTTTTTTCTATTCAGAACATTTTGATTAATAATAGCAAAAAATATATTTAATTAGTTTATTTTTATCTATTTGTCTATTTTAAACTGTTTTCATTTTTATTTATCTATTTAGTTTATTTACTATGTAGGATTCTCGCATAGTTAATTGAAACTATCCATATTATCTGTATATAATAATGAGAAAAACGACATTAATGCTTCTCAAAAACTTTTTTTTCTCACTCTTTTTATATTGTTTTTTAGTTATTTTAGGAATTTTTTACATATTTAATTAAATTCCTAATTCAATTCAGTTAGTGTCAAAAAAAAAATATATATATATATATTTTGGTAAAGAAATTAATAAAGATAAAATTATCTGACTATTTGTTTTTTCATTGTACCTTAATTCATTAATATCCACCCCCCACCTGAAGAAAAAATAATTATGTTTAATTTCAATGCTGATGTAAAATATACTTACCCTTGTCATAAGTCGATCAACTCCAGTTCCTTCCTCATCTTTGAAAACAATATCCGTATTATAATTAGGTACTAAAGTCTTAAATCTCTCATCGTCTCTCCATATTCTACCTTCAGGGGGTCCACTGGCGCCAAAACTATGTTCTGGAATATTTGGCACATGCTGCTTAAAAACAAGGGGCGTCAATTTCCTGGTGCTACGTCTCCGTGCCCCTGAACGGCCGGGGCTACAGGAATTTACTTCCGAGATTATTTGTAAAAAACATAACACTACTAAAAAATATAACGGGTAATTAAAATGTACAATCAAAATTCTTTGGAAATTTTTCTTTAACATGGAATGAAAATTATAAGTCAGCTCTTCATCTTATAACAAAAACAGGAATTGGAATTTTTTCTCACTTTGCAATGCATGGGAAGTTGTATAAAAAAGCACATCGGCGCAAAAGTTTATTTCTTTCTTATCGGTTTTTATCAAGGTTTTGAGTTTACCCAAAGAAAATCAGAATTCTGAGTAATATGTCAATCAAAATTTTCATTCTTCAAAAGAGCGGCTTTGATTGGATAATCGAAGACACGCCTCATAGATGTATTCCATTATTATTATTTTTTTACCTTTTAACGGCAGATCTTTCTTCGTCTAGTCTCTTGTTTCAATAGAATATAAATATTAATATATGCCTATCTGAATTTAGATACAGTACTTTCACTATACCGCTTTATATCTTAAGGGCTGCGGAAACTGGATAAAGAAAGACCTTTTTAACACATTAACTATAAGTGGGTTATGTTTCAAAATGTGAGATTGATAATTGTTTGATTTTTATTAATTATAATGTTGAAAATATAGCGACATTAAAATATGAAAAGGCATATTCATTTTTTATATAAGAATATGTAAAATAGTGAATATATAATATGTTTTGAATAAATAATATATATATATATATATATATTATATATAATAATTTAAAAAAAAAAATCATTTTTGACAGCAGCCCTTCATTTTTTTCACAATTTATAGAGCCTGTCGTTAATAATGGTGTTAATTGTAAAATTGTAACTTATGCAAAATATTCCTTATAAGTTTTAATGGATAATTAATTATAATAATGATACTTAATACTTATATTTATATTTATCTATAAATATAAGTGTTAGATGTATAGAAACGCTTGTGGCAATAAAATTTAGATAAACAACTTCATAAATTTGATCACCGAAACTTATTCATGCATACGCTTATTTTTTAAATAATCTTAAAAAATCCTCCGATTTATTCGCAGCTATTCATATAATTTTTATCAGAACTTTACAAAAAGGTAAAAAATATATTTAATGTTCAATGTTAAGGGGAAAAATACTATATTTGTCCATGACAATAAAATGATAATAAATTAAAAATAGGAAAAAATATTATTTATTGCACATATATTATAGATTAATAAATAAATAATTTTTATTATTTGTCACGATCGAGACATTTATTTAAGCATGTATACTGTGTATTTATTCGCAGAGCCCGACTTAGCCTAATTGGGGCCCGGGGCAAAAACTTTTTTGCCCCCCCCCTCCCCCTCTGCTTCACTACTTCAGTAATGAAGAACCGAACTTGATGGAGGTATTTAAAATTTTCACCTCATTATAGATATATAACAAGAAAATTGACTAGAACCTAAAATAGCTATAAAGACCCCTCCCCTCCCTCCAATAGTCAGACGAAATATCGTTCTATCCATTTTATTTCTGATTGTTAAGGGCCCTCTCACCGCCGACGGAAGCCGAAGCTAATGTTATTCTATGGGAAAACTTTCTTTACAAATAACTTATTAACTAATACATATTTTTAAATTCTGTTTTCACATTCTGAAAATTCCCAGCTGTTAAATTGACGGACCTTTTTTAAAAAATTATTTTTTAAATTTTTTATATTTTATTTTAAAGCTGCAAAATACGAGTTTTCAATATGTGGAATTTTTTGATTTTGCAATTTCAAAATAAAATATTAAAAATTAAAAAAACACATTTTAAAAAAAAGTCCGTCAATTTAAGAGTTCGGAATTTTCTGAACGTGAAAACAGAATTTAAAAATATGTATTAGTTAATAAGTTATTTGTAAAGAAAATTTCTCCATAGAATAACATTGTCTCGGGCTTCCGGCGACGGTAAGTGAAGAGGGCCGTTAACTTTGTCATCTAGCTGCAAAAAATTCATATCCTTGCTGATATTAGGGCGGAATTCAGCAAAATTTTCACAATTACGATGGCTCAATTAAGCCGGATTTTACACTATACTGATATTTTGTTTAAAGAAAGTTCATTAAAGAAGGAAACGTAAAATAAACTTTCTATTCGATTTGGGGGGGCCTCCTCTGATGCGGGGGCCCGGGGAAACTGCCCCGTATGCCCCTGCCTTAGTCAGGCTCTGTTTATTCGTTTTCAAATGTGTTGAATATAATTTGTATGAGTTTTACTTAAATATTGTGAGCTCCGTAACTTAAGAATCGATTCACATATCTTTATTATACTTCATATTTTATTGAGTTTGAGGTTAGAATGAGATAGTTGGACGATGTTCAAGCGCGATTGGGTTTCAGGCGACTCGTATAACTTCGATACATTTACCTACCTAATGCTAAGTAAAATGTTGCCACGCATCCGCCTTTTTTCCCTGACTCTTCCACCAGAATATTCATACATTATTTTTCACCTTAATTTATCGGGAAACTATATTATTTAATATTTCTATAAAAAAAATTCTTGTGAAAGAGTCAGGCAAAATATACAGCCAGCGGCAACCCTGTAAATATTTGTGTGGTACTTCTGATTAGAATTGCTTTACTCTTTTTCGGTCCCATTTCCGCTTTGCTTTCTCCTACGCAAATCATTGCATAATGAACGTATATTGTTTTACATGGTGATTGAATCATTATTTTAATTTTAATGATATATATAAATATATATATATATATATATCTATTCAAAAAGTAATTTTATTATCTAGATTCCTTTAATTTAATATTCTATTTACTTTTAGATGATCTACATTTTAAATATTAACTTGTAATCGAATAGAAACACTTTTAATTAGTTTTTTGTCTAGGGGGGAAATAAAAAATTAAACTCCCGATTAAAAACACTGTTAAATCATCATTTCATCAATGAACTACGCCGTTACTTATAAAAAGATTATACTTTGGACAATGGAAATTTAATTATGGAAATTTATTCAAAAATATTTTCATAAAAAGGAATGTTTTAAAAATGCTTTATGATAAACTAAAATTTTTCTTTTCGGAAAGAATGTAAATAAAATTTTGATACTTTGCAATGTATATTGCAATATATATATATATAATTTAATCATAATAAATTTGACTTAATGAAAATTAATACTAAATGTAAATATTTCAACTAAGGAAGCTGATATATAAAGAAGAAAAGTATGTTCTTGGTAGATTTTTGAACTTTTATTAATGGTTTTATACATTTTTTTTTTCAATTTTTAATATTAAATTCATCCGTTCTTTTTCTTTCTATAGTAGTATGTTTGAGAAATTTATTTGCATACAAATTTTAACTTCTAGCTGCAATGTTTTCACACGGGAAACATATTTTATTAGTCACACTATATTTCAGAGTTAATATTTGTTAACGTATGTTTATTATCGGGATCATAAATATTTTCTACTGTTATTAAAAAATAAAAATCTACTGCTATTTAAAAAAAAAAAAAAAGCATATACATATTAAACAAACAAACAAAAAAAAAAGTCTTTGTTATATTGAATTGGATTTACATATTTTAAGTAATGTGCTTCTAAGACAGGAAAGAATGTTACAGTTTTATGCTCTTCTTAAACCTGCAGATTTACATACATTAGACATAAAATTACTTTATTTATGAAACGATTTTTGTGTTTGCCTTACTTAAAAATGTATACAAAATTAAAAAATTATGTATATATATATATATGTAAAGTAGATTAGGCTGACCATAAATCTCGAGGACAGTCCCCGAATCTTGAGGACAAAACTACCTTCGTCCCCAAAAAATTACAACAGATTTGGGGACGCCGGTTATAAAGTTATTAAATGTTCTATTATAGTAATTTATTATATGTATAATAAATAAGCTAAAATAAGTTATTTTAGGTGCTTTATACCTAAAAATTACTAAAATGTTACAATTTAAGGTGATTTAATTATTTTTTTCTTTTTTTGTCCTCGAAATTCCAGGACACCGTCATCTTTGTCCCCAAATTCAATGAAAAAATATGGTCACTTTAAAGTAGATCGATTTAAATTATTGGGGAAAAGAAATGAATAAACAGTAACCTAAAAATTTGCAGCATTTATTTTCCAAAACAAACATATTCAGAAAGATTTTGTTAGACGATTAATTAAATAAGTTGCGTTAAATAGCCTTTTATATAGATTCTGTGACCATTAAAAATTAAAGAAATATAAAATGAGATTAAATTCTAGTGAATATATATATATATATATATATATATATATATATATATATATATATATATATATATATATATATATATATAATGATAGAGAAACTTTAATCAATAAGATATTTTTAACTAGGAATGTTAAAAGACATTTCCCGTGCAAATACGAAGATTAAAACTAAAGAGAAAAATAACTTTGAGAAATTCACATTTTATTGAAGTAATAAAGAGAAATGATTACAATTTTAAAAGACATAATATGTAACCATTTCAAATGTACTAAAACTTTTACGACTTTCAAGATAAGAGTAGGATGTTCAAAGATTAAGCTTTAAATGAAAGAATTTAACCGACATAACTGAAAAGAAACTATAAGAAATATTTAAAATGTAATTTAAATTTGATAACATAAATTTAAATTTAAAACTGAATATTTTTTTATTGATATGGTAATGCACAGTCACGATTTTTTAAATTGATCATTTCATTGTTAATTATGTTTTAATATATACGAATGGTAAAACATAAAACACATATGGAAAATGCATATTTAATTTTTTATTACACAAGTCTGCGAAGAAATGTTTTTCTTCAAGGTGATATGCTTTTCTAGTGTACTTTTGGAAGCTGATTAAGGAAAAAATATTCAAAAATTTCCCTCGCGTACAGTTTTGGCAATAAAAGGGGATTTTTTTTAGCTTAACTCGTTAATGCCAAAATTAATTTTGCAAAATATTATTAGATGATTATTTCACTTTTAAATTAATGTAGACAACTGTCAGTAAAATATATTAACTTAAAGAATTCTTCTGATAGTTTCAAATTTAAAGCCTATCCTCATTTATTGACGTTTAGTGTTCTAGCGAGAAAACTTCGAGATAGAAAATCTTTGAGATAACAGATTAATTTCCTATTATATGTTGACAAAGATCTCGAAAGTAAAGTATTATAATATGTATTATTATTCAACTTGATTTAAGTTAGAATACCTGCGCAAAAAGCAAATATATGTGCGACGAATGAAAAATCCTAAAATGTCTATCCAAATTATAAAATAAGAGTGACGCTATAAACCGTCACTAAAAAGCAGAAATCATTCCAAGAAACCACAAAAAATATATGTGCTATTTTATTAGCTGTCCTCAAATGAGGACACTGGGCGCTAACAGGTTAAAACTCCACTTTTCAACGTCCATCTAAGTTATTTTCCGGCAAATCTAGTGATGTGAGTAAAGAACAAGGAGAGCTATTTTCTCAAGAAATAAATGTAGAGGAGTTATCAGGGACAATGGAGTGTTAACACGCTAGTAGATTATTGTTGTAGGCTGCACCGTAAACAAGAGTAAAAACTCTAAACGGAACTACGATGCAAAGAAACACATTTAAATGGTAAGGTATATTCAATGTATCCTAAGGTATATTCAATGTATCCTAAGGTATATTCAATGTAGCCTATTTCAATGTATTTCATACGTAGATAATTACAAATTTCTTATTGCGTCTCTGTGAATTCTTCATTCTTACTTTGTGAAAAACCCTTCTCTGATAGGAAGAAAAGACGAGCATTTCTGAATTCAGCGAATAAAAACACATTAGAGTTAACCAAAGCAGTGCAGGAAATTTATTAAAGTACGATTCTGCAGAATGGTTTTATTATTATTGTAAATTATATTTTAATCTGAAAATTTGTTTAGAACTCATTTCAGCTTGTATTTTTTATAAAATAGCATTCGATATAAATTATTTCTCCCTTAATACTTTTATAAAACATGAACGCTGACCTTGGTTGCAACAAGCTCTTCGAAAATTACTGTACAATTAATGTAATCAAATTTAAATTATTTTTGAAGAGTATATAATAAATGATACAGATATAAACGTAAAGTGGTATATTTATTATATAAATGTCGGCTTTACGTGCATTCACATTTTAACGAACTTCTTTCTTTGTATCTTATATTTTAATCTATTAATTCAATTTTTTTTTTCTTTTAACGAAATGCGATAGCGAAAGTCCGCACAAAACGTTGAGTACATAATTTTGCATTCAATCATTTAACCCACTTAATACGCTTCTCTATAAGATTGTGTTGGTTCGATACTCGCGTTGGCCACGAACCATTTTGCGCATTAATGATGGATGATGCGCGTGAAATCTGCCGTGGTTACAATGTCCTCCATGTTCTGTAAAATTAGTACCTTGGGGGTTACCGAACTGGGGAATTCATAACTTCCGCAGAGGATTACAATTGTGATTGCATGCCTCCTAACGATTATTAGGTGTGAATCGCAGACCGTCTCCGGCTGTTCTCTGCGTAGCTCTAAGGAAATGTTGAACTAACTCAATTTCAACTCTCTTTCTACACATTTTATGATATCCAATGAACTAAAATAGGGTTTCAATGTACTAAACATTTAGAAGTTTAAAATTGGTATTGCGTTCACATTGCGATGGTGTAATTTTGCACTGCGCTTGAGAAATTTTCAGCCTTTTCCTTTTATTGTTAAAATAGTCTTTATTTTATTTTATTTTATTAATTTTTGTTTAGGTGTGTTATTTGTTTCATTACTTGCAAAGTAAAAATTTCAAACCTTTCAAGGTAAAATTGTTTATAGATTAATTACAACTTTAACGTAAAATCTTGGTCAGTACTCCGAAACTTTTGGAAATGTGTGTTCAAAAATTCATTTAAAATAAATCAATAAAAAATCTTAATAAAAGGGATGATAATAAATAAATAAATATTTATTTATTTATTTTTGCCGCAAAGGCTATACAACAAAAGTACAATTTATGGTTTAAGGATTGACCAAAAAGCTCAAAGATGTTATGGAAGATATATTAGGTACAAAAGAAAACGCTTTTTCAAACAAAAGGTTCAGACAAAATTAACAAGTATTTTTAACAACTAAAATTAATTAGCTTATGGTATGTATTTTTAAATTACTCCGTTATAATGAATGCTGCAATATTGCAAAACATTGAAATACTCTTTT
Organism: Salticus scenicus; assembly: GCA_963930645.1. Taxonomy (NCBI): domain Eukaryota; kingdom Metazoa; phylum Arthropoda; class Arachnida; order Araneae; family Salticidae; genus Salticus; species Salticus scenicus. The sequence continues at coordinate 249,146,026 of OZ005650.1, forward strand.
ACACTGTACTATAGAATAACTTCTAGCAACGAAGTATAATCGGCGATTCAAGGGATTGTTATCAAAATTCAATGGCATTGATGAGCGACCAATAATTAGGATCTCATTAAGAAGGTTGAATGTCATAGGAAATTCGTCTGAGATGTCTCTCATCGGGGATAGTTGAATCTGATGATAAAAACCTGAGGAATTTTAGAAACTGATATACGATTAAAATGCGATGGAAAAACGAGATCTTCATTGAGTTTTCATAATCGGCTCAATACCTGATTTCGATGATTTTTTACTCATCAAAAATCGGTGTTAGACATGGTTCGAAATTATATAACACATTATCACTTAAACAAATTAAAAGGAGTTCGTGAAAGGTCGAGCAAAATACTACGAGGACAGTATCGAATTATTATATTTCAGGACTGTAACGTTGTTTTCTTCGGCTTACGTTTAAACATTTTTAATATAAAATAATTACAACAAATGAATATTATTTAAAAAGTAAGAATTTAATACTTTTACATGCTTTTTAGTGCTTATGAATTAAAAAATAGTACTTATAGTTTTAAGAATTTAAAAAGTTAATAACTTTTTTTTTTCCTATATAGCTAAAATCTTTTCTGGATTTATCGACTACGTTAAGTACAAGCCCGACTATGCTTTTTATTCAGAGTAGATATTTTAAAAGAAATGCATGAAGGATTAAAGTTTATGGATCATCTGAATGAATTCTCAAAATTGCATTAATTTTTATCATGTGAAAATAAAGGAAAAAAAAAATCTGATTGGAAAAAATGTCACACATGGTCCCCACTGCCTTCGGCAACGCAGGCCTTTGTGTGCTGCGCGCGTGCATTTATGTTCGACACTCTTAATGCATGACTATATTATCGTAAGGGAAAAACATAAAAATATAGATATATAGATACAGTAATCCCTTAACATTCGCGAGGGTTACGTTCCAGGAAAATCTCGCGAATGTCAAATCTGCGAATGTTAAGTCTATCTTCTTATAGTAAAAAGGGGGTTAGGTTCCATAAAATCTGAATTAAAACAGCAAAGTATATAATACAAAAAAGATATTTATTTTTATCGTATGCAAAAAATAATTTATCTATACTTACTACACATAAATATATACATACATTATTTTATGAGTTATGTGAACAGAAATAGATAGTAATTTTTGATTGTTTGGCAGAACTAATCTGTTTCTTATAAAGTTCAATATACGGCAGAGTTGCATCCTCGATTTCACGTTTAAACTTGAGAGCTCTCTCAATTGAAGGGTCATTCTCTACTTTACCAATTATTTGCTGCTTCAGTTTTATTATCTCGCCAACAGTTTCGGAGTAAAACTTTTTATCTAGAATGAAAATTTTAAAACTTTTAGAAACAAACAGTAAAAGTAGAAGGCTTGGAGGGAAGGGGGGGGGGGGGGGGGGGAAGTGTTCATACATATTGACTATAAAAATAAAGGAGGGAACCAAACTTACCTTCGTTTTTCTGGTTTTGTTTCTCATCTTCACTATCAGTTTCAACATTTTTATTTACTATGATCTCTATTAATTCTTCTTCCGTTAGCCCAATATCATGTGATTTTATTAATTCGTTTAAATCGTTTTCTTTCATGTCACTGAAGCCTTCACCTCCGATCTGATGTGCTAGATCAAGAATTGCTGTAATTTCTTCGGAAAGCGGTGAATTTTGTTTTCTCTTTTCGAACAACTTCAGGCCAAAGATTTCTCCACGATGCATTTATACAATCATCTGATAACTCCAAATATGAAGCATTGATTTCTTGAATGCAATCTGCTATGGAGAAATTTTTCCAACCTTGTATAACTGTTGCTTCTGCTTTTAGTTCTATTGTTTCTAAAATTCTTTTCATGCATCTTCTAGTGTAATAAACTTTTAATGCTGCTATAACGCCTTGATCTAAGAGCTGTATCAGCGATGTTGTATTTGGTGGTAGAAAAACAACTTGAACATTTGGATGGACTTCCGATATGCAAACTGGGTGTCCAGGAGCATTATCAATAATCAAAAGCACTTTAAAATGAAGATTTTTACTTGAAAGATATTTTTTTACTCCAGGAATAAAACATAAATTAAACCATTCCAAAAATAAAGCACTAGTTACCCATGCTTTACTATTTGCTCTCCAGAACACAGGCAACTCATTCTTATTTTTATTTTTGAGACAGCGAGGATTCAGAGATCTGTAAATAAACATCGGATTTACTTTAAAATTTCCGGAAGCATTGGCACATAATAAAAGAGAAATGCGATCCTTTGCTACTTTAAAACCAGGAGCAGAGCATTCTTTTTTAGACAAAAAAGTTCTATTCGGCATTTTTTTCCAAAACAATCCAGTTTCGTCTGCGTTAAAAACTTGTTCTGGAACATAGCCTGTAGCTTCAATAATTTCACTGAATTCTCTCTGAAACTTTTTCGCACTATCATTCACCAGTAAGTTTAACATTGTGCAAACTAAATCTGTGTTTGAAATTTTCGAACCATCCTTTACTTGCTTGGAAATTAAATGATGATTCAGGATCTTTAATAACATCAAATATTCTTTTCGCTTTCGCTCGAATTAAGCCTGAACTTAAAGGAACTTGCTTCTGATTCATATCCTCTATCCATATATTTAGGGCGCTTTTAGTTTCTTCTAATGATTTATTTCGAACCTGACATACAGTTTTTGCAGAGGCTGGAGCACTTGCAGTAACACTGCCTCTAATGGCAGCTTCATTCTTTTTAATTGATCTAACTGTAGATTCATTTATATTAAATGAACGACCAATAGAAGATGCACTCTCCCCTGTTTTTAGTCTATCCAAAATTTTAATTTTCTCGGAAAGTTGCTAAACCTTTTTAGCTCTTTTTGCTGGAGGAGGCATAGCAAAATATTTCAGAAAGCATTTTTTCTAATTAGATAAGCAAAATCGTATGAAAATAAATCCTGATTTGCCCAATGGTCAATTGCTTTTGACAAACTATTCATACGAACTGACCGCACGGAATAACGTTAAAAGATCGTCGAGCACTGATACTAATAGAGTGGACATTGCAATCCTTATAGTGAAGCAAACATAAACTCAGATAAACCGTTTTTTTCCATATGACCGTAGAATCCACAGTGCGCTAATCTGCTAAACAAGCCAAACTGTGGATTCCATGAACAATGGATGTGGAAGGTTGACTGATAACTGAAGGAATGTGGGATTATTACTAATGCTCTTGAAATATTCACTCCCTTTTTACAACTGACACTTAAAATTGATGGATAAGTATTTCACAGACCAAAGAAAATCCTTCAAATTTTACACACTTAACCAAAAGAGAGAGAGAGAGAGAAACAATTCGCGAATAATCGAGGCACTTATTCGCGAATGTTAAATCTTGCCGCATTTCTATGTTCGCGAATAATCAAAACTCGCGAATGTTAAGGGATTACTGTATATATAATTTAAAAAATCTTCTCCCATTGTTGAATAATCAGTCCTGGCCCCAACTTCCTGCGCGCCGCGCATAGTCCTTCACCTACCGTTCCCGCCCCTCCAAATTATTTTAGACTTTAAAAATATTCGCAATCGTTCTCTCGGTCTTTTAAACCTAATAATACTAATTTCTAACATTCTATCTGAATTTCTTTCTTTTTACCCCTGCGTCCGTCCCCCTTCCTGCCCATCATAATAATTCTGTACTTTCGAAAATATCCGCAATATATTTATCCGGAATCAAAACCTAACAACACCAATTTTCAGCGCTTTAACCGTTATTTATATATTTTTGCTCCTTACAACCCTTCCCGTCTATCCTAATAACTTTACAAATTCGAAAATATTCGCAATCGATTTGTAGGTATCAAAAACCTCCATGTACCAATTTTGAGCAACCTAAATCTATTTTTATTTTTTGTCCCTCCACCCTCCCCCTTCCACCTCCTTCTAATAACTTTACAAATTCGAAAATATCCGCAATCGATTTGTAAGTATCAAAAACCTCTATGTACCAATTTTGAACGGCCTAACTCTATTAACGGCCAATTTTTTTGCCCTTCGCTCCTCCCCCTTTCTGACCCTCCTAATAACTTTACACTTTCGAAAATATCCTCATTCGACTTTCAGGCCTGTAAAACCTATCTGTGCCAATTTTGAACAATCTAACTCTATTTCTATTTTTCCCCCTATAGCCCCTTTTCCCGCCCCACCTGGGATGAATTTCTAAAATTAAAGAAATTAATTTTTATGTATTTGTGAGAGCTATATTTTAGAGCAAAGACCTCACATATATCTTTTTTTCTGTTTGCGATATAAAGTATTATTTCAAATCACGTTTTGCCCCCTCTCTCTCCGGGGGCTGAATTTCTAAAATTCCAGAAATTGGTTTTTAGGTATTTGTATTAGCTATATATTAGAGCAAAAGTTTCACGTGTATCTGTTTTTTTGTTTGAGATATATAGGAGTAAGTGAAACCACATTTTGAGAATGTGAAATCAAGTTTTGCCCCCTTTCCCCCCTTGGGGACCGAATTTATAAAATTCCAGAAATTGGTTTTTAGATATTTGTGTTAGCTATATTTTAAAGCAAAAATTTTATCGATATTTGTTTTTGTCTTTGAGATATGGAGTTTTTTGTGAAATCACATTTTGCCCCCTACTCCCCCTTGGGGGGCGAATTTCGTAAAATCGCTTCTTAGTGGGTGCTTACACTATATGTTCTATAATCTGACCCAGTTTCGAGACAATGGCTCCAGTAGATTTTGCAGTGCGTTGAAGAGTCAGTGAGTGAGTGAGTGGAAGTACTCTTTTATATATATAGATTTATAAATTTGTTGTTCCTTTTTAAAATTGTACTATCATATATTAGAACATTTCTATAATTATAAAGCGTACACTTAAGGCAACAGCAATGGATTTAGTATTACATTGCCTTCTATATGACACAAATAATTACAACAAGTAAAGCATTTTATCTTTTATTACACGATGCGGTAGCGCTTACGTACATAAAAGTCACGAACAAAACTAGTGTGTTGGGGCCACCACAAGATTTTCTTCTATATTTTCTCTTGCATATTCACTGAGTACAAATAATTTATTAAAACTGTTATTTATTAAAATTACTTACCATGATGAAGGCAGATGATTTTCCTCTTTGAGAAAAGTAACACTAAATATTCAAAGAAAGTCTGTTCTATTCTCTATAAATAATATCTTACAAAATGCGTTTTAAAATTTTTTATCTCACATATCAAGTTTCGTACAGTTACAGGCCATAGAATTTGAGCTATAGTTTCCCGAAAATTGCAGTATAGCAGCGCCACCTACTAGACGATATGAATCTAAATTGAATCCGAATAGTGTCTCATAATAGCCTTCTCACTTATCACGTTTTGTTTGATTATAAACAATAGAACCTGAGATATAACCTTCCTATAAATCACTGAATAGCAGCGCAACCTATTGAGCAATTGTCACCAAAATTGGATAGGCACTAACTTCTGTTACGGTACATCTACATATAAGTTTATATATAATTCTGTGCCGTAGTTCTTGAGATACAGTAGCCACAATATTTTTGTCATACACACACAGACAGACATTTTTATAAAAATTGTCAAATCGTGTTCTGGACCTCTCAAAATGAGTCAGTCCATCGAAAACTGGAAGTCAATAACTATTACGAATATAATACTTTCTTTTGTTGAATACAGAAGAAAGTAAAATGTTACCTACATTCAATAATGTGCGCGTTCAATATGAGCATGCATCATACATCTTTTATAATTTTCTACTTTCTACTACATGAATTCATGGATTCTATGAAAAATAGTGAAACAAATTAACTAATTACATAATACAAGTACATAATACACCAATAAGTATTTGGACGCTTTCGAATTTAGACGCTTTGTCAAATATCCAGAAGAAATCTCTAAGAATAATTTTGAAACTTTGGGAGTATAAAGAGCATGTTACACCTCATATATTTCAGCATTTTTTTTTTTTTCTTGAAGAGGAAAAGGAGACCTGCAGAAAATTAAAGAAAAATCAAAATGACTTGCATCACCCTGTAAAAAGTATTGCTTGAAATGCGTTTTAGCTGTTACATTCGATTTTAAGGATTCTTCTAACTCTCTCCATAAATTTGTATGAGGATACCACATATATTCATGGAAATATAACAATTTCTTTAAAAAATTGCGAAAAAAAAAAAAAAAAAAAATGCCACTTTTAAAATTATAACACGTAGGGTATTGACCCAGTGCAAAATAATTTTTAGGAAACTCAGCTCGCTGTATTAGACACAACATACGACAATCAGAATGCAAAAGTATTAAATATATTACGAAATATGAGCATGTTTAGCAAATTACGCATGTGCAAGCATTATAAAAGTTTCATTGGCATAATTTAATTGCCAAAAGTATTGAGCTACTTACAGGAAAACTCCAAACAAATATCGTGTAAATTAAAACATTATATGAGTTATAGAATGAACACAATTTCAGTTTCTCTCAAAATAAAAGCTAAACTATAAGGGATTTTATTCACATTTTTATTTTGATCCAATCAATGCCCAATAATAACACAGTATTCGCTGATTGTGAATAAATATTGATAAAGCCCCTATCAACTTTTTTTTTTTTATTTTTTTTTGAGAGGAACTGATATTCTGTTCATTCTATAACTCATAACTGTTTGAATATTCAATATATTTGTTTGGGGTTTTTACATAAGTAAGTCAATACTTTTTACTATTAAACTATACAAATGAAATTTTTTAAAAGCTAGCATACGCGTAATTAAATATTATTTAGTAAAAATGCTCATACTTAATGAGATATCTAACATTTGTGCATTCTGATTGCGCTATTTACTGTGTCCAATATAATGTGGCAAGTTTCCTAAAAATAGATTTGCACTGGATTTAATACCCTGCGAGTTATAATTAAAAGAGTTTTTTTTTTTTTTTTTTTTTTTTTTCCCTAAGAAACCGTTATATCTTCATGAATATATGAAGTAGCCTCATAAAAAATTATGCAGACAATTAGAAGAATCCTTATAACCATTTGTTCTATCTGAATTTCATGTAAAGCATTAGTTTTTTACAGGTTGATACAAAATATTTTAACTTTTCTTTAATTTTTTACTGGCCTCCTTTTCCTCTCTGGCAAAAAGCTTTTGCTGAAATACTTGAGGTGTAACATAGTCTGTATACCCCCAAAGTTTCAAGATGATTCCTATAGGAATTTTCTAGATATATGATAAAACGTCTAAATTTGAATGTGCCCAAATGCTCATTGGTAGGTACTGCAATACACGTGTAGAACAAATTTTTATTTGTTTAAATCTCTTTTTAATGTTTTTGAAATTTTGTAATTTTTGTAATTTTATTCTAACTATAAATAAAAATTCTAACATTTATATTTATATATGATTAGCCAGCAAAATATTGAAAACAGGAAGTCAAATCTAAAAGGATGAGGGTCCATAAGGGGATTTTTTGGCCCTAAAATTCAGGAAAAAAAATCAGATTGATCATACATGTTGTTAATTTTATGCATTTAATTATTTTAGAATATATAAATTTTAAGTTATAATAAATATTTTTTATATTATTCCAGTACTTTTTTTTTTGTTCTCAGGGGCTGAAATATTCACAATTTAGCATGGCCAAGATAACCCCATTTTCAGAGACTTGACCTACTTTTTTTATACGAGCGCAAAGAAGCAACATTTTCTTTTTGAAATATATTATGAAGTACACTATGTTGTAAATTGTACATAAAAAGTAAAAGAGCTGTTCCAATGCGCTCATATAAAAAAAGTTAAAATTGAAAGAAAAACACAACATTGATTAAATTGAATACATTGCGTACGCTACCGCTTCACACTGGTTTGAAAGATATGAAACTGTGAAATCTAGTCTATTTAATCAAATTTTATTTAAATCTCGCTTTTGTTACATTAAATATTCTTTAAAATTGTTTAAGTGCTTTTTTTTTTCTGTATAGTTTATAGTTTAAGCAGCATTAACATTTCCAGTGCAGAGAATAGAATCTGCGATATTTCGAAATCTGTGACACTGCCTACGACGTTACTTTTACAAGCGGCATGCTACAATATTTCTTAACTCTCTGACTACATTTGGAAAGAGAAAGATTTTTTTTTTTTTTTCTTTTGCTCTCCACAGTTGTTTTAATGTACAATGCTTATTACAACTTAAGATTAAATATGTAACTGTGCACATGATTATAATCCTTATGAATATTATTTGAGATTTCCCAATTTTAAAAAGAGCTTAATTACATAATTATATAATTTTGATTTATAATTGTATTGTAGAAAAAGGAACACAGCTCAGTGTCTGAATATTTTCTCTAAATTCAGTATATTCGCATTATTAAGTTAAGAATAATGCTAATAAGATGGTTAAGAATATACTCAACATTCATCTTTCTACAATTAATGCACAATGGATACAAATATTTTGATTAGAAATAGTACATATATAACCTATATTCATTTGTAGTATAAACATAAATATAGAAAATCCTGTTCTAAAATTATGTGATTTTCAACAGTAACGTGCACAGGCAGAGCTTATATTTAAGTCTATGTAACAATGACCGTGAGCGGTTACGCATTGGCACTGTATTATCATATTTCATATTAGTTCTACTGAATTTTTGGAGCTAATTCAAATCATTTCTTATTTATAGTTGTCGAACCATTCATATAATGAAATGGAAACTTGAAATTCCTCAGGGCCGAAAAACCCTCTTATGGACCCTCATCCTTTGCACAAAAAATAGAAAATTCTATTGCATGTAAGGGAACAAATTGACACTGATAAGGATAATTTAATCAAGTAGTTATAACGGTCCTTTAGTTAGAGGGGAAAAAAAAAAGAATATTTGGAAAATATGATTTTTACCAAAGTGTTTAATTTTTTATTGTCCTTTCCCTAAGATAATGTTTTTTTTAAGTTTAAATAAGAAATAGGATTTTATAGCTGTAAATGTGAGAAATTGTAAACATAAAATGTGTACGCTAGTACATAATGACCGTCCAGCCCATGAGTGGTTTTTGCATTGGTTTGTATCATATCTATCTTTAAACAAAATTCTTAGCTGATGCTTACAAAAAGCGCGGAAAATTTCACATTCATCAAGTCTGTTAATGCTCTAGAAAACCAATAACTTCATAAATACGGTTTTGGTCTCTCATACGGTCAAAGACAATAAATGCTTCATTTCAAATAAAATTAAATCTCAGTACTTTAATGGGCCACGGTAGCCCAGTCGGTAGAGCGCCGGCTTTGTAATTGGAAGATTGCGGGTTCGGTACTCGAGCAGGCCAAAGATCGTCGTGTACACTAATGATGGCTGCTGTACGTGAAATCTGTCGTGACCGCAATGTCCTCCCTGTTCCCATCAAAAATTATACTTCTGGGGGTCACCGAAGCGGGAGAGTCATCCCTTCCGTTAAGGATCAAAATTGTGATGGTAGGTCTCCGGACCACCTCTAGGGGTGTGTCCCAGACCGTTGCCAATTGCCCATCTGCGCAACACTAGTGTGACGTAAAATACAACCAACCAACCACAATACTTTAAATGTAATACCACACATTCTCGAGAAAGTAACCCCATCAAAGTAATACCTCTGGAGGTCAACGAAGCTAGGGTGCCTTCATCTTCGTGTAGGATTAAAATTCTTATGGCATGTGTCAAGACTACCCTTAGGGTTGAGTCCCAGGCCGTTGACAACTGCTCATAGCGTAACACTAGTATGACGTAAAACCCACTCACTCACCTGTCAAAGTAACCATTGTGTTGGATTTGGGTACTACTTACTCTACGGCATCAGTGAATATAACTAATGTCTAATCCGTGATTTACGACAATATTCAATAACCAGTCAAAAAGTATGCATTTCAATCTTCATGGCTGTTCCAAATTTTGTATTACATTATATTTAAGCAGTTATTACACAGGAATATTTTTATCGGGTTTTCTATTTTATTTAAATTAAATATTTATATTTTAATGGTAGTGTAAGTTTTAAAAAAATGATTTGATTTGTCTTTTACCAAGTTAAATTTTAAATAATGTGAAACACATACTTTGCTAATATATGTTAGTCTGCTGCTAAGAATAAACCCACTCACTCACCTGTCAAAGTAACCATTGTGTTGGATTTGGGTACTACTTACTCTACGGCATCAGTGAATATAACTAATGTCTAATCCGTGATTTACGACAATATTCAATAACCAGTCAAAAAGTATGCATTTCAATCTTCATGGCTGTTCCAAATTTTGTATTACATTATATTTAAGCAGTTATTACACAGGAATATTTTTATCGGGTTTTCTATTTTATTTAAATTAAATATTTATATTTTAATGGTAGTGTAAGTTTTAAAAAAATGATTTGATTTGTCTTTTACCAAGTTAAATTTTAAATAATGTGAAACACATACTTTGCTAATATATGTTAGTCTGCTGCTAAGAATAAGTATTTGTATAAATTTGAATATACTAAAAATATTCAAATATACATATTCATATTCTTTTATTCGCAGTTAAGACTTCGTAATAGTTCTTTTAAGAGATTATATTTTATAGCATATTGTAAAACTCTTTTTGTTCTTAAAATCTACAGTGCAAAATAATCATAAATTACGGTATTTTATGCATTTTGATATTAAAATATCCTCACTCTTACATTTTTTAAATAAAAAAAATAAATAAAAAGGATTTTTCATCGGCAACCTTTATCATCATTTTACAAGAAAGTAATTCGCATTTATCGCAAAAGAAAGGGAAACGAGGAATTTTTATAGCCGTAGATAATAACGAAAATGATAATGTTGCAACATAATTCTAAAATACTTTTAGAGATAGCTTTACACTTTCTCCTTTTACTATGGATATAATTTTGTATTCTTTTTTTATCTCACAATAATAACTCTCATACTACGAAATGTGATCGTGTAATGCGATCAAATTAATTCAAATGGGAAGAACAGTATTTTGTGCTGTGAAAAGTCTCCCTCTCTTTCTCTTTAATAACAGGTGATAGATATTTCAGTGAAAATTAAGTTGAAAAAAATATTTATCGTTTTTAAATATAGAATTTACATTAGCTTTCTAAATGAAAATGGTACAAAATTACATTTTAATGTTTAAAAAATGTATATATACTCCTCAATTATTATTTAAAATTTCAAAATTTAATCATAGAATTGTTCCATATAATCTGATAATTTGACAGATCTACAAAAAACATATTATAATTGTTAAAGACATAGTGGTCTAATGATTGTTTTAATTTTTGATTTTTCTTCCTTTCTTCCTTTTTTTTTTTTTTTTTTTTTTTTTTCTTTGGTCAGTTTGTTTTGTTAGACATGGCAATTATTTTTGACATGCAGTCACCGCTAACTTTCATAACAGAGCACTTTAAAAGTCTCCTTTGGTTTCTTTTAAATAGAGTAATTTTTTATAACTTCTTGAACGTTTTTTTTTTTTTTTTTTTTTTTTTTTTTTTTTTTTTTAACAATTATTTATGTATTTATCTGGAACAAATAGGGCCAGTTTTCATAAAGACACGACAAAATATCCGACGACATTCAACGTTCCAAGCAAAGTTTTCATATATAAAACTATTTTAAAAGTACTTTTGATGTATCAACGTAATTAATATGCAGTGTGTCTCATAAATATAGAGACAGATGATTTTTTTCAAATAAAATTTCAAAAAAGGAAGCAATAATCACGAAAAAAAAATCATCAGCATATGCAGTCAGAGTATAAGTGCATTACAACAAAGAAATATAAGATAGGTTTTACAGAATTTTTGAAAAAAAATAAAAATACTGTTTAAAAAATGCAAAGACTATTCGTGTATTTCGTATTTAAATTCAAATTTAGGATCCATTCCTTTGAATTATCTTTAAAGCCTATCAGGGATGCTTAGAACTAGAGTTTGGAGAATGTAATGAGTAATGAGTAATTTGCTGTAATGAGTACCAACTCTGCTCTTCTTGTTTCTTTAATTTCTGAATAGTTCAAAACTGAAGACCATGGGCATACATCTCTCGTGCAAGTACTTCCCAAAGGTTTTCAATTAAATTTAGATCTGGACTGATAGCTGGCCATACTATAACAAAAATTTGATTCTGCATAAACTATGATTTTGATGAGTAGCAAGTGAGAATCGACGCATCGTCCTTCGATTTTCCAGTCAGTCCCCCACCCCCTCCTAAGATATTTCTAATTAGAAGGAGATTTCTTTTGAGGACATTTTAATAATCCAGGGAGCAATTTCACCCATTAAGAAAAGCAATTTCAACAATATCCGTGGTTCCATTGAAGCATATTGCGTTCTCCCTGCTTTTTGTCAACAAAAGAACTCATGTTATAAATAATCTCTATAAAAAAAAGAGAGTTAAATTGAACACGTGTCATTTGTTAAATATATTAAAACACTTTAAACACACGTAAATTTAGATATTTATTTAAAAGATGTTAAATTTTTTTTTTATCCAAAGCTTTTCGCTTTAATACTAAAGCATCATCAGGGATTTTATAATTAATCGTTTCCAATGAGCAGTTTTAAATATGTTTTCTGCTCACAGTCAACAGTTAAGTCTTCAAATCGCCGTTGCTGATATTCACGTGATTAAAAGACTTAACTGTTGACTGTGAACAGAAAACATATTTAAAACTGCTCATTGGAAACGATTAATTATAAAATCCCTGATGATGTTTTAGTATTAAAGCGAAAAGCTTTGGATAAAAAAATTTTTTAACATCTTTTAAATAAATATCTAAATTTACGCGTGTTTAAAGTGTTTTAATATATTTAAAAGAACTCATGACCACAAAACTCATGTCGACAAAAGAACTCGTCGTTGGACGTACGAATGGTTCTTCAGTGAAGTCAAGTCAAGTCAACGATGAGCTTCGGAGTACCTGCATTTGGTCGCAACCAATGCTTACCTCCAACGAAAAATGCGAAAAACATAAAAATAATTTTCCATAAAATAATTAAAAGCCAAAGGGATGAATTTAGAATTTTGATCTCTGAATAATTCTCCGCGTGAGCAGAGAGCATTCAGAGTGAAGCACCAGGAGTTAAAAAAAAATAAAAATAAAAAATAAAATAAAATAAATAATAAAATAAATAATAAATAAATAACTCCTTGAAAAAAACCTAAGTGTAACAGTGAAACTGTTACGTGCGTTGACGAGACGGTCTGGACGGCGAAAAGGAATTAAGAGTTAAGCAGGGCGTCCAAAGGGGCACAGGAAACCGCTAATAAAAATCAGAGTCCCGCAATTAATAAAAAAAAGGGGGGCCATACAATTTTTTTTCCTATCAAAAAGTAATTGAAATTCAGGAGAATAAATAGTGAAGTTGATTATAGAACATCTTCAAGAATCTCGGTGCCTAGCCAGAACCTAAGTTCCGAGCTAAGTCCGTTGACCAATCAGAAGCCTACAAAAAAACCCACGATCCTCACTGAAAGTAAAAAGCTAAAACCGAGAGGATTTTGTCCTCTAACTAAGAGCCACTCAGAGGCCAGGAAATCGGCCAATGAGAGGAGACCTCAGATCCCTACACTACAAGACAATGAAATTAATAAAAAATTAAAAGATAAGCCAAGTAATAAAAAAAATATACAGAAATTAGGAAATTTTGATAAAAAAATAATTAAAAAAGAAGTAACATTTTCACTAGTAAGAAGGTTCAAAGCTCGCGACTGACAAAGTTCAGTAGATAAGCCTGATACTAGGGTTACCAAAGCTAGATGAACATTTCGTTCAATCTAGGGGAAATAGAATTTTGGATGGAAATACTAAGTTAGGTGACTCCGGAAGTTATACTCCTACGCTTTTTAGAGACGGGGAGAAAATCATCCCCTCTGACTAAAATAGCCAGAGGCCGTTTTTTACCACGACCGACTCTAGCGTCGTATCTGTGAATAGAGTCTAACAGAGGATTTCCAACAGTAGGAATGGATCTGTGAAACTTCAATGCAAGTTTCCGAAATTGAGCATAAATAGGCTTAATTCGGAGATCCTGATGAATAGTATCATTGCGGACGTAGCGAGTAGCTTTCAAAAAAATGCGCAATAGCTTGTTTTGAAACTTTTGAATTTTATCCAAGTTGGTTTTAGAAGCAGATCCGTATATCATACACCCGTAGGTTAGGATAGGACGGATCATGGATTTATATAGTAATAATTTATTTTTGATGGACAGGCGGCTATTAAAAGCTAAGAGAGAATGAAGGGAATGCGTGGCACGTTTGGCTTTACCCAGAGATTCTGAGATGTGACGAGACCACGTTAATTTGGAATCAATATAAACTCCTAAGTATTTATAACATGTCTCCCAGGGTATGGGTTCATTATTTAAGAGAAAGTTAGTGGAGATGTCATAGTTTTTATTGGTGAAAAATATGGCGGCACTTTTGGAACTGTTTACTTTGATTCTCCATTTCCGTAACCAGATCGAATATTTATTGAGATAATTTTGAAGTACTTCAAACGCAGCGTTTGGAGTGCTTCGTTTACAGCAAATGGCAGTGTCGTCAGCGAAAGTCGCTAAAGTGACGTCAACATCACGCGGAAGATCATTGGCGTAGATGTTGAAGAGGAATGGCCCCAGCAGAGAACCTTGAGGAACAGAACTTAAAATAGGTGAAGGGTTAGAGATAGAGTTTCCGACTTTAACGGAAAAAGATCTATTGCGAAGATAGTCATAAATTATTTTAGTTAGTTGGTCGGGAAGACCAATAGATATTAGTTTATGAATAAGGCCAGCATGCCAGACCTTATCGAAAGCTTTTTGAACATCTAGAAATATAACCCCCGTTACACCTCCAGATTGGAAGCCGTCGTGGATAAATTCACACACTCTCCACGACTGTTGTTGTGTTGAATGACGTGGACGAAACCCGAATTGTTCAGGCCTAATCACATCATGAGATTTTGTAAAATCATTCAGACGATTAACGAGAATATATTCATAGATTTTAGACATGCAAGAGAGAAGAGAAATAGGTCTATAGCTTTGAGGAAGGTGCGGATCAGTGTCGCCACCTTTCGGCAGAGAAACGATTAAACTCTTTTTCCAACAGTCTGGAAAAATATTGAGAATTAGCATGCGATTAATAATTAGAGTGATATAAAAAATAAAGTTGGTAGGAAGCTTAATAAGCATATTAGTTGTTATTCGGTCCTCGCCAGGGGATTTGTTTTTTTCAGTTTAGAAATATACTCCACTACCTCAGAGGGAGTAGCCAAGTTAAGAGTATTAATGGAATTTTTGCTTAATAAATTTTGAACACTGTTATTAACAATCGAAGTGATTCTAGGATTAAAAACATCATTATGAGGTGTGAACTGACTTCTAAGACTGTGAGCGAGAGCTTCAGCCTTTTCAGAGTTAGTCACTGCCATTCCAGTTGGGGTATTTAGAGCCGGAATGTTTGTTTTTGGCCTACGAATACGTGAAGTAGCCTTCCAAATGGTGCTGTCGGTCGTCAATAAACTCTCGACAAAGTTGTTGAAATGCGTTTTTGAGTACTCATGAATTGCAGCTTTAGCCCTCCGTGCAAGTACATTGTACAAGCGTTTAAAATAGGGGAGCCTATGAACCTGCCAATTCCTGCGAGCATGATTTCTTTCTCTGATCAACTGTCTGATTTCATCTGGTAATCGGAAGAATAGACTAGTCCTCTTTCTCGGAGCCGAGCTTTGCTGAAAGGCATCTTGAATGGAATTTTCAAGCATGCTAATTGATCTCTCGGCTTCGAGTTTGTTAGACGGAAGAGGTGAAGGGAGCTCAGAATCGGCTAATATCTCCGTAAAGTGGCTCCACCTGGTGGTGAAGGCCGCCGGTAAATCTAAATTGTAGTTATTCGTCCGAAAACAGATTTCCACAGGTAGGTGATCAGAGGTGAGATCATTCAGTAACTATATGGAAAGTTGCGGGTGATAGCAAAATCTAAAATATTATTACTTCTAGTGAAGGTGGGTTCAGGGGGAGCAAGAATTTGTGCATGATTTTGATCCACCCATCTCCTGATGATATTCCCTCTAGCATCATTAGAGGGGCAGTTCCATTTGGTTGACGCTAGTGGTTGGGAATACTATTTTCACGTTCTATGATGAGAACCTCGTCAGTTCTGTTGTCGACAAAAAGCAGGGGTTTTTCTCATGGTGTAGGGCGCGTTATGTTTCAACAGAACAACGGAAATTGCTTTTTTTAATGGTTGACATTTCTCTGAGTATTATTAAAATATTCTCAAAAGAAATCTCCTTCTGATTGGGAACATTTCAAGGGGAAGGGGGTAAATTGGTAATTCCAGCAGGACAATGGGTCGATTCACACCCCCTACTCAAATAAAGCTTGATATATTCAGAAACAAGTTATTGTTAAAGAATGGTCGTCCGTCAGCCCAGACCAAAATCCAATTAAAAATATTTGGGGAGTACTTGCAGGAGAGATGAATGCCCACAGTTTTCAGTTTTCGACTAATCAGAAATTAAAGTGACAAGTAGAGCAAAGTTTGTACTCATTACAACCCTTAATTTATCCAAACTCTAGTTCTAAGTATGTTTGATAGGATTTTAAAGATAATTCAAAGGAATGAATCCAAAATTTTAATTTAAATACCAAATACTCGAAAAGTCTTTATATTTTTGAGACAGCATACCTTTTTCTAAATGTGTTTTAACAAAGATTCTGTAAAACCTATACTATATTTCTTGTAGTAATGCATTTGTATTCTGATTCCATATGCTCTTTTTTTTTTTTTTTTTTTTTCTCGGGATTATTGCTTTATTTTTTTATCTGTTATTTCAAAAAATCAACTGTCTCTATATTTAACACAAGCACTGTACGTTTGAGATAGTAACTAATAGAAAAACTGCATAAAAGTGATCACTATGTTTTTTTTTCTTTATTTTTTTCGATCGTCTAAAATTTAATCTAGTTTAGGAATAAGGGTTTAAGAATGAGGCTCTAGCGCCTAAAATAGTTTACTGCGGGGATTTTTTAACAAAGAATAGGAAGTGAATAATGTAAAGAGACTGTGAATGAAATTTATTTAATGTAAAATTTTCTTTATTTTTCCTTATCTGGGAGAAAACCTGTTTATAAATTAAGTGAAAAAACATATTTAAACATTTTTTGATAGCAAGTTAACATACATTAAAAAGTTTATAAATGCATATTTTTATGAATACTTATTAGATATTCTAACAACTTTTTGATATTTTGACGAACATAATTATTTTGATCACAAATCATGATATTTCGTAGAAAACGATGTTATGCGGAAAAAAAGTGTTTGAAAAAAAAATATATATATATATCATTAACACTGTTGCAGGGGCTGTATCATCTATTTCTTCTCCCTTTTTAACGATAAGAAATTACATTTTTTGGTTAATTTGTAATTTATTTGATACAAAATTTAATAATTAACTCATATCTTTAAATTTAAGACATGATTATGTCTTATTTTGCATAATTGTGCGCACTATCCTAGTGTTTTCATTTTTCATTTGTATTTGTTTATTTATTTTATTTATTATTGCAGAGTTAAATACACCCTTTTAAGTTTCTGTGAACTTTTAAACATTGCAGCACCATTTCATCATTATAATTTTAAAATTAAAATTTTATTGATTGTTACAATTATAAAGTTAAATATATATTCTGTTAATTATTTTTCATGTACATTAAAACTGTCTTATTGAGATTAACTGATCTTTTCATTTGAGAAGAAATGAGTAGTAATTAAATGTATAATTTTCGTTTCATAATTATGAACGACACAAGTTCTTTAAAAATAAGTTAACAGATTAAAACCTTTTTTTTTTTTTTTTCTTTTTTTTTTTTCATTTATTGTCTAAATAATTATAACAGGAATTTTTTTAACTAGTCATCTATTTAAAAAAAAAAAAAAAAAAAAAAAAAAAAATCTTTGTGTGACTTGAAAATTGTATACCCGAATGTGAACTAAAAGAGTGGGTTTTACATCGCACTAGTGCTATCTTATGGAGAATTGACGATGGCTTGAGACACACACCTAAAGGTAGTCTTAAGACATACCAGCACAATTTTGATTTTCCACGAAGGATATGGCTCCTTCGCTTGGATTTTAGCATAGTGTGACCACGTTTCCCGCGCCTAGCATTGAGAACAATTCTAAAGGCTTGGAGGGTTGCCAATTGAACGACAGGTTAGGGTTTGTTGAACATCCAGTCATTCCATGCTCCCTTATCGCATATTTTCTATCGGCCACAAAATTTATCTCTCCTATTTTCACACTGGATACGTTGTGTCAGCACATGCGCAGAGAGTAGTAAGAAACGTGCTCAAACAATATTATGAAATTATTATTTCTACCTAACTGTTAACTCAATGCTACTAAAAAATAAACTGGTGTGTCACTCACACGACTTTCTCTTACCCTGAAATTTAATACTATAAATACAGGTTGGAGATTAAGAGGTAAGATAACGATGTTATGTAAACCTATGTTAAACAATTCAAATTAGGCTTCGGAAGAGTTTTATATGATAATTAATTCTGTGTGAGAGGGACCATCGCCCCCCTCAACCCCCGTTTCATTAATGCACCTACATTCACATAGAATTTAATTCGGTTATTAAAAAATAATTTATTAAAATTATTATTTAAAAAAATTATCTTTTATGATAATGCAGACGATTTCTATATTAGAGAATATAGCACTAAATATCCAAAAATAGTCCATTTTATTCTCAATAAAAAAAAAAAAAAAAATCGATTACTTTGTTTTAAATTATCGCAGATCAATAGTTCAACCATTCGGTTTAAAGGTATTGGCGAGCTCTTTTGAAAGATACCCATCATGAAAATTTACTCCTTTCGAGTGGGGACTTCCCCGCAGGGGGGGGGGGGAGGCGAAGCTCCCACATACACACACAAAAAAAAAAAAAATTGCCAGTTGACTATGTCTATTACAAAAAATATATATTAGTTTCATTTGGTTTAGTGCTGCCTATAGGCGTTAAACTCTACTTACCTGCAATTTCCCCCATAGACGTAATGCATTAGAATCCTCTTGATTGTCCCTGTACACGAACCATTTGCTTGATCTCAACGAAAAGCTTACTGCAGCATCCCTATATGATACACATTTAGAATACCAAGTTTGAAATGTCTGCTACTATTTGTTCTTGAGATATGCTGATAACAGACAGACACAAACACAGACACACACACAGACACACAGACATACACACAGACCAATCGCTAAAAACATGATTTTCGTATTCAGGAGACCTCAAAACATGTAAATATAACAAATTCTCACTTTCGAAAATTTGACCCAAAAACAATACTTTCTCTACCTTATGGGTAAGAGAAAGTAATAAATGTATAAATAAATAAACTTAATCCAGGTTGTTTTATAAATAGATTATATTTGTTTGATATACATTTCTACAAATAATAATAATAATAATATATTTAAATTCTAACATATACTTGTAGTTTTATATATTAAAACTTAAAAGTAAAATTCAATAAGCCATAAAACAGAAATTAGTATTGAAATGAATGATCTATATTTAAATTCATTAAAAATTCATTGAAAGTTTATAATTTATAAATGGGAGATTCTCGAAAATGAGTGAAGGGATGACTAGCAAAGAATTAACAAAATTAACAGTATTAGCTTTTAAAATTTGTAATTTGTAATTATAAATAAAATAAAATAAAATAATGCACATTCACAAATTATCCCTTTTGGAATGTAAAACTAATAATTAATAATATTTTATGAAATAAATTGAATTTATAAATTTAAATAAGAGAATGGTGATATCATCTTGCTACTTACCAAATCTTTTTCTTAAAATTCCCTCTCCACACTGAATATTTTTTCTAAGATTTTTAAAAATTGTTTTACAGTCCGGTTAAAACAATTTTCTGTAGATATATGTAGTTTTTATTTGTATAGTATTGCTTTGCATCTAAAACATTTTGAGTAGAAATAAAACAGAGTCTTTCTTACTTTAGATCCGTGTTACACATTCTTTAAAAAAGTAAGAAGGAAGAAAAATTAAATAAAAAATATAAATATATACTTTCGTACATAAAAAAAATTCACATTTTAAAATTATCTCTTTAAAAAAAATAAAACTAATCATTAATATTTTTTAGGAAATAAATTGAATTTATAATTTTAAATAGGGGTGACATCATACTGAAATATTTTAAGTAGAAAGGAAAGAGAGGATTACTTTAATTACGCGTTACAGATTCTTTTTAAAATAAATAAATAAGTAAGATCGAAGTAAATAAATAAATAAATAATACTTTCTAATAATAAATAATAATAGAAAATACTTTCATACAGAAGATAACATGGTAAAAGTAACATTTTTAAAAGTAAAATTCAGTTAAGGAAAGTATAGATGCTTCAGTAAGAAATGTGCCTTTTATTCATGAGCGACAGTGGTTGCATATGAAAGAATATTTCACAGCTTCACAATAAATATATATATATATATAAATTAGCGCTTCAAATTTTGAAGTTAATGTAATAAAATCATGTTTATATTGTATGCTAGATACATAATTTGTTAAATTTACTGAAGAACTTTAAAATTGTATGTAAACAACAGAATAGGCAAATGTGTTAACAAAATAAAAGACATGATTTAACGCTGAAATAAAATTTATTTGTCTTATTTATAATATACAATCTGATATTCACAATATGTACAGTGCAAAATATAGCATGATAGATAATATAATGTACAAAAACCGCAAGCATTGCGGATTCACAGATATACATTTTCCTGCTTGACATAAAGTCAAATATCAAATAGGAAAATTTGAAAGACGGATGAAGTTTGAAAAATTCACTCTTGAAAAACTTACTCCTACTAATCTTTAAATAAGTCGTTCTTTGTCTAGCACCTAATACTCTATGATAGCGACAATGCTCTTAAAGTTACTATAGTTTTTAATTACGAAAGGCATATACTTGATTAAAATGAAAAAATGACATTAGCGTCGCAAAAAGCTATAACTATTTGAGCTTAAAAATAGTGAAATTAATAAATTAATAAATGTCACGCAAGAAGTCCGTCTTCAGAGTGTTGTTGGTCCAATGTAGTTATATATCCAATGTATGGGGAATTCTATTCGTTCTAACAGTTAAAAAATTGAAAGAAAAAGTGAATGAAGTTGAAATGACAAATTTGATAAGTTCCGCTCGAATGATATGACTTAGTTGATAGCCTGCCGTACAAAATTATTTCTATTTTTATTTTAAGGCCCAAAATACCAATTTTTTTTTTTTAAATATACCTTGATATTCCTAGTATATCTACATAAGGTTTCACGAACTATATATTTAAAACATTATAAAAAATATTGAAAAAAAAAAAAAAATAGTAAGTGCAAGAGAATTGGTTTTAAAAATTATTTAATATTTTTAAGAAAGAATATTTTTTATTTTAAATGTATCAGCAGAATTAGCTTTATTCTTGGAGAAATTATTTTTATTAACACATTAATTTAATAATCTACAAAAACGGTATTGTAAATTGCTAAACATGTCTTTATTCTTTTTTTCTTTTTCTTTTTTTTCACTTACGGATATCAACTCCTCTTATGAGGACTGTTATATATTTTTAAATTAGGATTTAAATATTTATTATTTTTATTAATTTAATTTGAAATAATAAAATTTTAATTACCTTATAATTAAGTGTTGTAAATAAACTACTAATTTTTAAATTAACATTTTTGAAGAAATTGTTAGAAATTTGGAAGTAAGATGTTTGCTATTATAATTGAAATTATGCCGTTAGTTAAAGTATTATTTTAATCTCATCAACCGAAATGTATTGAATAACAAAATAATAAAAATGCAGGAAAAAAAATTATAATTTCAATGATGGGTACTTTTACCTGAAATATTACATCTATGTTACTTACGAAGAAGCATTTAATAGCAAAGGACTGAGTATGTATTAAAAATGGAAAAATATAATCTTTAAAAAATATTATTTATCGAAAATAAGACATTTTAAAATAAAAATAAGAAGAAAAATATTTGGGTTGAAGAAATAACAGAATTTACAATTAACAACATAATGTTAATCTAGGAAATATTCTTATACAATAAAATTGCGATACGAAGACCTACGCATTTATAAATTGTATGACTATATTAAAAAGTTTTCTATGATAAAGATTTCATATTATTGTATATTTTCACAAAAATCGTGTACTTTTAGATAGATTCAAAGTATAATTGAAACTGAGAATAACCTTTCCGAAAATTTTTGTTTACTAACCTTCTACAGCAATATTTATTATATACATTTATAGAGATTGTTATTTGAATTTAGATTTATTATATAAAAGTTCCTGACAGTGCAATTTAGGAGAGAAGTAATCGTATAAAATTAAAGTCTTAAAGTTTAAGAAAAAGTAAAATGTATGTGAAAGAATCAATAAAATTTGGATAATAAGGGAGTTAATCAATTAAATTTCAGACGAATGAAAAATACTGTTATAAGGGGTAAATTTGATCAAATAGCCAAGTTTTAAACCAAATAGTAGTTATTAATAATTTATCACTAGACTCCAGTTTTACTACAAAACAAACAAGAATGATAAAAGAAATATTTTTCAATATTATAATAGATATTATTTCATGTTAGGTAAAAAGCTACAATTTATAATTGTTTACATATTTATTTATTTATTTATTAGAATTGTAGTACACAATTAAATTACTCATATATACTCCTGTGTTATTATATTAATTATTATATTTTTTAAAAGAACATAGCATTCACAACATGCTTGTGTGTAAATTTGGTTATAATGCATATAATATGCCTATTTTTTTTCTCCCTAAATTGATTTTAATTCTAGTATTTGATTTTAATCAATTTTACTGACTTTTGATTAATTTTCACATATTAAATATTCATAATTTATAAATTCTATATAATAAACTCCCCATATTTTTTTTTAATGAGCAAAAGAGTTTCAATAGATAGACAGATACATGAATTTGCAAAAAGTCAAGTTTGAAAACTATGACTTAGGGCTATTAGTCTCAATCTGCGATTTTTGCGGTGTCATTTTTCGATAGTTGGATATTTATCGAAATCTAAAATTTATCGAAAATATAATTGAATAATTTGAAAGCGATGTTATAATTTGAAAAAAGAAAAAAAAAAAAAAAAAAAAAAGAAAGAAAGAAAAAAGAAACTAATAGTCACAAACACTATCGAGAAAGATTTTTTTTGTTTTTTTTATAACTTTGAATTAGGAAATAAAAATGCAAAATAAAATAAAAATAAGTAAAAAAAAAAAAAAAAAAAAAAAAAAAAAAAAAATGAATTTAATGATTTGATTTTTATATAAAACATCATCGCGTGCTATCTTAAAAAGTAGATGGAAAATTTAAAGTTTATGTGGCGCGTGTGGAATCTATAAAAATTTTTTTAAGAAATAGACTAGAATAAAGAAAGCAACGATGTTGGTTGCATTTTGTTATATAATTTGAATTATTTATTTATTTATTCATTTATTTTTTAATGTTCAATATTTTCTTAACAAAATCTTATTTTACTTTAAGCAACTCCACGCATGCAAATTTGCCATATCAACTTTTCATTCACATACATACATACTTTATTTCTAATAAGATACTGTTTATGATTATTTTTCTAGCAATCGAAATATTTCTGGGGATATCAAGATTTTAGAAGACGCCTGGATGGAGAAACAATGGACAAAAATTGATTTTATGTTTTAGCAGAATGGTTAAGTTTAAGAGGGTAAGTCATTTACATTAAAATGGCAGAAACAGCAGTCAGAAAATTGTGCAACACACTGAAAAATTATGTTTAAAAAATACTCAAATTTTTATTTGGCAGCTCAAGTAACGTTTCGAAATTTAAATTTTTCGATCGTAATGAAGCGAAATTATCTATTTATTAAATTATAGATTTAAAAAAAAAAAAGGGCTTGGAAAAGCTAATTAGAGAAATTTGTAATTAGAGTAAAAGCTAACTAATACTTTATGCATTTTATAAAATACCTACAGCTATCTACAAATTTAAAATAACTGATATCTAGGTTTTTTTTTCTACAATTCGTAAAATAAATTCTAAGATTTAGACGAACTTTAATAATGACTTAATTGAATTTGCAAAATGTCGACCACTTATGTAAAACTATTTATAAAAATTCAATGTTAATATCGATTACATATGAAAAAAAATTGTATTTGATATATTTACCATATAATATTTTGATTAATTTAATTTTCATAAACAACAATTTGAACATGAAAATTTTGATTGCGATAATCATAAAGTTTAAAATTGTATATAACACAAACGTTTTACATCTCTAATTGTAATTCAGTCATAAAAATATACTTTAAGTAAAAACGAAGTTGTACATGATGAGATATTCATATAATATTTATTTTAAATACTAGTGTTTACATTAAATTAAAAAAAAAGTTGGGGTTTGGGGTTTGAATTAGGATTATTTAAAATAGCGATTGAAAGGTGATCACTAATTACTTATCTGGCTGTTTTTTTTTTTTTTTTTTTTTTCAGGATTATATTTATATGTATGTGGATATAAATATTACATAACTGAAACATGATAATAGTACACTGTTATTTTACATATTAAAAATATACAATTATAACATAAATACAGGGTATAAATGTTAGGAACTTTGAAATAATACAGAATAATACATATCAATAAAATGTGTGCTTTCATTTTATACGTATAGTCATGTATAACATTATCTTCAGAAAAGTTTTGTACAACATACGCAAAAGTATAATCGAAAAAAAAAAAAAGTAAGATATTGGTTATACATTAATTGTGCTGTATATAAAATTAGTGCGAAGCAATATAACATTAATTATAAAAATTAATAAAAATAAGTTTATTAATTATTAATAACAAAAATGAAATAAATATTGTTCAGTAAAATTGTATTTATAATATGTAGCACAATATTTATATCAGCTTATAACAAAATAGTGAAAGTTAAGTGTTATTAATAAACCATTAAATAGATATAAAACTACCTTTGAACAATAATTTATGTAATAAATAAAAGAAAATAATAGCTGCTTTTATTCAGATAAACATATTTTACATAGTATTATGTAATGCACTTATTACAGGTACTAGTGTTATATGAGTTAAGAAATATCATACTATCGTTGTGATTGCATCAGATACTTGACAGAAAAATTGAACACAGAATGTATTTTATTCAATGTGTAGAAATTAAAAACTGTATTAAAGTAGGATAGAGATGTATTTTCAATATTCAAACGCACTCTGTTTTTAAACAAATAAATTAATAAAATCATCATTAAGAACATTTAACGTTCATTTACAAAATAAAGAAAACATATATGCTATAAAATACATATATAAATTAATTTAATATATTTTTAACAAAAATATCATAAAATTACTATGCACCAATTATATAAACATTTAATTGAAAAAAATAAATATATTTAATATTAAAATTTAAAAAATAAAGAAATAAAACGACTGTTTTAAAATGTGCATACATGCATAATAAATAAAAAACGTTAAATTAGTCCAACGTTTAAAAATCATTTTAAAACGAATAGATTAAACTGCTTAATTTGTCTTTTCATAACATACATAAAATATTTTATACTTAGAAAATTGCGTTATATGAGCACAGCTTATACTGCTTATTAAAAATATTTTTATTCTATTCATTTAAATTAAACACAAACTTAAACCTACATAAATATTATATTAAAGTAAAAGATGTATCTACTTTGGATTGTTTTTTATCATAAAATTATTATCTAAATTTCTATATATTTGTGAAAAATCATTGTTATATATATATATATATATATATATATTTAAATAAAACACGTGTAACATTCAGATATTTAAACAAATTTAATAATAATTATAATATGTAATACATATTTCTGACATTGCAATAAAAGTGCAGAGAATATTTACCACAACATGCAAATAATAATAATAATAATAATAATAATAATAATAATAATAATAATAATAGTAATATCTCTAAAGACTGAAGAAATAAATGAAAAAAAATATTACATCTTATTATTTATTATAATAAAAAGAACAAAAACAAAATTAAACAGGAATAATTAAAATAAAATATCATGTAATATGCATATATTTTTAAACTTAAAACATTAATATTTTTAAAGAATATTATATATTCCTAATTCATTATTAATCTAATCATGTTAATGCATATAACAGTACACATTTATATTATTTCTTTTCTAATATAAGTCATTGAAAATATAAGTCATATTTTTTTTCTTTTATCAAAAACGAAATTATAATTACAAATCTAAAGCTTATGAATGAAATTCCTAGAGAACATTTACTCCAATGGAACATCTAAATGGCTGAATCTTCCTTTCTTAAAGCAGCGGAGGAAATACGATTACATCAAAAACATGATACTTAAAAATGAAAATTGATATTTTTATGCTAGTATCATATATTCTCGACCCTGTTTTTTACCTCTGAGAAAGAATTTTAATCAAGCGTGAAATAATTGTTTAATTTATCGGTTAACTGAGATATTATAACTAAAGAGCATAATAATCTTGTGATTTTTTTTTTTTTTTTTTTTTTTTTTTTAAAGTATTTAACGGTAAAAATTGTCTGCACTGATGAATAATCGGTTGAGAAGAATAAAGTTACTTATTTATTATTTTCGATAATGCAACTTAAAATTGAGAATTAATAATAACTCTGATTTTATTATTATTATTATTATTTATTTATTGAATTACAAAGCAGTATATATTTTGTGAAATGTGAAAATTATATAAAAAATACAGACGATATTCTTTTTTTCTTTTTTCAGTAAGAAAAAAAAAGAACATTTTTTTAAATTTTCTGTTAGTTTATAATGTTACATTATTTTTCTTTTTTTAATTATCTGCTTCTCTCTCTCTCTCTTTTTTTTAGTTGCACCCTTTTCCATATTGATTGAGTGTATAATTAATTATGAAAGCACTGTAGAATAATTCTTGGTTTAACAACATTACAATTTAAAATTTCTGCCATAATATAATTTCTGATATTCGAATTAATACAGTTCTTTAATTATAATGAATTATTTCAAACACGCACATATATATTTATATGCATATATAGGAACTTAAATAAAATTATAAAGTGCCGTAAATTTCGGCGCATAACCCGCTGGTAAAATATATCATTCCGCAACCAGAAATTTTCCTTAACGGTTGGTTGGGTTTTTACGTCGCACTAGTGCTGCGCAATGGGCAATTGGCGACGGTCTGGGACTCCCTCTTACAGGTGGTCTGGAGACATGCCATCACAATTTTGATCCCCCACAGAAGGGATTTTCTTTAACGGAAAAAATCTATATATTTTCCAAGAAACCGCGCCAAAATATACAACCTTATTTGTCAATTAAAATTTTTGGTGCAAAACAGACTTACCTAACCTGCGAATCATACACCTAAAATTACGGTAACTGCCTAATGTTACGTTAAGCATTTCCTGAAAACAATAATAGTTGTTTATACATTAGTAAATAACAATAATAATGAATAACTTATGTTGTTTAAAATAAATTATTAAAACAAATAACTTTTGATAGTTGCTTAATAGCATTGCGGAAAATAAAATCACCGTGCATGACATAATAAATTCTGCGCAAAACATAATTATGTTTCACATTGCTTAACGAAATAATTTAAATTCTAATTTTTTATGTATTTATCTTTTCAGAAAATAATAGATTTTTTAGATAATATTCACAAATTTTATTGCTAATATTTTAATATCAAATAGTAATTAGTATTCATCTTTCATGTAATGTACATTCTTAGTTGTTTACTATCAACCTTTTAGACGCTTATACACTGCATTCTTTAACATATATTCTCAAACATAGAAAATGATTTTATGATATATACTATTAAAATATTACATTTTAATAATAACCTATACTATTAAAAAATATAAATAATCTGTCAAAGCATAGCCGCCAATTTTGACCCATTTTAAATATCATCTTTTTTTTGTAGAAATTTTTACTTTATTTAATCACTAAGACGTCTACAGAAATTTATAAAATATTTCTCTTAAAAAAATCTGGTAGTCAAAAGGCAAATAAGTTCTCAGCTATGTATTAAAGTAATACTGTTTTGAAATTTAAAAATTCGAAAAATTTTAATTCTAGGTTCTAGTTAAAGCTACCTTTATTATTTTATTTTTATCGAAGAAAATTTGTTATATATATATATATATATATATATATATATATATATATATATATATATATATATATATATATATATAAATTATCCTCATTTATTTATTTTTAATTATTTATTTATTTATTTATTTTCAAAATTATTTTTTTCCGTATATTGAAATTCAATGTTATTTTCTTCCCACTAGGAGTTTTAATCATTTGGATTACATACTTGGAAATTTGATTTATTTCTGTAAATTTCTACTTACCGAAATCCATATTCAAATAGAAAATTCTGGAATTCAATGTTATAATCCTCTCGGGAGGTAATAAAAGGAAATTAAACAAGACAAGCGATATAATTACCGCTTTCAAAATGTCATAGAAATAATTCAAACCGAAAAATGTAATCCAAGTACTCTTTTAAAAGAATGTGAACATAATATTAGATTACAATTAGTTTTATAGTTTTTAATGTTACCTTGATAATAAATTGTACTTTGCTTTAATAATTTTTTTCTTTCTATTGAACTTGTTCTATAAATTTTTAATCATTATTTTATGACTTATTTGAAGTAGGATATGTTTAAAATAATAATTTTTATCTACCATCAATCTTTGCAATCAATTTATTGTATCATTTGATATAGTTCTAAAATTTAATACAATATTTTATCTTTGTTCTGTGATATAAATGAGTTTCGAATATTTAAATTTTCAAACGAATGTTTATGAAAATCAATTTTATATTCACCTCTCCCCCATCTTTATTATCACCATATATACTGTTTTTTTTATTTATTTTATTATTATTATTTTTTTATTAATAATATGGAGACATTAATATTTCTCAAACTATATTTGAAATTATTCAGACAGAAGAATTTTCGTGGATTTAAAATATATACAAATGGCCACGTATATATTTTAAAAAAAAAAATAAATAAATGCCGCGTATATATTTAAAAAAAAAATAAATGCCTCGTATATATTTAAAAAAAAATTAAATGCCACGTATATATTTAAAATATATATTTTCAAATCATCAAAAATAAATGCTCAGAACATGGATGGATTCAGAGTGTATATTTTTTAACTGAATTACTTAAATAAAGATGACAGATTGTGTTTATGAAAAATCGTATATTTTATTATCTACAAAAGAGCAAAGTTTTGTTTCCAAATTTTGATTCATGGTTTTAATTTATTTCCTATTCAATTGTTCAGTACTCTACTTTTTTGTTCATGTCGATGACGTGTCTTGATGCTATCATATTCTGCGGCTTCCATATATCATGTGACCTCTATTCATTACAACCATTGACCATCGCTAGCCTCCAGCTAATTTGGAAAATAAAACGAAGAAACGCTATTGTGTTCGAGCATCCACCATAAAAAGGAGGTCTGCCACAGCACCTTCGCTGTGACAGACTGATTAAATAAAAGAAAGCTCGGAAAATAAAAAGGACTAGTTTATATTGCTCTTTGTTGTTTATAAAGGAAGTTCTAAAAAAATTTTTCGTTTTATATAATTATAAGTTTGCGTCCAGTCAACAAACTTAAACTAATAAAAGTGTGGGTAAAAACTGCTCGAACACTACCAAATTGATATAAAATTTAATTGGAACAATTTATTAACATACTTTAAATCTTGTTGATGATTTATAAAATAATGATTTGGAAATTTTATATTATTTTTTATACAGCGATATTATTTTTTTTATATCACTGTTTATAAATATAATTGATTCATATTTTTTCACAGAGACGTCCGTACTCACTTAATTCTAGCAGTGGGTCTTACTTAATTTCCGCAGCAGATCTTGGATATTGCGAATGGTTTTATTATTTGACTGTGATATTTTAATTGCATCTGCTAATTAGAGAGGAAAACATGTTAAGTAATTTTGGACAAAATCATCAAATAAGGAATTAGATTTTTCTTGCTATGATGTTGATCAGTAATTCTGAAAGGTATTGATCGAGTTTTGAATGACGGTGTGGCGTTCCGAAAAGTTTTGTGGAATTGCTGGTTTGGAGCGTACTTTGTGAAGTTGACAGCGTGAGAGGCTTCTATGGTTTAATGTGGCACTGGAACTATGCAGCGGGAGGGGGGGGGGAGGGGGATGGTCTGGAATTCATTTCTCGTTATTCTACGCCACTGCAATAGAGACGACTTCAATATTGGCCAAACAGAATCAGATTATTTCAAAAGCGAATAACTATCTTACAATTTCAAGTCAACACACTCAGTGTAATACACTTAGTTTCATCAGATAATGTATTCAATAGATATAACTCTGGCCAGCGGCACCTCACAAGTCTCTCATTCATAAGTCTTCTACACTTATACGTCGAAGTATTGAAATTCTAATTCATTCCTAGTAATTTTATACAAAAATGCTTCGTTTATATGACGTAAATTTCCATTATATGTCGTTTTACACCTTTATAAATTCAATAAATTTTCTACTTGTTCTGACATTTAATTTTCTTAAATTTTTCGTTAGAAGTTTACTTTTCTTAATCAGACCTATGAATAAATATATAGTGGACTTAATGTGATTGTTAGCGCTGTATACTTACAGATAATTGCCACTTTAAAGGATTCTTACAAATAAATCAAAATATTATTGTAAAGAATACTGATTTTAGCAATACATAATTTAAATTAGATAACTGAAATCAGCTTCTTAATGTTTTTTTTTTTCCTTTATTATTCTTTTTCTTCTCTCACCCCCTTTTTTTAATCAATAAAGTATCATATTACAGATTTTTTGTTGTTGTTGTTGTTGTTTTAACAAATATTAATTTACTGTTTAAAAAAGAAAAAAAAACTTTAACTTTGTCTTTTTATTCTTCTTATTATTATTAAAAGTGTTTCACACACATTAAATAATACAGATTGTTAAGCCTTGAAGCACAGCGGGGAAAGTAATTAAAATCTTAAAATATATCAGTTATAGTTACATCAATCCAATTAATAGTATACAATTAAGTAAAATTTTTATATGCATATATAATATATTTATTTGTAAACAAATTCGTTTTTACGTTGAAATATTTCTAATGAGCGTTTCCGTCACTGACCTTTGTGCATCTTCAGACGTCCCTATAACACTGAGAATTTTTCTTCTGCTGTGATTTTGAATGAACGCCAGCTTATGTCAATGGAAGTAAATTCGGCATTGTTGCATGTGACGATATTAGCTAATACCTCCACGGCTTCATGTTTTATGGCGCAACTATTATTTGTAGATCGTGAGTTTTTGTGGGCCTTCAAAATTCATTTAAAAAAAATTATTTTTTATTTATTATTCAAATCTATAATTATTGTGTTAAATTTGATATCGTTTTGGAGTTTATTTACAACAGAAAGGTCTGAAGACGCCCAGGATATGGCCCCGAAAGCATTCTATAAATATATTTCAGCGTAAGTGAACACCAAAATAATATTAAATTTAACGAAATAACTACAGCTTTGACAAAAAAAAAAAAAAAAAAAAAAAAAAAAAAATCAAAATAAATATTTTAAAATAAATTTTGAATGCACGTGAAAACTCGCGAATTAAGAAAATAACAGTTACGACTTAAAACTTGAAGCTGTGGAGAGCCAATTCGGCAACATGCAACGATGCCAACCCTACTTTGATTCCAGATAGCGTCCAATGCTATATTAAATTCAGGACAGAAAAAGAAAGCGCAAAAGTATGGTCTGAAGGAGCCTCAGGCCCGACTGTGAAATTGCTCAATTCTGTAGGGATGTATCAAGGTAAACACAGATTTGTTTATGAAGAAATTTATTTAAATTAAATTAAAGAAATATTTATTAATTTATTTAAATAAGATATTATGGATTTATTACTGTTCGGTCATAAATTTACCGTGTTATCTTCAGATATGCCTTTAAAAGAAAATAAATGTTTATTCTTTTTAATAAGAGATTTAGTTTAAAGTTTAAACAATGTAAAATTGAAAGCACAGCAGTTTTCAATATTTATTTGCACTTTTTGTTAGTTTTAGATATAAGGAGTAAAAATTACATCTTCACCAATATTTATTATATAGATTTTTTTTTAATTAAATGCGTTATATGCGCTCAGTTTATATATTCGCTAAATTTACATGTAGAATGATTGGATATCTTAAGATTCAGAATAATTTCTGATTCATAACAGATGTCAGATTTTCTTATTTTCACCTGTTCTTTAATTTTTAAGCATTCTCTTCTTCACAAGAATAAAAAATGATTACTGTTCTATTGTTTAAATAATTATAAAATTTAACCAGTCGGAATATAGCATTAAACGTTTTTTCCTTTTTCTTTTAACAGAAAATGGGGTAACCATTTTTTTACGAAGATGGAAGCCGACGGAAATTTAGCGTGACATTGTCACAAGGATCATTAGAGACAAAAAAATGAAAAATATTGTTTCACTATAGAAAAGAAAACTACTAATTAATTAAATTATAATTTTAAACTAATGCTAAATATCTCTATGTAAATATTTATGCACACGCAAATTCCTGACTTAAAAAAATGCACCAACTTTCTTAGCGTAATTACTTTTTTTTTCTCTAATTTTTATTATTATGCACGCGAAATTAAAAACATTAATATCACCCAGTAGTCGAAAATCGACCAGTTTTTTTTAAGTAAGCATTTGAATAATAAATACAGAAATTTAATATTACACAGTAAATAATATTATAGTTTTAAAAAATTAAAGAACACGCTTTAATTTACTTTCCTTATTTTAAATAAATGTAATTTTTATTGTTCACGTTTTTTTTTTTTTTTTTTTTTTTTTCTGTCGAAAAAATAATGATAATTTTTTTGGCAACAATTAAATTAAGGAATAATATTAAATATTTTAAATAAATGTAATTTTTATTGTTCACATTTTTTTTTTTTTTTTTTTCTGTCCAAAAAATAATGATAATTTTTTTTGGCAACAATTAAATTAAGGATTAAAATTAAATGGCCAATTTATCAGTAATTAGAAGGTTTTTATTTTAACATTTTAATTAATTAAAAGAAAACTAAAACAAAATTCGAAAATCGGGCTTCGAGGTGCATCAGGAGAGGTCATTACGAACCACCATGCAAATTTTTGTAGCTCAGCCATCAGCCGTTTTCTTAAAAAGCTCTGGAAACCATACACAATGGTTTTTTGTTTGAGATATGAAGGATTTTGTGCAATCACGTTTTGCTCCCAGAGAAGTTACAAACATACATACATACAGGTGAAGCTAATATAAGCGTGTTAAAAAGTCGTTGTAACTGTAAGTCTCAAGATGTAAATATGTAAATATGTAACAGAAAAAAAAAATAAAAATATTGTTTAGTTTGCTATCCAAAACAGAATTTACAACGTTTTAATGAGTTTATGACGATATTAATTTTTTTTTTTTTTTTTCATTCATAAGAATTCAAAATTTTCATTGTATTCTAAGATACATCAGTAGCTTCCAACAAAACTCTCAAAAGTAATCTATAGTAAAATAATGCAACAAACTACATTTAAAATGTATAATTATCCGCCAAATAACTGTTACGTATGCGTGAAACTTAAACGTATGTTTCAGTAACTATTAATTAATTAATAACTTTCTCATGACGGTGTAAAATAATCTTACAATTAAAGGAAGGGTCGAGAAATATAAGACACAGCAGTCTTTACAATAGTGACAGACTTATGATATTCTTTTTTGGTACTAATGATTGACATACAAACTTTTTTTGTTAATTTTCAAAGCAAATTCCATGAGCTTAAAGAATGAACATTACAACATATAATTGAACACTTATAGTATAAAAATAGAAATAATGTTTTCTGTATATTATGTACAGCTAAGATATATTGTATCCTTTTAACTGTATTCAGTCTTGAACAAAAATTTGAGTTAGATAAATCTAAATGAACATTTGGCAATTTATTTTACAGTAAAAAATAATTAGTCTGTTCTGAGGGAAAAAAAGAGCAAATGAAAATGATATACACAATGTCGTTCACATTTTATGGAAATGATTTTGTAATTAATTTTTCTCTTTTGTAATTTGAGATAAAAATTTTGCAACTATAGAATAATCGTTTCCTACTTTTATCTTTCGACTGAAGTTGAATATATATATATATATTTACTTTGAAAATGGCTCCTAAAATAGATAGATGGCTCGAAGCTTACGTAACTGAACTTTCTAAGGAACAATATTTGTTCTTTTGCAAATTATAAAACAGTGTAAAAATTGCAATTATTACATTTCGAAAAAAGGTATTTACAATATATTAAATTTGAAAAAAAAAAAAAAAAAATTCTAAATGAAAACATCACCGCGAAACTTCATCCTCAGACTGTCCGAACGCAGGTAAATATGAAGAAAGAGAAGTCCCTGATCCTAAAACTTAATGTGAATTCTTCATCGGGTGTTACTACAAATTTCTATTTTTCAGAAGCTAAGTGTTTTTCTTGTATTTTTTTTTTTTTTTTTTTTCCCAGCAATATGGTTCTGCAAAAGTAGGTGCAAAAGTAAATGCCAGAAGACATTCCTTGTTTCGATGAAATGGAGTTTTGAGTTGACAGATTAAATAGACAAAACAATAACAATAATAATAATAATAATAATACATTTACACATAAAACTCAATTATTAAAATTGGTTCCATAGAGTGTGAACGATCGTCTGTATTTGTAAGAATTGATGATATGAAAATAAGATGTATACGAAAAAAATCTTACATTCAATGCTACATTCTAAAAAAGTGTTTCAATAAATTGACAAAATACTTCAAAATAGAGTTATTTACGTACATAAAGTAAGTTCAAGTTCTTTTGCTAATTTTGATTTTAATGATTTTTCGTAGATTAATAAATTATTATCTAGAAATAACAAAATTGAGGAAATCCACTTTCTTACCTAGAAAGATTTTTTATAAGTTTATTGACTTAATAATGTCATTTTTCATATCAAATTAATAGTGGTTCTGTTTTCTTTTTATTCTTTTATTGGTTAAAAACAATCTATATTAATTATATACAAAAATATTTTTACCGTGAAATTAATATATAATAAAAAATATTTAACTCAATTTATGTTAGTTCAAAAAATATACAATCATCAATATTTCGTAAATATATCTAATCTTGTAGTTGTATTTTAATTCGGGGGGGGGGGGGGGGATCTTTCAAATGTGGGGCGTTTAAAATTAAAGGATTAATTATTCCTACTCAAATAAGGAATTTCATTAAGATCAATTTTTTATTAATTATTTTGAGAAATTTTGAAATATAAAACATCCAATGCTTTGTGGATAAAATCAGTCAGTGTTTCTTAGAGGTAAAATATTATAAAGAATGATTGAAAAAAATATATATATATACTTCATTAAAAGGTTTCATTTAATAGATGTTGCTACATAACAATTTTTAATATTTTTTGCTATTATTAAAATCAAAATTATATTAAGTTATCATTTTGATAGAAAACTGGATAAATTATTACTTAAGAAATAATCAGACATTTAAATAACTTGGAAAATACTTATTCATTTGAACAAAAAAAAAAAAAAAAAATATGCTATAAAATTTAGAAATGTTATATAAATTAGGTACGTTTTTTTAATCTGTCAGAGCAATTTTATAAAATTATTTAAATATTTAATATATTTTAGCTGAATAACCTAATAAAAAAATATTTGTAATAATAATAAAAAAAAAAAAAAAAATGGTAACTTTAGAATGAATTAAATGTTTTAAGACACATAGATCCCACACACATATGCATTACAAATTTTTAATCAAGTTTTAAATAAATATTTAAATTTATGTGAAATTTTATTACCCAAAAAAGTATTTTTTCTGATTTATAGTTTTTTTTTTTTTTTTTTTTTTTTTTTTTTTTAAATTAATTTAACATATTTGTATTTATAAAATAAAGAAAATGTCAAAAAGTTGCAGTCTATTTCGCTTGAGCATATATAAATGCTATTATTTATTTTTGTTTTTACTGCTCTCAATTAAATGATTGTTTTGAATTTTTGTGCAACTTTTTTCATTATCTTGCTAATATGTAATCCTATCCATATGAATAGATATTTCCAAATTATATAATTAAATAAAAAGTTCTGTCTCCCGAGAACCAAACATAAAAATATGTTAAAGATAAGGTATTTTTACAATATTATATTTAAAAAAAAATAATAATAATAAATAAAATGTTAAAATAAATAAATAAATAAATAAATAAAATAAATAAGAATTTTTAAAATTTTTTATCGATTACTATTGTTATATAATTATAAGGATAGAAAAGAAAGCGTTTTTCAAGTGTTATTAATTTGAATATAAAGTAAAAGCTTAAACTCTCTATTAAAAATAAATGTTCTCTTTTATTTTGATGAATATATATATATTTATATTTTTTCTTATATCTATAAGAAATTTTGAGAAAAAAATAAATAAATAAAGGTAAAGTAAAAGTTTGTCAAAGACAGAATTTAGATTAGTACGGAGGACTATTAATTTCAATCTGTGAAATTTTTATTTTTAATTTTTAAATTTAATTTTTTAATTTTTTATAACCTTTTTTTGCCATAAAATTGGAATACATAGGTTTTAAAATGACTGAAATAAATTAAAATGAAGTGTTGTCACCTAAATTTCCTAATTTAGTTAATTAAAAAAAATATATATAATTGCCGTGTTGGAAAACTGTTTGCACTTCTGGATTCAGAAAAATCGCCCCTTTCATTTGGTACCAAATTTGTAACGATAGGTTTGATTTTTTAAATTTATTTTGGTATTACACAAAACTGATTTACAAAATCAGTCCAAGATTGGATATAATAGTTCTCCTAGTCCTTAAAACTTCATTTTGTGTATTCGAGTAAGTACTAGTAAAGTTTTGTTGCATAATATTCATGAAAATATTTTAAATATTCTAGCTGATAATAATAAAGTGACGTATGGTTCAATAAAATGATAAAAGGAGCTTTAAATGGATGAGTAATTTAATTTTCTAATCTAATGTCGTTTTTTATCCAGATATAAAGAAGTATACATTCTATTGTACTAAATGAAAGAATATTTTTTACAAACAATTAAATTAAGACATACAAGATATCCCATCAACAATCATATTAGTGCAAAAAACTTCTCTTGAAGCAATAAACAGTAATTTAAATACCCTATGTATTTGCAATTTAAAAAAAGAACAGGAAAAGATTGAAAAAATATTAGTTTAGAAACATGTTGCTGCATTTAATTCTCGGAAACTATTCTTAATTGAATGGTGCTTTGCTCAGTGTATGATCATAAAATAGACACATGTTTATTTTACTTAAAAGTTTAACCCTTAAATGCCTGATTATTTTTAAATTAATTTAAAAATAATTTACTTCTTTCCCCTTTTAAATAAATCACTGGAAAAATATTTTAAAATATCATGTTTTATTTTAACTATGGTTCACAGCTAAAAAGCAATATGTTGCCAATCGAAAAACATGAGGCATTCAATATTATTTTAATAATACTTTACAAGACAAAATTGGGTATGAAGCTAAAAGGTAACACTCGGTATTTAAGGGTTAAGAATTCTTATAAAGTAGCTTACAAAACTCTTACGAACTTATGCATATTACAATATCAGATATAAAATTGTTTAAAACAATTATGACAATTAAAAAATAAAATAAAATAAATCTATCTCGAAAAAATACATATTTCATCATCAAGTGAAAAAAACATGCCTATTCTAGAGCTGCCAACATAGCATTTTTTGACTAACCCGAGAAGCCAAATATTATTCTTCATTTGGATTTTTACCAATCTATAGATACGGTGTGCTTTTGCACAGTTGATGAAGAAAGATGTCATAATTTAAAACGCATTGTGTTAACTTAAATATTGATTTATGAAAAAGACATACATCTTTAAAACATATTTTCAACAAGTGTAAGAAGTATGAGATGATAAATAAAGATTTTTCCTTTCGAAACACATGGGACTCTTTAAATTTTGAATAGTGCTTTAAAAATTTCATTTTTATATTTAAAATATCTTTTTAAATATAAATTTGCAAATACTTTGGGCACAAATATTTTTTTTCCCCTTTGTTTTTCTTTTTCTACTCTGTCTATCGATGCTAACACTGTAAAAGCAATTATTTTGAAAATTCTGCTATAAAAATATGGATCATACTCAGGCAAAGCAGTTGCTGATAAAGCGACAAAACGTTTTGGTTAAATCAAACTCTCTTTTAACCCCTTAAAGCATTTGCCCGTGTCTGACACGGGCTATC
Organism: Salticus scenicus; assembly: GCA_963930645.1. Taxonomy (NCBI): domain Eukaryota; kingdom Metazoa; phylum Arthropoda; class Arachnida; order Araneae; family Salticidae; genus Salticus; species Salticus scenicus. The sequence continues at coordinate 249,184,698 of OZ005650.1, forward strand.
TTCTATCTCGCGTTATTTTACTTCTAATGCCCGTCTGAGATCTGTTCTAGTAAAAACAGATAAGCTAGATTATAATTAAACGTATTTACCATAAATGGCACAACTGTGCAGCATTTTTCTTGTGTAAACCACGTGGTGCATTTTAAAGATTAGCTATAAGTTTGTTAGGAATTCTTTGTCAAGAAAAAAACTCATGCTTTAAGGGGTTAAACAATATGATAAAAAATATCACGTAAAATTACGGATATATAGTTTAATTATATATATATTAAAACGAAAAACCATTGTTAATATTCTTGATTAAAAAGAATAATAATAATAATAATTTCGCAGTTATTCAATTTCTTTTTTTTTCCCCTTACATTTGATTGGACGTTTTACTTTCCCATTTTTATTTAATTCTGTCCTTTTTCTTAAATCATTTTATAGTATATTCGTGAAGAAATTTCTATCTTTAAACAGAACATTGCAATATTGATGGGATATCCTGCATTTCTAGCACAATGAAGCTATTTTTCGCCTCAGTAACTTATAATATTCCTTGATGTACAAGCAATACGAAGAAAATTAAATAAAATTCACGACATAAACACATCCAAAAAACATTTAAAAAATAGTGTCTGTTAAAAAATTCTAAAAAGTATAAAAAATAATTCCTCCAACAGTCTCCCGTTGAAGCAACGACGTTTCACAGTCCGCAGATATAAGGCTTACAAGTTCCAAACGTCCATATACATGAACTGCTGCAGTGTAGAACCCAGCTTAGCAATATTCAGGTAATTCTTGTTAACAATGGCAATTGCAGTTGAGCTAGATCAGGAGGCGGTGAATGACGTATGTAACCATGCTCATTAACAGTAGAATATCTACAACGGATAGCAGACCAGTGCGTGGACTAGCATTGCAGCTATCTCCTTCGCAAAAGCACATGTGCCCTGTCTTGTGTCCGTCATACATACAAACATGGTCTACCATGAACAGGTTGATCTGGATATTTTTTGTGCATGTGCGCCTGATTTCTTCGTTTGCTGCAATAGAAAAAAAAAATAGAATTTCGACTTTAAACAATAATAAATTAATACTGTTTTAAATAAACTATTTAACATCGAATTTAATTCACATATAATATTCTCTAAACACAATAACAAAATTATATTAAACTAATTAAAATGAAAAATCTAACGTGTTTCTTTCCTTTCAATTTTTTACTTTTACATTTTCATAAAGGTACAGTCGGGGAAAAAAAAAACGCAACACTCAACATAACTTCGTTGCTAATCGATGTAGAAAAATGTAATGGGTATCATTCGACGGAAAATTGTGAGTAGTTTCAGAAAATGAACTGAAATTTTGAATTAGGGATCGTCTCCATATTAAAACGCGCCCCAACTTTGATTTTTTCAATGGTAATGCCCCATTTTTAATTTATATTTAAATTCCTGGGATCGCGACAACGCGAAAAAGTATATTGGTTGTATATTTTACTTATTTTTTCACAGAGTTATAAGCCTTCAAAGTTTGAGGGTGCTAATGTTAAATTCATATTTCAAAATTTTATTAATATCTTCACAAAAAGTAACTTGATCGATATAATTTTTTTTTTACGAGATACAGTGAAGAAACCCAAACATAATCCATCATTACTTTTGATTCTGAAAAATATTTTTAATTCTGAAAAATATTAATAAATTCATATTCATAAAAATTATGAATTATGACCTATATTAATTTTTACATAAAATGAATCCTAATGCTGAAAAATATGGGTGTGCAAATTTGCAGCTCATTCCAGTTATTAGTTTTCGAGATATAAATAAATCTTTCCTTTGGAGTGGTTTAGGGGGCCGTCTCTTATAAAGTTTTGCATGAGATAACGAATCAAATCTTTAAAAATAACAAAGAAAATTAAACAAAATATTTTTATTTTTTATTTACGGGTCAAATTATATAACAACAACGTCAAACGCAAAAAAAAATGAAATAAAAATGATGATTTTTAGACATTAGTATTAGCATCAAGAATTCCTGTTTTTTTAAGAAGACCAGCCCCGACTCCATCGTTCTACAAAACAAAACAATACAGAAAAAAAAAGTTAATGTGGCATTGAGTATTCGTGTTAAACACCTTATTTTATGTTGACAAAAATACGCAAAAGTAGTATTTACTTCATCGATTAATTGGTGATAAATTTTGAATCTTTTAAACGAGCACTAGAAGACAACTAAACTAAATAGGCGTGGTTTGCTGTTTAAAATAGAAAAATGGGTTTAATGTGAAATTGTCAAATATAAATAACGAATGGAACTGGAATGCAAGACAGACTTGTAAACTCGTTTCTTAACTACCGTCATAGTTAAAAAAAGCTTAATCATTTGTTTCATATATTGCTTTATTTTATTTTATTTATTTACATATTTATTTATTTTATACGGGGGGGGGGGGGGAAATTATTTTAAGGACACTTTAGTCTTTAAAATTTTATTGTTATATTTTAACTTTATACATTTTTAAAAACATACTTTAACTTTTATAAATATATTTTAACACTTTTTGCGACCGCAGGATTTTGTCTTTTTGACAGTAAGACCCGCCTACGGGCATTATACTCTCAAAATATAATATTTTAGAACAAATTTTCTGTATTCACGATTGTATTACAAATGGGTATACATTATAATTATATTCTTTCTAATCAATATATTTCTATCCGTAGAATATTTTATTGCAAAAATATGAATACTGGGTGCACACTTAAGAAATATGTAACACACAAATTACGAAAGAAACGCCCACTGACAGAGTTACAGATTTTTCAAATGGCGTGAATCTACGTCAGCAGTCGCGAAAGGGTTAATTAAGAAAATATATTTTCATAGAAATTACAAAACGAGTCGTACAGTTCCAAAGAGTTCAACTGACCAAAAACTGGTAAGTGCGATTAAAATTGTTTAATATTTTCTTCATGAACCCTTACAATAATTTATCCGAAAAGGTTTAGTTTATGCGTTGTTGTATATATATATATATATATATATATATATATATATTATTTCATTTCGTCTATTATGTTACTTACGAAAGAAAATTTAAGCTTTATTGGTGATCAGTACAGCTATAAAGACACTTTTACTTGAAATATTGCACTTTTTTCAGAGTACTGTATGGATTAATCGGAAGTATAATGTTTTTAAATAGACCTAAAACTATCCAAAAAAGTACTTAATTATATACAAATCTAAAAAAATGAATTCAGGATAATTAAAATACTGGAAAAGACGCAGTTTTATTAATTTTTATAATTACTTTTTTCCGGAAAGATTTCCGGTGTGAAACTTTAAAATTTTCTCTATTTCTTATAGGATCTTAATTTTATTTTTCTACATTTACAGATAACCACCTAACACTTTTTTGTATATAACTCTATAAATACTAAAGATAAAGTATACAAACAGTATACTTTTCCGCACTGCCAGACTCTCAGAAATTCGAAAATAAAGTCAAAATTGGGTGTTGCTAATGAAGAAATCAAAGTTGGCACTCATTTCAATATGTAGATGACCCCTTATTCAAACTTTGACGACATATTCAGAAAGTGCTTTTAATTTCCTGTTGAATTATGTCTATTAGATGTTCCTACGTCAATTAATAATGAAATTACAGCGAGTGTTGCGCTTTTATTTTTCCCGACTGTACATGAATAGTTATATTTCATTTTTTTTTTTTTTTTTTTTTTTTTTTGTAAAGCTTCCATTTGATAGCTATTTTGGTCGGAATGAAATAAAAATTATTTTTGATTCTGCGTTTTGATTAGAAATTATACAATACACCAGTTATTATTTTTCCTAATAATGTTATATCTTTTAAAATACCATCTCATTCCAAACCAATCTACGAAAATCAAATTTGAAAAAATGATAACGTTAAGACTTAGTAGTTCTCAAAATATTTGTTTTCTAAATGTGATTATTATATGTTAAACAATAGTAGCTCAATATGTAGTATGATTTTGATTTCCATAACTATTAAAAGCAGTATTGGGAACAGTTATTGTTTTATAAGTTAACGCTTAAGAGCCTTTCAGTATTATTAGCAAAATCACAAAGTAAAATCTGTCGTTGGGAGTGTCCAGTCATTGAGAGATTAGTATAATATAGAAGAAAAGTTGTGAGGTCGAGACTATAGACCATCACCACAGTTGGGACGGAAATCACTTCGTCGCTAGTGACTCAGCGAAAGTCTTGGTCGAGTTAGTTTTATGTCGGCATGGTGCTGCAATGAAAGAATTAGGTGCTGAGAGTTAGATGAATGAGAAGTGATTTTAAAAGGTTTTGACTGAAATGAAGGGAAAGGAAGTTGTAGAATGTAGTATAAGATGGAGATTGTTTTGGTAGAGTAGAAGGGTGAATTATAGTGATATGATAGTGAATTCGCAGTGGTAGAGAATTGTAGCGGGTTAGTGTGAGAGGAGGTGGAGTAAAGAGAAATGTTGGTGGTGATAGTTTTAGGCGTATGTTAAGTGATGGTAGAGAGGCGTAGTGTCGTAGCATAAAGTAAGAGAAGTATCTGTCGCGTCTTGATAATCCAGCCGACAAGATCAGTATTGGTAAGATAAATTATCTTTTATTTTATGCTCTGTTGAAGTTATTTCTTGAGGTCATTTATTTAAAATTGAGTTAGGCCAACTCCCTCCTTGCTATTAAATGCTAAATAAACTTTGTTATTTTATATTTAAAACCTTGTCTCGAGCTCTTATTACTATCTAATTAAGTGATTAAGTAATTAAGTTAATCTTTAAGATCTAAGATTGAATTATGACCCACACGAATTCCTCACAAAGTATGAAACTGAAAAATTATCCTTTTGCAATAAAGATAAAAAATTTGAGGAAATTGATTTTACATACATTTGATTCCAGTGATGTGTAAAATGAAGCCATCAAATTTCTAGATTAGGAAACTATGAAAGACTTTCAGAAAATTTCGCCATTCCTAATTCATAATATTTTAATGACATATCTTACTTATTTTTAAAAAAACATGACTTCGTATTTTTTATAGAAAAAATGCTAACACATCAAATGCCGTTTTTTTTTTTTTTTTTTTTTTTTAATCGTGGAGAATGTGTCTATAAATGTTAGTGTATCAAGATTTTTTTTTTTTTTTTTTTTTTTTTTTTAATATAACTACAGAAAAATAGGAATAATATAAAGGTTTAGAACTTATATTTTTTACAAAATTGTATTTGTAACATTTTCCCTGAGACAGCTGAGTTATACTTATTACGTTAAAAACGATTCTGACAAACGGTTGTGAAAAAAAAGGCCGAGGAATGATAATATTTTACACCCTGTATATGATTGTTAACAAGCAAATAATATCAAATAAAAGAAAATGCATATAAATATAATAATATAACAAAAAATAAAATAATTTTCCAGGAGATTTCTAGTTACATTCATTTAAAAAGATATAAGAAACAATAAAATTCTTGATTACCGTTTATAATTTTTATGTTTGCTTTTATGATATTTTAGAACTTTTAATAATCGTGAATATGAGAAATCTTCATGTAATTGAGGCTTTAATGATTTCAAAATCCAGAATTTATAGTATTCTACATAATTAAAATTATTTATTTGTCATAAGTAAATCTGGCATAGCATTAATAAAATTTACAGAAGCTTAATAATAATTAGATACAATGTCATCCAAGAAATTTTGAAATAATTAAATAACACAGGTCTACATCCAAAATTTTGATTTAATAATTTTGGCTGACCTTTACGTTTTTCGGGTGTTCTAAATCCGTAATTGATGGCAGTTTTTCTCAATCACACGTAGATTTTTGTCAATGCAGGGTGTCTACAGACACTACTTCTTCAGTGACTCCTCCACCAATATAGTTATATGGTAACGTTTATAATATTTTTCTATGATTAATTATAATTAATCTTGGAAACATACTAGAATCTACCGAATAGGAAGAAATTGTACTGGTAAACACCCTGTATTGACAAAACTCTATGCGTGATAGAAAAAAATTGGCTTCCTTTTCGGTTTTAACACACCAAAAAACATATGTATCAGCTAAAATTATCAAACCAAATTTTGCCAGCTTTATTTTTGTAGACCCGTGTAATCTATTTAGAAAAGCGTCAAAACATCCGTATTGCTATACCATCACCAATTTGAATGTATTAGTCATTAAACAGAACATTTTTTTCAGAATATTTTTCCTACAGTACATTTTTTTTTTGTAGTAATTTATAGCAGTGTCACATTGTTGAATTACGATATAGTAAAATGTCAAAAAAATAATTTATTAAGAAAATCGATTTCAGTGAAGAACTACCTCAGACGTTTGAATTACAGTCGTAGGACACCTATATTTTCCAACAGTTTTAAAATATGTTCGAGAAATCGACTATAACTTCGTACATTTTCTATTAGTTCAAAAATCTAAATCTCATAATCTTTGGTAGATTTTATAGGCAATAAAATATTTTTATTGTGTTTTTCTTTTATATTTCTATATTATTTTTAAAATAGTTTGCTCTGACAACCTTAAGAGATGTATACAAATGTACTTTTCTTATTATATTTTATGACTAAAATTGTTTAAAGGTTATCTTTTCTCTTTGCCGCCTTCCCCAAATATACATATACATACTGTAGAAAAGTTAGAATACTGTAAAATATTTGCAGAAAGTAAATCGTATGTTTTTGTTAATGCTCAATAGGACCTCACAGCTTCACATGATATCGTAAATCATATATTACTTTTACTTTTTTAAATACCACTTACTGAAGAAAACATTTAATTAATACAGAAATATGTAGTTTTTCCTGTTTCTTTTTATATATAAATAACAAATCTGTAATACAGATATCCTTTTATATAATACAAAAATGTGCTTCTGTTAATTTCTAAAACCTACTGATTTCTGTAGATTCTTATTAGTTTTTCGCCTAATGATTTCTGAAAATAAAAGAAAATTTTTTAAACCATGGTTAATTATTATATTTCTCAAGATTTTCCTGAAAATCCATTTATGACTAAATATACCCTGTGCAGTTCTTCATCCTTCTTTTATTAGTATAGAAACTCATAATCTTAATAAAAAATCGTAAAAATTATTTCTTAAATAATTTAAAATATATATTTTTAAACGCATGTTATTATACAACATTTTTAATAAGAGAATTTACTGATACATATTGTTTGTCTGAATGTTAAAAATCCATATCATTTGTCTCAATGTTAAAAATCATTGAGTCAAATGCCGTTATAAAGCATTTGTTTCAATTTTAACCAATTCTTTTTAAAACAAAATTCGCTATGTTAATCTTAAGATTTATTTAAAATTGAGATAAATGTTACATAAAATGATTGCAAAAAAAAAAAAAAAAAAAAAGTTACAAAAAAAGAGTCAACATTATACGAACTTAAAAAAAAAAAAAAAAAAAAAAAAAAAAAAAAAAGTAGTCAAACACATTTTTTTTATCCCCCAATATAAATTGCTCAACAACATTCAAAACAAAATAAAGTTACTTTTGAAAATGTCGTAAAGATTACATTAGGCAGGGTGATTAAATAACTTCGTTCAACATGCTTTGCAATTAAGTTATTTAAGAAAGTCAAGCGTATATTTAACTGTTAAGAACTTTGCTTGATGAGTTTTTAAATAAAATTTCATTATTTTAAATTGTCTAACTGAACGAAACAGAAAAGAGCTTAAATTGTAATACATTTGTTCTCAATTTTAATTAAACTGTCAAGAAAAATCTTTTATTTTTAATGGTTATTAGTTTCAGTAAATTAAAGGAAACAAATAAGAATTAATATCGTTTCCTTTTGGGCAGACATATTACTTTTCTGACATTCATTATATATGTTACAAAAGGTTGTACTAATTATGGTCTGTAAAATGATGCATAAATTTTCAACTTTAATATTTACAAAATGAAAGTAAAGGGTAAGGGTTATATTTAATTAGAATATTAAGATGCATTCAATTCTTGGATTAAGGCCTATGACATGCGATAATTTATAGAGCTCTAAAAATTTAAATGTAAGCTGTTTTAAAAGTATAAGAAAAACAAAATATTACAGTAAATAAAAAATGTATGTATATTAAATCAGTTTTGAATTCGTAAATACTTAAAGAATATACGCAGTTCATAATTAAATGTAATAAATTAATAGATTAAGTGATTTATAATTTAACCTCTCTGGTAATCCAAAAGTCAGAGAAAAAAAAATTATCATTGAAAAAGTACTGATTGTACAGTCGGTAACAAAAGTATCAAAAATTCCTATATAAAAAAGTAGAGTTAATAAATACTGTTTTGTTAAATAAATCCTTGTCGAATCATGTTCTTAGTAACAAAAGTATCCGAACACTAGCAAAAATTCCTATATAAAAAAAAATAGAGTTAATACTGTTTTGTTAAATAAATCCTTGTCGAATCATGTTCTTAGACTGACTAAGAACAGGATTCGACAAGGATTTATTTAACAAAACAGTATTAACTCTACTTTTTTTATATAGGAATTTTTGCTAGTGATGAAGAAAATTTAAACTAATTTCCAAAATCCCATGTCATTCTGGGCATTTTAATAACTGCATAGTGTTACGGTCAATACATTTTTGGTCCTTTTATTATTATTATTATTCATGTCGGCGTAAGTAATTAAAATTGTTTTTGTCTCTTATTGGTTCTTAATCTATATCGCAACATTTTTGTGTCAGTCTTACTTATATGTTACAATCAGTTCTATTTTTGTTGTGTTTGTATTGATTTGTATCTATTAATTGCTAAATTTTAAGGTTAAATTTTATTACGATAACTATCATTTAAATACGTTTATATATATTACTAGTATTTCATTTAACTATTTTTATTAGTATTTAAATTAATAATTTTGAATATGCTGCATGAATCAGAATGTTTGATTTTCATATGGTTTTCACATATCTTTTCAGTTTTAATTTTCTCTTTTTTGGTGGTGTTATAGGGTGTAGCTTGTTGTAAATATTTAGCAATTTGCATACAACAAGACAGAAATAACACCTACTTTACATGCAACATTCATTCTACACCCTTGAAAACGTAATGAATTTGCATGTTTCAATTTCTGGATGTTTGATAGTCGCAATCTCTTTTTGAATTTTTCTGTTTTATCTTTTTCAATGTTTCTTGTATTCATCTCTTCAATGTTTGAAAAGGTTTTCAATATATATACATATATATATATATACATATATATATAAATTGAGCCACTACATGTGAATCTGCTTCTTTTGCTTTAAAGATCTATTTCTACAATGCAGTAAGTTCAATATATTTCAATTCATTACAATATCTTTTTGCCTTTCAGGTCTGGGTGGGAACATGGCGATCTAGCATGTCCTTTTATTAAATTATTCTTATCACAAATATCGGCTTTGTATTTTTTGGACTATTAAATTAATTTAGTTATAAAGCATTGATATTGGTATATTTACATTACTGTTGTTATATATAATTTACCAGTAATTTAATCTTGATTTAGAATTTCATTGATTTTTGTTGGGAGTATGCTAGTTTCGCCATGTTTCCGAAACCTGTTAGGCCTTTTTCAATTTACTTTATTGTCTGTTCTGCTGCTCCCACCCACTAAAGAGGAAGCAGAATGGTGTTTTTCACATGTAGTGTTGTTTTTGCAATTGTTCTTCGTTACTTTAATTCAATACTTTGTTTGTTTTTATTAGCGTTTTTTCTTCTTGTTGACCACGCCCACTTGTCTTCAAGTCTCTACATATTTTCAAAATTATATATATATATATTTCTGTAACTTTTGGATCACGCAGTATATAAATATACTATTTCATTTTTTTTTTTTTTTTTTTTTTTTTTTTTTTTGCTATATTCCTTCTGTTTCTCTCAAATAGTACAACAAGGAAACATTTACAGGAATAATGTGCTAACAAAAAAGTTTTTTCATGTTGCAAATACATCATGAAATAAAGAAAAGTAATGTATGATATCAGAAGGATTACATTGAACATTTTTTATTACTATTCAAGATTTTTGTAATGTTACTTTCAATTGAACCGAACCTTTTAAATAATATTTCAATGTTAAACTGGCTGAATTATTTTAACCATGAAAAGATTTAAAAATAAATGAGAGAATAATAATAATAGTATTTAAGCAAGACTTAAAATATTGTAAGATTCTAGTTGACATATTTTACAAGGTACTGTGATTTTATATAAGAATATCGATCATACAAATCTGTGAAGAAAAGTTTTTACATTTTATTTTTTGAAACGTGCTAACAGGAACGTTGATTACCACGATTTTTTTAAAATAGAAAAATATTTTAGATATTTTTTTTTTTTTTTTTTTTTTTTTTTTAATTTTTTGAAAATGTGAAAAAATGCCTTAAATGAAATATGTTCAATTAATTGAAAAAATATATATTTACATTAAAAAAAAAAAAAAAAAAAAAAAAATAACCATCTTATATTTTTACTATGGGTCCTTATTATAGTGAAAAGAGAATAATTTGTTAATTATTATATATTTTAATATATTTTCAAATATTCACGTAAAGGAACATAATATTCACAAACTTTCTTTTATTCACTCCGACATTGCTTTTGAAAAATTTCAAATTTGTCATTTGATGTAATATTTTTTACCATATAGAACTGAAATGTATACAATTAATTTTGAATTGTTTTAAATTCATTTATTTTTGCAATATTTTGTCAATAAATTACCTTTCTCAAAGACTAAAAATCAACATACAAGGTGGTTACAGTTTAACATTTTTTTATAAAAATCATCCTAAATCTAAATCAAGCAAGGGAATTATAACTAAATTCGGTGTATGGACGATTCCCTAGATACGCTCAAGTAATTTAAAAATGAAGTATTTATAGAATTTTCAAAAAGCAATGCTTCGAATGGAAAGCAGAAAGAGTAGAAATGTTAGAGAAAAATATCCATTATTTTAATGAAATTCATTAAATAAATTAAAGAGTAATAATTTATGCCAGTATTCATCCCGTTCCATTCCTTTTAGAAACTAAACGTAAAAGCATGGAAGTATGAGATCAAAGATTGTTCGGCTGGGTTGAATATTCATATGGAATGTACAAACAATTGAAACATTTATTGCTTAATTTTTTATCCCATTTATAAAATTTGTAATTTTTACATGCAAACTATCACACTTGATGGACAAATTTGATTTTTTTTTTTTTTTTTTTGTAATTCCTTGAACGCACCTCATGCTTTGTCCGCATGCCAAAATTTGAAGCAAAGTCTCTCACCCGTTTTAGCTGAAGATTGGTGTTTATTAAGAAAGTTTAATGATAACAATGCTCATTTTCTTTTCTTTTTCTTTTTTTCTTTTTTTTTTTTTTTTTTTAGTTTTCAGTTTTGTTACATTCTTTCAAAAAATATTAAAATTAGAAAAAAAAATGTAAAATGTTCCACTAAGAAGAGTCCAAGTATACTTACGCTGCTTGGAATTCATTACTATTTTTACGCAACAGCCGTCGCATTGTTTTTGGGTGGGCAGTTCACTAGGAAGGGCGGTCCAATTAAAAGGGTCACGGCACCTTGGATCGGACCATGAATCACACTCATAACACCAGTAGCTCTTCCCACCTACAAAGAGAAATAAAAGCGGTTTTAAAATACTTAACTATTTTAACTGAACTCTAAAACCATAAATAGTTGTTGCGACTCAACATTCGCACTGCTGTACTTTGAGATACCCATTTTTGATTGTTGTATTTTTCTTGCTTCTAAATAAATCTTCATATTCGTATGCATATGTGTATGCAGAGGGAAGCCAAATTATATTATTACTTTTATTCTTTTTCATTATTTGGTGTACAACATTTAGCATTCTTATAGCAAGAACTGTTTGGTGTAGCAAAATATTTTTTTTAGCTAATAACCAATTTTTATTATAAAACACACAAATCATATGATTTTCTATTATTTTTATTATATTAAACGGTCACATATTTAAATTTCACCACGTTTCAACGAAATAAGATACGTGGTAGATAGTTATTTCCATTCTATAAAAAAAAATTAACGTGTAGTTTTAAATGTTCAGTTTTTAAATTGAGATCAAAATAAAATCATATTGTGTTGTGTACGTGTATAAATATATATATATATATATATATATATATATATATATATATATATATATATATATATATAACATAGTACTAAAGAAAATGTGTGCATTTTTTTCTATAATGTAATTTGAAAATCATAAGTATTTTTATATTATCTAACACATGACAGAGGTTTTAAACCACTTGAATCAGATTATAAGCAAAGTTCGAGATCGTTGAGATCAAAATGTTTATTCTTAATGATGAAATGAAGTAACATAATAAGACAGAAATGAAAAGTCATTCTTGCCAAGTAAAGGAAAATGATAAATTTATTTACTGTTTAGATGTATTATGTCATCATGAAAAATTACAAAATATGATATATAATATAATCAACTTGGAAACAAAGTCTTAGAAACGGTTAATAAATGGTATCAAAATTTATCATAAACAACTTATATTTATGTTAATATGCAGAGTCGTATTAAAACTAAAAATGAATTTAAAATAATAATTAGTTAAGGTTCTTTTTTTTTTTTTTTTTTTTTTTTTTTGACAGTCTAGTTGGGAAAAAAAAAAATCTTATCACTGTTCTGAATAAGAGTTACTATAAAAATTTAAACATTGAAAAACCCTAATATTCGACCAAAAATACCACTACTACCGTTATTGCTATTGTTATTGTTATTGTTATTATTCTTATTCTTATTTTTGTTTGTTTAGTATTTTATTTAATTGTTTTAATTAGATAATTTATTGTTTACCAAATCCACTCTGCATTTGCCAGACCAGTGGCTGGGAGGTTCTGCTCTTAACGCTGGTAGGCGATTAGTGCCAGGTTCAATCCTAGGTATGATTGACGACCTACTCGTTCGGACTTTTCCGGAATTTTCCCCGATACGGGCTCGGATCCCTTGGAAAAATCCTCATAGTGGGTATTCCCCCCCCCCCCCCAGCCTAGAATTGTAGTAAATTGTATTCATACATCAAAACCACCCTGTATTTCTTAAAATTTCTATTTTTTAATTTTCTTTCTTATTATAGGCATAACGAAAATACCCAATGTTAAATAAAATGTATTCTTAACTGAAATTTTATTAAATATGGTAATTCGATTTTCACTAGTTAATTGTGAAATCTAAATATGCGATTAGAATATTTCATTTCAGTTTTAATAATTTATTCGTGTTTAAATGGACAGGGAATCTCTTTTTTCGAATTACCATTTTAAATTTATGAAATGTTGTATGCATGTGCAATAAAATACATTAATATGTCTTTAAAATTATTTAACTAAAAGAATTATTTTTATTTTATTTGTCGATTTATTTATTTATCTTTTCAAACGCCTCAGTCTTGTTATTATTTCTTTTTTTTTTTTTTTTTCTTAATTTTCATAGTATTATTGTTTAAATATATATACTGCGTATTTCTTTATGGTGTTAATGTTCATTAAAGGCTCCGAGGCCTGGGTGAAATGCCCCCCGTGGTGAATAGAAATTACGGAAATCTTTTAAAGGATACGCCAATGAACATTACGTGGGTTCGAACCTGGCACCTTTAACCTTGCAGCACCTTTGGGTATCTCTACCAGATTTGAGAGTAATGTTAGGTTTAAGGCCGATTAAGTGCACTAGAGTCCTGGACCTGCGTTGGAGTGCCCTCCATTGAGGTCTTTCTATGAGATCCTAGCCCGTATATACTCACGTTTCGGAGAAAATCACGAAAAACTTCAAATGGCTGAGCTGACGATTGCAATTTGGGGTCAAACCTGGTACCTCATCTCTACTAACTTCGAAAACAAAATCTCCGCATTTGAAAAAATATTGACATGTTAATATATAAGAAACATTTTTTCGTTTTAATGGAGAAATTTCATATGAAATCCAGGTATATTATAAAGTATAATTGTATTTTACCCTTTATGGAAACAAAAATAGGCACATATATATATTTGAATGTTTATAAAGTATCTGCAATATAACTTTTAATCTAAAATCAGCAAAATTTGATATTGCAAAATAATAGTAATAATAATAATAAATAATAATAATACTTTGAATATTACTTTTTAATCCAAATAGTTTTTAAAAAATTTTAATATACTAAATATTGTCATTATTATATATATTTAATACTAGCAGGCTTTGCCCGCTTCGCTGGTCACTAAATTTAAAGGAAACTCTTTTCTATATAGCTTTATAAAAATAAAATAAAATACTAAAATTGCTCAAAAGCTCGCTTCGGATCCCTGCTGCCTTCGGTAGCGATTTGGTCATCCGCTAAAACTCGGGCGCTTGTCCCTATTACCTGAGACAATGGTTTACCAATAGGCTTGCATTAAGTCCTTATTAGATAACAGTTTCGAAATAGATAGTATCGAAAAAAAAAAAAATGAAGTATCCCTTTTATATTTGAATCCCAGTTACATATGAACAACACTATACGTGGTGCACATAATATTTGCTTTTACGTTATTTCCTATGTTTATTTTGTTTATCCCCGATCAACCATAAAAATGATAACAATTTCACGCTAAATATTATAATATGCTATGACCGGCTACGTCTGTTGCATGAGACAAATTATTTTTTGTGGTTATTAGTATTCATGGTTTGTAAGCATGATCATAGTACCGCCTTAATATAGCTCTCTTTGGCGACTTTTGAATTTTTGTCACCATTTTAGACTTTATCCCTTGTAAAAATAAGACTTAATACCTTGTAACAATATGCTATGAGCGCTATTTCTGACATATTTTAGACAACTAAACTTTTAATGGTTATATATATTTCCCATTAAGCATATTTTTATTTTCATTTATTTATTTAAATATTGATGAAATTTGAACTTCGATTTGGTCTAGTGTTGTACCTGTATACTACACGTTTGTGTTTGTGAAAGAAAATTTATAAAATACATACATTAGTTAATTTTAAAAAATCTAATTGTCCGATCGATAAGCTGTTTAATCCGTTGGATTCACAAAAATTGCATCTTTCATTTGGTATCTTATTTGTAACGATACGACTGATATTTCTAATTTTTTTAATTTACTTTCCTCATTTTAAATACATGTAATTTTTATTGTTCACGTTTTTTTTTTTTTTTTTTTTTTTTTTTTTCCGTCGAAAAAATAATGATAATTTTTTTGGCAACAATTAAATTAAGGAATAAAATTAAATATTTTAAATAAATGTAATTTTTATTGTTCACGTTTTTTTTTTTTTTCTTTTTTTCTGTCCAAAAAAGAATAATTTTTTTTGGCAACAATTAAATTAAGGATTAAAATTAAATGGCCAATTTATCAGTTATTAGAAGGTTTTTATTTTAACATTTTAATTAATTAAAAGAAAACTAAAACAAAATTCGAAAATCCGGCTTCGAGGTGCATCAGGGGAGGTCATTACGAATCAACATGCAAATTTTTGTAGCTCAGCCATCAGCCGTTAGGAACACACCTAAACTTTATTGAATAGCAATAAAGTTCAAATTGACTCTAGAAAACGTTTGTATGGAAATAGAAAAGGGCTGTTTTTAGGGTTTTCCCGGAAATTATTCGATTTTTTCTCGCCTTTTAAACCTTCCCTAGACCTCCACGAACATTTCAAGACTAAGATAAGATAAATCCGTTCAGCCGTTCTCGAGTTTTAGTGAGACTAACGAACAGCAATTCATTTTTATATATATAAGATTTATTTCATAAAAAGAAACATTACTTTACTCATGAATAAAAAATATTGAACAATAAACCTATGACATGAAAATGTTTTTGATAAAATTGACGTCATAATAGCTTTAATTATTATTTATTTTTTCATTTCGCAAATATATTTAATTTTTTCCATAATTGATTATTATTTTAATAATGTATATTAAAGGAGAAATCAATAATATGAAACAATATTCGTACAATATATACTATTACAGAATCTGGTGTGAAACAACCACACGACTTCCATTACCCACTATTACACGTAATATATAAAATTTTTTGGAGATATTACTTGCATTTTTTGAGATTTTCGAGTAAGAGAAACTTGATACACGTATAAAGACACATACAACAGAGTTTGCATAGCGAGTTAAAATATAAGGGGAAAAAATAGATAGTTATTTTTTTAAACACGAATTTCCGAGATCTAAAACTGAACTACCTAATCAGGATGACCGTTAATATTCCTGTAATAAGCACGTAATACTTGAGAAAGGTTATCTAAATTGGATTAAAGAAAAAATTTTCAAGAATACGTTAGAGCCGTTTTTGAGATACCAACTTTTACCAAAACTTAACATACTCAATTATTGACCTAAAAACAATAATTACATACAAAAGGATATTTAATAGGAAGTTAACATGGCGAGTTTGAAAAAAATCCGTACAGGCGTTTTTAAAGGAACGCACTTGCGAAGTCTGAAATTGAGCTGTTTATAGAGGACGCCTATCAATTTTCCTGAACTAAGCAACTTTTCAATCGAAAGGGCATCTAATATGTTATTTATATAGCAACTTTGAAGAAAATCATTAGAGGTGTTTTTGAATATGGGCTTAGGGTCCCATTTCTGGTTTTCGATGACCCAATTCCGGTTTTTTAATTTTCACGAAAATTTGGAAAATTTATCTGTACACCAGACCTGAATCACTTGTGAAGTTTAGTAGTTCTATTTTTATTAGTTTTGGAGATATGACAGCCAGAAGATTACACACACACGTGCACATATACACACACACTGACCAATTGCCAAAACCTATACAATACTTCCACTACCTACGGTAGTAGGGTAATTGAAGTAAACACATACATCTCGTATTTACTACGATAATATACAGATTTTCGTATTACGTTTTCGATCGCCAAATACAAAAATCGCCAATGACGATAGATATCAAATCTATGCTTTGTTTTCAATTAAAATATTGAAAATTTTAATTAAAAATTTATTTTACCAAAATTTATTATAGCTTCTAGCACTTAGAGAGAGACAGTGTAACTTTTGATTATTGAAAGGGAAAAAAAAAAAAAAAAAAAAAAGCAATCGGCTTTTTAGTTCTAGCGATCGTTCTCTACATATGCATATAAACCTTTCTTTTTTTTTTTATATTAGTATAGCTATAGAGCATAGGTATATTAAATAGGTTTCCAGTTAACATAATGTAACTCAAATAATTAAATGCTATTTACATTTCAGTAATGGCTGTATGCGCTATGTATATTGAGCTACTTGCCATAACTGTTAGTTGCTAAAAATAGTAGCCAAATAAATTTAAACATCTCAATACGCAAGCGAAGTATGACATAACTGACCGCCCGTGGATGCAAGAAAAAGATTTTCCATGTTAATCGCTCATTGGATTTTTTTTTTTTTTTTATTTAATTAAAATTCTAGAAGAATTATTTCCCGATTTTAATCCTCATATTTGGGTATAGATATGTATTAGTTATTGTATGCATGCGTTAGATTGAGTTATTTTGCTGTCAAATTGACAAAATTTTAATTTTAAATTTCAAAACTGTCACCCTTGGCGTTTTTTGTATTTGGCGATCAAAAACGTAATAAGAAAATATACATGCCAGATGTATATTTTCGTAATATGTATTGTACGAAATATTGTTTCATATTATTCGTTACACTCTTAATGTAAGTTTTTAAAATAACCATGATTTTTGAAAGGAATTAAATTATATTCGCCAGATAATTTGGCGATATTTTTTTTTTTCTGCCAAGGATGACGGATATCAAATCTATTCCGCTGCAACATATTAGTATATTATATCAGATACTTTATTTAGACATTTGAAAACAAATTTGACTTCAAATTATGATAGAATATTTATCCTTACCCTTTTAATTAGTTTATTAGTTGGATGTTTATTGTGTAAATATCATCCTTTGAAATGAAATGTTTATGTTTTCAATCGAATATGGAAATTTGCCATTTTTTTTCTAGAGTTTTGAAATTTAAAATTCCAATTTTATCAATTTTATAACAAAAACAATTTAATCTAACGGATGCACATGATAACTAATACATATCTATATCCAAATATGGGGATTAAAATGGGGAAATAATTTTCCTCGATCTTTATTATTTTTTTACAAAAAATCCAGTTCACTTTTTATATTATTGTTCGTGTGAAAATATATTTTATTATGTCTAAAAATAAATTAATTCGTAAATCTTTTTGGCAACAATTATAAATTAAAATAAATAATATTATAAAATAGAATTTCTTATTTTATTTTATTTTATTTATTTATTTATTTTTAAATTCCAATTTCGTTTACACACATCAGTTTAAACCACGGAGTAATAAAGACTCCGTGGTTTAAACATTGATGCTTAGATATTATATCATATCATATCAAATTAAATTATTAGAAAAATAAACACTTTTAATTCTATAATGACGTCAGATTTAACGTGTAAGTTTAACAATTAAAAAAGCTTTATATGAATTTCAATTTAATGCACGTGCAAATATATTTCTTTTCTTTTCACGTCAAGATATTTTAAAAACGAAATGAATATGTAAATGTTTCTTTTATGTTGGCAGCAGCTAATTTTTTTAATATTTCATTATTTCCATTTCTATTACGGCTTCTATGGGGATTTTAATTAAAATGCTCAAATTTTAAACTAAAATTTATTTTATCAAAATTAAATATAGCCTATAACAATATGGCACACTGTAGCTTTCGGTCAGTGAAAGAAGTTTTTAAATCGGTTCAGTAGTTTCAGAGATTACCCTCCACAAACAAACAATTTTTTGCGCTTTATATAATGATATAGATTGCGATTGTTATATTTTAAAACACGTGTTTTCAAAATGTTTTTATTTGGGAAAGAGTTTTATATCTACTGTCAGTGTCCACCTAATACGACTCTTTTAGTGCTGCCATCTGTTGAATAGAATAGAACTTAAGAACCTGGTGCAAACATTCTAGCATTCAGGCCTTAAAAATTGATACAGGTGCTTTCGTATGTTTTAAAATATTCATTTTCAAGAATATAAAACTTTTTTTAAATACTTTTTAATTTTAATTCAATGAAAGTATGAAAACTAAAGTAAATTACATAAAATCTCAGTCATAATTTTATTTGAAACAGTATATGTTTCCGGCTTAAACGAATTTGTTTATGTACTAAATTAAATACATAAAAAATACTTTTTTGAATTTACAAAAGCTAGATTTGAACTTAGAACTAAATAAGCTATTAATATTTACTAAAAATAATACTTTGAATGTTCAGAATATTCCTTGTATTCCGAAGATATATTTATCTATTTAAAATCTTCCATTTAAATATATATTTTACTTTCAAAATTTTATTATGCATTTTATGAGATACTAAAGCTATTCGCTAAAATTTAAAACTGTATCTATGAGATAATCATGAGTAAAAATATTATGCAACAAAACGCATTAATGAATATTTATATTTATCCATGGAATGAAAATTGGTAGCTTTGAAATATATGATACTAACTTGAAGGAAAACAGGTTACTTTACTCCACAAAAACATGGAATATTAATAATATAAAGTTATATTGTTTGCTACTGATTTATAAATAAATATTATCATAACTTAAATGTACATATTTTGAAAAATAAATAAACAAAAAGTTTTATTTTTTTACGCACTAAACTATTTTAAAAATAATTATAATAGCATTATTATTTTTTCTTTTTTAATATATAATTTTATGAATAAATAAGGTTATTAGAAGTTAATTATTTTTTTATTATTTTAATATTTAAGAATTTTTAATAATATCATATATTTTTCATTCAATTAGAAATCCAGTTGGTTAATTATGAAATAATAAAATAAAACAAATAAACGAAAAATTCTAAAAGAATATTTTGCTAGATAACTTCAGACTTCTTCCAAAAAATAAACTTTGATATTTATAATTTACAAAAAATAATAAAAGTGATTACACATTTAAAATTTTATGCTAAATTAAATACTGATATAAAATTACATATTACCCACAGAAACTTTATAATTATTTTATTTTAATAACAAAATAGTGTAATAATAATAATAATATTTTTTTTATTAAGATTTAATTATTTTTTATTTATTTTTATTTTATTACTATTATTATTATTTTATTCTTTTATTATTCTTTTTTTTTTTTTCGTTTATCTCCATACTGCAATCCTTGTTAAGTTATAAAATACAATTTAACAAATATTCCATTAAATCCTTCTGTTTCTCAAAAGTAAAAGCACTAATTTATTTATATTATAAAAAAGCATCACAGAACTGACGTTTAAAAGTAATACGGAAAAATTTTTAAATGAACACCATAAAATGCAAGAACTCATAACACTTGTTTCGGGGCGAAAGAAAGCACGGCCCTTCATCAGGCGAACACAGTAAGCACGAGTGCTGCAAACGAAGAGGCAACGCACTTGCATTTTATGGTGTCTGTTCAAAGTTTTGTCTTTATTATTAACTTATAGTTTCTCTATGTATATCTCTCTATTCCAGTTTTTCATTTTCTATTACAATATTCTTACCAAAAAAAAAAAAAAAAACTGGTTGTTGTACGGTTTAAGGCCGATTGACTACGTTAGGTCCTGGACCTGTAGGTGGAATGCCCACCGTGGGTGTCTTTCTAACGGGTCCTATCACATATTTAAGCGAATTTCGGAGAAAAACACGGGAAACTACGAAAGGCTAGGCATGGGATCGAACCCAGCACTTACCATCTACCACCTTTAAGCGCAGAACCGCTTGGTCGCTGGTGTATCCGCTGATGGAAATAACAATAAAGATAATAACAATAATACAGAAATTATTATTTTTCAATCGTTCCAAGCGGAACATTGATATGGTCAGATTTTTCAAGGATCACAATCCAGCTGGTCGCCGAAGGCGGTTAGTTGATAATATTTTTTTTTTTTATATAAAAATTTTCTCTTTTGTATAAAAAAATAATTTAAAAAAAAAAAGCAAATAAATAAAAATAAAAAATAAATGCACTGAAAAGCTTAAATAAATATATATATATATATAAGACAATACAAATAGATAGAATTTTTAGATTTTTTTTTTTTTTTTTTCGTGATTGCTTTTATAACCTGATATAATAAAAAATTAAACAGATAATTGTTATTGCATTAGACATTGCATGACAGACATTTAGAATTTAAAATATATTTGGAATGTAACATGCTGTACAAAAAAATATTTTGCAACTTATGAATTCAACAGTCTTAAGCAGTTTTTAAAAATCACTTAAACATAAATATTTAAATGGGCTGAATACAACTTAAATGAAAGAAAAAAGTGCCTAAGACATAATTTGTTATAACGTCAATTAAGTGGCTGTGTAGTGATATAAATATTAAGGCCGGTTTATTTCACGTGTATTCCAAATGTCCACTGTGTGTGTATGTGGGGACTTTTTAATGGGTCCTAGTCAGTACGTGAGTTGTTGCGAAAAGCACGGAAAACTCTAAAAGGTCAGGTTGACGAGGGTCAACCTGAGATCGAACTCGGCACTTCGTCTCCCACATTCGAGAGCATAACCCCTTGATGAGTGGTGGGGCGAATGCATCTTTAGAAAAGAGTTATGAGCATACATTTCGGATATATCTTGTATGTATATGTGTCTATATCAACTTGTGGAAGTCAGCGCTGAAACAGATCAATTTCTGAGATCTCTCATGTAGTTTTCACAGCACTGCTCTAAGTGTTAAAGTTTTTGTAAGTTTATATGTTTTTTTTTTTTTTTTTCGTTAGACCAAGGTTATAAGTGGAAATGAAAGTTTGAGATGGAAATTGTGAATGAAGTTTTGAAGGGAGTTGGGACTTTTGGTAAATATCTGGTATTGCAGTGGGATTTGGAAAATTTTTAAGCTAAGATCAGTTATAAAAATTATAAATATTAAATTAGTACATTTCCTTTTTTATCTTCATGTTTTTTGTTTTCTGACCTAATCTGTCTTTCACAATCGATGCGCTTATTGTTGTAAAAGCTTTCTTGTAACACATTTAAACTAGTCCAGTCACGTGTTGAAGTTGTTTCACTGGTGGGTTCTAGACGTCCAATAAACCTACCCTCATTGTCTTTATATTGCCAATAAGCTGCGTAATCTCTCCTAATATATAGAATTTAATAGAATCAATGCGTAATCTCTACTAAATAGCAAAATTTAAAACTCTCCCATCCCGATAGGCGAGAATTACGCAAACAATCAATAATTATTCGCTTTTATAGCGAATCGTTTGTATTCGCGCCATTAGTCTAGATTAGTAGTTTCTGAGAAATTATTTAATTAAAAAATATTTTGCACTACTGTCATTCTATAGAAATTCAGAGGAAGAGTTTGAATTTATTTTTGAAAACAAGAAAAAATAACCACGTTTTATCGTAGACGCTCGAAACATTCAACATGCATATTCAAGTCGACATTCTACAATTGCTGTTGTATAACAACTATCTGAAGTCGAGCGCGCCCGCTCTACTCCCTCCGAACCGTAATACGCGGAATCTCCCATACCGCGCCATCTCCCCTAGTTTTACCTTTATCATTTAAAGCTTCTAAAAGTTAGAATTTGTAATTGTATGTGTGTCTGTTTAAAAATCTAAACGCAACTAAATAAATCACTTAAATAGATAAAATGAAAATGTTTTGTATTTGAATGATTAAAAACATTAAAAAGGCAATTGTACCTTTCAAAAAATGGCAATAGCACATTTAAGAATAAGGAAAATTAATATAAAAATACTTACAAAATCTTACAAAATATTTATATTTACAAATATATCATAATATATTTACAAATTCTTACAAAATATTTTAAAAGAATTATGTAAACTGTTTAACTTACTTAGGCACTCTTCCTCTGCATTTGCAGTGGTTAAAAGAATAAAACCTGAAAAAATATATTGTTGTTACTTCCTAATTAAAATATTAACATCATGCAACATGGAATTATATATATATATATATATATTTGTATCATCACAAAAATAACTGTACAGCCACAAAGGAATATGAATGAAAAAAAAAAATCTCTCAAAATTAAAATTAACACAAATCAATAATAATATTTATTATTACAAATATAAAGGTATTTCAAGCTAATTTGAAATAATTGTTTCGTTATGAAAGTGATTTTGCATTAGATTTTAAAATCGCGTTACAAATACTGCTGAACTTTTTTTAAAGAATAAGTCAGGTCTACAATTCGAAAACTGCATAATGTGCTGTAACAGATTTTTATAGATTCTTGCTCACCTAAACCGAAATATATAGTAAAGAAGTTCCATCAAGTCAAGATTTTTTGTAAAACGCATAAATACGGGAGTAAAAAAAGGGGTGATACTTTACCAATTATTTTTAATAATTTTAAAAGCATAATACTAATTTTTCTGCTTATTTTTAACAGCAATTTTTAATAATGATTATTCGATATATTGAGGACAGACAGACAAATCGAAGTCCTCTAATAATTATAATAATAATATATTTATAAATACATTTGTCAATACTATTCATTAATTGTTTGCATGCACATTCAACATAGGTTTGTATGTTCTCATTTTCTCATTAGGTTGCATTAAATTTTGTTCGAAAAAGTGTTAGCAATGAGTTAATTTTGCAAGTTTAATTACTTCTCAGAAAATACTTTTATTTTATTTATAATTATTAAAATATTATTCTGCATGAACCAATGTACTATGCTACTCTAACAAAAGACAAAAGTGAATTTTAAGCGATAATATGCAGCATATTCAAATTCTATATAACATTTTAATAATTACTGTACAACCCAAATTCTAAGTTTACAGATATTGCATTTAATTTTCATTGTTTATTATTCTTTGCTAATTATTCATTGCTAATTACTCCATTATCATGATTCTTTAACACATTTAACTATTAACATTTCCAATTAATCTTTCTTTTCTCCTACGAATTTACAAATATATTTCTCTTTCTTCTGTATGCATATATAGATAAAGTATTGGATTCATGAAAATTTTCGAACTCCAGTTTTCGATAGATTTACACTTTTTTAAATGTCTTGAACACGATTTGACTGTTTTTAGTTAATGTCTGTCTGTGTGTATCACAAATTTTGTGGACGCTGTATCTCACGAACTAATGAACGAAATTTAATAAAATTGGCATTTAATTGGAACTTGGCATAAACTGGCGTTGATTACATTTGGCGATCAATCGCTCAACAGGTGCTGTGATCTCATTTTTTGGTAAATTTTTAATATGGCAATATAGTACAAAATTTCGTATAAATGAGAGTTATTTTAAACGTGCAATTGTAAAAATTAATATGAATTATTGATAATAGTAGTAGTAAACTACGAAAAAAAATTTGTGGATGTGGGAGCATCGTCCCCCCTCCCCAGGGGAAAGCACCCCTGGGGGTGTAAATTTTCAATATGGGTATTTTTCGAAAGATCTCAGATCTCATCAACACTTTTAAAATGAAGGGTTGAACCATAGGTCTGTGATAATTTAAAACAATGTTATCGATTTAAAAATAATAATGATAAAAGAAAAAATAAAAGAAAATAAAAAAGAAAGCAAGAAAAGAAAAAGAAAAAGAAAAAGAAAAAAAAATCGCATTTTTTCCTGATTGTTGACACAAAATTGACTTTCTTTCGGCATTTTGTGTTACAATTCTATCAGATAAAAATTGTCTGCATTTATCATGGAAAGTAATTTTCATAAATAATAATTTAATAAATAATTTCTACTGCATAAATCAGTGTAAAATTATATAGAAGAAAGTCTTGTGGTAACCGCAGCATAATAGTTTTTTTTTTTTTTTTTTTTTTTTTTTTTTTTTAACTAAATTACATAGCTGAATAATGTTGCAGACTCTCATGCAAACATTAAATACGTCAAAAGTTTTGCTGATGTAAACTTTTATGAAAGACTTCAAACGCGTAAGTGAAACTGGGAAAACTTGTTTAATTTTTTAAAAACTATAGAAAAGTTTATTTGATACATTTAATTAAAAATGCTTGATACGTTTCTAAAAGTACCAGTAAATGGTTTTTACTGGATTTTATGTAATAAGAGATCAATGATATTTTCATGTGCTGAGAAATTGAAGAGGAGGTGAATTTTAAGAGTCTACTTTTAAGATAAATTTCTAATTATTTGAAAATAGTATGAAGATAAGTACTTATTCACATACCACCATAAGAACAAAAAATAGCAAATAAAAATTTAGCGCTACGAATAAGTACACTGTAAAAAATAAAAAAATGAAGAAATAATTAATTTCACTACAGATAAATTTTGTTTTTAAAAACAAAAGAAATGTAGTGCAAAATTACATCTCACACTGAGAAAAAAAATTTGGGACTAACATCTTGAATCTAAATTGTGGATCTAGTAAAAATAGTTCCATGTCATCCTTATAAATTCTAGCTCCTTTTGCTAGCGATTTCTAAAAACCCCTATTAAAATTCTAGACCATTTTCCTATAGTATGATAGTGAATCTCATTTAAATATCTTTGTAAATAAATATGAACACAAAAGCGAGTTTTCGAAGTATAATTTCGTTTTGTATCCCAAGACTAGTAAATGAATGAGAATTTTTCGTAATGTTCATTTTTCGTAAGGCTTCATAATATTCTTAATATTGTTTCACAATTTAGAAAGTGTAGACTAGATATTCTCGATCATTACGTCTATCCAGGTTATTTGTTTACCTCATACGGATAACTCGGAAATTTATGTTTCTTGTTTAGGGATTTAGAAAATGGCTACTTTTTCGTTCTAGATGAAAGCAGTATATTTTGTTTCTCCATGCAATGTGGGACAAACTAAAAAAACATTTGCAACCAGGTAAAATTTGTAACCATTGATATGGATTTCATCTGGTGGTTACATATATTTCCTGCTTTGGCATACAGAGAATATGGTACCAAATCATTATTAAGAAGTGTTAAATAACAGCACAGATTATGGAGAAATGATATAAGAGGAGTTGTTATGCCCAGCAAAACATGAAGCTAAAATTGTAACCACAGAAGCAATTAAATAACAAAGTACTAGCTAATGATTTAATAGACACAATATGGTTCCTGCCATAGCACTACTATAACGGCAGCCATCTTGAGTGGACAACAGAGTACTTCATCAATTCAACATGTCGATGCACCGTAAGCCAGCTCCTCTTTTATCAATCCCTCAACGTTCAGATGTGATTGTTTGTAACTAGATAAAATCTATAACCTTTGAAACGTATTTTATCTGGCGGTTACATATTTTACCTGGAAATTTTGTATCAAAGCAGGATTGGGAAGCGCTAAGTCATAGCAGAGATCTTGAAGAAATGATATAAGAGGAGTTGACATGTCCAGCAAAACATGAAGCTAAAATCGTAAACACAGAAACATAAAACTAGCTAAAGTTTTGGTAGACTCAATATGGCTTCTGCCATAGCATTACTATAAAGACAGATATATTGAGTGGACAACACTGTACTTCATGTACTCTACAGGCTGATACACCGTATGCCAACTCCTTTTGCATTAATTGTCCAATACTCAGATGGTACTACCAAGGTTTTATGGTAACATGATTGATAACTATGCGGTGGACAGATAGAATTGCAGAATTTTATTTAATGCGATAATTTTTATAGTATTTCTCATGACAAAAATATGTTGTGTACGAATATATCCTGTAATGTTCTGTTACAGAAAATTTTTAAGAAGTTTTTATTTATTTATTTATTTATTAATTAATTTACGGATATTTTCCGGCAACTTTGCTGCCAGGAATTTTCTGCAATAAAACAGGATTTTTATTTCTCTATTTTATAACAACTAGCAAACCCGTGCGAAATATTCGCACTTTTATTTCTTTTCTTATTTACTTTTAAAATTTGAAACTCATAAATGTTATACCAATCTCACCACCTAATTAAAATTTTAATTTACCAGAAGCCAAATTATTATTAAAACCAAATTAATATTGTACAATGGTGAAACCAAAATCTTCAAAGAAAGGTTTCCAAATAAAATTCATGGTTCACGACCCAATTTTCATACTTCCACAGGCAGTACAGTTTTAATATAGGACTCCCACGACGCCTTTTAAAATTTTGTCTTCATGTTGGCGATGACTTTTTATTATTATTATTATTTTTTTAAATAAATAAATAAAATAAACTAATTCCTATTTTGATTATATTTTTATCTTTTTTTTTTTTTTAGTCACTTTATGATACAAAAGTTTATATTCTGTATATATCTTTAAAATATTACTATGTTTAAATTGACGCTTGCAAAGATTCTGAAGAAATAATTGTTAAAAATACATTTTTTCGTAAAATAATCTCATCAGACAAATGTCGTCATTTTTTTCTTGTTAATCCATTGAGCTAAGTCCGCATGCTTAAATATTATCCATGTTTAAATATTATTTTTTTCATCCTCGCGTGTTGTATCGTTTCGACAAAAAATAAATAATAGAAACTGGTCCACGTTAGAGAAATGTTATATAGATTATATATATATATATTAGAGTTTATTTTACAATAAACTTTAAAACGATATTTAGTATATGGCCGGCATATATATTTGTAGGAACTTTATCATTGAATAGCTAACACTACCAAAACTACCTACAATAGACATGATGATATATTAAATTAGATAATTTTCGGACAATAATGAATACACTATTCAATCTCAATAAATAAATAAATAAACAGATTGGAAAGTACTTCTTTATTAAAACAGCGGTATGCAAATTTACGTAAATCACATCCCTGTCCATTTAGTAGGCAAACATTCGATATGACTTTGAAACATTTCATCAAATTCTAAGGATGAATCCCATGAGTCTTAAATGTCAAGACTTTTTAAAATTGCATTTATTGCATTTTATTTTTTTTTTTTTTTTTTTTTTTTAGACTAAATACATTTCCCCGTTTATTTCACTGCCTAAGATATTACCACAAAATGTAATTGTGAATTTGCTACAAAAGATTACTTAAGTATTTACACATTAAATGCAATAATCCTTTGAGCTTGTCATATGTTTCGTCTGCTATTGTTTATGCGTCACGCTGCGCAAGGATGAACAGTATCCATTCCATCCACCTGTAACCCTTATTCATAATTCACTGAACCCAAATGCGAAAAAAACAGACTAACTGATAAATCATTATTACATATAATCATTGTTTCGGTAAAATGTTGAATCTTAAACTGATTCTGAAACGAAATTATACTCATGATTAATTTTTTCGTGAAATGTTTTCTAAAGACTTTTGTTTTACTTCGTCATTAAAAAGAAGTAGTATAACACAGTGAGCTGTTAACATCTAACAGAGACCCTTATTTATTTATATATTTTATGGATCTGTTCTATGTACAGTCAATAATCATTTTGTTGAAGAATGAACTTTTTTTTAAATGCATATATTCTGCACATGAGCTTAATAAAAAATAAGTTGTATTTATTGTATTCTAATGTACTGTCGTGCAATTCTGGCACGGGATAATTCTGGCAAGAGACGGTAATTTTGTATATTTTACTTTCGCCAGTAATAACACGTACGTGACAAAAGCAGAATTATTTAATAAAATTGGTTTTAGTAACTTTGATTGAGAATTACGTAAACACGTCAATTAAAAGTTTATTTGATTTTGGTAGTTTTATTAAGGTCCATACTACTAAAATAATCGCATTAATTAGACCAATCAAATAAAAAGAAATACCAAGAAGTATCATAATAGCCCCCATTTTATTACACTAAAAGGCAATTATTGCAGTATTCTCTTTGAGTAAGAACGTGATAATTTAACTAGAATAAGAGCAGTTGTGAGGTTTTATTGAATTACACAGATGAATAAAAGAAAAATACAGAGTTTCAGAAAAAAAAATTTGGCGTTTCACGGTAATCTTCAGGTGCAAAATAATTTCAGAAAAATTTTGTGATGTAACGATACAAAAAAAAAAAAAAAAAAAAAAAAAAAAAAAAATGAAAAAGAGCAAGTGCTATCAGACTTTTCCCAGAGTCAATCATTTAACGAACCATCTTTATAAGGAAAAAAAAAAAGTTAGAAAATATGATACTAAAAAAAGACAGTAATAATTTAAGGAGAGATAAGTTAAAGTTAAAAAGTGGTAAGATAAAGTTAAAAAGTGATAAGTAAAATAGAGACGTAAGGGAAAATCATAAAATTTTGATAAACGGAAAACTACAAAAGAAAAAAAAAATTAAATTAAAAAAAGAGAACAAAAAAATTAAAACTTGTATCATCACAAAATATTTCCTACAAGCGAAACATGCTAGAAAGTTCCATGAATATCAATATTAGTTACTGAAAAAGGCAGGTTAAATCTATGTTTTAAACAAATTCAGGCTAAAGATTTTTGGCTAATTTTGCCAAAGATTATAACTACTTATTTGTAAGGTTTTTTTTTTTTTTTTTTTTTTTTTTTTTTTGTTTAAATAGTTCTCTTTATTTTTTTTTTCTTTTGATGCAATAAAAAGATATTCTAACGTGTATTTTAGCTATCTTCTATTTTATCACGTTTTTATTAACTCGTTTTCTTGTTTGTTTGTCCAGTACAAATTTTGCAATCGATATTTTTAACTAGCTTCCCGACTAACTAGACATTTCAAACTTTTAGAAAAGCTCAGAATACGATGGCAATGTATTATTTTAATACGTTTGTTTTTACAATTCTAAATTCATTTTTTCATTGAAAATACCTAAGATAACGCTTTTTATTTATCTGCAGACGACACATCTTTTTTGTTACTAATAGCAAAACTGACATTTATTTATTTATTTATTTATTTATATTTTTTATTTTTTCACCATTGATTACATTTTAATTTCCCTAGGGTAAATGAAAATTACCTACTTATTTACGTAACTGACAGAAAAAACAACTTAATAAGATAAACTATTTGCAAATATTTAAATAGAGTACCTTTGTTAACGCGAGATTTTTAATTGATAATTTCATTAATTAAGATGATAGAAGTTTCTAACCTAAAGAAACGTCTTTCTTGGAATAATCTGTAGACATTGATGCCTCTCATGGCGCGAAGGACACTTTCGTTCGCGAGGAGATGCGGTCACAGGAGAAAACATATGGCCCCAGCTTCAGTATCTTCTTTTTAATATGTAAATATAAATATGTAGTGTGCTAGGTTTTGAGAAATTCTGTGTAATAAGAGCACAAATACAACAAAGTCTGTATAATAAATAATTTTTCAATGTAATAAAGGCATAATATCTCTATATAAAGTCATTCGTCCTGAGTGAGTGAGAGAGTGACTGATTCATCATCTCCCAGCCCAAACCCCTACACTTAGACGCAAGAAACTTGATGAAAACAACTCTTCTCTAACGTATGCTCCTATTACATGCAACGATTTTTCGCACAACTTTAGAGCCAATTGTTAATTTGAGCCAATTTTGAGGCTCAAATCACCTCAATGCCCAGTATAATAGGAATTGGGATTACGAACACTTTTTTCTGGCTACTCATAAAAAGTTGTTCGTACGAGCAACTTCTCCTACTGTGATAAGCCAATGAAAAGAAAGCTCCTTGTACGAGCCCTCTTTCGGATTTCGGCCTCCAGAAATTGGAATAAGGTATTGGCTCAAATGAAAGTTGCATGAAACAGAGCGTTAGATATCCATTAAGAAACGATTTTAGAAAATTCGCCCTTTAAGGAGAGAAGGCGGGGGGCAAAACCTGATTTCACAAAAGCCTTTATATCTCAAAGAACAACAGATATCCATACGGTTTTTCTTTGAAATATAGCAAACACAAACATCTAAAAACAAATTTCTGAATACTTAGAAGTTCGGCCAACAAGGGGGAGGGAGCAAATGTGATTTCACATTACCCTTCATCTATACATGTAAAATATTACATCCACCTCTGAATCAACACTCCTCTGGCAATATTTTGTCGGAGTGGGTCACGAATTTTAGTGTGAAGCTTGGTTCTAGAGACCTAACATATACTAAGATAGGTTGATCAAAATTCCTCCCTTTCCCACTGGGGTGCCGTTTGAGTGTATAAATCGACTTCAAATTCCTTTACGGCCATTGCTTAATGACTGTGCCTCGTGAGGCAATACTCAAATATAAATAAATAGAAATATATTTGTCGATTTTTGAATTTTCGATTTTAAAGGAGGGAGGGGTATTTTTTGTGTAAAGGAAATTTCCAGAATCCGGATTTTACAATAGAACTCTTCCAAAAAAGGCACATAGAAGTTGAAATTGTCTTTGCGTCTTCTGTAGTGTATTTCCAAAAAAACAATTTAGGATGTTTAATAATTTTCAATTTTTTACTTTCTTCTATATGTAGAGGAGACCCGTGTACCTAGGGCCACCCCAATTTATTTGAATAATATTTAATTTTAAATTTTAATACACAATTGGATGAGTAACAACACCAATTGCCACTTTTACAACTACTTCTATATAGAGAGAAAATATTGGATTGGTGAAAATTTTTGAACTCCAGTTATAGATGGATTTACACGTTTTGGGATGTCTTAAACACAATTCGACTGTTTTTAGAAAATGTCTGTCTGTCAGTCTGTCTCTTTGTTAGTGTGTCTCTCTGTGTGTGTGTGTATCACAATTTTTGTGGACCCTGTATCTCACGAACCAATGAACGAAATTTAATCAAACTTGGTATTTAGTTGGCCCCTGACATAATTTGGTGCTGATTAGATTTGTGGATCAATGGCTCAGCAGATGGCTCTGTGATCCCATTTTATCTAAATTTCTAACATCACAGTATAGGACAAAATTTCGTATTAATTTCGTTTTAATTTCAAATTAATAAATATTCATGGAAAGACAAAAAGAAAAAAAAGTGCACAGTTGCAGAAAATCGTCGAACTTTTATTATTATGTGTAAAACAATAAAATTATAATTGGACCTCTTTCGGTAAAGAAAAGAAAAATGAAGTCACTCTTTTCAACCAGAATTTTGTCAAGATAAATAAAATGAACAAAATGTTGCAATATTTATTTGCCATGGTTTGATTCTTTACATGAGCCTCTTCTTCTTACCTGTTGTTGCAACTATTTAAGATTGATTCAACCAAACATGAATTATTTAAAAACTAGCAAAGCCCCAGTTCGGGAACGAACCGAATTCCGAATGCGGGAAAAATTTCAAAACCAAACTCGAAATGTACAAAATTTGGCCTGGTGCTGCCTGCGTGCCAATAGATCAAAGTTTGTTAACGAAACCATTTTTTTAATTCATGAAATCAATGAAGGTAGTGCACCAACGAAGGCTTTTTTCGCTTCGCTGGTCACAATATTTAAAGAAAACTCTTTTCTATATCGCTATACAAACAAAAATAAAATTTAAAGAAATCATAAAATTGCTTTAAAACCCGCTTTGGTTTCCCGTTGGTTTATGTTATTATTATTATTATTATTATTATTATTATTATTATTTTGTTTGTTTGTTTGTTTCTTTTCGTTTCGTTTTCCTTTCCTTTTCATATTTACTGAATTCGATTCATTGTTTTTCAATATCACGTGATTGAGAAGACGACTATTTTATTTACTTAACGGCCCTCTTCACTCATCGTCGCCGGAAGCTCGAGCCAATGTTATTCAATGGGGAAATTTTCTTTACAAATAACTTATTAACTAATACAAATTTTTAAATTCTGTTTTCACATTCAGAAAATTCCCAACTGTTAAATTGACGGAACTTTTTTAAAAATGTAATTTTTTAATTTTTAATATTTTATTTCGAAATTGCAAAATGAAAAAATTTCACATATTGAAAATTCGTATTTTGCAGCTTCAAAATAAAATATAAAAAATTAAAAAAATAATATTTTAGAAAGGTGCGTCAATTTAACAGCTGGGAACTTTCAGAATGTGAAACAGAATTTAAAAATATGTATTAGTTAATAAGTTATTTGTAAAGAAAAATTTCCCATTAAATAACATTAGTTTCGGCTTCCGGCGGCGGTGAGTGAAGAGGGCCCTTAACGTTCATTTATATTTCCATTAATTTTTGGAACTCTCGTGCAACTTTATCTAATTTTTTTTCACCTTTTATTCTTCCATGTGCATAAGTAAAATATTTTATATATTTTTATTTTTCGCGTGAAAGCATATTACATTTTATTTTTGAAAAAAAAAAAAAAAAAAAAAAAAAGTATTTTTTTTTTTTTTTTTTTTAAGCAACAATTAAAATTTTAAATGTCCACAATTAAAGCTTTTACCAAGTTATTATTTTCACATTTTAATTAATTTAAAAAAATCTAATCAAAATTTCGTTACAAATAAGGTACCAAATGAAAGGGGCATTTTTTTCTGAATCCGTCGGTTTAATTAACTTACCGATCGGACAATTAGATTTTTAAAACTAACTAAAGTATGAAAAGCTGGTGTCATTTTTTTTTTTTTAATCAACTAAAGTATGAAAAGCTGGTGGCAACAACACACAGACAAACAGAAGAAATTATCTCTTAGCCAATCAACTTGCGTCCAGCCACGGACTTACAGGAAAAAAACTCTCTTAGCCATTTATATATAGAGAGTATTAGAAAAACAAAACATTATTGGTTAATATTTATTCAGCCTATCAATTAAAAACATAATCTACATATTATAAACATTGTTACCCTTTATTATGCAGATAATGCATTACTATTTCTTAAACTTGATTTTATATAAGTCTTAAAATTAGTTATACATTCTAACGAAAAGCAATTTCCTCATTAGAATGGATATTATAAAGTTTATTTCAAAAAATATTATTTAACATATCGACGTACAATTTTTTTTATTATCGAAACTAATTTTAAGGATTAAAAATGTTGAATTTCTTCACGTATACTTTTATTTTATATGCATGAATTTTTTTAGATTTTAATTACTTGATACTAAGAGAAAACATAAAACAGAAAAGCTAGAAAAGGAAAAAAAAGAAGTCTTCTTTAATTTGTTAAACTTAATTTTTTATTAATTACAAATGCTTAATATCGTAATTATTAAAAAGACAACTTAATCTAATTGAGCATAAAAACAGTTTATACAAAGCCGTATATTTAAGAAACATTTTTTTTTTCTTTTTAAATTAACTGATCACGTCTTAACTGAAAGAATTTCTTAACTGCAAAATTTCTTTTCTGTAAAATAAATTAAATTTCACACGAAACTTATTTTAAATTTAATGTGTAAAAAAATTAATAAAGAAAATATCTGTCAGATTAAAAATAGAATAAATAAATAAAGTTTCATTAAAATCCAAGGTTATATATATATATATATATATATACAGATGGTTTTGATAACGTTATTAAATTATTGAATAAGTTTTCTGAAAATCGCTGCTTAAACTAAAAATGAAGTGAAATTGAAGTTGGAAAGACTTCCACACATTTTAACAGCCATTTTAACAGCAAAGAAGTGGACCTAAATGACATTTCATTTTTAGTTTCATTCATGAATTCAAGTCTTTTGAATAAAAATATTTCAAATGCTATTTACTTTTTTTTTTTTTTTTTTTTTTTGTCGATATGAAATATGTGTTAAGAACCACATTTTTAAAAATATGTTTTTAATAGTGTCTTAAAAAAAAAAAAAAATCACTTAAAAAAAGAGAGGGGAAGAAAAAAAAGGTAATTTTTAATCGAATGATTAGATATTTTCCAACTATGAAAATGCCGTTTCCCTCTACGTATATGTATATTATTTTCAATTGCTTAAACATTATTTCTTTTCAAAAAGTAAGCATAAAGTAATTTATTTATTTTAAGAGTATGTGTGAGGTTTAAGATGTATTGTCTACTCTACAGATCTAAATAGACCTGTTCAGATTGCAATCCGTAGAGTCTTTATAAAAATCCAGGCCTGTATTCACGCGAATTTCGGAGAAATCCACGGAAAATTCCGAACGCTAAGTCGAAGAGCACAATCTGGTTTTGAACCCCACATCAGTCGTCTGTCAGTTTTGACAACAGAACTTTTATGAAATTATTGAGGCTTATTTACTTTTACACATCCAATTTATTTGATGATTTAAATCTTTTTTTTTTTTCTACCTTACAATTCTGCCCTTACATTAGTAACTCTGTAATACATAATTAAATTGCATATACACTAAGCGACAAAAAAAAAAAAAAAAAAAAAAAAAAAAAAAACGCACTTGAATATTTTCTTTTTCACCTTCTACAACCGCCAATTTTATCGTTTAAAAAGCAAATTTTCGAACATATTTTATTATGTTGTCCTCCACTTACACTTTAGCATTGAATCCAGTGTTAAAAACAAGATGCAATTGTCACAAAAACTGTAATTTTGGAAATTATTTCAAAAATGGTAAGAATAAGGCAGTTAACGATGCCACAAAAAGTATTAATTTTTGAATGAAAATCAAAAACTATTTTAATACGTGAGATGACAAAATAATTAAATGTTAACGAAATATTGGTAAAATGGTTTTTAGCAAAATATAAAATTTTTTGGCCGTTTAAAATGGAAATTTGGCTTTATGCGGCCATGTTGCTTATCCAAGCAAGATAACCGCAAGTCAAAAAGCGAATGTTTAAAAAATCGATTTGTATCATGTTCAGAACTTAAAAAAGATTTAAAAAAGATGTATAGTAAATTGCTTTCTTCAAAAACAATGCGGGAACAATTAAACAAAGCAGGTTAATGAACAGAATATGTGCAAAAAAGCCATTATTAAGGAAAAGAATTAGGAAAAACAATACTTTAGTCGACCAAAAATTTAAAAACATTATCAGTTAATTTTTAGGCTGAACTGATTTTCTCTGATGAATCAAGTTTTCTTTATTTCGAGCAGATGAAAAGAGCTAGAATGAGGACGAAAATGTTACCGACTTAATGAAAATTGCACTCTTAAAACAGTAACATATTTTCCGCACATTATGGTACGGAGGTGCACAATTTTTCAAGGAATCGGGCAAATTTTCATGCTCAAGGTATCAATTAACTCAAAATAAAACACGGTGATTATAAAAGTGGCGCCTGGCCGAATATTTTGGAGGTATTTCAGACTTTCCTTCAAGCAGCATTTCATGACGTTAATGCACCTTGCTGTACGGCGTCTGTTGTACACCAATTTGAATCAAATTGTTAAAATTTCCTATCCATTACCATGAGCACCTATAATTCTGTAAGTAATTTTCACTCTAAGTTAAATCCCACGAGGAATATCGTAGAATTTCTTCTTTATTAGACTTGAAAATAGTCCTAATCTCAATTCGCTCGAAAATGTTTAGTCATAAAAAGGCACGCAAGAGAAAGGAGGATTCGAAATTTGCAGCCTACAACTTTGCAAGAACTAGAAAAGCTATTTACAATATTTAGCACAGTGAAAATTTTGAGATTTATATCAAAAAATGGTATCATGCTATGCCACTCAGCATGACAGCAGTAATTCCATATAAAAATGGAATTAACCGAATGTAAAATACATATTTATTAAAAAATTGTTTAGATCTAACAAATAAATTGTTTTATTTCATATATTAAAATATAACTTGTCTATTTCATATAATGAATCATAATAGAATACAAAGTGTATGGTTATTGCATTAAGTTTAAAAAGAAAATTTTATGTAGATTTTTATAAAATACTTCGTAGAGTGTAATAAAGCGAATTATAAAATCGAAAATTTACATAGGTATCATTTCAGCCCTTTGGTGTTATGCAAACATGACAGTTTTATTTGTTCCAGCCATTAATTTTAAAGTTATTACAAATAAAAAAGGCATAAGTCATCTTTTCTGCAGTGCGTCTTTTTTTTGTCGCTTAGTGTATATTCATTTTTTAAAAAGTATACATTGTTCAAGCGGTCAAATTTGTATTATTATTATTATTATTATTATTATTATTATTATTATTAATTTTAAAGCTGTTATTATTATTATCGTTTTTGTTGTTTAAGTTTTATGGAATTGATTAACTCTCAATAAATTTGTACTCCCCAAAAAAATATTTAATTTTCCAATATTTTAAATATATAACATCATTTTTTTTTTTTTTTTTTTTTTTTTACTTTCCGAAAATACACATATAAGGAACATTTTGTAAACACGACAAAATTTGACAAATTTTCTATTTTTATGGTAATATATAAATAGGTGTGTGAGTGAACACGTTAACAT
Source organism: Salticus scenicus (assembly GCA_963930645.1). Lineage (NCBI taxonomy): Eukaryota > Metazoa > Arthropoda > Arachnida > Araneae > Salticidae > Salticus > Salticus scenicus. Next base: position 249,222,012 of record OZ005650.1, read on the forward strand.
CTAAACGATTTCTTTGAATGCGCTGAAATTTGGTACGTATGTTATAGATCATTCTAAGATTCTAAGGCGGAAGGAGGCCGCTCAGCGGTTTTGAGCGTTTTTAACCTTTAGAGAGGGGCTCCAAAGCCACTGTGGAGATTCAAAAGAGCCCGTCTCCAAAGGTTAAGCCTCCCCCGTTGTTTGTTTCATAAGCAAAAAAAAAAAAAAAAATTGCAATGGTCGCCAGAGCAAAGCTCTCCCGGGACAAAAGGCGACAAAGTTGCATGAAAATGAAGAGGACAGGAGCCGACTGGTAGTCTATTTACAAAGTTCATACAGGTAATGTACAAAGTTCGCACAGTCTTTATACAAAGTTCACACAGATCATTGTAGAACAAATGGTGTAGATTTTAGTGACTTGAGCACTTAGAGTTTTTACTCAGGTACACAAAGAAAAAATTTTTATCCTTAGGGCCTATGGACTCAAATTATTTAAAGTGCAAAAACAAACGCGTCTAAATGCCTCATTCAAATAAACTAAAAATTTATATACATGTTATAGGTCATCTTTGAGCGAAATGTAAAAATTTTGGTGATTCTAGCCCTAATAGATTTTTACAGGGACAAAATGAAAAATATTCTAGCATTATGAACTCAAAGTATTTGATGTGCAATAGCATTAAATTGAACAGCCTCTTATTAGAGGGGAAATAATCAAACACCCTATTATACTTTTCTATATTTTTGTTCAACGAATCTTTTAATTTAAAGATTCATTAATTACTTAATGTTCGGAAAGTCGAGTGGAGTCACTCTAGATTCTTTTCCTTAAAGTACAAGTCTGAATTGTATAACTGGAACTTTTTCTACAGGTACATTTTATGTTATTATTAAAGAAATTAGGCATTGCGTTAAAAGTTTACCCTCTATTAAATTATTGTGTTTTAAATTTTCACAGTTTCACACACACACGCATATAATTAAAAAAAAGTACTCATTAATTTTTTTTAAATATTTAAAATACCAGCAAATTATCTTTCAAAAATTTAACATAAACAACGTTCTAAAGCTCCTACTCCCTATTTTTTTTTTTTTTTTTTTCTTAAAGTGTTATAATGATGTTTAAAACATTTCCTTTGTTGGTTGTGGTTATTGTTTTAACGATCATTGTAGTTTTTGTAGGTACAAATGAAAATAAACAGAAATCTGTTTTAATACTAGATTTATCATATCAAGGAAAATGTTTCTTCAGAGAAAAGCACGTACTTCCATAGAATTGGTCACATTCCAACACTTTATATTTAGAAAAGCACTATTTTGAGATTTCTATGTTCTTACAAATAACAGAACCTCAATTTGGCAATTGATGCAAAACAGATTTTTAACTACTGAGTAATTTTGGAAGAAAAATGGTTTAAGGATTTGTAAATCCAAGAAAAGTAATGTTAAATAAGTAATAATAATAAAAATATTAAGAATTTTATAGGTAAGAAAACTGATAAGGTTGTATACATTAATAAATATATTTAAAAACTAAAATGAAACATAAAGAAAGGAAGAGTATAAATTCCATGATATAAAAAAAAAGTTGCATATAAGAATAAATGTTTCCTTTTCTGTTTCACATTAAAATAAGTGATTTTTTTTTTTTTTTTTTTAATAACACACTATTTAATTTTGAGGTAAATGTTTTTAAAAATATTTCTGTAAATGTTTTTATTAAAATAATTTACTAAGTTTTTTTTTTTTTTTTTTTTTTACTTTTACACAATTTTATTTTTACACACTAATTTTTGCATTAATCACTATTTTCTGAAAATGGGTTTTATTTAACCCATGTGATTACAGAAGAATCTTATATTATACTTGTTTATGTTAGTTTTATATTTATTTAAAAATAGTTATATGTCTTTTAAAGTTTTTTAAGTTAAAAAAAAATCTATAATTAGTCGTGTTTTTATCTCTTTCCAAAAATACATTATGAAAGAAAAATACTGTAAACATAAAAAAAATCGACTATGAGATTTTGGTATATTTCTACGTTTAAAGTCTCTTGAGTTCACTTTTGCTATTTTTACTATAATGTATGAAGTCACTGACGTAGTAAATTTCGATGCACTATGGACCGTAAACGAAAGAGGTGAACAATGGTTGGAGAAATGCGTTCGGACGAATAGACCTGCAAACAATGACTAACTGATAAACCTGGTGAACAGAGGTTCTACCAAGAGTGTACTGTCAACGACATTTTAGCGAACAGTGCAGCAAATGGTTTTCCGCAGCAAACCCCTGGTTAAAGCCCCTATGCTGACTGTTGTTCTTTGGCATCGATGCTGTAATTTACACTACAACACTGCAACTGGACGTTCACTGTGTGGTGAAAGGTGATTTTTTCAGATGAATTACGATTTATGCTCCATAGAACAAATGGACATTGGCATATACGGCATGAAATGTTTCAAAACAAATACCTTGCAACAGTTGCTGGATCGTTTGTCTAATTTCAATTATTAGTTTCAAGTCATATGAATTTAAAATACGCAAGTTATACTTTTTGTTTTTAATCTACACTGATTACAGCAAACACGTGGTTAAAGCATCTATGGCTATTCATCGACAACGGAGGCTGGAATTTGCACTGCAGCACTGAAACTGGACGTTCAAAAATTACGATTTATGCTCCATCGAACAGATGGATGTTAGCGTATGTGGCGTGAAATGTTACAAAGCTAATACCCTGCAACAATTGCTAGACCGTTTGTCCAATTTCAATTAATTGTTTCAAGTCATACAAATTTAAAATACCCAAGATAGACTTTTTGTTTTTACATTACGCTGATTTCAAGCTGATACACATATAGAAACAGACAAACACACAGACCTAATGCCGAAAATCTGATTGATTTAGGGAACAATAAAACGTGTAATCATAGCAAAAATTCTATTTCGAAAACCAGGCTCCAAAAATATTCATTATCTATCATACACATTTATGAAAAAACGAATATATAAAATTTTGAACATTGATTCTATAAAAATTCTAATGCTGTTTCTGTGATGTATGATATACATTATGATATACCCAATCGAAACTGAAACTGTAAACAATGTATCCAAAAACAACTTATAATAGCTTCAAAAGAATTTTAAATTTTTGTTGATTTCGGATTTCGGATTTCAGTTTTATATTATCCGATCTGTCTAAAACAGAAGCTCAGAATCTTCTATTTAAATGTCAAAAATACATGTGGAAATAAAATCCCTTCTACTTCTGTTTCACATTGCTTTTATCAAAATGTAGTATATCTCAATTTAATTCCATCAAATTAGTATCTTTATAAATATTGCACGTGACAGTTTGGATTATAAATATTTTGTTTAGTAAAGAGAATTTTCATTTTTAGTAAAATTTTGCATTATAAGTAGCTTTATAAGATTTTGTTCTCTAGATTGTTATTTATAATGCTTGTTATCAATATATAGTCCCATATGAAAACTGGTTTATTGGAATTTGTAATAAAAGGCAAGATTTTAACTTTAAAGTTTGTAATTTAACGAATTGGTTCTCCAGTATAAGTCGTAGAGTTTTAAAAAATATTATGTTTACAAAAATTAACAGAATTAATATGATTTGCAATAACCATTTAGACCTGAATTTGACTCTGGAAAATCTCAAAAACATATTAACTGTAACCGCTTTCCTGTTTTTCTACTCAATAAACATTTCAGTCTTCTTGATTAAAATATTGCTTAAGTTTTTTTTTTTTTTTTTTTTTTTTTTTTAATTCATTTCGGGCGACATTTAAGACCTGGTAAGTGGTCCTACCAGCCGAAGCGGGCTCTATATTTTTGATGGGGGGATTTCATTTTTCCTCATTCTACTGACTATTTAAATTTGTCCTTAATGTATTTATTTATATTCTTGTATTATTTATATTCTTGTATTTTATATTGATGTATTTACTTTTGTAATTTATTTATGAATTTAATTGCTTTTTATGCTTTGTATTAATTAAATTCCTTTGTGAAATTAATACTTTTTGTGGCACCGTTAACTGCCTTATTCTTACCATTTTTTAAATAGTTTATAAAATTACTATTTTTCTGACAATTGCATTTTGTTTTTAATACCGGAATCAATGCAAGTGCATGTGGAGGACAACATAATAAAATCTGTTCGAAAATTTGCTTTTTAAACAATAAAATTGGCGGTTGTAGAATGTAAAAAGGAAAATATCCAAGTGCGTTTTTTTTTTTTTTCGCTTAGTGTATATGTACATATATATATATATATATATATATAGAGAGAGAGAGAGAGAGAGAAAGAGAGAGAGAGAGAGAGAGAGAGAGAGAGAAAGAGAGAGAGAGAGAAATAGACTGATAGATATATGATTATTAACTCGCTACGATTCTGAGAGGCGTTCTACACCTTTCGACCCCGTTGTGTCTGTCTGTATATATCTATCTGTACTATGTGTGTATAAAGATATTATCTTGTGACTGATAGCTTTGAGTTACTTTCTTGTAACTCATAAATACTTGTATCAAATTTGATGCCAAATAATTAGATAACTTATGGGATTTATTGTATGTAGTTACATGTAATTACAATGTAATTGTATGTAATTACAATTTTTCTGACAATTTCATTTTGTTTTTAACACCGGAATCAATGCAAGTGCATGTGGAGGACAACATAATAAAATCTGTTCGAAAATTTGCTTTTTAAACAATAAAATTGGCGGTTGTAGAATGTAAAAAGGAAAATATCCAAGTGCGTTTTTTTTTTTTTTTTTTCGCTTAGTGTATATATACATATATATATATATATATATATATATATATAGAGAGAGAGAGAGAGAGAGAGAAAGAGAGAGAGAGAGAAATAGACTGATAGATATATGATGATTAACTCGCAACGATTCTGAGAGGCGTTCTACACCTTTCGACCCCGTTGTGTCTGTCTGTATATATCTATCTGTACTATGTGTGTATAAAGATATTACCTTGTGACTGATAGCTTTGAGTTACTTTCTTGTAACTCATAAATACTTGTATCAAATTTGATGCCAAATAATTAGATAACTTATGGGATTTATTGTATGTAGCCTTGGAAACTAATTATCTATTTTATGCCTACCTTTTTCCGCAGAAACCATGCTTTTAAACATTTTACTATTATATGTTTAATGGAGTTTAATTCCTCATGTTTAATGGAATGTAACTATGTTAACATGCAGTTATACAAAATGCCATCTATAGACCATAATGATACGAAATTCTTTTGTGTGTCCCTGTACACGAGCCACAGTAATTATATACACTATTACACAGTAAACAATTAATTCATTTTGACTCATTTATTTCTGCACCAAATTCTATATTATTTGGAAATATACAGACTGTTATCAGAATTCTTTTTTGTGGTCCTGTAAATAAATTATTTAGTCTATACATACCTTTTTTCTAGAGAAAACATGCTTCGAAGCATCTTAATAATGTATATTAATTCTGTTATGTTGAATGCAGAATAAATGCATTAAAATAAGCTTAAATAAAAGTCTGTCTATAAGCCCTAATGTAAAGAAATTTTTTTTTGTGTCCCTGTAAACGAGTCATATACATTATATATATATCAGTAAAAACTATACAAATTACTCTAAGTAGCTCATAAATAATTGTTTGAAATTTGACATAATTTGGATGATTACGTGACATTGTCGGAACATTTTGTAAGATCTTGTACATTAATTATTAAGTCTAAATGCACATTTTTTTTTACAGAAAGCCTGCTTTAAGGCATCTGAATAATGTACGTTAGTTTCATTTTATCGAATGCAGTATAATCTACTTAAATGCGTTTAAACGAAATTCTGCCCATAGATCGTAATGGTAAGAATAACTTTTCTTTGTGCCTGTACGCGAAACATGAACAATTTACACGCTAAAAACTATACAGCTATTTTTGTAAGGCGCGTGAACATTTATACTAATTTGTATGCCAATCGAATGATTTTGCATGCCGCCATCACGATGCAGAAAATTCTGTCCTTAAGTGATAATGATAAGAAAATATGTGTGTATCCCTGTAAACGAACCACAAACAGAATTTAGAACGAAAGCTATACAGCTAATTCCGTCGGGCTCATAAAACGGTGTATCAATTTGTAAGTCAATCACTCGCCTTTTGCGGCTGATGTCGCGTATACAGAAGCACATAAATACACAAAACCCTAAATCTCTTTGAGTCTCAACATGGAGACCTTGATGTTTCGGCAAAAAAATGATTCATGTAAATACAGCCCCATGCGAAGAACACAAAGCCACCTAGTGATTAATTTTCTAATTCACTTAACTTTGTATATCTTCATGCAAAATTTTAATGCTTAAGTAAAAAATGCTAACCTTTTTTTTCTGTTAAATTTACGTGTAATTAGTAATGGATACCTATTAATAGTTTCTTTATGCATGTACACAACGGGAAAAATGTGTATATATAAACATTCTAAAAAAAGTACATTTTCCTCAAAAAAAAAAAAAAAAAAAAAAAAAAAAAAAAAAGACACTAAATAATATAAATAATATTTCATTTTTTTTCCTCTGTAAAATTCAAAATTATTTTCAGAACCAATTATAAGTTCAATCGATATTTTTTTATGGATTGAACCAAGCTATCAATCAAGTTTTGTTAACCAAATTAACAATCCATTTTTAATCATTTTGTACAGAATTATATTTCATATTCTCAGTGAATGCAAAATGTTTTGAAATATATGTCGGCACACTAAATAAAATCGTATTACAAAACCAGATTGTTTCCAAAATCGAAATGAAACAGCTATATGTAAACATCATTAATACTTGAAAAATTATTCTGTTAGAAATGTAGATATATCTCTTGATTGGAGAATGTAATTATTTTGAAGACCAAGCTCATTTGATTTTAAATCCATAATAACTGCACTGTTAAGTACTTAGGCTTAAATGCATCACATGGTAAAATATATTAAAGTGAACAGTATTGAAACGGCAGATTACAATTTTTAATAATAAATCACTGAGTGCAATACGATATGTTCTTATGTGCCTACTATACGTTGGTCTGTGTCTCGAACCTGGCTGGTGGAACTAGGGGAATTCATTTAATGCCAGATTTTTAATGTCTAACCTACGGTAAAAAAGTCAATTGTGAATGAATAATTTTGTATTCTTCTGTTATAGAAATTTTTGTCATCATATGTTTTGCATAGCATGCGGATATTTTTTGGTAAGTTTGCTGCTAGGAATTTTCTACAATATAACAGGATTTTTTTTTTTTTTTACAATGTAGTTAAGTTTAATAAATCAAGTATTTATAGAATAATATTAAGTTCACTATTAATGTAGTCTTTTTTTAAATTATTTCATTTTAAAACAATGGTAACAGGAAACGATAACACAGGTTGTTGCTTAACAAATCCAGTGTACAAATATCAATTTAAAAATTACGTAAACACTGCGCTGTAAAAAAAAAAAAAAAAAAAAAAAGAAAGGAAAAAAGAAAGGAAAATTCAATTCGAGCCCCGCTACCATTTGTATTGTGAAATGTTGTTACGTGAAATGACATCCTGAATCCAAATATGACACCCGTTTTGCCAATACCCACCATTTTTTAAGGGGGGAAACGCCACTGCTTCCCCTAGTTTTATCACTGTTCGATAATTTTATGACCATAAATGTGATTTGAAGGGGAGGATTAAGAGGAGGGAGAAAAGGATTATTTGAACACTTAAATTAAAATTAAAAATATAATGCAAATTCAAATATAATAATAAGCAAGAGGCCTCCCAAACAGTGTCAGGTATGACCACTCCAAAAAAGTTTCTGGAACGCGATTTTATTTTGATAAAATGGATCACTTTTCGGTAATTTTGTGGCTATAAATTTTATTTTTAGGGGAAGGGGGGGATTATTTTAACTGTTAAATATCTTCTGAGGTGCTACAGAGTTTACAGTTACAGTTAACATTTACTACTATTACTATTACATTTACTACATTAACTAACGTTTACTACAGTTAACATTCTAAAACATGAACATTTGCGGCAAGGGGTAAAATTAGAGGAATATTTGCCACTGAAATTATCCATTACATTTCTTATATTTTTTAAATCTATTATTAATGTTATTAAATAAACATTATTATTATTTTTTATTTATTATTATTATTATTATTATTATTAATATTTTTATTTATTACTATTATTATTAATTATTTATTATTATTATTATTATTTTATTATTATTATTATTATTATTATTATTATTATTATTATTATTTTTGCTTTTAAGTGTTAAATTAATTCTTTTTCATTCTCCAAATCAAATTCATGGTCATAAAATTACTGAACAGTGATAAAATTTGAGGGAGGGGGTGGTGTTTCTAGAAAACGGTGGGCGACTGAGCAAAATGGAAGTGATATTTGGATTCAGGAGGTAATTTTACATAAGAATCAGCAAGAATGGTATCAGACTATTTTTTTTTTCAGTGCAGTGTAACCAATAGTGTAGCACTAGATAAAATCCACTCAAATTTTAGCCCAAAATGTTGGCCCCAACGGGGATTCATGTATGTGAGAACAAACAGCGAAAACAGGTCTGTCTTCAAGACATAGAATTGTTTCGTCACCTTAATTTTAAAGCAAAAATTCAAAGGGGTCCACTACTGGAGCAAAGAAGGGTCCACTACTGGGTTTTTAGTGTTTCCAGTACTGGCTCATTTTAAGCTCTCCGGATTTTTTATTTTTTACATATATAGATGCTACAATTAGCCATTTTCATAATACAGTCGGGTTAAGAAAGAGTTAGTAAAGGTGTGAAATATTAATTATTTTTTTAAACTCTAAAATTTAGGAAATTACATGCAAAATAGCCGGAAAATGCCCTTAAAGTGTCCACTACTGGTGCGTTTACCTTCTTTTTTTTTATTTACATAAAGTTATGCCAAAATAAATAAATATAAAGGCATCACCAGCATGGTGCCAAAAATTTAAAAGTCTTCATGGGATCGTATACTAAAACTGCACTGAAAAGTAGAAGCAAGAAAAGTCGGTCGTCAAACATGAATTTTACTTTGAAACCTTTCTTTGAATACTTTCGTTTCAGTATCGCACACTATTAATTTGGTATAAAGTATTAATTTGTGTTCTGATGAAAAAAAAAAAATTAAATTAAACAAGGTAGTGAAATTAATTATATTATTTATGAGTTTCAAATTTTAATGGTAAATAAAAAAAGAAAGAAATTGCGAAAATTTTGGCGGAATTACTGGTAAATAATAATAATAATTTATTAATATAATAAAATAAATGACATTAAAATTTCAGGGGACTAATCCCCTACCCTAAATTTCCACTCTTGCTACAAATACTATTATGTCTTAGTTTTTTTCACCCTTATAGCCTCTTAGAAGACATTTTTAATGGTCAAAATAATTCATTTCCTTCTTCAAATAAAATTCACAGCCATTTAATTACCGAACAGTGACAAAAATATGTGGAGTGTCCCCCCCCCGCCCCCCCCCCCCCCCCAAAAAAAAAAAAAAAAAAAAAAAAAAAGCAGAATAGATGTCGAGCAGAATAGATGTCGTATTCGGATTCAGGATGTCATTTTACATACGAATTTGTAGTAATGATGTTGGAGGCGATTTTAATGCTGAGCAGTGTTATTTATTTTTAAACTTCATTTGGAGAACAATTTGAAATTGCTCATTTTATAACGTATAACTTTTTGAATTTTCATGATGTAGATTATCTTCTTTTATAGTAGTTATTCTTCCCATTTGTCTATTAACTTACGCAAAAGAATTTTTGTTATAGCTTTTACTCACGCAGTGGTTAATTATTTTGTAAGAACTCTCATATTTCATGAATCGTTTTATGTATTTATATTATAATTACAGATTATAATTTCTGATGCTTTTTCTAACTTTACCTGAAATTGAAGATAAATTTGGTTAAAGTGTACGTGTATTATAATAAAAATAAGAGGATTTTTAAATGGATTTATTAAACATTCGTTTATCTATAATAATAAATGGAAAGGTTTGTCTGTCTGTCTGTCTGTCTGTCTGTTCTTTTATACGTTCAGCCCCTATTGAACGCAGAAGTACAAGAATTGACATACGGATGCTCTGGAGCCTTTCAGATGTTTTCCTCGAAACAGAATTTAAAAATCTTAATTAGTTTCGGAGATATTAATTAAAATGCTGACCCATATCGATCGCGAAAATGACCAAAAATCCTTATTGCTTAAAAAGAAGCATTCTATCAGCATTCAGCAGACGATTTTAACGGCTGTCTCTAACGGAAAAAAAACATGTGCAAGTCATTAATGTCACATGATCTTTAACTGGGGTTAAAAATTGCAAATTTCAAAGTGCTTCAAATTTTCTTTTTCGTACACATCACTTAATATACAACCTATTCAGCACAAAACCAACCTGCAGTTAAAATTTCATCAAATTTCATTAATAAACAAAGCAGTTACATTTTAATTGCTAATTAAATTTTATTCTAACACGTAATCTATCTTTCAATAGACGATAGGTGTTTCCATAGCAACAAAATACATTTGAAGGAACTAAAAAATACTTTTTCTTTTTCTTTTTACTTCCATTACCTGACTACCGTGGTATATATATAGGTTTTGGCGAAATAAAAAATATTTATTTTTCTTTTTACTTCCATTAATAAAACTACCGTAGATAATGGAATTAGAGATTTCACGTGATTTACATGTTTTAGAATGTTCTGATTAGGTTTTCTTTTGTATCACAGCTACTAATTAAAATAATTTCATAAGTAACACATTATTTGAAAGCTTTGTTGATTTGGAATTGAACAGTAGATTACAGAAATTTCTACCGCCAGATATTTTAAAATTTCGATATTTCAAATTCCAATTAAATTATTTTTTATACATCATACGAAAGATATTTTAAAGTTCTTTTAAATTATCGAAAGTTTTCACCAGATTTACACGCTTTGAGGCCTCCTGAATTAGTTTTCTTTTGTATCTCAGCTACTAATTAAAATAATTTCATGAGTAATGCATCATTAGAAAGCTTTTTTAGATTTGGAATCGAACAGTGGAATACAGAAATTTGTACCGCCAGATGGCGCTGTAATATTTTAAAATTTCAAAATTTCAATTTCTAATTATGATTAAATTATTTTTAATACATCATTCGAAAGATATTTTAAAGTTCTTTTAAATTATCGAAAGTTTTCACCAGATTTACACGTTTTGAGGTGTCCTGAATCACTTTTCTTTTATATCTCAGTTATTAATTAAAAAAATTTCATAAGTAATACATCATTTGAAAGCTTTGTTGACTTGATACACATTTTAAAGTACTTTTACATAATCGAAAATGGAATTCGAGATTTCACCCGATTTACACGTTTTGAGGTGTCCTGATTAGGTTTTCTTTTGTATCTCAGCTACTAATTAAAATAATTTTATAAGTAATACAATATTAGAAAGCTTTTTTGATTTGGAATCGAACAGTGGAATACAGAAATTTGTACCGCCAGATGGCGCTGTAATATTTTAAAATTTAAATATTTCAATTTCTAATTATGATTAAATTATTTTTAATACATCATTCGAAAGATATTTTAAAGTTCTTTTAAATTATCGAAAGTTTTCACCAGATTTACACGTTTTGAGGTGTCCTGAATCAGTTTTCTTTTGTATCTCAGCTACTAATTAAAATAATTTCATAAGTAATACACCATTAGAAAGCTTTTTTGATTTGGAATCGAACAGTGGAATACAGAAATTTGTACCGCCAGATGGCGCTGTAATATTTTAAAATTTCAATATTTCAATTTCTAATTATGATTAAATTATTTGTAATACATCATTCGAAAGATATTTTAAAGTTCTTTTAAATTATCGAAAGTTTTCACCAGATTTACACGTTTTGAGGTGTCCTGAATCAGTTTTTTTTTTTTTTTTTTTTGTATCTCAGTTATTAATTAAAAAATGTTCATAAGTAATACATCATTTGAAAGCTTATTTTAGTTGATACACATTTTAAAGTACTTTTACATTATCGAAAAATGGAATTCGAGATTTCACCCGATTTACACGTTTTGAGGTGTCCTGATTAGGTTTTCTTTTGTATCTTATCTACTAATTAAAATAATTTCATGAGTAATACATCATTTGAAAGCTTTGTTAATGTGGAATGGAACAATATATTACAGAAATTTCTACCGCCAGATGGCGCTGTAATATTTTTAAATTTCAATATTTCATATTCTAATTATGATTAAATTATTTCTAATACATCATTCGAAAGATATTTTAAAGTTCTTTTACATTATCGAAAGTGGAATTCGAGATTTCACCTGATTTACAATTTAAAGTGTCCTGATCAGGTTTTCTTTTGCATCTCAGCTAATTGAGTAAGAATAAGTAACTGGAATGGAACAATAGATTACAGAAATTTTTACCGCCAGATGGCGCTGTAATATTTTTAAATTTCAATATTTCATATTCTAATTATGATTAAATTATTTCTAATACATCATTCGAAAGATATTTTAAAGTTCTTTTACATTATCGAAAGTGGAATTCGAGATTTCACCTGATTTACAATTTAAAGTGTCCTGATCAGGTTTTCTTTTGCATCTCAGCTAATTGAGTAAGACTGTTCAAAATTGGTATATGCAAGCTAATTAGGAGGGGCTGGAACGGTGGGGGAGGAATAGGCGAGCAGCGCGCATGGGTTTGGGTCCCGGTGCGAGTTTTTACCCGATGATAAAAGATTTTTTTTTTTTTAATTTTATTTTCCTAATAATAAAAGTTTGAATTGAGAAGGAATATGCGTGTACAGCGCGCATGGGTCTGCGCTGCCAAAGGCAGTGGCGTCCCGGTGTGAGTTTTTACCCGATGCTAAATGATATATTTTTTAATTCCTTTTCTTGAGAATGAAAGTTTATGAGTAATAACATTGAATTTTGAGAAGTCATAAGGATAGTGAAGGAATACGTGCGCGCAGCGCACCTGTCTACGCTGCCGAAGGCAGTGGGGACCCGGTGCGACATTTTTCCCGATCAGAATTTTTTTTCTCTTTTTTTATCACATGATACAAATTAATGCAATTTTGAGAATTCATTAATTATTGTGATTCATTTAAAAATAGTGACCAGCGAAGCGGGCGTAGCCTGCTAGTATCTCCATAAATGTAAGCGCTATACTTACATAAATGAACACAAATGTTGTAAATGAACAAAATAAGAATTCTCTACAGTTACATGCCATTTAGAATATTTCTTTGTGCAGGGTGATAGCAAATACTATTTTTTATTGCATTTTAAGTAGACCTACTCTGTAAAAAAAAAAAAAAAAAAATCTGTAACTTCCAAACTTTTTTTTTTTTAAACTACAGAAATTTACTATAAAATTCCATCTCAGTCTGTCACAAGAAAATTTTGTTTTTCTATAAACAGATAAAATCTGTAATCATTCATATAGATTTTATTTGTTCGGTACAGTTTTAAGTATGGAAAACAACAAGGTTTTTTTTCTTCTTTTTCTGTATACGTACTAAATAGTAGGTTCTTTATTGATAAGGAATGTGATGTGTTTTAGTCTAATGCATCTTACTTGCTCTTTGTTTCTATTTAGTATAGATCCTTATTTATTACATAAGTTAAAAATTGTTAGCTACATTTTAACATTTTAACGTGAGCAGAAATCATTTGAAACTTATTTAAAATTTTATAAAAGATACATATCGAAAGTAATATGTTTAACTTCGTTTAATAACTATTGGAAAGTGTTAAGTTACCATATAAAATGTGTTTCTGTGGCTGAGTGGTAACGTCGTCTTCTTGTATACAGATCCCTGGTCGCGCTCTTCGACAGAGTAGTTCGGAGTTTTTCGTGTTTTCTGCGGAACTCCTGTAAATACAGGCCTGAAACCTTTAGAAAGATAATTAGAAACCACCCAGGCCTAGGACATTCCTATATCCTGAACATTAACATTAACTCCACCTTCTATACGGCCGACACTGCTTCGTTCCTGGCTGGTCGATGTAAAAAGTTTTATTTAATGCGAGGGTTTTTTTTTTTTTTTTTTTTTTTTTTCATCTTTTGTACCATACACAAAAATCTGTTGTGTACGGATATTTTCTGTAATGTTTTGTAACAGAAAATTTTTGCCAACGTATTTTTTTATAGCATGTAGATATTTTCTGGCAACTTTACCGTCACATATTTTATGTAATATAACAGTTTTTTTTTCTATAGTGCTCTGAATGTACTCATGCCTAAAATGTTAATGGAAAATATGTGATCAAGCATTTAATTCATACCTCAAAAGTTTTAGAATTTTTTTTTTAAGTATAACTTAAATTTTCGACATATCATGCAAAATCGAAAATGCTCAATTTATTTTGTCATGGACTTATTACAATCAATCTAAAACCCTTGCTGCAGAAATAGATCAAACGCTTTATCTCATTACTTATTGCCATTATAATTATTAGTCAATTAATTAAAATGTGATTCTGGGAGACAATAGTTTCGAGATATATATATATACACACGCGCGCACACATATATATTATTTAAAGATAAGTTTTTTTTTCCTGCATAGATCCTGACATATTCTTACTACTTCACTTTTCACAATGAATAAAATATAGTTATCACATAGTACAACATACTTAAGTTTGCCAGAATTTTATCACAAAATACATTTTAGATTTAACTAAAAGAAAACATTCTGCAAAGATTTTATTTTAAGGCCGAAATGTAACATTTATTTCTTTGTTAGCTAAGTACATAAAAGCCTCGTTTAAATATAATGCAAAGAATACCATTAGTAGTTTCTTGATGAAAATAAAATTCTTTCGCATATCACTATATCTCGCTACATCAGTTACAAAACTCAATTGTTTGGTAATACTTATACAAAAGCTTCGGAAGCAAATAGCAGAGGATAAAATTTCATTAATATTTTGGAAATCATTCCACTGGGATATGTAGACACATCTCTTGATTGTACAAAGCGTTTATCTTTGGGATCAGGCTCATTTGGTTTTGAGTCCGTAATAATTAATCTAAAAGTGCTTGCGGCTTAAACAAATGGAACTGGATATTATATTGTGAATGTTAACCGTTGAGAATGAGGATTATTGCTTTGAATAATAGAACTTATGACTAAAAGTAAGAAATAATATTTGATGCACCAATTTAAGTATGAAAATTTGAATCAGTTATTGCTTTTTACAATGTAAATATGATTGTTTCTGTTTCATTTTCCGTTAAAAAAAATATAATTTTTTGTACATGTAAAAGAATATATACAATAAGAATTACCTATTATCTTGACATTCTAGAATGCATCAAAAATAAAATTCAGTTTCACGAACATTTTTGTAAAGTTATTCAAATATATTAATAGGATCGGAATTTTAAATAAGAACATATTATGTTTTGACCGTCACAAAACTTTCTACTATATTTTCTTATACGAACTTCCACAATACGATTTATTTATCAGTTTCTCATCTTACTATAGTTATTAGAAAAGTAAGGTAATAGCAAAAAATTCCAACCTCGGATTTTTGAGATTTTTACACGTTCTTAGGTGTGGGGAATACGAAAATAACAAAACTGATATAGTGTCCATCTAAAGGATGTCTGTTGGTGTGTTATTGGTTTAGCTTATCAATCTGTATACATATGATATATCAAAAACAAATGCTCGTAAATAGGTAAGACTAGTTTTAAAATATCACTTCTAACACTGACAAGAACTGTATTTATTTACAACAGTCTACTCTAAACACTTCATAAGTTATTAGAAATTTACGATTTTCTTAATATGGGAGAAGAGATGAAATTTCAGTTAAACGGGCATAAAACGGAATACTTTTATAATTGGTTTTTAATATCGGTTAGGATTCTAACATTATCTTAAAAAACCATGAACATACTATATTGGAAATTTCGTAAGTTATTTAAAGTTTAGGAATTTCTTAAAATTTCAGAAAAGTGTAAAATTTTGTTTAAACGTGCTTTAAAAGGAATATTTTTATCGTAAAGATCTTAGACCATCTTCTAAATATCTTTTTTGGTGCTAAGATGAACATAATTAATTATGAACAATTTACTTTGAAAATTTTGTAAGTTATTCGAAATTTAAGAATTTCATAACATGGCAAAATAGGACACAATTTCGCTTAAACGTTCATTTTGAGGGATATTTTCATTGTAAATGCGTAACACAACTTCTATCATTTATGATACCGGTTTAAACATTATCAGCTACGAATATTCTAATTTGAAAATTTCGTAAGTTATTCGAAGTTAAAAGTTTTGTTAACATAGCAGAATAAAGAAATATTTCACCCAAACTTGCATTGCCTTTTGAAAGGGGCTGTGACAGCATCTGTCACGCTTCACCATAGGATTTCGTAAGAGCCCCTCTCAAAAGGTTAGGGGGATCGTTGCATTGAAAATATTATGGCATAGCTTGAAAACTTAATTACGAAACTGACTCCAATGAAATTAATTAATGGATTAGTATAAAGTAAATGTACCGAACAGAAAGTTTAGTATCCTATTAGGTTCGGCATTTCAGTATGCCACCGTGTCAAGTGATCGGTCAGATTCATTTCTCTTAACATGAATATAGTCTGCCCTGCAATAGAAATTTAAGAAAACAAATATATATCATGAGAAACTGAGCCGATTACAGCTATACCAACCAAGCAAATTATATTCCATGCTGAATGTAGACAATTTGCATCTCAGAGACGTAAAACCCTAAAAATCGAAAAAAAAAAAAAAAAAAAAAAAAAAAAAATCAAAGTTTTCTCCTATGCATGACATTTTAGAAAATATAGTGTTTTCTTTTATGAAAATATCGATAACTTCCTTTTACATTATCACAGATTTATAGATCAATCATTCATTTTAAGATACTGTTTATTTATTTATTTATTTATTTTTAATACTTATGCGAAAAAATTTAACCCTCACTCCCAATTGAATACTTTCCCTGGAGAAGAAAATTAAAAACAGAAGAGATTAAAAATTATGAAAATAGGGAGAGAGCAGCACCGCGTAGTTAGCGTTTTTTATCAAAAAATGTTAGATACTAATTTATGTTAAGAGAGAACTACATCTAAATTTCTATGAAATTATGTGCTTGAGCTAGAGCTTCCAATAAAATTTTTTCCACACCTACACAAACCAAGATTCTGCATCATTGAAAACGTGTAACTCCATCGAAAACAAGAAGTTTAAAAATTTTACGAATCTAATACTACCTTATATTAATTCTAAAGCAAAGTAAAAGTAATTATTTTTTGATAACTGATATATTTTATTGCAAGTGACTAAAGAAAAAAAATCTAAATAAAATATTTCAAAATCTTTAACATCCGTTTCAATGAAATGTAATAATAATTATACAAATAAAATTTTAGATTTACCAAAATTTCTTTTCAGACATATATATATATTTAATTATAGGACATTTTCATCATTTTTTTTAAACAATAGAGACATTAAAAAAAAAAAAAAAAAAAAAAAAAAAAAAGTAGAAAACTTAAAATTACAGGATTTGACAGTGTATACGGGATATTACTATTATCTAGCTAAACGGTCAAAGTTCGTAAACTAATGTCATCAAAGTAAAATTTTGAAATTCAGGAATTTTGCTACGGTCAAAATCTTTTTCTACGTAAATTGTTTAAATCTGCCGTCAAACTGTATTTTTACGGTCAAACCCCTTCAAATGTTAGATTTTCAGTGACATCATATAACAATCTCAAATACGAAGTGATTCTTATAAGACGTCTCTGAAAATATAATTGTAGTTTTATTGGTTGAGAGAGTTTATTTATACATTCATACAACTCGCGATTGATATAAAAGAGCTATTGTTTTCCTAATTTAATTCAAAGAATTCAATTCAAAGTTGTATGTTTGTCACAACTTAATATTACGGGAGATACATCATTTATGGTCCAAATGTTTTTTTTACAGTCTTTTTCTGCAACCTCTGATAACGGGCTTTGCCCATAATCTGGAATGAATTTTTTTAAACTGTGTACAGAAATTTCACAGCGTGAATTTTATACAAATCAACTGCAAAGAAATAAAATAGCATAAACAAAAATTTTTTCCGTGAGATTAAAATAATGATAATAATAATAATAATAATAATAATAATAATAATAATGTTATTTTCTTGTTTTTTTTTTTGTTATACAAACAGTAATATAAAATTTAATTAAAACAGGGCTTATATGGAATAACCTCTTAAGATAATATATTTCAATAAATACTACGTTGAAAGTTCAATAACATACCTAGATTATAACTTTTAACAATATATTAAGAATGTGGTTCTTAAATTCTCACTAGATACAACATGTTTACAAAATATTTCATCTGGTTTAATCAAATTTTGTTATAGGACTTACTTGTTTCCAAAACCTTTGAAAAATCTTGAAAGATTAAAATTAATTTCGGTAGCATTTGGAATAAGCTTTCTTCATAGATATCGCTTGATGACTTACCCCGTTTAAGTGTGAGATCACTCTCGTTTCATTTTGAATAAATCTAGTATAACAAATTTAAAAGTGCTTGAGGCTTAAACATATCAAATTGGGTTACGGGAGAGAAAAATTTCTGGAAATACTAATTGGGGATTAAAATAAAGGAAGATCATAGATTAAAATAAATATTTTCAAGAAAGGAGTATAAAACTAGACAAGAAATTTTTATTAAAAATTTAATATTTCTTATTAAGAGGAAACTGGGTTTATTCTACATATTGATTTGAACTTCAGGAGGTGTTTTCATACTCCACAGAGGGAATGGCTGTCCCGTTTCGGTGACCTCCAGAAGTATAATTTGATGAGAGCATGGAGGACATTGCGACCACGACGGATTTTACGTGCACCAGCAACCGTTAGCGTACACAACGGTCTTTGGCTCCTCAAATATCGAACCTGTAATCTTCAGTTTGGAGCTCTGCGCTCTGCCGACCAGGCTACCGTGGCCCCTTATTTGTGGGAAGATACATTTTAGGAAACTCGACATAATACATTAGATAAAAGATATCTCACTTAGAATATAAAAATATTCAATATTTGATGAAATATGAGTTTTTTCACTGTGTATTTTTCTTCACATACTTAAGCATTAACCTAATTTAATTTGCACAGTTTACTCTCTTAAAATGTGCAACCGCATTTGCTTACTCAAAAATGAATGCAATATTTTTAGCAATAATTTAAGAGGAATTTCTAGGAAAAAATAAATTTCAGTAAAATCAGTCTTTTCCGATCAAAAATCTTTCCGATCAAAATGATCAAACAAGTATGAGCTCAGCTCTTAACACGTTCGCTGCCGATCTCACGTGACTAATATTTGAAACGGCGTTTTTTTACTTTAACCTGCCGATTATGTTTGGCGTATTTCACAAGAGCGCTACATCGCCAGATGTTATGAGCTTTGAGTTTACCTTTGCTTGTTTGCGTAATGTGTTACGTCAATACGCATTATGAAGTCAAACGTATGAAAATTCGTCTGCTCGGTAAAGGAAAACTCTGGAGTTAATGAGTAATAAATTAAATTTCCATAGCAAATAGTTTCGTTTGTATTAAGCAGATAAAATATTAAATCACGTCATCACTTCGGTCGCGTATTTAGCGACGATACGTGTTTTATTAGAGAGAAAGCATTCTATTTTGAAATATTCTTCCGGGAGGATCAAAATTTCGACGGCATGCTTCCGGACCACCTCTAGGGGTGAGCTTCAGGTCGTCACCAATTGCCTATTGCGCAGCACTAGTGTGATGTAAAATCCAACCAACTATCTATTTTGAAATATGAATATTTCTTATGTTTGCGTTAGTGTTGTTTGGCTGGTTGAAAAATGTTGGAATTTAAGGTTGGTTGAGTTTTGCGTCGCACTAATGCTGCACAGTGGACAATTGGCGACGGTCTTTCACCTCGATATGGTCTCGAAACATAGCATCAAAATTTTGATCCTTCACGGAAGGGAAATTGGAATTTAAGAGGTACTTTTGAATTTTAGAGGCATATTTTTGAATTTCAGGCCAATACTGATGGCTACAGTACAAAATTTTGAATATTTTTTAATCTCATGCATTTTGGGATAGGGGTATAGATTAGAGGGTAAACAGATCAGAGTACTATTATTATAGAGAACCGTAAAAATTTGCTATAATTATTCAGTTGTGGATGTATTTTTTCATTTTAACAAATGAGGACTATAAATAAAATATTAATGATAAATCATTTACTTTATACAATTTTTGAAAACGTAGAAAAATGCCTTTAAATAAAGGTTGTCCCCAGAAACTGTAGTGTAGCTTCGATCACATTGATTAACCAAATTTTGGTGTATAACTTCGTGTTAGCTTGGTAGTACTTTAGCATTTGGTGTAATTGTATGATCTGAGTTTTATTCTTTTATTTGTGACTAGTTATGATTTCGTAATTATTTCATAATTATTTTTTATTCTATTTTATGAAAAATTTTCTTTTGTACTGCGCATTTTTTTTTTTTTTTTAATTATTATATTTTTTCTCCTGGTGTATTTTTTTGCTGGGTTAGTTCGCCGTTGTTCGATCGTACGCCGCCGGTGGAGGGTTGCTATTCGGAACATAATGCGAAATTGCGCCGTCTTGGCGATTTTCGAAATTTCGCCAAGCGGCAGCCTAAAGTAAACTTTCACCTGTAAAGCAATGCGTCACATCCCGCGCTAGCGCGGGATCGGCAGCGAGCGTGTTAAATAACTTCGATCATTTTTCATTTGGTGCAACGAAAATTCGTACAAATGGTGCCATCTGTCGATCACATTTAAAATGACACATGGAAAATATTTCTTAGATATATATAATTAATTAATGTATATATTGTTTAAAAATGTGTGGTGGACTTTTGATAGTTGGAAAAGTAAAATATAAAAGTTATTTATTTTATTTGTTTTATTTTTTAAATAAATATAACAAATGTTTTATCTACAATTTACAAAAAATAACAGAGTTCTCAAATCACGTTACATATAAAAACTAAAATTAAGCAATGAATGTCTTTTTTGAAACATTTTTTAAAAGAAATATGTTAAATATAAAGGAAAAGAATAATGTACGTATATCATGTTGAAATTTATTTGTCTAACGTTATTTAATGTTTTTATTATAGTATATTCATTGAAATTAATTTATTAAAATACATGTAAAACGTTTAAAAAATGTGTTATAATGTTTTAATTATAATTAAACTCAACATCAGGAATGATATGCATAAATAAACTAGTACGTTTTTTCAATTCATAGTTATTTAAGAAATTCTGCAACGACACAGGAAAGAATTTATTTTTCTAAATGTGCTAAATTATGTAGAATTAATTTGCAAGCTTCTAAAATCGCCGCTTGTCGTAGAGATTCTGTTTTTAAGAATTTTTTTATCAATTTTAAATAATTAATGTTATTTTAAGGAAGTTTATTGTGTTTCACATAGCTTTATGTTATGTATAATCCAAGTAAAAGTTGATGAATAGTATTTTCTTCGTTTGAGAATGATTGAGAATTGCTTTACAATAATTTTTAGCATGAAAACATAGGGTAGTGGTAGCGAGTTTCTCTGCCACGATAGGGGACTCGAGTTCGATTCAGACGGAGGGATACGATATTTTTCCCAGCATCAAACAGTTTCTCTCAAATCTGCTCCAATTTCTCTCAAAAATGAATTCGTTCAATTGGTTCAAATCTGAGCCACTCATATCAGCTCAATGGTTTGAGAGGATTTCTCTCAACATGAGAAGTTGCCTTTTGACATGTCAATTGAGTGAAAAATGGCTCAATTTGACAGAATTTTCCCTTTCCATTTTTAGAGAGGCCACATATTGTAAAAATTTAAAAAAAAAAATACCATCGGCTGAATAAGCTTAATTTCAGTTTAAAAAAAAAAAGGAAAGAAAAAGAAAAAAGCAGGAAAGAAAGAAAGAAAAAAAAATATATATATGTATGGATTGTTATCCATATTTATTTACAAACAACGTACGTTACCACTGATTGGATTAAAAAAAATCCAAGAAAAATCTCTTTAACATTTAAAAAAAAAAAAAAAATCACGATATTTGCTTGGAAAATTTACATGAGTAGCTCAATATATTTGGCTGATACATTATGTGAAAGAAATCTTTTTTAAATGCATGGGTATATGAAGTTAAAAAAAAATATATATTTAATAAAAATTCTAATGTTTCATCAAATATTTATAGTATTATTTGCAGTATGTTCTGTCAAATGTATTATATGAAATTTCCTAAAAATAGCACTGCATTTGTATGAATATCCTGCATGTTATAATAATAAAGAAATATATTTATTTATTTATTTGTTTTGAAAGAAACCTTTATATTCTATACTTGCTATTTACAAATGAGTGCTGATAATTAAAAGAATCTTCATAATCAAATGCTACTGCTATTCACACTCAGGGTTGGTTTTATGACATAAAGTGTCGAAAACTGCCAAAAAGTGTCATAAAATGTCAAAACCCGTCAAAAAGTGTCAAAAACTTTATATAATAATTTTATCAACGGCATTTTATTGGAAATAAAATTACAAAATTGGCTAAATTACAATTTATAAATTATAGTTTTATGCTACATTAAATTGCAAATGAAATACATATAATAATTTATGTTATTTGTCAAGGAAAAATAGCAAAAATAAAAAAATAATAATAGAATAAATAAATAAAAGTATTAAAGACATTTTTTAAAGTACTATTTTATATTATTTAATTATTCAATTTATTACAAATAATGTTATTAATTTAATTTTTTAATGTCATATTTGTTTTTCCTTAAAAAAAAAAAAAAAAAAAAAAAAAAGTATAGTAGTATTCAGTCACTGATTTTAAGCTACCAAACCGAAATAGTTTGATTTTGTATGCAAATATGACATAAAAAACAATTATATACGACATACAATATTAATCTTATATAATTTGTAATCAATAAAATTACAGGTTGTAAGTTAATATTTCACAGTATAGTGGTTGTTTATATATTATCAATATTTTGTATACACTATCAATATCGATGTTTTCAGAAGGGTGTGGTGAATAAGCTTAAGAGGTTGTATAATCTACTGTCACCAACGATGCTATAGGGAAAAAATCAAAATTATTCATTACTTTTTACTTCCTTATACAATGTGTAAGGAAGTATAGTAATCCCGATTTGCGAAATGGATTTTGCATTTCGCATTGCTCGAAAACGAATGGTCGCTGAATGTTGCCAATTTATACGTGTGACTGTCATGATGTCTAATTGTACACCTGCAAGTGTCATCTTAACACGAGCTCTCGTTTTAAAGATATAAGGGACTTTACACGATTTTTCGTGACGTCTGTATGTATGTGTGTCTGTGTGTGTGTGTGTGTGTGAGTATGTCGCATAACTCAAAAACGGTTGGACGTAGAAAGTTGCGAATTGGTACATATGTTTGTTATAACATCTAGTTGTGCACCTCCCTTTTTGGACTTTGTATGATTTTCCGTTTTGGAGATATTTAGGAAAATTAGGTTCATAATGGCCAAAATGTATCAAAAAAACGGTAATAACTCAAAAACGGTTTGGACAAATCTTGCAGTTTAACTGACTTCTCGACTAACTAGAGATTTAAAACTTTCAGAAGAGTTCAGAATGCAATAACAATGCCTTTTTTTAATACTTTTAGTCAACTGTTTCTAATACCTGCTGTTTTCAGCAGCGTTTATGTGATTCAACAGAAAATTTATTTAACTAACTTCTCGACTAGCTAGACTTCAGACTAGATCAGAACACGGTGAAAATGCATTTTTTTAATACTTTTAGCTAACTGTTTAGGGTCCCTGCTGTCTTCGGCAGCGTTACCAGTGCAAATCTTGCAATCGATTTTTAACTAACTTCCCGACTAGCTAGACATTTAAAACTTCCGGGAAAACTCAGAACACGGTGACAATGCATTTTTTAAATATTTTTAGCGAATTGTTTTAGGTCACTGCTGCCTTCGACAGCGTTTATATGGTTCAACAGAAAATTTATTTAACTAACTTCCCGACTAACTAGACATTTGAAACTTTCAGAATAGTTCAGAATACGGTGAAACTGCATTTTTAAAAATACTTTTAGCCAATTTTTTCGGGTCCTTGCTTCCTTCGTCAGCGTTACCAGTACAAATCTTGCATCGGTTTTTAACTAACTTTCAGAAAAGCTCAAAACACGGAGATAATTCATTTTTTAAAATATTTTTAGCCAACTGTTTCGGGACCAATGTCAATGTTTTTTAACATTATGTATATTTCTAAAAGTGTATAAGGAAGTCATGTGGTGCCAACATCAGATTTTTTAAATCGGTTTTCACAATTGTTACATTAGAAACTTGTTTTCCAAAACTGAATTTTTTAATTTTTTAATATTTTTTTTAAAGCTATGCGCGACACATGAACTCCGTGTATTTTTTGCATTTCATAATTTAAAAATGAACTATTTAAAATTAAAAAATATATTTTATTTAACGGATAATTCTCAGTTACGAAGTTCACACTTGTAGATTAAATGATGCTTGACTGTCGGTGACGATAAGTAATAATGCATATGCAATTCAACACCATTCAGTTCAGCGTTGATTATAGATGATCTTTTCCAGTTTTATATAAATTCATTCTACATTTAGAGAAATTGCATATTTTCTTTGTTATTCCCTGCTGTAGTGAAAAAAAAAGAACTCGAATCGGACAAAGTTAGAATAGAATGCTAAAAGTAACGATATAAAATTGAAATTTATATTTTTATCATTTTTATTAAAGGAATTTATGTACATTTATTATTTTATTAATGTATTTATATTTATAGTTTATCTTTTTTTTTTTTTTTTTTTTAAACCTAAAATTATTTTGTTTTTTCAAAGCATAATGGATAAAAATTATGTTTGGAATTTTTGATGAGATATGTAGATTGTAATGTCTAAAACTGTTTTAACATTTACTCAAGGGCTTAAAGCCAAAAATTAGGAAAATGTAATAAATTGTAGATATAAATTTGTTACAAAAAAAATAGTTTTAGAATGTTATTTGCTCAGAATTTTAGGTTTTTGACAATTGTTATCATAAACAATGTCAAAAAAGGATTTTTGACGTGACGGTTAAAACCATTGTTAAATTTGGATAAAACCTTCAATTGTCAAAAAATTGCCAACCCTGCACATAATAATAGCTTACTTTTAACGAATTGATACATTTTGGGTTTTATTCAAATTGTCACCTGTCCAGTTTTTGACTTCGGGAATTTTTATTTTTTTCTACTAAATTATGAGACGTATAATTTGTACTTTAGATGCCCAAATTATCAGGATAATTCTTTACGTAAGTTTTTAGATATTTGTCAAAACGTCTAAAATCGAAAATATCTAATCATTTATGACAAAGCAGTGTAGTTAATTGAATTATAATAATATTATTCGGTAAGTTTTATTATATTTGTATATTTTATTATACTTGTGCAAAAGAACGGTATTAAAATATTGTTTGTAAAAATAACTCTCATAGAACGCAATGTTTTAGAATTCTTCCACTCACACAAACCAGAGGAGATATTTACTACATTTTCAATAGGGAATCTGCCATAGTAAACTTGAAAAACAAGTATTAGTTTCAATAAATTTCTTGGATATTTACGAAAGCTAGAGCACGGACAGACGAAGATTAATCATAAACACTTTTAAAGTTTATTGGAAAATGTTAATAAAAAGAACAAATCTAACTACAAATATACATTTACATTATATTTGCACTTTTATACACATAATGCCATTTTTTTCTTTTCTTCTTCTTCTTTTTTTTTTTTTTTTCAGTAAAAAATATTTTTAAATTATACTTTGAGTTTTGTCTTAATTATGAAATCTTTATAGCATTACTTTATTAATTTTTCAATAATTCATATTTAAAAATATAATTATAAAATTTACAAAACCTTATATCTAAGTTTTATTTTTCTTTTAAAACGTAAGCCAGGCGTTAGACACTCAAACACTGTAGAGAATTTTGAGAAATGGCTTTTCTACGAAAATCAAAATTTTAATATTATTCAAAATATCGATTAATTATAGAATTTTAACTTAGAGTATGTAGGTTAAAAATTTATATTTAATAAGCTGATGTGGCACGCACACGACTTTCTCTTTCTCTGAAATGTAATACTATAAATACAGATGAGAGATTAAGGCATAACATAACAAGTACTATTATGTAAACCTATGTTGAAAAGATTTCAAGTTAGGCTTCGGAATAGCTTTATTTGACGAAAATTTCTGTGTGAGAGGGCTACCTCCCTTCCCAATACCTCGTTTAGTAATTGCACCTATATTTATATAGAAATCAAATCTGTTATTAAATTTAAAAGTTCATTTAAAATTATGAAGACAATTTTCATACACTCCATTCTTTGAAACTTATCAATCTTGATAAAATATTTCAAGCAATAAACTTATATTTACTTCATAATACAGCAATTGAAATGCCTGAAATTATTCGTTAAGTTAATCTAAAAAAAGACAGAGAGACAAAGTTCAAATGTTAACAACCTGACTTCGGTATTCAGGAAACCTCAATATGTTTAAATTTACAAAAAGCAACGATGAATATTTAGCTTAAAAAATATTTTATTTACCATATGGGTATGAGGAATTAATTTCAATTCACGAGCAGTTTTCCTGGTAAATTATTAAAGTAAAACAACTTCCACAAATTACATTCAATAAAAAAGAACGTTTTTGCTTAATTATTGAGAGCCCTGTGTATTTTTTACAAATTATGTACACACCACATGGTGCACAAAAATATAATCCTATATTAATAACACACAGCAGAACCTGAAATACATTTCCATCAATTTTCAAGTATTGTCCCACTATATTCTAGCTCTGTTTTGTAGCTTAGTAAACGAACGGTGAATAAATTTCATACCATATTCTACATGAAACCTGCTTTTGAGAATATAAATATATCTATTCATTTCATTTGGTTTAGTGTTGGCTATAGATACTAAACTCTACTTACATGAAATTTTCCCCATAGACGTAATATATTTGAATTCTCTTGGGTGTTCCTCTACTCGAACTATTTGGTTGATCTCAGCGAAAAGTTTAATATAACATCCCAATGAAAGGGGGTTGTATTTAGGATAACCCCCTTAAAACGTGTAAATATAACAAAATCTCAATTTCGAAATTTTGACCCCAAAACAATGCCTTGTCTACCATATATATGGGTAAGAGAAAGTAAAATATGTACAGAATACATTTAAAGGGGAATTTATTGCTCTGTTTTTCTACAAAAAAATAGTAAAAAAATTCCTTTATTTATTTTTTTCTTGATGTACTTAGGAATTTGTTTTGTTTTTTAAAACTACATTAAATTTTACTTTTTGAGTATATGTATATCAAATATTTTAAAGTTTCGTATTTTTATTTATTTATTTATTTTAAACAACATATAAAGTTAAATAAAACCGAGCAAAAATACACTTAAATGAAAATTCTTTGAGCAACATAGATGCAAAAAGAAAAGGAAAAGTAACGTGTATATTTACGGTTTATTTATATTTTTATATGATTATTTTACTATTATTATTCCATATATTATTTGAGATTTAACTGCTACCGTAATTATGAGTATATTTTAAGTTAATTTTGATTTTACAAATGTTAATTATAAATTACATATATTTGCATTTTTTCTGTTATTATCTATTTGAAATAAATAATGTATTTCTTCCAATAAAATAAAACAAACGCTTTTTGCTTTTTACATCTATCAAAATCTAATATTATGAAATTTCACGAACTTCTTTTAAGTTTTCTCGTTAGTGTATTAATTGAACACGGTACGCTAATTATATTTTCGAACGATCAGGAAAATCTAAATTAGAAATTAATGTTAAGTAGAAAATGATAGTTTCTTCTCGATAAATGTAATTAAGTATAAGGTTATTAAAAAAGGAAGTGAAAAAGTTATTAAAGAAATGGCGAAACATGTCTTTCGCAAGTTATTATAAGTAAATTAACATCTGTATCACTCTAAAATGTTTGTAATTTTTGCTTTGTTGTTAAAAAAGAATAGTTTTTCAATAATTTGTTGTCATATAGCATATGATAAATGCTAATGATTGAACATTCAATATTCTTTTTGAATATTTATGTAGAGATGCAATATGTTTAGATAAAGTAAGAGTAAAACATAGGGAAATTATTTAGAACTTTATGCAGACATCATATTAATCACAAAATAAACAATGACATGAGTTTTTGGGTTAACTTTTGAATTTACTTTTCGCAAGTTTTATTAAATAAAAAAGAAATCGTGTCATATTGATAAAAACTGTAATAATATAAAAGTAACTAATACACAAATATAACTGTCGATAATTTTTCATTTCAATCTACATTTTCTGCTGTGTTGTCTAATGAATATGTTTATAAACATGCTTGTTTGGTTGTTCTTTTGCTATTATTTGCAAGTCATCGATCCATAACAGTATTTTAATAGAGTAATTCTAGTTAGTCAGTCTTGTTAGACAGACTCAACTGTGTTATGACACCATACAAACTGCTTTTCAATCCATTAATTAATTATATTATATTATTATTTTTTAAATAGAATACGACATGGTACAATTTTCACATTTAAACTTTTACCTACCACATCCCCCTCCCCCCCCCCATCAAACGAGTGAGATGTAATCTCTCTCTTGTTCTTGTTCTCTGTCATAGAAGCATAAATCAGGCAGCCATATTCTGGTACTAAGATTAATCTACACGGCGATCAACAAACCATTATTTATTTCTTAAAATATGCATTTCAAATAATATAATTAAATAATACGTAATTTCTTTTAATAATTGATCGAAAAGTAAGATTTTCATTACTTCCTTTTTGTTTTCGATAAAAATTTTATAAAAAATAATATATTAATTTTTAAATTAAAATATTATCATTTTAAGACATATTTATGAGAAATACATATACTACACTGCAGATTATTAGTTTTTTATCATTAAATGAAATTGCTTAGGTTTTTATTAATATTTAAAGTACTTTTTTTTATATACTGTCTTTTGGAACAACAATTTGATTATTGAAAATCACAACATTAGTGGATAGAATGCATTGCTAAAATGTTCACGTAGAAAGCACAGACATTTTAATTTACCCGACTTTTCGTCAAGTCACACACAACCATATCTAAGATTAAACGGATTATAAGCATATTTAACGTGAATTCAAACATTTCGAGAATTCCGAAAAAGACGAGAAATTATATGAAAACAAAACGAGACTTTAAAAAAAAGAGAAAAAAAGAAAGAAAGAAATGTTCCATTATTTTATTTTATTAATTTTTTTTAGAAAAAATATTGGTAACATATATGGAATTCGCTAAAAATGAAAGAAACGTGTTCAAGCTCAACCAAGTACAATTAAGATAATTTGTTTGGGTGTAGGTAGAGTGTAGGGATTAAGGCCATTTGTCTGCGCTAAACCTGAGTGAAATACCTTCCATAGGAGTCTTTCTAAGAGTCCTAATTCCAATTTGTTTAGTAAATTCCTCGTTGAAATAATAATAATAATAATAAAAGATTTGCAAACTGAAAAAAGAAGAAAAACATTACCGAATCAGGAGATTCGGATAATAAATTAAAACTGCAACAGGATTGGTACGTTTCAAACTTGATTTTATATAAGTCTTAAAATTAGTTATACATTCTAACAAAAAGAAATTTCATCATTAGAATGGATATTTTAAATTTTATTTCTAGAAATATTATTTAACATATCGACGTACAATTTTTTTTTAATTATCGAAACTAATTTTAGGAATAAAAAATGTTGAATTTCTTCACGTATACTTTTATTTTACACGCATGTGATTTTTTTTATATTTTAATTACTTGATTTTAAGAGAAAACATAAAACAAAAAAGCTAAAAAAGGAAAAAAAAAGTATTCCTTAATTTGTTAAACATAATTTTTTATTAATTACAAATGCTTAATATCTTAATTATTAAAAAGACAACTTAATCTAATTGAGCATAAAAACAGTTTATACAAAGCCGTATATTTAATAAACTTTTTTTTTCTTTTTAAATTAACTGATCTTAACTGAAAGAATTTCTTAACTGCAAAATTTCTTTTCTGTAAAATAAATTAAATTTCAAACGAAACTTATTTTAAATTTAATGTATAAAAAAATTAATAAAGAAAATATCTGCTAGATTAAAAATAGAATAAATAAAGTTTCATTAAAATCCAAGGATTTTTTTTTTTTTTTAAATATATATATATATATATATATATATATATATATATATATATATTTATATATATATATGTATACAGATGGTTTTGAAAACGTTATTAAATTTTTGAATAAGTTTTCTGAAAATCGCTGCTTAAACTAAAAATGAAGTGAAATTGAAGTTGGAAAGAATTCCACGCATTTTAACAGCCATTTTAACAGCAAAGGAGTGGACCTAAATGATATTTCATTTTTAGTTTCATTCATGAATTCAAGCCTTTTGAATAAAAATATTTCAAATGCTATTTACTTTTTTTTTTTTTTTTTTTTTTTTTTGTAAATATGAAATATATGTTAAGAATCACATTTTTTTAAATTTTAAAATATGTTTTCAATAGCGTCTTCTGAAAAAAAAAAATCACTTAAAAAAAAAAAAAAAAAAGGGGGGGTAATTTTTAATCGAATTATTAGATATTTTCCAACTATGAAAATGCCGTTTCCCTCTACATATATATATATATATATATATATATATATATATATATATATATATATATATATATATATATATATATATATATATATATATATATATATATACTAGTGGATCTGCAGATCAGGAGCATCAACGTTCTATTTGCATCAGGCATTATTCAATATGTCATTTTTATTTAATCCTTATTATATAATAGTATATATTGATTTGATCAACTTGTTACCATATTGTTACCATATACCCACTTGTTACCACACATTCCTGAGGGGGACTGCCGCCCCTCAACTCCCCGCTGTATCTCTCTTTGTATACCTATCTGTATATCATATATATATGTATTCTTAATAAACGACGGTCTTGTATTATTTTCCTGAAATTCATAAATACCAAATTTCATAAGTACCAAATTTCATGCAAAAAAATAAATAAATAAATAAATAAAATAAATAAATAAAATAAAATAAATAAAATAAAAAAATACATAGCATATCGGAAATATTTTACGTAACCCTGTAAACTAATTACCAATTATATGCCCACAATTTACAACAAAAAACCGTACTTTTAAAATTCTAATAAAATTTCATTATATTTAATGGGGTGTAATCATGTTAAAATACACTTTTAAGAAATACCGACTATAGACCGTAATAGTATGAAATTCTTTTATCTATCCCGGAAAAATAGTCACAGTTATTATAAACGCCAATAATAAGAATACACCTAATTAATTATAACTCATTAATTTTTTTGCAAACTAATTTGACATCATTTGGATGATTACAGTACTTCCTCGGAATTAATTTGTGTGGTCCCATAAATTATTTAGTCTATACACACATGATTTAACATGATTTTAAGCAACATTATAATGTATGTTAAATCCGTTAAATTCAATGCAGCATAAACGCATTAAAGTTCGCGCTTAACTAAAAATTTGTCCATAGGCTCTAATGTTACAAAATTCTTTTATGTGTCTCTGTAAACGAACCATAAACATTGTATTTTCACCAGTAAAAACTATTCAGATTATTTTGCGTTTAAATTTAATAATTGTTCCAAATTTAACATCGTTTGGATGACTACGGACGTTGTCAGAACATTTTTGTAAGGTCCTGTACAATAATTAGAAAGCTTAAGAGCACATAATTTCTTCAAACAACATAAGTTTAAGCATCTTACTCACGTACGCTAGTTTAATTTTCTTCATTGCAAAGTAATGATGTTAAAATGCGTTTAAACGAAATTCACCCCATACGCCGTAATGTTAAGTATTTTGGCGTGTTCTTGTACACAGTCCATAAAAATTATAGACATAAAAAATTATGTAGCTATTTCTATACCGAGCCTGAATGTGCGTGTCAATTTGCAAGTCAATCGGAGAATTTTTGCGGCCGCTATTGCGGTACATACAAATTCTGCCCATAGGCCGTAATGATAAGAAAAAAATTTGTGTGTCCCTGTACACGAACTACAAATGGAATACACATCCAAAACTATACAGCAAAAATGCTGTGTGGTTCATAAATATGTGTACCAAATTGCAAGTCGATAGCGTGAGTTTTGCGGCCGCTATTGCGGCACATGCAAATTATTCCCATAGTCCGTAATGATAAAAAAAAAAAACTTTGGAGTGTCCCTGTACTCGAAATTACAAACGGAATGCACACCCAAAACTATACAGCTAATTCCGTGGGGGTCATGAACATGTGTACCAAATTTCAAGTCAATAGCGTGATTTTTGCGGCCGCTATCGCACGACAGACAGACAGACTGACAGACGGAACCCAAAATTTTTTTGAGTACCAACAGAGGGCCTCCACTGACGTTTCTGAAAAAATTGGAAGTCAATACCTTGATTTTTGTGGTGGCTATCGCGGTACATACAGATTCTTCCCATAGGCCGTAATGATAAGAAAAACTTTGGCGTGTCTCTGTACACGAACTACAAATGTAATACACACCTAAAACAAAACTATACAGCTAATTCTGTTGGGCCCATGAATATGTGTACCAAATTGCAAGTCAATAGCGTGATTTTTGAGGCCGTTATCGTGCGACATACAAATTCTTCCCATAGGCCGTAATCATAAAAAAAAATCTGGCGTGTCCCTGCACACGAACTACAAATGGAACGCACACCCAAAACTATACAGCTAATTTCGTGGTGATCATGAATATGTGCACCAAATTTCAAGTCAATAGCGTGATTTTTGAAGCCACTATCGCGCGACAAACACACAGACGGAACCCAAAACCGTTTTGAGTCTCAACAGAGGGCCTCCACTGACTTTTCGGCAATTATTTTCAATTGCTTGAACATTATTTCCTTTTAAAAGTTAAGCATAAAGTAATTCATTTATTTTAAGTGTATGTGTGAGGTTTAAGATGTATTGTCTACGCTACGGATCTAAATAGACCTGTTGAGATTGCAATCCGCAGAGTCTTTATAAAAATCCTGGCCTGTATTCACGCAAATTTCGGAGAAATCCACAGATAATTCCGAACGCTAAGTCTACAAGCACAATCTGGTTTTGAACCCCACATCAGTCGTCTGTCAGTTTTGACAACAGAACTTTTATAAAAATGGTGAGGCTTATTTACTTTTACACATCCAATTTACAGTGCAGACACATATCCTAAAACTAGCAGTGAGGACATGTCCAAAATGTTGGAGGGATGCCAGCTTGGCCGACAGTTTGAAATTTGAAAATCATCCAGTAATTCCGCGCTCTGTGTTATTGCTCATTTTCTCTGAGTCAGCTGACAGTCACCCCTATTTTACCATTAGACTCGTTCATTTAGCACTTGCGCAGATGCTTCCATGGTTTCATGAAATGTGGTCGGAGAATATTTGATTATTTAAATCATTTTTTTTTTCAACATGCCCTTAGATTGGTAACTCTGTAATACATAATTAAATTGCATATATATTCATTTTTTAAAAGGTATACATTTTTTAGGCGGTCAAATTTGTTTTAATAAAAATAAAAATAATAATAATTTTAAAGCTGTTATTGTTATTATTGTTTTTGTTATTTAAGTTTTATGGAGTTGATTAATTCTCAATAAATTTGTACTCCCCAAAAAAATATTTAATTTTCTAATATATTAAATATATAACATCGTTATTTATTTATTTATTTATTTATTTTAACAAATTTTCTAATTTTGACAAATTTTCTATTTTTATGGTAATATATATAAGTGTGTGAGTGAACACGTTAATATCTAAACGATTTGTTTGAATGTGCTGAAATTTGGTACGTATGTTATAGATCATTGTAGAGCAAATGGTATAGATTTTAGTGAATTTAGTACTTAGAATTTTTACAGAGGGACACAAAGAAAAATTGTTTATCATTAGAGCCTATGGGCTCAAATTATTTAAAGTGCAAAAGCGTCTAAACGTCATCTTCGAATAAACTGAAAATTTATATACATGTTACAGGTCATCTTTGAACGAAATGTAAAACTTTTGGTGATTCTAGCACTCATATATTTTTACAGGGACAAAACGAAATTTTTTTTAGCATTATGACCTATGATCTCAAAGTATTTGATGTACAATAGCATTCAATTGAACAGCATACTATTAGGGGGGGGGGATAATCAAACACCCTATTATAATTTTCTATATTTTTATTTAACGAATCTTTTAATTTAAACAACCGTTAATTGCTTAATGTTCGGAAAATCGAGTGGAGTCACTCTAGATTCTTTTCCTTAAAGTACAAGTCTGAATTGTATAACTGGAACTTTTTCTACAGGTACATTTTATGTTATTATTAAAGAAATTAAGCATTGCGTAAAAAATTTACACTCTACAAAGTTATTGTGTTTTAAGTTTTCACAGTTTCACACACACACACGCGCATATATATGTAATTAAAAAAAGTACTCAGATTTTTTTATTATTATTATTATTATTTAAAATATCAGCAAATTGTCTTTCAGAAATTTAACATAAGCAACGTTCTGAAGCTCCTACTCCCTACTTTTTTTTTTTTCTTAAAGTGTTATAATGATCTTTAAAACGTTTCCTTTGTTGGTTGTGGTTATTGTTTTAACGATCATTGTAGTTTTTGTAGGTACAAATGAAAATAAACAGAAATCTGTTTTAATACAAGATTTATCATATCAAGGAAAATGTTTCTTCAGAGAAAAGCACGTACTTCCATAGAATTGGTCACATTCCAACACTTTATATTTAGAAAAGCACTATTTCGAGATTTCTATGTTCTTACAAATAACAGAACCTCAATTTGGCAATTGATGCAAAACAGATTTTTAACTACTGAGTAATTTTGGCAGAAAAATGGTTTAAGGATTTGTAAATCCAAGAAAAGTAATGTTAAATAAATAATAAAAATAAAAATATTAAGAATTTTATAGGTAAGAAAATTGATATGGTAGTGTATTAATAAATATATTTAAAAACTAAAAAGAAACATAAAGAAAGGAAGAGTATAAATTCCATGATATATATTTAAAAAAAAAAAAAAGTCGTGTATAAGAATAAATGTTTCCTTTTCTGTTTCGCATTAAAATAAGTGATTTTTTTTTTTTTTTTTTTTTTTAATAACACACTATTTTATTTTGAAGTAAATGTTTTTAAAAATATTTCTGTAAATGTTTTTATTAAGATAATTTACTAAGTTTTTATTTTTACTTTTACACAATTTTATTTTTACACACTAATTTTTTCATTAATCACTATTTTCTGAAAATGGGTTTTATTTAACCCATGTGATTACAGAAGAATCTATTATTATATTTGTTTATGTTAGTTTTATATTTGTTTAAAAATAGTTATATGTTTTTTAAGTTTTTTAAGTTAAAGAAAAACTCTATAATTAGTCGTGTTTTTATCACTTTCCAAAAATACATTATGAAAGAAAAATACTGTAAACATGAAAAAAATCGACTATGAGATTTTGGTATATTTCTACTTTTAAAGTCTCTTGAGTTTACTTTTGCTATTTTTATTACAATGTATGAAGTCAGTGACGTAGTAAATTTGGATGCACTACGGACCGTAAACGACAGAGGTGAACAATGGTTGGAGAAATGCGTTCGGAGGAATAGACCTACAAACAATGACTAACTGATAAACCTGGTGAACAGAGGTTCTACCAAGAGTGAACTGTCAACGACATTTCTGCGAACAGTGCAGTCAACACCTGGTTAAAGCCCCTATGTTGACTGCTGTTCTTTGGCAACGATGCTGGAATTTACACTACAACACTGCAACTGGACGTTCACTGTGTGGTGAAAGGTGATTTTTTCAGATGAATTACGATTTATGCTCCATAGAACAAATGGACATTGGCATATACGGCGTGAAATGTTTCAAAACAAATACCTTGCAACAGTTGCTGGATCGTTTGTCTAATTTCAATTATTAGTTTCAAGTCATATGAATTTAAAATACGCAAGTTAGACTTTTTATTTTTAAGCTACGCTGATTACAGCAAACACGTGGTTAAAGCATCTATGCTAACAGCCATTCATCGACAACGGAGGTTGGAATTTGCACTGCAGCACTGAAACTGGACGTTCAAAAATTACGATTTATGCTCCATCGAACAGATGGATGTTGGCGTATGTGGCGTGAAATATTACAAAGCTAATACCCTGCAACAATTTCTAGACCGTTTGTCTAACTTCAATTAATTGTTTCAAGTCATACAAATTTTAAATACCCAAGGTAGACTTTTTGGTTTTCCATTACGCTGATTTCAGGCTGATACACATATAGAAACAGAAAAACACACAGACCTAATGCAAAAAACCTGATTGATTTAGGGAACAATAAAACGTGTAAACATAGCAAAAATTCTATTTCGATAACCAGGCTCCAAAAATATTCGTTATCTATCATACTTATTTATAAAAAACCGAATATTTAAAATTTTGAACATTGATTCCATAAAAATTCTAATGCTGTTTCTGTGATGTATGATATACATTATGATATACCCATTCGAAACTGAAACTGTAAACAATATATCCAAAAACAATTTATAATAACTTCAAAAGAATTTTAAATTTTTGTTGATTTCGGATTTCAGTTTTATACCATCCGATCTGTCTAAAACAGAAGCTCAGAATCTTCTATTTAAATGTCAAAAATACATGTGGAAATAAAATCCCTTCTACTTCTGTTTCACATTGCTTTTATCAAAATGTAGTATTTCTCAATTTAATTCCATCAAATTAGTATCTTTATAAATATTGCACGTGACAGTTTGGATTATAAATATTCTGTTTAGTTAAGAGAATTTTCATTTTTAGTAAAATTTTGCATTATAAGTAGCTTTATAAGATTTTGTTCTCTAGATTGATATTTATAATGCTTGTTATCAATATGTAGTCCCATATAAAAACTGGTTTATTGGAATTTATAATAAAAGGCAAGATTTTAACTTTAAAGTTTGTAATTTAACGAATTGGTTCTCCAGTATAAGTCGTAGAGTTTTAAAAAATATTATATTTACCCAAATTAACAGAATTAAAATAATTTGCAATAACCATTTAGACCTGAATTTGGCTCTAAAAAATCTCAAAAACATATTAACAGTAACCGCTTTCCTGTTTTATACTCAATAAACATTTCAGTCTTCTTGATTAAAATATTGCTTAAGTTTTTTTTTTTTTTTTTTTTTTTAATTCATTTCAGACGACATTTAAGACCTGGTAAGTGGCCCTACCATAGCCGAAGCGGGCTCTATATTTTTGATGGGGGATTTCAATTTTCCTCATTCTACTGACTATTTAAGTTTGTCCTTAATGTATTTATTTATATTATTGTATTATTTATATTATTGTATTTTATGTTGATGTATTTACTTTTGTACTTTATTTATGAATTTAATTGCTTTTTATGCTTTGTATTTTCCTCTGCTGTATGGTCTTGCTTCCATTTGTGAGAAGTTGGGGGCTAGAAACGTGTTTTTTTTTTACTAAATAGCCAACGTTTCGTCAGAAACTTCTTATATTTCATTCCCTACATGGGCGAGCTTCCCTGAAGAAGGCGCTCAGGTGTTTTGGGATTAATTTTCATTTATACTTGGTTATATTGCATATGTATATAAATATTAAAATGTTTCAAATATTTAAAATTAAAAATTATTATCAGTTTACACAGTTAATATGATCAAACACAAAGCTACTTATGCATCTAATTAAAATTGAAATAAAACGAAATAATTGGAAATATATGACAACATGTTTGTATTCTAACGTTTTCAAGGACATTGTAGTAACACAAAGCATGCAATATATAGATATACATATATATACACTAAACGACAAAAAAAAAAAAAAAACGCACTGCAGAAAAAGTGACTTTTACCATTTTTATTTGTAATACTTTAACATTAAGGGTTGAAACATTTTCGATATAATAAGTCGCTTTATTACACTCTACGGAGTACTTTATAAGAATCTGCATAAAACTTTCGTTTTAAACATAATGCAATA
Organism: Salticus scenicus; assembly: GCA_963930645.1. NCBI lineage: Eukaryota > Metazoa > Arthropoda > Arachnida > Araneae > Salticidae > Salticus > Salticus scenicus. Next base: position 249,260,366 of record OZ005650.1, read on the forward strand.
ACCATACACTTTGTATTCTGTTATGATTTATTCTATGAAATAAACAAGTTATATTTTATTATATGACGTAAACTATATATTTGTTAGATCTAAGCAATTTTTTATTAAAAAAAAATATTCTGTAATGGGTTAATTCAACCTTTAGATGGAATTACTGCTTTAATGCACAATGGCATAATATTATACAGTGTTTTAATATAAATCTCAGAAATTTTAATGCCAAACATCACAAATAATTTTTTCTAGTTCTGGTAGAGTTGTAGGCTGCAAATTTCGAATCCTCTCCCCTTCCCCCGCCTTTTTTTATAGACCAAACATTTTCGAGCAGATCGCGATTAGGACTATTTCCATGTCTGGTAAAGAAGAAATTCTACTATATCTTTTCTAGGATTTAACTTAAATTGAAAAAGATATGAATACTTGCAGAATTATAGGTTCTCATGGGAATGGATAGGAAATTTTGACAATTTGAAGTAAATAAACTTACCACAGACGCCGCGTAGTAAGGTGCATTATCATCTAGAAATGCTGTTTGCGGAAATGTCCAAGATACCTCCAAAATAGTCATTCAGGCACCACTTTTATAAAGACTGTGTTTTATTTCGAGTTTATTGATACCTTGAGCATAAAAATTTGCCCGACTGTTTGAAAAGTTATGAATTTCCGTACTATAATGTACGGAGTATGTGTGTCTGTTATAAAAGAGCGATTTTCATTAAGTCAGTCATATTTTCGTTGTGAGATCTGCTTGTTTTCTTTAGCTCGAAATTAGTTAAACTTGACTCATCAGAGAGAACCAGTTCAGTCCAATAATTAACTAATCATTTTTTTAAAATTTTTTTAGTCATCTGAGGTCTTTCTTTTTTACTAAGAATGGGATTTTTTTAAAATTTTCTGTCATTTAAACCTGCTTTGTTTAATAGTTGCTGCACTGTAGTTAAAGAAATTATGTAGAAAAACACTTTTTCTGAATATCTTTTATTTTCTAAATGTAATACAAACCGATTTTTATAAGCAATGGCTTTTTAACTTACGGTCATCTCGCTTGGATGAGCAACATGGCCGCCAAAAGCCAAATTTCCAGTTTAAACGACTGAAAAAATTTTATATCTTGCTAAATCTATTTTACCAATATTTCGTTAACATTTAATTATTTTGCCATCTCACGTATTAAAATATTTTTTGATTTTAATTCAAAAATTAATACTTTTTGTGGCACCGTTAACTTCCTTATTCTTACCATTTTTGAAATAGTTTCTAAAATTATAATTTTTCTGACAGTTGCATTTTTAACACTGGAATCAATGCAAGTGTAAGTGGAGGACAACATAATAAAATCTGTTTGAAAATTTGCTTTTCAAACAATAAAATCGGCGGTTGTAGAAAGTAAAAAGGAAAATATCCAAGTGCGTTTCTTTCTTTCTTTCTTTCTTTCTTTTTTTTTTTTTTTGTCGCTTAGTGTATATATATATATATATATATATATATATATATATATAGAGAGAGAGAGAGAGAGAGAGAGAGAGAGAGAGAAATAGACTGATAGATATATGATGATTAACTCGCTAAGATTCTGAGAGGCGTTCTACACCTTTCGACCCCGTTGTGTCTGTCTGTATATATCTATCTGTACTATATGTGTATAAAGATATTTCCTTGTGACTGATAGCTTTGAGTTACTTTCTTGTAACTCATAAATACTTGTATTAAATTTGATGCCAAATAATTGGATAACTTATAGGATTTATTCTATGTAGCCTTGGGAAACTAATTATCTCTTCTATGCCTACCTTTTTCCGCAGAAACCATGCTTTTAAGCGTTTTACTATTATATGTTTAATGGAGTTTAATTCCTCATGTTTAATGGAATGTAACTATGTTAACATGCAGTTATAAAAAATGCCATCTGTAGACCATAATGATACGAAATTCTTTTGTGTGTCCCTGTACACGAGACACAGTAATTATATACACTATTACACAGTAAGCAATTAATTCCTTTTGACTCATTTATTTCTGCACCAAATTTGATATTATTTGGAAATGTACAGACTGTTATCAGAATTCTTTTGTGTGGCCCTGTAAATAAATTATTTAGTCTATACATACCTTTTTTCTAGAGAAAACATGCTTCGAAGCATCTTAATAATGTATATTAATTTTGTTATGTTGAATGCAGAATAAACCCGTTAAAATAAGCTTAAATAAAAGTCTGTCTATAGGCTCTAATGTAAAGAAATTCTTTTTTGTGTCGTAAACGAGTCATATACATTATACATATCAGTAAAAACTATACAAATTACTCTAAGTAGCTCATAAGTAATTGTTTGAAATCTGACATAATATGGATGATTACGTGACATTGTCGGAACATTTTGTAAGATCTTGTACATTAATTATTAAGTCTAAATGCACATTTTTTTTTTTTTTTTTTTTTTTTTTTTTTTTTTACAGAAAGCCTGCTTTAAGGCATCTGAATAATGTACGTTAGTTTCATTTTGTCGAATGCAGTATAATCTACTTAAATGCGTTTAAACGAAATTCTGCCCATAGATCGTAATGATGAGAATCACTTTTCTTTGAGCCTGCGCACGAAACATAAACAATTTACACGCTAAAAACTATACAGCTATTTTTGTAAGCCGCGTGAACATATATACTAATTTGTATGCCAATCGAATGATTTTGCATGCCGCCATCACGGTGCAGAAAATTCTGTCCATAGGTGATAATGATAAGAAAATATATGTATATCCCTGTAAACGAACCACAAACAGAATTTAGACCGAAAGCTATACAGCTAATTCCGTCGGGCTCATAAAACGGTGTATCAATTTGTAAGTCAATCACTCGCCTTTTGCGGCTGCTGTCGAGTATACAGAAGCACACAAATACACAAAACCCTAAATCGTTTTGAGTCTCAACATGGAGACCTTGATGTTTCGGCAATTAAAAATGATTCATGTAAATACAGCGCATGCGAAGCACACAAAGTCACCTAGTGATTAATTTTCTAATTCACTTAACTTTGTATATCTTCATGCAAAATTTTAATGCTTAAGAAAAAAATGCTAACTTTTTTTCTGTTAAATTTACGTGTAATTAGTAGGATACCTATTAATAGTTTCTTTATGCATGTACACAACGGGAAAAATGTTTGCATATAAACATTCTAAAAAAAGTACATTTTCCTCAAGAAAAAAAAAAAAAAAAAAAAAAAAAAAAACAATAAATAATATTAATAATATTGCATTTTTTTCTTCTCTGTAAAATTCAAAATTATTTTCAGAACCAATTATAAGTTGAATCGATATTTTTTTATGGATTGAACCAAGCTATCAATTAAGTTTTGTTAACCAAGTTAACAATCCATTTTTACTCATTTTGTACAGAATTATATTTCATATTCTCAGTGAATGCAAAATGTTTTGAAATATATTTCGCCACACTAAATAAAATCGTATTACAAAACCAGATTGTTTCCAAAATCGAAATGAAACAGCTATATGTAAACATCATTAATACTTGAAAAATTATTCTGCTAGAAATGTAGATATATCTCTTGATTGGACAATGCAATTATTTTGAAGACCAAGCTCATTTGATTTTAAATCCATAATAACTGCTCTGTTAAGTACTTAGGCTTAAATGCATCACATGGTAAAATCTATTAAAGTGAACAGTATTGAAACACAATTTTTAATAATAAATCACTGAGTGCAATACGATATGTTCTTATGTGGCCTCTTCGCCTACTACACGATGGTCTGTGTCTCGAACCTGGCTGGTGAAACTAGGGGAATTTATTTAATGCCAGATTTTTAATGTCTAACCTACGGTAAAAAAGTCAATTGTGTAGTATGAATAATTTTGTATTATTCTGTTATAGAAATTTTTGTCATCATATGTTTTGCATAGCATGCGGATATTTTTTGGTAAGTTTGCTGCTAGGAATTTTCTACAATATTACAGATTTTTTTTTTTTTTTACAATGTAGTTAAGTTTAATAAATCAAGTATTTATAGAATAATATTAAGTTCACTTTTAATGTAGTCTTTTTTTAAATTATTTCATTTTAGAATAATGGTAACAGGAAACGATAAAACAGGTTGTTGCTTAACTTTTGAAATGCAGTGTACAAATATCAATTTAAAAATTACGTAAACGCTGCGCTGTAAAAAAAAAAAAAAAAAAAAAAAAAAAGGAAAATTCAATTCGAGCCCTGCTACCGTATTGTGAAATGTTGTTATGTGAAATGACATCCTGAATCCAAATATGACACCCGTTTTGCCAATACCCACCATTTTTTAAGGGGGGAAACGCCACTGCTTCCCCTAGTTTTATCACTGTTCGATAATTTTATGACCATAAATGTGATTTGAAGGGGAGGATTAAGAGGAGGGAGAAAAGGATTATTTGAACACTTAAATTAAAATTAAAAATATAATGCAAATTCAAATATAATAATAAGCAAGAGGCCTCCCAAACAGTGTCAGGTATGACCACTCCAAAAAAGTTTCTGGAACGCGATTTTATTTTGATAAAATGGATCACTTTTCGGTAATTTTGTGGCTATAAATTTTATTTTTAGGGGAAGGGGGGGATTATTTTAACTGTTAAATATCTTCTGAGGTGCTACAGAGTTTACAGTTACAGTTAACATTTACTACTATTACTATTACATTTACTACATTAACTAACGTTTACTACAGTTAACATTCTAAAACATGAACATTTGCGGCAAGGGGTAAAATTAGAGGAATATTTGCCACTGAAATTATCCATTACATTTCTTATATTTTTTAAATCTATTATTAATGTTATTAAATAAACATTATTATTATTTTTTATTTATTATTATTATTATTATTATTATTAATATTTTTATTTATTATTATTATTATTAATTATTTATTATTATTATTATTATTTTATTATTATTATTATTATTATTATTATTATTATTATTATTATTTTTTTTTTGCTTTTAAGTGTTAAATTAATTCTTTTTCATTCTCCAAATCAAATTCATGGTCATAAAATTACTGAACAGTGATAAAATTTGAGGGAGGGGGTGGTGTTTCTAGAAAACGGTGGGCGACTGAGCAAAATGGAAGTGATATTTGGATTCAGGAGGTAATTTTACATAAGAATCAGCAAGAATGGTATCAGACTATTTTTTTTTTCAGTGCAGTGTAACCAATAGTGTAGCACTAGATAAAATCCACTCAAATTTTAGCCCAAAATGTTGGCCCCAACGGGGATTCATGTATGTGAGAACAAACAGCGAAAACAGGTCTGTCTTCAAGACATAGAATTGTTTCGTCACCTTAATTTTAAAGCAAAAATTCAAAGGGGTCCACTACTGGAGCAAAGAAGGGTCCACTACTGGGTTTTTAGTGTTTCCAGTACTGGCTCATTTTAAGCTCTCCGGATTTTTTATTTTTTACATATATAGATGCTACAATTAGCCATTTTCATAATACAGTCGGGTTAAGAAAGAGTTAGTAAAGGTGTGAAATATTAATTATTTTTTGAAACTCTAAAATTTAGGAAATTACATGCAAAATAGCCGGAAAATGCCCTTAAAGTGTCCACTACTGGTGCGTTTACCTTCTTTTTTTTATTTACATAAAGTTATGCCAAAATAAATAAATATAAAGGCATCACCAGCATGGCGCCAAAAATTTAAAAGTCTTCATGGGATCGTATACTAAAACTGCACTGAAAAGTAGAAGCAAGAAAAGTCGGTCGTCAAACATGAATTTTACTTTGAAACCTTTCTTTGAATAGTTTCGTTTCAGTATCGCACACTATTAATTTGGTATAAAATATTAATTTGTCTTCTGATGAAAAAAAAAAAAATTAAATTAAACAAGGTAGTGAAATTAATTATATTATTTATGAGTTTCAAATTTTAATGGTAAATAAAAAAAGAAAGAAATTGCGAAAATTTTGGCGGAATTACTGGTAAATAATAATAATAATTTATTAATATAATAAAATAAATGACATTAAAATTTCAGGGGACTAATCCCCTACCCTAAATTTCCACTCTTGCTACAAATACTATTATGTCTTAGATTTTTTCACCTCTATAGCCTCTTAGAAGACATTTTTAATGGTCAAAATAATTAATTTCCTTCTTCAAATAAAATTCACGGCCATTTAATTACCGAACAGTGACAAAAATATGTGGAGTGTCCCCCCCCCCCCCCAAAAAAAAAAAAAAAAAAAAAAAGCAGAATAGATGTCGAGCAGAATAGATGTCGTATTCGGATTCAGGATGTCATTTTACATACGAATTTGTAGTAATGATGTTGGAGGCGATTTTAATGCTGAGCAGTGTTATTTATTTTTAAACTTCATTTGGAGAACAATTTGAAATTGCTCATTTTATAACGTATAACTTTTTGAATTTTCATTATGTAGATTATCTTCTTTTATAGTAGTTATTCTTCCCATTTGTCTATTAACTTACGCAAAAGAATTTTTGTTATAGCTTTTACTCACGCAGTGATTAATTATTTTGTAAGAACTCTCATATTTCATGAATCGTTTTATGTATTTATATTATAATTACAGATTATAATTTCTGATGCTTTTTCTAACTTTACTTGAAATTGAAGATAAATTTGGTTAAAATGCACGTGTATTATAATAAAAATAAGAGGATTTTTAAATGGATTTATTAAACATTCGTTTATCTATAATAATAAATGGAAAGGTTTGTCTGTCTGTCTGTCTGTATGTCTGTCTGTTCTTTTATACGTTCAGCCCCTATTGAACGCAGAAGTACAAGAATTGACATACGGATGCTCTGGAGCCTTTCCGATGTTTTCCTCGAAACAGAATTTAAAAATCTTAATTAGTTTCGGAGATATTAATTAAAATGCTGACCCATATCGATCGCGAAAATGACCAAAAATCCTTATTGCTTAAAAAGAGGCATTCTATCAGCATTCAGCAGACGATTTTAACGGCTGTCTCTAACGGAAAAAAAACATGTGCAAGTCATTAATGTCACATGATCTTTAACTGGGGTTAAAAATTGCAAATTTCAAAGTGCTTCAAATTTTCTTTTTCGTACACATCACTTAATATACAACCTATTCAGCACAAAACCAACCTGCAGTTAAAATTTCATCAAATTTCATTAATAAACAAAGCAGTAACATTTTAATTGCTAATTAAATTTTATTCTAACACGTAATCTATCTTTCAATAGACGATAGGAGTTTCCATAGCAAGAAAATACATTTGAAGGAACTAAAAAATACTTTTTCTTTTTCTTTTTACTTCCATTACCTGACTACCGTGGTATATATATAGGTTTTGGCGAAATAAAAAATATTTATTTTTCTTTTTACTTCCATTAATAAAACTACCGTAGATAATGGAATTAGAGATTTCACGTGATTTACATGTTTTAGAATGTTCTGATTAGGTTTTCTTTTGTATCACAGCTACTAATTAAAATAATTTCATAAGTAACACATTATTTGAAAGCTTTGTTGATTTGGAATTGAACAGTAGATTACAGAAATTTCTACCGCCAGATATTTTAAAATTTCGATATTTCAAATTTCAATTAAATTATTTTTGATACATCATACGAAAGATATTTTAAAGTTCTTTTAAATTATCGAAAGTTTTCACCAGATTTACACGCTTTAAGGCCTCCTGAATTAGTTTTCTTTTGTATCTCAGCTACTAATTAAAATAATTTCATGAGTAATGCATCATTAGAAAGCTTTTTTAGATTTGGAATCGAACAGAGGAATACAGAAATTTGTACCGCCAGATGGCGCTGTAATATTTTAAAATTTCAAAATTTCAATTTCTAATTATGATTAAATTATTTTTAATACATCATTCGAAAGATATTTTAAAGTTCTTTTAAATTATCGAAAGTTTTCACTAGATTTACACGTTTTGAGGTGTCCTGAATCACTTTTCTTTTATATCTCAGTTATTAATTAAAAAAAATTCATAAGTAATACATCATTTGAAAGCTTTGTTGACTTGATACACATTTTAAAGTACTTTTACATAATCGAAAATGGAATTCGAGATTTCACCCGATTTACACGTTTTGAGGTGTCCTGATTAGGTTTTCTTTTGTATCTCAGCTACTAATTAAAATAATTTTATAAGTAATACAATATTAGAAAGCTTTCTTGATTTGGAATCGAACAGTGGAATACAGAAATTTGTACCGCCAGATGGCGCTGTAATATTTTAAAATTTCAATATTTCAATTTCTAATTATGATGAAATTATTTTTAATACATCATTCGAAAGATATTTTAAAGTTCTTTTAAATTATCGAAAGTTTTCACCAGATTTACACGTTTTGAGGTGTCCTGAATCAGTTTTCTTTTGTATCTCAGCTACTAATTAAAATAATTTCATAAGTAATACATCATTAGAAAGCTTTTTTGATTTGGAATCGAACAGTGGAATACAGAAATTTGTACCGCCAGATGGCGCTGTAATATTTTAAAATTTCAATATTTCAATTTCTAATTATGATTAAATTATTTGTAATACATCATTCGAAAGATATTTTAAAGTTCTTTTAAATTATCGAAAGTTTTCACCAGACTTACACGTTTTGAGGTGTCCTGAATCAGTTTTTTTTTTTAATCTCAGTTATTAATTAAAAAAAGTTCATAAGTAATACATCATTTGAAAGCTTATTTTAGTTGATACACATTTTAAAGTACTTTTACATTATCGAAAAATGGAATTCGAGATTTCACCCGATTTACACGTTTTGAGGTGTCCTGATTCGGTTTTCTTTTGTATCTCATCTACTAATTAAAATAATTTCATGAGTAATACATCATTTGAAAGCTTTGTTAACGTGGAATGGAACAATATATTACAGAAATTTCTACCGCCAGATGGCGCTGTAATATTTTTAAATTTCAATATTTCATATTTTAATTATGATTAAATTATTTCTAATACATCATTCGAAAGATATTTTTAAGTTCTTTTACATTATCGAAAGTGGAATTCGAGATTTCACCTGATTTACAATTTAAAGTGTCCTGATCAGGTTTTCTTTTGCATCTCAGCTAATTGAGTAAGAATAAGTAACTGGAATGGAACAATAGATTACAGAAATTTCTACCGCCAGATGGCGCTGTAATATTGATCTAATATTCTAATTATGATTAAATTATTTCTAATACATCATTCGAAAGATATTTTAAAGTTTTTTCACATTATCGAAAGTGGAATTCGAGATTTCACCTGATTTACAATTTATGGTGTCCTGATCAGGTTTTCTTTTGCATCTCAGCTAATTGAGTAAGAATAAGTAACTGGAATGGAACAATAGATTACAGAAATTTCTACCGCCAGATGGCGCTGTAATATTTTTAAATTTCAATATTTCATATTCTAATTATGATTAAATTATTTCTAATACATCATTCGAAAGATATTTTAAAGTTCTTTTACATTATCGAAAGTAGAATTACAGATTTCACCTGATTTACAATTTAAAGTGTCCTGATCAGGTTTTCTTTTGCATCTCAGCTAATTGAGTAAGACTGTTCAAAATTGGTATATGCAAGTTAATTAGGAGGGGCTGGAACGGTGGGGAAGGAATAGGCGCGCAGCGCGCATGGGTTTGGGACCCGGTGGGAGTTTTTACCCGATGATAAAAGATTTTTTTTTTTAATTTTATTTTCCTAATAATAAAAGTTTGAATTGAGAAGGAATATGCGTGTACAGCGCGCATGGGTCTGCGCTGCCGAAGGCAGTGGCGTCCCGGTGTGAGTTTTTACCCGATGCTAAATGATATATTTTTTAATTCCTTTTCTTGAGAATGAAAGTTTATGAGTAATAACATTGAATTTTGAGAAGTCATAAGGATAGTGAAGGAATACGTGCGCGCAGCGCACGGGTCTACGCTGCCGAAGGCAGTGGGGTCCCGGTGCGACATTTTTCCCGATCAGAATTTTTTTTTCTCTTTTTTTATCACATGATACAAATTAATGCAATTTTGAGAATTCATTAATTATTGTGATTCATTTAAAAATAGTGACCAGCGAAGCGGGCGTAGCCTGCTAGTATCTCCATAAATGTAAGCACTATACTTACATAAATAAACACAAATGTTGTAAATGAACAAAATAAGAATTCTCTACAGTTACATGCCATTTAGAATATTTCTTTGTGCAGGGTGATAGCAAATACTATTTTTTATTGCATTTTAAGTAGACCTACTCTGTAAAAAAAAAAAAAAAAAAAAAATCTGTAACTTCCAAACTTTTTTTTTTTTTAACTACAGAAATTTACTGTAAAATTCCATCTCAATCTGTCACAAGAAAATTTTGTTTTTCTATAAACAGATAAAATCTGTAATCATTCATATAGATTTTATTTGTTCGGTACAGTTTTAAGTATGGAAAACAACAAGGTTTTTTTTCTTCTTTTTCTGTATACGTACTAAATATTCGGTTCTTTATTGATAAGGAATGTGATGTGTTTTAGTCTAATGCATCTTACTTGCTCTTTGTTTCTATTTAGTATAGATCCTTATTTATTACATAAGTTAAAAATTGTTAGCTACATTTTAACATTTTAACGTGAGCAGAAATCACTTGAAACTTATTTATAATTTTATAAAAGATACATATCGAAAGTAATATGTTTAACTTCGTTTAATAACTATTGGAAAGTGTTAAGTTACCATATAAAATGTGTTTCTGTGGCTGAGTGGTAACGTCGTCTTCTTGTATACAGATCCCTGGTCGCGCTCTTCGACAGAGTAGTTCGGAGTTTTTCGTGTTTTCTGCGGAACTCCTGTAAATACAGGCCTGAAAGCTTTAGAAAGATAATTAGAAACCACCCAGGCCTAGGACATTCCTGTATCCTGAACATTAACATTAACTCCACCTTCTATACGGCCGACACTGCTTCGTTCCTGGCTCGTCGATGTAAAAAGTTTTATTTAATGCGAGGGTTTTTTTTTTTTTTTTTTTTTATTTTTTTTTATCTTTTGTGCCATACACAAAAATATGTTGTGTACGGATATTTTCTGTAATGTTTTGTAACAGAAAATTTTTGCCAACGTATTTTTTTTATAGCATGTAGATATTTTCTGGCAACTTTACCGTCACATATTTTATCTAATGTAACAGTTTTTTTTTCTATAGTGCTCTGAATGTACTCATGCCTAAAATGTTAATGGAAAATATGTGATCAAGCATTTAATTCATACCTCAAAAGTTTTAGAAATTTTTTTTAAGTATAACTTAAATTTTTGACATATCATGCAAAATCGAAAATGCTCAATTTATTTTGTCATGGACTTATTACAATCAATCTAAAACCCTTGCTGCAGAAATAGATCAAACGCTTTATCTCATTACTTATTGCCATTATAATTATTAGTCAATTAATTAAAATGTGATTCTGGGAGACAATAATTTCGAGATATATATATATATACACACACGCGCACACATATATATTATTTAAAGATAAGTTTTTTTTCCTGCATAGATCCTGACATATTCTTAATACTTCACTTTTCACAATGAATAAAATATAGTTATCACATAGTACAACATACTTAAGTTTGCCAGAATTTTATCACAAAATACATTTTAGATTTAACTAAAAGAAAACATTCTGCAAAGATTTTATTTTAAGGCCGAAATGTAACATTTCTTTCTTTGTTAGCTAAGTACATAAAAGCCTCGTTTAAATATAATGCAAAGAATACCATTAGTAGTTTCTTGATGAAAATAAAATTCTTTCGCATATCACTATATCTCGCTACATCAGTTACAAAACTCAATTGTTTGGTAATACTTATACAAAAGCTTCGGAAGCAAATAGCAGAGGATAAAATTTCATTAATATTTTGGAAATCATTCCACTGGGATATGTAGACACATCTCTTGATTGTACAAAGCGTTTATCTTTGGGATCAGGCTCATTTGGTTTTGAGTCCGTAATAATTAATCTAAAAGTGCTTGCGGCTTAAACAAATGGAACTGGATATTATATTGTGAATGTTAACTGTTGAGAATGAGGATTATTGCTTTGAATAATAGAACTTATGACTAAAAGTAAGAAATAATATTTGATGCACCAATTTAAGTATGAAAATTTGAATCAGTTATTGCTTTTTACAATGTAAATATGATTGTTTCTGTTTCATTTTCCGTTAAAAAAAATATAATTTTTTGTACATGTAAAAGAATATATACAATAAGAATTACCTATTATCTTGACATTCTAGAATGCATCAAAAATAAAATTCAGTTTCACGAACATTTTTGTAAAGTTATTCAAATATATTAATAGGATCGGAATTTTAAATAAGAAGATATTATGTTTTGACCGTCACAAAACTTTCTACTATATTTTCTTATACGAACTTCCACAATACGATTTATTTATCAGTTTCTCATCTTACTATAGGTATTAGAAAAGTTAGGTAATAGCAAAAAATTTCAACCTCGGATTTTTGAGATTTTTACACGTTCTTAGGTGTGGGGAATACGAAAATAACAAAACTGATATAGTGTCCATCTAAAGGATGTCTGTTGGTGTGTTATTGGGTTAGCTTATCAATCTGTATACATATGATATCTCAAAAACAAATGCTCGTAAATAGGTAAGACTAGTTTTAAAATATCACTTCTAACACTGACAAGAACTGTATTTATTTACAACAGTCTACTCTAAACACTTCATAAGTTATTAGAAATTTACGATTTTCTTAATATGGGAGAAGAGATGAAATTTCAGTTAAACGGGCATAAAACGGAATACTTTTATAATTGGTTTTTAATATCGGTTAGGATTCTAACATTATCTTAAAAAACCATGAACATACTATATTGGAAATTTCGTAAGTTATTTGAAGTTTAGGAATTTCTTAAAATTTCAGAAAAGTGTAAAATTTTGTTTAAACGTGCTTTAAAAGGAATATTTTTATCGTAAAGATCTTAGACCATCTTCTAAATATCTTTTTTGGTGCTGAGATGAACATAATTAATTATGAACAATTTACTTTGAAAATTTTGTAAGTTATTCGAAATTTGCGAATTTCATAACATGGCAAAATAGGACACAATTTCGCTTAAACGTTCATTTTGAGGGATATTTTCATTGTAAATGCGTAACACAACTTCTATCATTTATGATACCGGTTTAAACATTATCAGCTACGAATATTCTAATTTGAAAATTTCGTAAGTTATTCGAAGTTAAAAGTTTTGTTAACATAACAGAATAAAGAAATATTTCACACAAACTTGCATTATGGGGATCGTTGCATTGGATATAGTATGGCATAGCTTGAAAATTTAAATACGAAACTGGCTCCAATGAAGTTAATTAATCGATTAGGATGAAGTAAATGTATGGAATTGAAAGTTTAGTATCCTATTAGGTTCGACATTTCAGTTTGTCACCGTGCCGAGTGATCGGTCAGATTCATTTCTCTTAACATGAATATAGTCTGCCCTTCAATAGAAATTTAAGAAAACAAATATATATCATAGGAAACTGAGTAGAGTACAGCTATGCCAGCCAGGCAAAATTATATTCGTTGCTGAATGTAGACAATTTGCATCTCAAAGACGTAACACCCTAAAAATCGAAAGAAAAAAAATCAATTTTTTTCCTTATGTATGAAATTTTAGAAAAATTAGTGTTTTATTTTATGAAAAAATAGATAACTTTCTTTTACATTATCACAGATTTATAGATCAATCATTCATTTTAAAGATACTGATTTTTTTTTTTTTTTATACTTACTTATGTCGAAAAAATTTCACCCCCACTCCCAATTTAATACTTCCCCTCGAGAAGTGAAGTAGAAACAGAAGTGATTAAAAATTATGAAAATAGGGAGATAGCAGCACCACGTAGTTAGCGATTTTTATCAAAAAATGTTAGATACTAATTTATGTTAAAATATGAAAATAGAACTACATGTAAAATTCTATGAAATTATGTGCTTGAGCTAGAGCTTCCAATAAATTTTTTCCACATCTACACAAACCAAGATTCTGCATCACTCAAAACGTGTAACTCCATCGAAAACAAGAAGTTTAAAAATTTTACGAATCTAATACTACCTTATATTAATTCTAAAACAAAGTTAAAATATTTATTTTTTGATAACTGATATATTTTATTGTAAGTGACTAAAGAAAAAAAATTTAAATAAAATATTTCAATAACTTTAACACCCGTTTCAATGAAATGTAACAATAATTATACAAATAAAATTTTAGATTTACCAAAATTTCTTTTCAGATATATATATATATATATTTAATTATAGGACATTTTCACCATTTCTTTTTAAACAATAGAGACATTAAAAAAAAAAAAAAAGAAGAAAACGTAAAATTACAGGATTTGACACTGTATACGGGATATTACTATTATCTAGTTAAACGGTCAAAGTTCGTAAACTTATGTCATCAAAGTAAAATTTTGAAAATCAGGATTTTTACTACGGTGAAAATCTTTTTCTAGGTAAATTGTTTAAATCTGCCGTTAAACTGTATTTTTACGGTCAAACCCCTTCAAATGTTACATTTTCAGTGACATCATATAACAATCTCAAATACGAAGTGATTCTTATAAGACGTCTCTGAAAATATAATTGTAGTTTTATTGGTTGAGAGAGTTTATTTATACATTCATACAACTCGCGATTGATATAAAAGAGCTATTGTTTTCCTAATTTAATTCAAAGAATTCAATTCAAAGTTGTATGTTTGTCACAACGTAATATTACGGGAGATACATCATTTATGGTCCAAATTTTTTTTTTACAGTCTTTTTCTGGAACCTCTGACAACGGGCTTTGCCCATAATCTGGATTGAATTTTTTTTAACTGTGTACAGAAATTTCACAGCGTGAATTTTATACAAATCAACTGCAAAGAAATAAAATAGCATAATTTTTTTTTCTTTGAGATTAACATAATGATAATAATAATAATAATGGTAATAATATAGGGAAACGGCTACAGACCAGTATAACATTACAACATTTATTAAATAAAGAAAAGGGACATTACAGAAACACTAACATATTTTACGAGCGGAGAAGACCGTCTGTCTCTCACATAACAGCTCGACGTCGACTCAATAACTAAACTAACTAGCGCGCGTTAGGTGCGCACGCATACAGTGAAAGGGATGATACACAGTGACGTACACACGTGATAGCTGCGTACACAGTGACATCACACAGTGGAGATGATAGCCGGGAAATATAATTTCCCATATCGGCCATCATGACCAAGCAGGCGGCCTCGCCTGAAGGTTATTAAACAACAACAACAAAAAAAAAATTAAATTATACAAAAACAAAAGAAATAAAAAAAATAAACAATATACAACACTACATAATAGAATTATAGATACAGTAATAATATAGCTGCATTAATAAAAAAAAAAAAAAAAATGTATACATTACCAAATGGAAATAGTGAAAATATTACACTCAAAACCTGAATCATATCATCAAATACTAAAATAAAATAAGATAAGATGTTAATATACATACAGGCAAGTAGAAAAAAAAATAGGTAGATAATTTTCACCAAAAATAAAATCAGGTATTGAAGAATGTTCATGGAAAAAAAAATTGTTCATGAAAAAAAAAAAATAGTTCGTTAAAATGAGAGTTCTTCTTATTTTGGCAAGTTCAAGTTCAACGTATGATTTTAAAAAAAAGTTTAATTGTGCACACGAAAATGTCCAAGGAAGAGTTCTTAAAAAAAAATAAATAGAAAGTCTTGAAGAACTATGTCAATTAAGTTTAAAAAAAAAATAAAAAGTCCTGAAGAAATATGTCAAGTGAGTGTTTCAAAAGTGTCGGTCCAAGGTTTCAGGAATTCAGCGCATGTGCTGGTCTTGAATGGGCCTTCTACGAAGTCACACTTGACGACGTCATATGTGTCGTTTGGTTTTATTTTGGTTATCTTATATGGACCTAAAAATTTCTGTTTTAGTTTCAGACCAGGCCCGAACTGGGTGCGTTTAACTGCGACTAAATCGTTGATTTGGAATTTAGCAGTTGGTCGTCTTCGAAGGTTATACTGTCTACGATTTTCTTCTTGCACTATTCGAATCTGCTTTTTCGCGTCGATACGCTGCTCCTCACGTTGCCTCTGGAATGTGTTTGTAGATTCGTCGTTGAGAAGCTCCAGGATCTTGATGTCATCTTTATTTTTCATCTTTGTACCGAATAGTAATTCAAATGGTGTCGTCTTTATGCTTCTTTGAAATGTCGAGTTGAGGATTTGTTGGAGAGCAGGCACATGGGAAAACCACTTTTCGGGGTTGTCGGATGAAAGTTTGGACAACACTGCGATGATAGTAGAATTTTTATTTTCAACTTGACCATTCGATCTTGGTAAACCTGCTGTAATTGGTATGTGAGTAATATTTTGGTCGTGGCAATAGTCTTGAAATGCAGTGGAAGTGAATGCTGGACCTCGATCTGTTATGATTCTGGCGGGGTTACCGAAGATGGTTCGTTGGCTTTCTAGTCGGCTGATAACTTCTGCGGCGTCTGTAGATTTTGTGGGGTACAGCCAGGTAAACTTGGAAAACGCATCTACAACAACCATAATATGTTTGTATTTTTTTGATGTAGTAGCTAGGGGACCAAGGTGATCAACATGGTATGTGTGCAGGGGTGCATCGTCTTTATCAATTGGGTGGAGGAAACCATCTTGTTTACCTCGTTTTCTATTATAGAGTATGCACTTTACACAATTTTTAATGCAACTTTCGATTTTGTCTTTGAGGTGAGGTATATAAAAATCTTTGTTTATTAGCTCTTTGGTAAGTAGTGCTGCAAAATGTCCACGCTCGTGTGCTTCTTTAATTATACTATGCTGTAAGTCTGTAGGGACGACGAGTAAATCGACACCGTTCACTGTTTTATACAGAAGGTTGTTTTTTATAATGTAATTATCATGGGGTGTGGACTGCAAAAGCGTTTTTAATGCTTGAACTTCTTCATCTGATTGTTGAGATTTCAAAAGTTTGACATGAAGGCTATCTTGGATAATGAAACACTGTGGAGCTCGACTTAGAGCGTCCACATGTGCCATGCGGGAACCTGTTCGATGCTCAATGTTGTAATGGAATTCTTGAAGGTACAGAGCCCATTGTGCAATGCGGGAGTTTATTTCCTTTTTATTAAGTGCCTTGACGAACGCGTCACAGTCTGTGATAATTTTGAAATTAGTTCCTAGGAGGTAGATTCTAAACTTTTTGAGGGCTTCTACCACAGCCAGAACTTCAAGTTCGAAGCTAGTGTATTTTCTTTCGTTATCAGATGTTTTCTTCGAAAAATAGAAGACTGGATGGAATTGATTATCAATGATGTTTTTCTGCAACAGGACTGCCCCCAAGCCATCTATAGACGCGTCTGTATGTACCTCAATAGGGGAATTTTGATTAAAAATATTGAGAACTGGTTCTTGGGAAAGTAAATATTTTAATTTTTGAAATGCGGCTCTTTGTTCATTTTGAAATTGAAAAGGGGTGTCCTTACGCAGAAGATCACTTAAGGGTTTTGCAATGGTAGAAAAATGAGGAATAAATTTCCTAAAATATCCTGTAAGGCCAAGGAATCTACGTACGTCTTTAACATTTTTCAGATCTGGGTAATTTAAAACAGCTTTAGTTTTGGAAGGGGATGGCAAAAGTTTACCATTTTCTATTATGTGACCGAGGAAATCTATTTTGGTATGTAAAAATTGGCATTTGTTAAAATTTATGTCGAGTCCGTACTCGCTTGCTGTTCGAAGAACAGTTTTTAGACGTTCTACGGCCTCAAGTTCGTTACTCGCGGGAATTACAAGATCATCCATATAAGGGAGTACTATGCCGGCAGCAATCAGGTCTCTAAAAACAGCGTTTATATATCTCATGAACACTGAAGGGCAGGAGCTAAGTCCGAAAGGCATGTAGCGAAATTGAAATTGACCGTTATGGGTTACAAAACTAGTGAAAGGGCGGCTCTGTTTGTTTACGGGTACATGAAAAAATCCATTACGTAGGTCTATCGTACTAAAAATTTTTGCATGTTGAAGTCGATCTAAAATATCATCAATTAGGGGGAGGGGGTAGTGATCTTTAACTAACTTACGATTGAGCTTCCTGTAATCGATGCAAACTCTGTGTTTACCATCTTTTTTTCGAACAACTACAACTTGGCAGGCATATGGGGAGGACACTGGTTCGATAATACCATTTTTAAGCCATTCAGAGACTTGTGCGTCTACAATGTCTCGTTCGGTAAAGGGTAGACGTCGGGGTGAGTGAAAAATAGGTGTATCGTCAGTTAAAGTGATGTTAAGCTCAATGTTCGCAGTTTTGATTTTATTAGGTTTATAGGCCGACAACAGTTTGTTAATGTCGTTACGAATATATCGTGAAATATTAGGACCAATATCAAATTTGGGATTATCGTCAGTGATCGTCATGATAAAATTTGGATCTGCAGTACACTCATTTTGTTGTGAAAAACTAGAAAAAGTAACACCGGTGGGTGAAATGCTAATGTTCGCTTGCTGGATGACGTCACATCCAATTATAAGATCATAAAATGTGGACACGTCGGGTACAACTGAAATAGTTGCTGAAAACTCTTGATCGTCTATAGTAATAAAAGAATTAAAAGTACGATAATATGTATACGCGCAAAGCCAAAACCAGTTAAGGATTTATTAATTTTTGACAAAGGTGGGGAACCTATTTTTATCCATGCAGAATGTTTCAAAGGGGTTAACTGACTACCAGTATCAACCAAACCAGTTAATTCATTACCACTAATTTTAACTTGTTTACACATATGAGAAGCATGTACAGTGTTAACTCTATCTCTGGAAGGAGGTCCGTCATTTGCAGCGGTTCGGCGGCAATCGGTAGACTTGTGTCCAAAAAGACCACATGCAAGGCACCTAGGGCCACGAGAACGGTTAGGACAAAATTTAGATAAGTGACCGATATCGTTACAATTGAAACAGCGTAATTTATTTTGAGATGCCGGACCAATATTAAATTTGGATTCGCGAGTGAAAGCTGATTGTGTGTGACCAGTACATCGTTTTCGACTGTCATATGTTTGTTTATAATTAAATGAATTTCGTTGATTTAAGTGTATTGTATTAACAGCAGTTTCATAAATACGCAATTTTTCTTAAAATTCTGAAAAAGATTTTGCTCCACAGAGAAGAATTTTTTCAGAGGGGTTGCCCTGTATATTCAGAGGGGTTGCCCTTGAATGGTGTACTGAATTACTGAAGAATCGTCAATAATAGCATTACCGCGGTTAGCAATTTCGCGCATCGCTAAAAAATATTGCGTAGCAGTTTCATTAGGACGCATTTTTCTGTTTTCTAACTGTTTATGTATTTCGATGGATGGTATGGTATCCAAAAATTCAGAAATTAACGCGGCTTTAAATGACTCGTAAGTATTAAGATTTCGTTGCGAAAATAAAAATGTTTTAGCAGAACCATTAATTAAACGTTTAGCAAAGATAAGTTTTTGTTGATCGGTAAGACTAGGAAATAAACAGAATTGTTCCTCAATGTCATTAAAGATATTACGAATAGAATATGAATCATTTCCAGAAAAAGTTCTACATGTGCTAGCTAGATCTCGATGGAGGAACCAGAAATGATTACTCAAATCAGACATTGCGTCTGCAGCGTCATTCGGAGAAATATTTTGAACACCCGAAGGGAAAGTTTCGCTTTGGGTTTGAAAAACAGAAGTATTTGGAACGATCGAAGAATGGGTTTCAACAGAATGATTATTTACACTGAGATCGTCTTCGTCTGACAAAAAACTAGTATCTAATGTTTTCTGAAACTCAGATAAATTAGTAAGTGCCTTAAAAATGTCTTTACATAAATTTTCCTTACTACCGACTGGTTCTAAGTGTAGCGAATTAGCGATTGATATAAAATCGGATAAATTAAACGTTTTTAAAATATTTTCTTGATGTTTGTTGATGTCGAAATCGGCAGCAAAATCGCTAAAATTTCGCATACGTTTACGCGATTGATGATCAAATGTTGGGTATCCTAACAGCGTGTTGAGTAATTTTATGGTATTTGTTTTAGAATATTTCAAAGAATTTGCAACTAACGGGAGGTCGCCTAATTTAAGGGCCATTTTTAGGATGCAAGAAAAATAAAATAAGGATACCGAAGTAAATTAAAAAAAAATTGTTCTTTTTTTTTTTTTTAAGTAAATATTGGGGGAAAAAAATGGATTAAAACCAGAACATATATATTTTAGGAATAATAAATAAATATTGGGGAACAGAATATTTTTTTATTGAGGGAAAGCAATGAAATATGGGGGAAGAAAATTCTTTATTTATATAAAAATGAACAAACAAATAATTTTAAAGGGCGTAAAACGGCAATGAATGAATTTCAAATTTTAATTACAAATGAAAAAAAAAAAAATTTCTTTATATACTATCATACAAAGAGGAGAAAAAAAAAATGCATGCTCCTACCTGACATTAAGGGCAGTCCTTTATGCCGTGATGATTAAAACATTTTATTAAGCAGGAACAATTAGATGATGATGAATCCGTGTAGGATGCTCTTATTACATATAAAACAAACTTTAATCGAAATGAATCACTTTAAGAACGTCGGGCATGAAGAAAATAGCACACTGGTAAATTTTAAATCATCAACAGGAACAAACCTTGAATCATATTGAATGAAGGATTAAGTAAGGAACGTCATGAAAATAATGATATTTCATACTGAAAAACGTAAATTTACGTCATAATAAAGAACAGCGTCCACTGGATGAAACGAAGAACAGAAAGTATTCTTTTTAAAACGTCCGAATGAAGAGAAGAAAAAAAAATTCTTGAATCGTAAAATCTTAATATAAAATAATCGTCCGTAGAATTTAAAAAAATGTTCACTTCATTTGATAACGTCTTACAAAATAGCATTTGGAAGAACAACATTTTCACGCTACTGTTTTTGAAAAACAGAAGTAGCGACTTTTTGTTTGTAACGTGTATCTAGGGGTAGAATTTAACGGGATAGGTCGAGCCCCCAAAAATATAGGGAAACGGCTACAGACCAGTATAACATTACAACATTTATTAAATAAAGAAAAGGGACATTACAGAAACACTAACATATACATATTTTACGAGCGGAGAAGACCGTCTGTCTCTCACATAACAGCTCGACGTCGACTCAATAACTAAACTAACTAGCGCGCGTTAGGTGCGCACGCATACAGTGAAAGGGATGATACACAGTGACGTACACACGTGATAGCTGCGTACACAGTGACATCACTCAGTGGAGATGATAGCCGGGAAATATAATTTCCCATAATAATGTTATTTTCTTGTTTTTTTTTTTTTTTTTGTTGTTATACAAACAGTAATATAAAATTTAATTAAAACAGGGCTTATACGGAATCCCCTCTTAAGATAATATATTTCAATAAATACTACGTTGAAAGTTCAATAACATACCTAGATTGTTACTTTAAACAATATATTAAGAATGAGTTTTTTAAATTCGCACTAGATACAACATGTTTACAAAATATTTCATCTGGTTTAATCAAATTTTGTTATAGGACTTAATTGTTTCCAAAAGCTTTGAAAAATCTTGAAAGATTAAAATTAATTTCGGTAACATTTGGAGTACGCTTTCTTCATAGATATCGCTTGATGACTTACCCCGTTTAAGTGTGAGATCACTCTCATTTCATTTTGAATAAATCTAGTATAACAAATTTAAAAATGCTTGAGGCTTAAACATATCAAATTGGGTTACGGGAGAGAAAAGTTTCTGGAAATACTAACTGGGGATTAAAATAAAGGAAGATCATAGATTAAAATAAATATTTTCAAGAAAGGAGTATAAGAGTAGACAAGAAATTTCTATTAAAAATTTCATATTTCTTTTTAAGAGGAAACAGCGTTTATTCTACATATTGATTTGAACTTGAGGAGATGTTTGATAAGGTTCTATACACTCTACCCGGACACTCTGGATTATATATGTTTCTCAAATATCTACAAAAATACTTGATGGATTGTCATGAAGCCTCATGGATGCAAATAATATGCTATACATATTTCAGCGGAAGTTTTGTTCCGAAAACAAAAGAAAAAAAAAAAGGATCAATGAAAATATACAGAAAAAATAGAAAGTTTGGGTTAACTTTGTAAAAAGAAATGCTTGAAATGCATTGTAGCTATAGCATATGATAATGAGACATATTTTAATTAATTTTAATCATTTGTATCTAAATGAGACGTATATTCATAGAATGGAGGTACACTGAGAAAAAAAATATATACCGCCTTCCTATAGAATGAATAAGTGGTCATTTTCTGAATCCCTTAACTAGAAATATAGATTTCCGAGCTATGCGCATAAGGCACGCCAATAAACTGAATCTACGAAATGATCGAGAATTTCTAGTGTACACATTTCTAGATGGTAAAACAATATTCTGAATACTCTAAATATTCTGAATCATTTGTTTTGCGAGAAATTCTCTCTTGATTTCCTAGACTTGGGTAATAAACCAAGATTATAGTTGCTGAAACCCGCCTCTTGTAGCCTCATTTATTTGCAGAGATTTTTAAATAACTTTGCCCTCGAGAATATAGGCAAACGCTCTAGAATTCTAATAGGGGCTTCTAGAACTCGCTTTCCAAGGGGACTGGAATTTATAAGGATGACATGGAACTATTTTTTCTAGAGCCACAATTTAGATTCTATATGTCAGTTACAGAATTTTTTCTCAGGGTATAACGATTTTTTTTAATCAAAAAATAAATAAATAAAATAAAATAAAATAAAATAAAATAAAGCTTTTTTTTATGATTGGGTTTAATATCGCACTAGTACCGCGCAGTGGGTAATTATAGATAGTTTGGAATACACTTAAGGATGGTTTGGAGACATGCCATAACAATTTTCATTCTCCACAGAGGGAATGGCTGCCCTGCTTCGGTGACATCCAGAAGTATAATTTGGATGAGAAGATCGAGGACTTTGCGTCTTCGACTGATTTTACGTGCACGAGCAACCATTAGCGTACACAACGGTCTTTGGCTCCTCGAATATTGAACCCGTAATCATCCAATTAATAGCTCAGCGCTCTACCGACCGGGCTACCGCGGCCCCTTATTTGTGGGGAGATATATTTTAGGAAACTCGACATAATACACTAGATAAAAGATATTAGAATATACAAATATTGAATACTTGATGAAATATGAGCTTTTTCACTGTATATTTTTCTTCACATACATAAGCATTAACCTAATTTAATTTGCACAGTTTATTGGTCAAATGCCTTTAGCTACTTACAAAAAAAATCTTGAAACAAATATCGTAAAAATGAAAAACAAAAAAAAATTATCATCGGCTGAATAACCTTAATTTTAGTTTTCTTAAAAAAAAAAAAAAAAAAGAAAAAAGAAAAAAAGAAAGAACGAAAAAATATATATGGATTTTTATCCATATTTATTTACAAACAACGTACGTCATTTTACCACTGATTGAATCTTAAAAAATCCAAGAAAAATCTTTTATAGTTAAAAAAAAAAAAAAAAAATTTTTTTTGCTTGGTAAATTTGCATAAGTAGCTCAATACATTTGGCTGATATATTATGCGAAATATATATATATTTTTTAATGCATATATGCGTATATGAAGTTAAAAAATATTTAATAAAGACTTAATATATATTAAAATATAATATAAATAAATATAATATTATAATACAAATAAATATTTATAATTTTCACCAGACATTTAAAGTATTTAAATTATTTGCAGTATGTTCTGTCAAATGCATTATATGAAATTTTCTAAAAATAGCACTGCATTCGTTTGAATATCCTACATGTTATAATAATAAAGAAACCTCTTTATTTATGTATTTATTTATTTGTTTTGAAATAAACCTTTATATTCTATACTCGTTATTTACAAATAGTGCTGATAATTAAAAGAATCTTCATAATCAAATGCTATTGTTATTCACGCTTAGGGTTGGGTTTTTGACATAACGTGTCAAAAGCGTGTCGAAAACTGTCAAAAACTGTGAAAAAGTTCATATAATAATTTTATCAACGGCATTTTATTGTAAATCAAATTACGAAATTGGCTAAATTATAGTTTTATGCTACATTAAATTGTAATTAAAATACATATTATAATTTATTTTATTTGTCAAGGAAAAATAGCAAAAATAAAATAAATAAATAAATAAACAAAGTATTAAAGACATTTTTTGAAGTACTATTTTATATTATTTAATTATTCAGTTTATTACAAATAATGTTCTTAATTTAAATTTTTTAATGTCATGACTTTTTCTTTCCTTTACAAAAAAAAAAAAAAAAAAAAAAAAAAAATGTTATTATTCAGCCACTGATTTTAAGCTACCAAACCGAAATAATTCTATTTTGTATGCAAATATGACATAAATAACAATTATATACAACATACAACATTAATGTTATATAATTTGTAATCAATAAAATTACAGATTGTAAGTTAATATTTCACAATATAGTGGTTGTTTATATATTATCAATATTTTGTATATGCTATCAATATCGATGTTTTTACAAGGGTGTGGTGAATAAGCTTAAGAGTTTGCATAACCTATTGTCACCAACTATTCTATAGGTAAAAAATCAAAATTATTCATTACTTTTTTAAATCGGTTTTCACAATTATTAAATTCACAATTCTTGCATTAGAACTTCTTTTCAAAAACTGAATTTTTCAATTTTTGAATATATATATATATATATATATATATATATATATATATATATTATTTAATTTAATTTAATTTAATTTTATTTTTTTATATATATTATTTTTTTTTTTATTTTATTTTTTTTTTAATTTTATTTATTTATTTTATTTTATTTTATTTTAATTTTTTTTTTTTTTTTAATTTTTGAAGTCATGTGCAACACATGCCTTTTTTTGCATTTTATAATTTCAAAATGAAGAATTTAAAATTTAAAAATATATTTTATGTAATGGATAATTCTCAATTACGAAGTTCACAGTAGAGTAAATGATGCTTGGCTGTCGGTGACGATAAGTAATAATACATATATAATTTAACACTATCCAGTTCAACGTTGATTATAGAGGATCTTTTCCAGTTTTATATAAATCCATTCTATATTTAGAGACATTGCGTATTTTCTTCGTTATTCCCTGCTGTAATAAAAAAACAGAACAAAAATGGGACAAAGCTAGAATAGAATGCTAAAAGTAATGGTATAAAATTGAAATATATAATTTTATAAAAGAAATTTATGTGCATTTATTATTTTATTAATATATTTCTATATATAATTTTTCGTTCTATTTTTTATTGTAACCTAAAATTAATTTGTTTTTTCAAATCATAATGGATAAAAATTATGTTTGGAATTTTTGATGAGATATGTAGATTGTAATGTTTAAAACTGTTTTAACATTTACTCAAGGGTTCAAAGCCAAAAATTAGGAAAATATAATACATTGTAGATATAAATGTGTTACAAAAAATAGTTTTAGGATGCTTTTTGCTCAGAATTTTAGGTTTTTGACAATTGTTACCAAAAATTATGTCAAAAAAGGATTTTTGACGCGACGGTTAAAACCATGGTTAAATTTGGATAAAACCTTCAATTGTCAAAAACTTGCCAACCCTGCACATAATAATAGCTTACTTTCAACGAGTTGATACATTTTGGGTTTTATTCAAATTTTCACCTGTCCAGTTTTTGACTTCGGGAATATTTATTTTTTTCTACTAAATTATGAGACGTATAATTTGTACTTTAGATGCCCAAATTATCAGGATAATTCTTTACGTAAGTTTTTAGATATTTGTCAAAACGTCTAAAATCGAAAATATCTAATCATTTATGACAAAGCAGTGTAGTTAATCGAATTATAATAATATTATTCGGTAAGTTTTATTATATTTGTATATTTTATTATACTTGTGCAAAAGAACGGTATTAAAATATTGTTTGTAAAAATAACTCTCATAGAACGCAATGTTTTAGAATTCTGCCACGCACACAAACCAGAGGAGATATTTACTACATTTTCAATAGGGAACCTGCCATAGTAAACTTGAAAAACAAGTATTAGTTTCAATAAATTTCTTGGATATTTACGAAAGCTAGAGCACGGACAGACGAAGATTAATCATAAACACTTTTAAAGTTTATTGAAAAATGTTAATAAAAAGAACAAATCTAACTACAAATATACATTTACATTATATTTGCACTTTTATACACATAATGCCATTTTTTTCTTTTCTTCTTCTTCTTTTTTTTTTTTTTCAGTAAAAAATATTTTTAAATTATACTTTGAGTTTTGTCTTAATTATGAAATCTTTATAGCATTACTTTATTAATTTTTCAATAATTCATATTTAAAAATATAATTATAAAATTTACAAAACCTTATATCTAAGTTTTATTTTTCTTTTAAAACGTAAGCCAGGCGTTAGACACTCAAACACTGTAGAGAATTTTGAGAAATGGCTTTTCTACGAAAATCAAAATTTTAATATTATTCAAAATATCGATTAATTATAGAATTTTAACTTAGAGTATGTAGGTTAAAAATTTATATTTAATAAGCTGATGTGGCACGCACACGACTTTCTCTTTCTCTGAAATGTAATACTATAAATACAGATGAGAGATTAAGGCATAACATAACAAGTACTATTATGTAAACCTATGTTGAAAAGATTTCAAGTTAGGCTTCGGAATAGCTTTATTTGACGAAAATTTCTGTGTGAGAGGGCTACCTCCCTTCCCAATACCTCGTTTAGTAATTGCACCTATATTTATATAGAAATCAAATCTGTTATTAAATTTAAAAGTTCATTTAAAATTATGAAGACAATTTTCATACACTCCATTCTTTGAAACTTATCAATCTTGATAAAATATTTCAAGCAATAAACTTATATTTACTTCATAATACAGCAATTGAAATGCCTGAAATTATTCGTTAAGTTAATCTAAAAAAAGACAGAGAGACAAAGTTCAAATGTTAACAACCTGACTTCGGTATTCAGGAAACCTCAATATGTTTAAATTTACAAAAAGCAACGATGAATATTTAGCTTAAAAAATATTTTATTTACCATATGGGTATGAGGAATTAATTTCAATTCACGAGCAGTTTTCCTGGTAAATTATTAAAGTAAAACAACTTCCACAAATTACATTCAATAAAAAAGAACGTTTTTGCTTAATTATTGAGAGCCCTGTGTATTTTTTACAAATTATGTACACACCACATGGTGCACAAAAATATAATCCTATATTAATAACACACAGCAGAACCTGAAATACATTTCCATCAATTTTCAAGTATATTCTAGCTCTGTTTTGTAGCTTAGTAAACGAACGGTGAATAAATTTCATACCATATTCTACATGAAACCTGCTTTTGAGAATATAAATATATCTATTCATTTCATTTGGTTTAGTGTTGGCTATAGATACTAAACTCTACTTACATGAAATTTTCCCCATAGACGTAATATATTTGAATTCTCTTGGGTGTTCCTCTACTCGAACTATTTGGTTGATCTCAGCGAAAAGTTTAATATAACATCCCAATGAAAGGGGGTTGTATTTAGGATAACCCCCTTAAAACGTGTAAATATAACAAAATCTCAATTTCGAAATTTTGACCCCAAAACAATGCCTTGTCTACCATATATATGGGTAAGAGAAAGTAAAATATGTACAGAATACATTTAAAGGGGAATTTATTGCTCTGTTTTTCTACAAAAAAATAGTAAAAAAATTCCTTTATTTATTTTTTTTCTTGATGTACTTAGGAATTTGTTTTGTTTTTTAAAACTACATTAAATTTTACTTTTTGAGTATATGTATATCAAATATTTTAAAGTTTCGTATTTTTATTTATTTATTTATTTTAAACAACATATAAAGTTAAATAAAACCGAGCAAAAATACACTTAAATGAAAATTCTTTGAGCAACATAGATGCAAAAAGAAAAGGAAAAGTAACGTGTATATTTACGGTTTATTTATATTTTTATATGATTATTTTACTATTATTATTCCATATATTATTTGAGATTTAACTGCTACCGTAATTATGAGTATATTTTAAGTTAATTTTGATTTTACAAATGTTAATTATAAATTACATATATTTGCATTTTTTCTGTTATTATCTATTTGAAATAAATAATGTATTTCTTCCAATAAAATAAAACAAACGCTTTTTGCTTTTTACATCTATCAAAATCTAATATTATGAAATTTCACGAACTTCTTTTAAGTTTTCTCGTTAGTGTATTAATTGAACACGGTACGCTAATTATATTTTCGAACGATCAGGAAAATCTAAATTAGAAATTAATGTTAAGTAGAAAATGATAGTTTCTTCTCGATAAATGTAATTAAGTATAAGGTTATTAAAAAAGGAAGTGAAAAAGTTATTAAAGAAATGGCGAAACATGTCTTTCGCAAGTTATTATAAGTAAATTAACATCTGTATCACTCTAAAATGTTTGTAATTTTTGCTTTGTTGTTAAAAAAGAATAGTTTTTCAATAATTTGTTGTCATATAGCATATGATAAATGCTAATGATTGAACATTCAATATTCTTTTTGAATATTTATGTAGAGATGCAATATGTTTAGATAAAGTAAGAGTAAAACATAGGGAAATTATTTAGAACTTTATGCAGACATCATATTAATCACAAAATAAACAATGACATGAGTTTTTGGGTTAACTTTTGAATTTACTTTTCGCAAGTTTTATTAAATAAAAAAGAAATCGTGTCATATTGATAAAAACTGTAATAATATAAAAGTAACTAATACACAAATATAACTGTCGATAATTTTTCATTTCAATCTACATTTTTTGCTGTGTTGTCTAATGAATATGTTTATAAACATGCTTGTTTGGTTGTTCTTTTGCTATTATTTGCAAGTCATCGATCCATAACAGTATTTTAATAGAGTAATTCTAGTTAGTCAGTCTTGTTAGACAGACTCAACTGTGTTATGACACCATACAAACTGCTTTTCAATCCATTAATTAATTATATTATATTATTATTTTTTAAATAGAATACGACATGGTACAATTTTCACATTTAAACTTTTACCTACCACATCCCCCTCCCCCCCCCCCCCCCCCCCCCCCATCAAACGAGTGAGATGTAATCTCTCTCTTGTTCTTGTTCTCTGTCATAGAAGCATAAATCAGGCAGCCATATTCTGGTACTAAGATTAATCTACACGGCGATCAACAAACCATTATTTATTTCTTAAAATATGCATTTCAAATAATATAATTAAATAATACGTAATTTCTTTTAATAATTGATCGAAAAGTAAGATTTTCATTACTTCCTTTTTGTTTTCGATAAAAATTTTATAAAAAATAATATATTAATTTTTAAATTAAAATATTATCATTTTAAGACATATTTATGAGAAATACATATACTACACTGCAGATTATTAGTTTTTTATCATTAAATGAAATTGCTTAGGTTTTTATTAATATTTAAAGTACTTTTTTTATATACTGTCTTTTGGAACAACAATTTGATTATTGAAAATCACAACATTAGTGGATAGAATGCATTGCTAAAATGTTCACGTAGAAAGCACAGACATTTTAATTTACCCGACTTTTCGTCAAGTCACACACAACCATATCTAAGATTAAACGGATTATAAGCATATTTAACGTGAATTCAAACATTTCGAGAATTCCGAAAAAGACGAGAAATTATATGAAAACAAA
This sequence comes from Salticus scenicus, assembly GCA_963930645.1. Lineage (NCBI taxonomy): Eukaryota > Metazoa > Arthropoda > Arachnida > Araneae > Salticidae > Salticus > Salticus scenicus. Next base: position 249,290,264 of record OZ005650.1, read on the forward strand.
ACGAGACTTTAAAAAAAAGAGAAAAAAAGAAAGAAAGAAATGTTCCATTATTTTATTTTATTAATTTTTTTTAGAAAAAATATTGGTAACATATATGGAATTCGCTAAAAATGAAAGAAACGTGTTCAAGCTCAACCAAGTACAATTAAGATAATTTGTTTGGGTGTAGGTAGAGTGTAGGGATTAAGGCCATTTGTCTGCGCTAAACCTGAGTGAAATACCTTCCATAGGAGTCTTTCTAAGAGTCCTAATTCCAATTTGTTTAGTAAATTCCTCGTTGAAATAATAAAATAATAATAATAATAATAAAAGATTTGCAAACTGAAAAAAGAAGAAAAACATTACGGAATCAGGAGATTCGGATAATAAATTAAAACTGCAACAGGATTGGTACGTTTCACATAATTATTAGTAATTTGTACATATGTTGCATTTAAAGTATTCTTGATGACTTTCTCTTTTACGATGAATTATTTTTAGTTTCAAACTACACTCTTAAAATAATCCTATTATATTACAGAAAATGTCTGGCAGCAATGTTGCCAGAATGTATCTGTATATTACACGAATAATACTTTGACAAAAATTTTCTATAACAGTAGAATACAGAGAATATTTGTACACAACAAATTTTCCACGGGATTCAGCCTAAAAATTCTCACATTAAATAAATTTCTCCAGTTCTACCAATCACAACCAAATCAGACTTATCTACATTGCAGGCGAGGACGTTACCTCACTGACTCGGAAGAACAATTTATTCTGCTACTTAGCACTTCTCAAACTGCTTTGATATCTTTCCGCCATATGAAAATAAATAAATAAATAAATTAAATTAAATTAAATTAAAATTTGTAACCACCAGATGAAATTTGTATCAATGGTTACAGATGATATCTAATTGCATAAAAAATGTTTTCTTTTTCAGATCGAGATGTAATTTTGAACAACATTTATGTAACTGTAGAAAACCATAAATTTTCTTTAAGATAGCTTCTGAAATTTTCCAGTTTCTAAAACAATGTTTTTCACTATGTATCGTTCGACGTTTCTCATTTAAGAATATTCTTAAAATTAGTAAGTACAAGTCTATGACAGCCGAATAAATAAATTCCACGCTTTTCAAAAGTTCGTGTAGCTAATCTTTTTTTTTTTTGATTGCGATGTAAGTGTAATTTTTTCAAGAATTCAATTGGAAGCAAAGTGTATGAATTTTAACTTGATTTTTATTTTAAACTGGGATATAATCTCTGGAAATTTTGTTTATTGGTGCATTTTAAATCCGATTTATAAAACAAAGCTTGCAATAATCCGCGTTTGTAATGATCGATAGATGGCGCTTTTTCAGCTTTTGTTGTTAGTAAATATAATAGCCACGTGTATTTATTTTTGTTCTATATGTGTTACTACTTAATATTCGTGCTATAATTTCTCCGCCATTACATCATGCAAAATTGATTGCCTTTGGAAAAAATATTGCAGTTTATTCAAAGTTCGATCGGAAGTAGATATTTAACTGAAGCTGAACAAATATTAGTTCCAAATCATCTGATTAATTCTTTACTTCCATTAGCCGAAGCAACTGAAATTTTAAATTTGTCATTTGGAAATAAATGGAAGCTTAATTGTGGATTTCTTGATTTTTTGGAGTTACACTGTGGCACACAACAGTAAGTGTTATCTATTTTACCGGATTTATTCATTTTTATTGAATAAATATATGTGAAACTAAACATCGGCAACCAATGGCGTCTATTCGAAAGCCGAAAGCTATCATGTCAATTGTAACTTCACCTTAGCCCACCAGAAGGCGAGCATTTCATTACAATCGCGGATATTATGTTAGCATTCTGCGTATGTGGAGTTAACTAATTTTGAAGTTTATTTACTCTAAACAAAATTAAATGTGACATGTTCAATATTGCAATATTTAATAACATTTGCGATGTCATGTATAAATGGAATTTGTAAATTGCATACACCTACACATTACTTAAGGTTTAATTTTTAAATATTATTTCTTTTGAAGGACTTATTTAATTATTTACATTGAAAAACATTTTAATAATATTTCTCTAACGTGGACCAATTTCAATTATTTTTTGTCGAAACGATACGATAGTGGTAAAAATAATAAAATACGCGAGAATAAAAAATAATATTTAAAAATGAATAATATTTAAGCGCGCGGACTCAGCTCAATGATCTAATAAGAAAACATGACGACATTTGTATGATGACATTATTTTATGTAAAATGTATTTTTAAATATTATTTCTTTAGAATTTTTGCAAGCGTCATTTTAAACCTAGCAATATTTTAAAGATATAAACAGAATATGAATTACTATCATAAATTGACTAAAAAGCACAATCATAAAAAGTATAATCAAATAGGATTTTTTTTTTCTTTTTAACAAAAAAAAAAAAAAAAAAAAAAAAAAAAAAAAAACGCCAAAATAAATAAAATGTCATTGCATTCTTGGCAATAAAAATTTAAAAGACGTCATTGGGTCCTTTACTAAAACTGTACTGTCTGTGGAAGTATGAAAACTGAGTCGTTAACCATGAATTTTATTTTGAAACTTTTCTTTGAATGATTCTGATTTCACTACTGCACAACATTTATTTGGTTATAATAATAATTTTGCTTCTGGTAAATTAAAATTTTTATTAGGTGGTGAAATTCGTATAATATTCAAATTTTGAAGTTAAATAAGAAAAGAAAAAGTGCGAACGGGTTTGCTATTTCGCACGGGTTTGCTAGTAAATTAATAAATAAATAAATAAAAAAGACCTATTCACGCATACTGATTCAAAACTTTTACAGAAGCATTCCAATTAAAAATTATTAATGGAAAAAAAATAATATATAAAATTCAATATTTACAATGACGTTTGTTAGTTTATTACCAGCTCGAATTTATATAAAATTCATGCAAACATTAACAGAAATTTATGTTAAATTTAACAATTTAAAATTAACCAAAAATTTTAAAGAGTAAATAAATTAGATAAACGAGAAATTTTTGGATGTTTAGTTAAAAACAAATTAAGTAATTAGCAAAAAATTATGATGAACATTATTTTTGGGGTGATTTTTTTTTTTCGTTCACTGTCATTCTTACTTTTTATTTATTTATTTATTTTAGAGGTTTCCTTACATTTTAAAATTTAAAATTCCTTTTTACATGCAAATACGACTAGAATCTTTATATATATATTTAAAAATATATACTTTTGTATCTGAAAAATGAAAGTTATTTTATTCAATTTAAATGTATATGTGGATCCTTTTCGATGTATTGAGATATACAAAGTCATCTGATTTACATCATGTTTATAGATCTCTTTCAAGCAATGTATTCTAAAATTTTAGGTTTTCATTGTGTTATTTCTTGCCGTTTTGTTGATGGAATATCTTTCATTGTTCCCATGACAACCATGAGTATGAATGACATACTAACGTTATGCATCTCTAAGTAAGTACTACTATTTCGTGCAGACAATCACAAGCGGAAACAGCACCATGTGGTTTTTCGTCCTGAATATGATATCAACTTCTTGTTAAAATTCAGTATAGAGGAGGTATACCAAAAGTGAAAGAGGATATATAATCGACTATGATGTTTTATAAAAGGGTATATAATAATGACACTAGTTTAAAATTTTTGAATATATATATATATATATTATGATTATATTATATTATTATTATTACTAAATGAATATATCATATAGCGAATTACATCGTTAATTTTTTTGCCAATATTTTGTTCCTTGTTCCAAAAACTAAATAGGAGTACAGTCATTTGCAAAAGTTTAAGATCACCCATAGAAAAATCAGATTTAACAGAATTTACCAAAAATAGCGTACATATTTTACATATAAAAGAACAAAATAGACTGTACATGGTTATTTACTGTAATTGAAGTCAGTATTTTGTAGGACCTCCTTTGTTTTTAATAACTCTTGTGCAATCCTCTTAGGCATGCTTAAATAAGAGATTTGCAGTAAGCTTTAGAAATGTTTGTGCACCAGACATGCTTTATTGCTTCAACAAGTGTCTTAGCAGTGGATGGTTGCTTTTCGGTGACTTTATTTTTCACAATACATCACAGATTCTCTATCGAATTCAAATGTGGGCTGCTACCTGTCCAGTCAAGAAATTTAATTTTCTGTACCCTGAGATATTTTTTAACAACCATCGCCCTGTGACACGGAGCCCCATCATGAATGAAAATTGAACATTTATGAACACGCATGTGAAGCTTCAACTTCTTACGTAACAAATTAAGGTACCGCTTTCCGTTCATAGATTTTAGGTGGTACAAAATACAGAGTAGCAGTACTGGACACAGATATTGCACCCCATATCATTTGGCTTGGAGGATGTTTCACAGTTTGAATCGTATATCTCTCACCGTATCTTTTTTCTCCTTGAGCTGCAAGCACTTTTAGCACGTGCAGAAAATTGCTGCACGCTTGACTCATCGGAAAGTGACCCTACTCCATTCCTGTACTGTCCAGTTCTGATATTGTCTGGCGAATGTCAGTCGTTTCTTTTTCATACTTGTAGTAAGTCGAGGTTTCCTTGCAGGTTTATGGGATGATAAACCAAAATCTTTGGCCAAACGTCTTGAAATAGTACTCAAACTGACGTTGGTGTCTTTTGCACTCACAGAATGTCTAATAGTATATCAGGAGGTTCTTGGATCTCGTACGACCATCCTTCTTATCACTTGATAATCACGTGCACTCATTTTTCTAGGGAGACCGCTTCTCTTAACACATTCGCTGCCGATCCCGCGCTAGCGCGGGATGTGACGTATTGCTTTACAGGTGAAAGTTTACTTTAGGCTGCCGCTTGGCGAAATTTCGAAAATCGCCAAGACAGCGCCATTTCGCATCGTGTTCCAAATAGCAACCCTCTACCGGCGGCGTAGGATCGAACACCGGTGATCTAACCTAACAAAAAAATACATCGGAAGAAAAAATATCATATATATGTATATATATATATAAAATAAATAAATAAACCTCGGAACAAAAGGAAAAATTTCATAAAATAGAATAAAAATTAATTATGAAATGATTACTAATTCATAACTAATCACAAATAAAAGAATAAAACTTAGATCATACAGTTACACCAAATGTTAAAGTACCACCAAGCTAACACGAAGTTGTACACCAAAATGCGGTGATCGAAGCGACACTACAGTTTCTGGAACAACCTTTATTTAAAGGCATTTCTCTACGTTTTCTAAAATTGTATAAAGTAAATGATTTATCATTAATATTTTATTTATAATCCTCATTTGTTAGAAATGAAAAAATACATCCACAACTAAATAATTTTAGCAAATTTTAACGGCTATCTATAATAATAGTACACCGATCTTTTTACCCTCTGATCTATACCCCTATCCCAAAATGCATGAGATTAAAAAATATGCAAAGTTTTGTACTGAAGCAATCAGTATTGGCATGAAATTCAAAAATATGCCTTTGAAATTCAAAAGTACCTCTTAAATTCCAACTTCACTTTCGTGAAGGATCAAAATTCTGATGGTATGTTTCCAGACCACCTCGAGAGGTACCTCAGACGGTCGCCAATTATACATTGTGCTGCATTAGTGCGACGTAAAACTCAACCAACCTTAAATTCCAACACTATTCAACCAGCCAAACAACACTAACGCAAACATCAGAAATATTCATATTTCAAAATATATGGTTGGTTAGATTTTACATCACACTAGTGCTGCGCAATAGGCAATTGGTAACGGTCTGTAGCTCATTCCTAGAGGTGGTCCGGAAGCATACCATCGAAATTTTGATCCTCCCGGATGACTAATTCAAAATAGAATGTTTTCTCTCTAATTAAACACGTTTGCTCAATACGCGACCAAAGTGATGACGTTAGTGATTTAATATTTTATCTGCTTAGTACTAACGAAACTATTTGCTATGGAAATTTAACTTATTACTCATTAACGCCAGAGTTTGCTTTTACCGAGCAGACGAATTTTCAGACGTTTGATGTCATACATCATATTGACGTAACACATTACGCAAACAAGCAAAGGTAAATACAAAGCCCATAACATCTGGCGATGTAGCGCTCTTGTAAAAGACGCCAAACATAATCGGCAGGTTAAAGGAAAAAAACGCCGTTTCAAATATTAGTCACGTGAGATCGGCAGCGAACGTGTTAAGGTCCACAAATTTTCCCGAAATTTTAAATTTACTAATAGCTTGATGCACATCTGTCTTGCTCACATTTACCCCCGAACTTATTTCACGTTCAGAAAATTAAATTTTATGCAGGGTCAATATTTCTGACCTTTCTGTAACAGTAAATGAAGGTTTTTTTTACCCATTACATGAATTACACAACAGCACTGTCTACGACAAAATCCAATAAACAACTGTCGATAAACGTGCCGACCACATTTATTTATAGCAGTAAAATGCCTCTGATGCAATCAGCACATGAGATGATGCAATAATCTGCGAAAGTGATGCAATGTGTTAAAATACGGAAAATAGGCTACTGGTCTTAAACTTTTGCGAATGACTGTAGTATTTATTAGAAAGGAAAGGTGCTTGATGTTAACTGCAACATTCTGAAGCATGAATGCACGATTGAGGAATTGAAATATTTCTCTCTCCTTTTTTTTTTTTTTTTAATTTATTGAGTTAAATTAAAAAAAAAAAAAAAAAAAAAAAAAAAAAAAAAAAAAGTGTATTTTGATATTATTAAAATAACATTTATTAATCTTCAGTTTTACATACATATGTGTAGTTTTTACTTGTCTTTAAATTTAATAAATATTTTTTTGGCTATAGTATTTTTACAATTCCGTAGTTGAAAAACCCCATGTTCTTAACGTACAAAATCAGTTCAAATAAAATGATTTCATCTAATATTTTATCATATGTATTCATTTGTGTTAAAGGCCCTCTTCACTCACCGACGCCGGAAGCCGAAGCTAATGTTATTCTATGGGAAATTTTTCTTTACAAATAATTTTTTAACTAATACATATTTTAAAATTCTGTTTTCACATTCTGAAAATTTCCAGCTGTTAAATTGACGGACCTTTTTTTTTTTTTTTTTTTTTTTTTAATATTTTATTTTGAAGCTGCAAAATACGAATTTTCAATATGTGAATTTTTTTCATTTTGCAATTTTAAAATAAAATATTAAAAAAAAAAAAAAAAAAAAAAAAAAAAAAAAAATACATTTTTATAAAAGGTCCGTCAATTTAACAATTGGGAATTTTCTGAATGTGAAAACAGAATTTAAAAATATGTATTAGTTAATAAGTTATTTGTAAAGAAAATTTCCTAATAGGATAACATTGGCTCGGGCTTCCGGCGACGGTAATTCCTCTTATTAATTTGATATGACAAACTGTGTGTTCTAGCGAGTATTTAATTTGACAAAATTTAGTTTTACTGTCTACGGTCGAAGAAAAATATTACTTCTATTATTTTTCAATAGTGAGAGAACTTTTCGGAGTCGGTAAAAACTTATCATTTACGTAGCTATAAAATATTATTATTTTTAAGGCAATTTCAAAGTGAAAATTTTCATCTTATTTAAATATATATATTTTTAAAAAAGTAATTGTTACAAATATATAAAATATTTCTATTAAAAATTATTATTCACCAAAAATCGAAGTATTTGACAGCATTTTAAAAAAACTTCTTAGAATACATTTTATTTTAAAAAACATGATTTCTATGTGAGGACAAAACTACTTAAATTTGGCTTCTTTATTTATTTTATAAAGGAAATTTTGCGCAGTAAAATTTAATTATTTTATTTAACTTACTTCGGGTATTAACAATAATATGTTGAGAATATATATATATATATATATATATATATATTAACAGTCTTTATTATTTTGTCATATATTTATAAATAAGAATGGATTACATCTGTCTGCAAGAGTTCCTCTCAATTTAACGATATAAACAAAGAAAGTGAAAAGAGGTAAGGGGTTTCTAAAAATATATTCAAGATTTTCAAGTTACTATGATAACTGCCTTTTTATAACTGTAATCTCATCCTTTCTTTAAAAAGAGAACAAGATCTTAAAGTCTGAAGAGTGATTTTTTTTTTTTTTTTTTTTTTTTTAAGAATGGTGTATATGTATTTATTTGCGTACTGTTAGAATACAGCATGCAGTCATTTCAAATTAACTAAGATATAGTAGTAAATGTTTTTGCTGTATTTATAGAAGTAGCTAGTCCCAAAACTTTCAGCAATAGCAATAAAGAGTTTTGATTATATTAACATTTTTCAAATAAATTATTCGTATTATTTTATTTAAGTGAATGGAAAATATAATAATTATTTTTATATTTTGATTTAATAGTGTAAAATTTTATTATTTATAGATAAAAATGAACTATGTGCATACATATAAATAACTTTGAAAATAGAAATGATTTATGTAACAGGATGAAACCATATATCTTATACTTGAATAGAAGTTATTTTTATATATTTTATAGAATAGCCTTATTCAATACTAAAGATTTTAAAATCATATCTGAACTATTTTATTCGCCTAACTCATGGAAATTCGTTTATTTTGGTATATTGTGTATAAGCACATGTATTTGGTATATAAGCGATATGTTAATGATATTTATATGTCGTCGAAAATATATATTTTTTTATGTAAAGCTATAAAGTTAGTTTTTGTAAGGCTTGTTACAGCACAAATAAATGAAAAACATACATTAATATGTAATCCCAGAGGTAATATTTAATAATAAACAATGTATAATAGGTTAAAATAAAAAAATAAAAAAATATATATACAGTAAATTTTTCCTACTTTAATTTTGATATCGCATCGGAAAATCTTAGGATATACTTAGTGAAAACGCAATAATATTTGTTTAAGATTTCTGTAAAATCTCTTCCGGGGTTGTATTTGTTATTTATTGATATCTTGTGTTAATTAATATGTAATCACAGAGGTAATATATAATAACAAACAATGTATTAGGTAAACAAAGTTAAAAATTATATATCCTACATTTTTCCTAATTTAATTTTGATAACGCATTGGAAAATCTTAGGATAGATTTTGTGAAAATGCAATAATTTCTGTTTAAGATGTCTGTAAAATATCGGCCGGTTGTATTTGCTATTTATTGATATCTTGTGAAAACTGATACTTTTGACTACATATTACAAATATAACTTCTAAAATATTACAAAAATTTTGAAATAAAAGTTTTCCTTTTGTGTGCGTGTGTGTGCAAAAAAAAACCTCTTATGAGCTTCAAAACACAGAAATATTGCTTTCTTTCTGAGTTCTTCAGCATTTCTCTGAACAAGATTATACATCATTAATTGTCTAAACACTCGTTTTCAGTGGCCAATCGTGAATGAATGAATTATTTGATTACACTTTTATTTATTTTTTCAAGTAAAATTGCTTCAAATTTTGACAAAGTAATTATGATTCTGAATCTTTTTTCTCACTGCATTGCACTTCATCTCATTGCAATGTTGATGAATTATCTTTAAAGTGATATCAGACTTAACATTACTACTCCAAATAAAATATTTGTTATGAGCCATGAAATCTATACAGAAAATAAAAATAAATAAATAAATAAATAAATAAAAATAAAAATAAAAATATTGAATGTCAGAACCGAAAACACTTTCTTCAAAGTAACCCTATTTTGGTCATTATTACAATACGTCAATAATATTTTTATCTGTCATATTATAGCTTAAACGTTTATTATATTTTTATTAGATACACTGAGAAAAAAAAATATATCGCTTTCATTTAGAACGAATAGGTGGTCCTTTTCTAAATCCCTAAACTAGAAATAGAGATTTCCGAGCTATGAATTTAAGGCATGCCACTACACTGAGAAAAAATTCTACAACTGACATCTAAAATCTAAATTGTGGCTCTAGAAAAAATAGTCCCATGTCATCCTTATAAATTTCTTATAAAAGTTTTTCTAGTCCCCTTCGAAAGCGAATTCTAGAGACCTCTATTAGAATTCTTGAGCGTTTGCCTATACAACCGAGGACAAACCTATTTGAAAATATCTCTAGGTAAATGTGAATACAAGAGGCGGGTTTCAATAGCTATAATCTTGGTTTACGACCCAATTCTAGAAAATCAAGCGAGACTTTCTCGTAATACAAGATTCAGAATCTTTAGAATATTGTTTCATCATCTTGAAATGTGTAGATTAGAAATTATCGACAATTTCGTCTATTCAGTTTATTGGCGTACCTTATGCGCATAGCTCGGAAATCTATATTTCTAATTTAAGGATATAGAAAATGACCATTTATTCATTCTAGACGAAAATATTTTTTTTTCTTAGTGTACTTTATTTTAAATAATGAAACACAATAGTTTTCATCTTTTACGCCTTTTGGCTACCAAAAAATATTTATAAAAACTTTTATTTTATTTAATCAGTGAAAACCATTACAAAAATAAATAAAAAATTTCTTTTGAAATTTGCCGATAGCCAAAAAGCGTACAAGTTGGAAGCTATGAAATACTCTTACAGCCTATGTTGTTTCATACATCTTTTTTAAAAAAAGAGAGAAAATCGCATATGAATAAAAAATTTCTTTTGGTTATTTCCTGCTTTTTTTTTTTTTTTTTTTTTTTTTTTTTTTAAACTTTTATTGTACATATTCCCTGAAATATCAATATACACAACTATAATTTCGTACAAAATTAACTTTATTCGATTTTATAAAACAGAAAAATCTATGATATTTAATAAGGAAATTAAAAGTATTATAACAAACACTTTCTTAAAGCGGAAGTGTTAAAAATTAGAGCACGTTTAATGCCGTGCTTCGATCTTTATGATCCAATTTTCAGCGATTTACAAAATCTTTTAAAAAATTTTCGAGAGGACATTTTTATAGAATATTTGTGGCTGAAACGGAATTAATTTAGTTGCCTCTCAAGAAAGTTTCCTTACACAAATTGTTCAATGTTAAATTTTATAGTTGTTCAATATATGCTTCATAATCCTTGAAAAGTGAAACAGTACTTTAAACAGCAATCAATGAGATCACTTAGGGAAATGAGTAATATGAATTTCCGATTTGCTTCAACAGAATTTCTTTGAATTATATTAAAAATGAATAAAAAATTATGTTCCAGGAAACTAATGCATTATTTTTAAAGACAAAATTAATCTGAATTATACGTTACATTAATATAAATATTTACACATTGTTGAAAACACCAGTGTAAAGAAAACATTAAAAGCAGACTGCAGTTTCGGTATCGTTAAGTGTACCGTCATTAGGGCAATAGGATGAAGGTAAATTGATGCTCTTATATATATATATATATATATATGCGTGTATGTGTGTGTGTTTGTGTGTGTGTGCAGAAAGTAATTCTTTGCACAGTCAACAGATGGCGCTGTCTCGGATGTATCCAGAGAACGATCTGACAAGCGTAAGAGTTAATTAGCATCCGGCTACAATGGATAGCTGTTGAGACCGTCAGCGCGAAGGCTGATGTGGTCATTTTCTTCTCATTAGAGCTTGAAACGCTCTGAGTAGTTGGGTAGAGCCATGGAAGACTCATTACTTCAATTTCACTATTTGATATAGCACGCGTAGTTGCTTTTGTGTATTATAGTGCGAGTAGGTGCTTAAATGTTGCTTTGTGATATTCTGATGAGGAGAGCTTAGTTCTGTGTATCAAACTAAAGAACCAGTAGTTGGTTAATGTGACGTTATTTAATTTGCATCTCATCTTTGACCCCACCTCTAGACGCCCAGCCAAGATCTTATATATATATATATATATATATATATATATATGGAAGCGAATTTTAGAGTTAGAATATCAGCCAATAGAAATTTTAAAAAATGGAGTTGTCGATCGACTGGGATATAGAAAGCTATGTAAATAGAAGTGAAAATCAAGAATATGGTATATGGAGGTGAAAATCAAAATATTCTATTGGCCAACACGTCTAGTTTTTTAAAATCCTGTTGGATGTTATTCCGACTCGAAAGTTCGCTAATATGTATTACAAATAAATGGTATTTTTAAGTATGCCTAAAATTTATACCTAACTTTTTTTTTCTTATATAAATAACATAAAACTTAGAAACTTAACCCTTCTTCATATTATTTTATTTCTAAAAATAAATAAATAAATAAAAATATATTAAAGTTAATTTTATACTCAGTTTTATCACATAAATAATAAAGAATGTATACAATAAATAAAGAAATCGATAAAAAAATTTCTATCTCAAACACAAAAAACGCTTTAGAGTATTTTGAACCAGAAAAAGAAGGAAACATGGACAGAACGTTGAAATCATTTTAAAAATACAAAGAAAAAAAGAAGAAAAAAAATCTGGATTTATTTAAAAAAAAGTCTAAAAAGAATACATAAATAAATAAATAAAACCTTAAGTAGCTTTGTTCAGGATATCTATATATCTATATATATATTTATTTATTTACGCATGACAATTTTTTGTCTTTTATAAATATTGACTGTTTGGAATAATTTAAATTAAATTAAAGTAAAATGATGCACAACAAAATTTTAATACATAAACATAATATAAACAAAGTTGACCATATTCCAGATTTTTTAAGGCCACTATTTTTGGAAAGTAGATTTCGCTGTAATGTAAGCGCATAATTTTTGTATTTAAATAAAGTGAAAATTTTTATTTAAAATTACTGGCATTAAAAAACTCGGAGGTTTCGCATTTTTGTGCAAATGTTAATCTTGATATCATTAAAGTTTAAAAATCATATTGTTTTAATTTATTAAATTAAATTAGTATTATGTATTTATTAGTATTAGTATGATTAGTATTTATTAAATTAAATTAGTCAAATAATGTTCATTATTTTGTATTTCACACGTATCTGTTTCTTACATTTTGTAAAGCATGATTAAATGGTGATTTTCATTAAAAATTTATTATTACTATTATTATTATTATGCCATAAAATAATCATCTGTAATTCAATAAAATTTATAGCTTGGGAAAATTTTTCTTCAATGAAAATTAATAAATAAATAAATAAATAAAACAATGACGTGAAAAATAAAAGAAAGGAACAACACTTTAAATCACTTTTAATATGAATGAAATAAACTACGTCCTTAAAACTTATATTTTAGAAAAAATAAATAAATAAGACAGAACTGTACATGTGAACATGTGTTAAATTTTTTGTCTAGTATTTATAAAAAAATATTTATGAAAAAAAGTAACAGGCAAAAAAAAAAAAAAAAAAAAAAAGGTTAATAAAAATGTTTAATTTTTTAAAAAATTTACTCCTATATTATTTTTTTTTTTTTTTTCTATAATAAACTTTGAAAATTCTAAAACCTTTTATTCCAGGGGATAAAAATACATAAGAAATATATTATTATATTTCCTAAACGGATGATGCCAGTTAATTTAGAAAATCTTGTTTGTAAAATATTACATGAAAAAGGCGTATCTAAACAAGACATTTTTAGAATGCTTTGAACAGAAAATACAGAAGAATACCTCCAACTGAGGTGACACTCAGAAGAAAAATTGTGAAAAAGGATTTTTGTCAGATGTTTGTAATTGTTAGTAATCATTCTTTTCAAGATATTATTGAACTATATGTTAAATAAATTATACACTTAAAACAACATAGTTTGGTTTTCAACAGCCTCTTTTATGTTTAATATAATTTTCGAATTTTCTCATCGCAATTAATCAGTCATACGTATGTATCATGATTCATGTTAGTGTAGAATATTTATAATTTAAACAGAGTCCGTATACATTATTTGTATCTGTGATATAATATTTATAATACAAATTATACATCAGTATTTTGCTGCAACCAGTACATTGAGTATAATTTGTGAAAAATTCTTCAATAATAAATAAAACCACACATTTTAAAATGTCTCAAAATTCATGAGGATTTTGAGATAAAAACCTTGATAAGCTCCATCTGTGAAAATAAATAAATAAATAAATAAAAATAAAATAAAATAAGTAAAAATAAAAATAAAAATAAAAATAAAATACTAAATTCTTTTTAGTATTAAATTTTCAAAGAGAGTTGCATCAAATTTTCAATCCCTGAAGTGCAATGGCGTATATTCACGAGTGGCATTTATCACATCGATTGCTTATTATAGAACATACATGAAACAAAGCAAAATGGAATTTCCTAGTGTTAATTGGTTGCGTGGATTTTTATTTGTGAGCAAGAGTACTAATGTAATTATGATTCCAAACTATGTTCTTCACTTCTCTTCCACGTACACACAGTGTGAATCTCCCTGTATATAAATTTTTCTCGAAAACGTCGAATTCACACTTTCAAGTTAATATACACAAGTATTTTCTTTCAAATATTTTAACATTTTGACTAAGTTTCAAAAGGAAACACGGGGCTGATTTCAAAGTATAAATCTCAAAAATGAAATTCATTAATATGTTTTCAATTCAATATAACATTTCACAGGAAATATAACTGAACATTACTAACTAATAAACAATGTGTATAAAGATTGAACACTATGTGTAACAAAGGGAAAAATCAAATATATATATATATATATATATATAAAGAAATACCATACCAAATGAGGATTAATTCAGAGTAATTAAGAAAGTATTAGAATTGTTTTGTAATACTTTCCCTTGCGACATCGTGTTCAAGCGCAAATTATTGTAAGAGGCTAAAACATGTTTCTCATAATAGCAATGGATTAAAGTATACAAAATATCGCTATTAATATGCCCGACGTCTCAGTCAAAACAAGAAGAAGATCCAAACAAAAATAATTATCAATAAATGAATGAATCAAGACATCTCAAAATTAAAGGAAGAGCAGGAAAAACTATAAGGCAAGAATTAATGATGGAAAGCATGAGTAAACTTGACTTTCGATTTTTAACAGTTTAAACACAAGGATAAAGTTTAATTATAAGATGGTAATCGATTAATCTGTATTCTTACAGAAACAAAAGTAAAATATTTCATTTCAAACTAGTCTAAAGTAAATGATAATTAAATAAAAATACTACCACATTATTTTAAAGAAGAATTATATCGATAGCTATTGCAAAATCAATAGAATAATTTTATAATAACTTTAAAAACAATTACAAAAATTGTAAACATGCTACTGCCATTAATATAGATATAATCTAAATATTCCAATAAGGAAGACAGTTATTACCTTCATTAAATAATATTAAGAAGCTAGTTAGTTTTTTAATGTCTATATACACCATTAAATTATATAGTATTGATCGTTCGTGAGATGTATACATTACTGATAGATATGAACTGAAGTTTTATTTACTCATATTACAACACTGTAAAAATAATTTTCTATTAGCATATTTATCCGTTGCAACATTTTTAATATTTCTTCAAAGAGTTATGTAAAGGACTTAGTGAAATCCTGAGGATTAGAGTACAAAATTGTTCACTAACCTTGGAGTAAAAAAATTGAGTTCCTCTTATCGCTTGTATCTAAACTATTTAAAACCATATTTAGAATATTTGAATCAGAATGTATTAAAAATAAAACGTATTAAACAAAACGTATTTTCATTTTATGTGCATAAATGTAATATTAAAATACTCTTTAAACTTTTAAATTTTACCAGTATTCTAACATTTTATATTATTTCAACAATATTTTTAACTACGTATTTATATTTTTAACAAACCTTTTAAGAACAAACTGGATAATTAAAGTCCATTCAAATCCGCCGTTACAGCAATAATGCTAAAATATTGGAAGTATAAATAACGTGTAATGTTATCAAATAGGCTTTGGTAGTCCTTTTACATATTTCTAAGAGAATAACATGATATTTAAAGTTCGTTAAATTTATCTTCAATACTAAAGAATTATTGAAATATAATTTAAATTCTTGGACTTAAAATTGCTTCTTATTGTTAGAACAATCCTCTGAAAAGTTATTGTATATTTTTGTGTCTTTAAATAATCTCATTTCTTTTCTTGAAAATAATGGATTGCGTGCCATTTGAAACTTTCTGAATCATTTATATGCTCATAAGCTAAATGCTTTTCCACGTACATAAAAGCTTTCTAAAGAGAATAAAATTTAAAAGACCTCCTTAGGTAATATTTGAAATTCATAAGCATCCATGTGATGGTTCTCTGTAGATCTATAAATCTAGAATTGAAATATTATTTCCTATTTATATTGGGTCGCGATGTAACTTAAATAAATGACGGCTTTTATAAACTGTCTTTTTGGATACATTATTCATTTCATTTCCAGAATTTAAGTAAAGTAGCTATAAATTTTATAATGTGTATTACATTTTATAGTATATACGTATTGTATACGTTGTCATAATTACTAGTAAATTTGAGAAGTTAAAGCAAATGAATTATATTTTTGAATTAATTGTGATTATTCGATATCGAAAAATTTACTAGTTTCATTGGAAAGAGCTATTATATTTCAGTTTTAAAATAAGTTTTAGAAAAATATATTACATTCAAAATAGAAATTTCTATATAGTGAACTTCTTTTCTCAGATGTTAATGTCCTGTCTTTATATACCATGCTTCAAGACGTACTAACAGGGTTTGCACACTTTGTTGGCCAGCAAACTTTTAAAAATGTTGCTTTAAGAACTGAAGTAGCCGATGTTCATCTTATTGAACTTGAAGAACACGCTTTTGCTGATTCAGTTCTTAAACCAACAGTTTATTTACGTTATGTATGATATATTTATCGCCTGGCCATATTAAAAAAAAATCTCTCTGTAACTTTATTGATATCTTTAATAAACAATTCTCATACATAACGTTTACTTACGAATGTGAAATAAATCGAACTTTACCTTTTTTAGACCTTTCTATACTACACAATAAAAATAATTCGGTTATTTGATGTCTACTGTAAAAAACTCTTTTGTTCCCCTACCTATTCCTGCTTCATCTGCTCATTTAATTGTTTTTAAAAATTCCCCTTTTAATTCCTACATATCTCGAGCCCTTAAGTACCCTTCTTTCCAATTTAGCGAAAATAACAGCTGAACAAAATTCTGCAAATCGGCATTGATGCTGGCTAAAAGAAAAAAAAAAAAAAAAACTATAATTAAAAGGATCAACAAAATTAAAAATAGCCTTAATTCTTATCCAATAAATAGTACTTCTTCATTAACCCCTAAAATTAAATTTACAGTCAGTAACAGAAGTGTCCGAACACTAGCAAAAATCCCTATGAAAAAAAGTACACTTCATACGGTTTTGTTAAATAAATCCTTATCGAATCGTGTTCTTACACTGACTAAGACCAGGGTTCGACAAGGATTTATTTAACAAAACCGTATGAAGTGCATTTTGTTTACATAGGAATTTTTGCTAGTGTTCGGACACTTTTGTTACCGACTGTACCAATAGCGTTCTTTTCTGTATTGAATTTAATGACTTTAAACATTATATTTCTCGTAAATTCAATATTCTTATCCCTTTCAGTTCTCCTTTAACTATTAAACATTTAAGTTTAAACGATCGCGATCAAACTAGACCCACTGGGAAAGTTTAAAAAATCCTAATAAAACTGAATAATGATGTTTTTTTCTATATTGGTCCAACTAAAAGAAACTTAAGTAAAGGAATTCAAGAGCATATCCGCAATATCAAAGAAGGGAAAAGTTCAGCTCTAGTTAGCTTTATTTACGATAACTCAACTACACCTCTTTGGGATCAAGCAGCAAATATATCTTCTATACCAATTATATCGGAATTAATAATTTCAGAAGCAGTCAATAATAAAATATCATAATTTAATTAATTATAAAGATGCTGCTTTCCCACCAAAAATATTGCATTTCCTTATGCAACCGCATATTTAATTCAACTTTATCTTTTCAGTAGACTGTATGTCTCAATATGTTCAAATAGCTAAAGGTTTTTTGAATATTCTCAGCAAACCTTTAACCAGTCTTGACTTTCTGTTACTGTTACTGCTAGTCCAGTATCTCCGGTTTCTAATTTAACTTCTCTAAAGAAATTCTTCGATTATTCAAGCTTTCAGGATGACTCCAGGTTATCCTAAACAGCACCAACTATCTTCAAGATTGTAGCTCCAGGCTGACTTCTTGTTTTTCTCTTCCTGTACATCTATCCTGTTACTGCCAGTACGCCTCTCCAGACCCTACCCAACGAAATTTCCATACAAGTTCCTCGACATTTACAGTTTTCAAGTTGCTCCATTTTCTCACAGTAAATCTTCAACTAAATGTAAGTTCCTTAACTGTTCCAGATTTCTAGTTACTCCATATTGACCCAGTAAAGCTCCAACTAAATCTCTACAATTTGTGATTTTGAACTGAGTTATGAAGATTAACTGTAAGTGTCGTATGTTTTTTCTTGTGATATATAGTGAACGTGTTACTGCATTTGTTGTCAAACTATGCCTTGAATTTGTTCCTGATGATGCCCTGACAAGCAGGGTGAAAGGCTTTGAATAAAGGATTTATGTAATTTTTAAAATAATTTTAATTAAACATGTCTTTTTTAAAGAAACTTTTTACGTGTTTTAAAGTGTTATTTTTTAACAAATTAGTTGTTTTTATTAATAACCATCGTTTGTTAGAAATCGCAATTTAAATGACAAATCTTCGGCAATAATAAATAACTTACACCAACGGAATTTAAGAGACTTCAGATTCGAAAGTCACATACAAATAAAACACAATGGAAAAATCGTTCAATAAATCATCAAAATGTTGTGCGTATAGGGCAGATAAATAGTCCTATAAAAGTAAAGAAATGCACCAGACATTTGTGAATACACTTTTTGCAGTCAGCTACTCTGTGAAAAAAATCATTATGCTTTTTAAAAATGTTTCAATGACGTACTTTCTTTAAATAAGATTGGACGAAATGATACCGAGAAAAATAAAAGATTGTACTAAAAAAGAAGAAGTTATACAATTTACTTAAATTAAAATTTACATTTTTTTTTTTCATTTCCAAAGAACTTAGATAGGTATTTTTATAAAAGAAATAAATAATATTCTTTTATGTCTAACTGCATGAATATGGCCGGCGGTACAAGCCACTTCGAAATCCTGCATTTTTAAGTTGTGGTATATGTTCGAGCTATTTGCCATAACTTTCATTAGAATTTAATATAGAATTCAGGACGCTGATCGGACAAACATTCCTGTAATCTTACTTTTTACCTTTCTTATAAAGTAAAATAGTAATAGAACTTTTTCCGTCCTTTGGAACATCATGCAGGCTTCCCAACCTTCTCATTATGAACCGTACGATTTTTAGTACCCGTATTTTTTTTCACAACATTCATTTTTTAGAGTAATTTTATTCTTATTTAATCGTAACAATATTTGCAGAGAATTACTCTAAAAATAAAGTGGTGTGAAAAAAGGGGCGTTTTTTTCAAGGGGCTTTAACTATTGTACGGTTATTAATGAGATGGTTTGCAAGTATGATCATATAATGCTATACATTTGATGATTAGTTCACTAAGAACTTCAAAGGCCTCATTCTCTGTTTTTTTTTTTTTTTTTTTCTTTTTTTAAAGATCCACCGTCATTTTGTCTTCTCCTGAAGCTTTTTGTATTTTCCATTTCTTTTATTACCATAACTTATCATTACCATAGCATTAGCGACATTAAGCCCAGAATTCGCTTACAGACTAAATCTAAAATGAATAAATAAATCTCAATGAATAAGAAAGAAATTTTTCACTGTTTTAGATGAACGTTTCTACAAGAACGGCAAGATAATGCTTGAGTGATGCAAAGAGATTTTCCAGAAAATCTTGTTTGAAAAGAATGTTTTGGGCTGCTTTAAAATGTCACAAAAACAGGATGTTTATTTAAAATATATTTGTTGTTAAATAAAAATAAAATATTGAATAGTTTCCAGCACTTACTTTTACCGAGTTGTTTCAGCTTTACTAAAAATGTAATTTATTGTTTGTTTATAAATCTCTCATTATGATTTTTTTTCACAAAAATAACTATTGTAGAACATGAATAGATTATTATGTACATAAAGAAGAAAAATATATCGAAATATTGATGAATTTAGTAGTTCCATCTTACATATAAAGAACGGTTTTATTTTAATCATATAAATATAAAAGCAAAAAATGGATATAATTTTTATTTATCTGTTTTATCTGTTTTAACATACTTATACCTATAGTTTATGCTCACTATTTTGAAAGCAATAACTATACTACTTTCAGTTTTTTAAAGAATTGAGTATCAAAAAGTTATAAAACCAATGTAAAGTAATCGTCAGATAGCACTTCGAACGGGCATGCTTAACTAATAATCCATTTGAGCTGTAGAAAAGTAAAAACATATATATTTTAAGTATAGCAGTGTTAGCAAGGAGCAATTTAAGATTTTCTAAAATCTATTTACTTTAAAAGTATCTACTGAAAGTAGATAACTTTACTGAGAAATAAAACAATAACCCTGTGGAACAATTCTAATAAAAAATTATCCTTTACTTCTTTTTATGAGTTTGCGATATTCTTCCCATTTCTTTGAGAAAACGGTATGCATGAGAATTATTATAAATGTAATAAATTGTATTCGTTTATCTCACCTTACGGGTATCAGGAACAAAAACGCCCTTAGTTAAAATGACATAAAACTCGAGAAAAGTTAAAAATAGCAATATTTCCCTGGTATACGAATAAAAAAAATTACAAACATTTGATAAATGTGCAGAGATTTAACCAGAAAACTCTGTTAGTTTAACACTCACGTTAGACTTTTTTTTTTTTTTTTTTTTTTTTAGTTTCACAAAGCGGAGTTTATTTGTTATGTATATATTAAACAATATGAAAAATAAGTCATGAATTTTCGGTTACGTGCTGTTATTTGATATAGTTATATTTTGCAGATAGACTAAAGTTTAAGTGGCATGACTTTTATTCCAACGCATTTTTAAAATATATTTATTTTCTTATAAATAATACTGAATTTGATTTTTGCATTTATATAGTAGTATTCCATCTATAAAATGGAAACAAATAATGCAAAGATATTGTTTGAAACAGCACTTAGAAATGATTTCTATTGTAAATTGGTTACTATAAAAATCCATAATTATAAATGAAAGATTCTTAAAAATACAGCATTTATAAATTAAAATACTTATAGAATTGTAGGAACAAAGTGAACACGATTAATGAATGCTGTAAAGCATTATATTTCATACCTACCAACATCCTAATTAATAGTCTGTAAAATTGTTAATACTCGCCCTCTTTTGAAAACCACTTTATTTTTAGAGTAATTTCCTACATATGTGATTACGACTAAATAAAAAAAAACTGCTCTAAAAAAGGGCTGGTGTGAAAAAAAGGGCGGTAACTGACAGTTTAAGGAATATTAATTCGAATGTTGGCAGGTGTGTCATTAAAAACATTACATTATTACACTTCCAATAACATTACAATACAATAATACAATAACATTTACAATTAAAAATGTATATAAAGTTATAAATAAAAATTATACATAAAATATATATATTAAAATTACATATAATATATATATCTATATGTTAATTTTATTTTGTATAGAACAGTATAAATATCATACTTGCCAACATCCTAATTAGGAATCAGCAGATTACTAGTACACGCCCATTTACTTAAATACGATTAAATTGTGTAAGAAAAAAAACACTCAAAAAATATACTGGTGAGGGAAAAGGGGCGTATACTGAAATATCTTCCGATTCATAATTAGGATGGTTGCAAGTAGGAAATATGTTAAACCAGGCCTGTCCAACCTGAAACATATGGCGGCCCGCATTGAAAATTTATTTTATTCAGGCGGGCCGCTCTAGAAATTTTTTTTTATTCAGGCGGGTCGTACTGTATGCACGTATGTTTGTGTTTATATGTGTTTGTCAGTGTATGAATCATGTATGTATATTTTTCGGGAGAAGAGAGGGTGAAAATTTAGAGCAAAATACATTGATATTAAATTTTCATTTATAAATCAACAATAGAACCGTCAAAAAATTTATGATTGTACATTAATAATTATAATAAAAAGAATAAATAATAGATTTAATAATATTTTTTACAGAAGTGTGCAGTTTCTTTATTTAGCAACCGTTTAAAAGTATTTTTACTTCAAAAATTCAGAAAGGATTCATTAAATTAAGCAAAGTTTTCAAACTATAAATATCGTTAATTTACTCGCGGACCGCGGGTTGGCAACCCCTGTGTTAAACTATATCTATCATAAATGTTTTACAAACATAATGTTTTTGAATAGGAAGTTCATCTACGCGAACACATTAGTTGTTTGATTAGAGGAAAAAAAAAAAAGTTTCAATTAGCATCCGCATATGATACAGATTTAGAAGGTTCATTAAGAGATCTGTTAAAATTCCTCAATAAAGCCCAAGAAAATGCGGAAAAATCCTAAACTTTGAAACAATATATTTCACTCAATTTTAATATTATAGAAGTGAATTTTTTTGTGTTTTATTTGTTAGGATGAGTGCCAACTTTTAGTAAATATTACTATAGGGATCTGGCTATTATGAATAAAGAACTGATATGTTATCACCATCACAAAACTTTTCTTCTACATTTTTCTATATAAATTCATGCAGCACAAATTATTATTATTTTTTTTTCCATTATGAATGCAGATTATTTTTAATCTCAGAGAGATATTACACGAAATGTCCAACAGAAGTGAATTTTTACCGCGAAGATAACATCCTTTCCGTTCTCGGGGAATGTATCACATATATTATCAAGGAATATTCAGTACAGCAGCGCCAACTATCTGTCGATATGCACCAAAATTCAATCAGAATAATGTCTCATAATAGCCTTTTCACTTATCAAGTTTTGTTCAATTAAACGCAATAGAACTTGACATAAAGCCTTCCGTTAAATTGCAAAAATAGTAGTATAGCAGCGTCAACTGTTGAGAGATTAACATTAAAAGTAGATATGCACTAATTTATGTCAAGGTGCGTCAACATACAAACTTATATGCAATTATGTGCAGCAGTTCCTGAGATATAGCCTTCCTTTAAATTTAAAGAAATTGGTGTATGGAAGCGCCAGCTGTAGAGTGATTGACACGAAGAGCTGACAGGCACTAATTTATGTCAAGGAGCATCTGCATATAAATTTATATGCAGTTATGTGCAGTAGTTCTTTAGATACAGCCTTTAATGAAATTGCAGAAATAGGTGTATAACAGCGTTACCTCTTGGCACAAAAAGTTGATAGACACTGATTTATGAACAGAAATTACTGAGATACAGTTCGAAAATTGTTTTGTCTCACACACGCACAAAGACATAGACACGCAGACGGACATACATTCTCTAAAAATGTTGAACAAAAAAAGTTGGTTTATGTAGGATACCATTTATAAAAACTACGATTTTTGCTCCCTGAAGCAATTACAAAAAATATCTTCCTTACAAAAACTTAACATTACATGGTTAGTATGATGGTTAATGGTCTCTCAGATGAAGAAATACAGTCCTTACAACGACTAGGAATGCTGAGTATTAAATTATTGATCTGATCTTGGGGAAGATTACTCTACTCAGTAAGCAATGTTTTCCGAAGTTCCGGTACACATGTAGGAGGTGGTTGACGGACTACAACTTGTCGGAAAAGTATGTCGTACACATGTTCTATCGGATTCTAGTCAGGTGAGAATGCTCGCCATTCCATGCGGGTGATGCTTCAGATTGTAGGCATCCGTGTACAACGTTTGCATGGTGAGAACGCGTATTGTCATCCATAAAACACAAATTCTGGACTCATGGCACCCCTAAACAAACGTACATGTTGTTCCCGAATGATGCCCCGATAAATTTGGCCTATCATTCTTCCGATTTGAACATGCAGATGTGTTCTGGTGCCCAATATGATTCCCCCTCCCCCCAAACGAGCACTCCTGCCCCACAGTAACGGTGTCGTTCAATGATATTGTTTTGGTGGTAACGGGTACTTGACGTTCTACATATGAAAGTTTGGCGTGAATCACACTGCAAGCTAAACCTGGACTCGTCGGAAAACATCACACAAGCTCACTGTGCCGCTGTCCACATTGCATGTTCTCTACTCCAAGTTAACTGCTGGCACAGTGCATTATCGTGAGTGGAACACATCTAACAAGCCTGCGAACATATAGACCAATATCTCCCAAACGTCTATACACGGTCTGTCTTGAAACTGTGGCACTCGTGGCTGCAGACAGCTGACGAGACAGGTCTGGTGCTGTGCTTTATCTGCCTATTTTGGCAGTTAATGTCAAATATTGGTAGTCATTCGGCATTGTAACTCGGGATCAACCAGTACTTTAACGTCGACTGGCATTTCCATCATTTTGGAATCGTTGCCAAATCCTAGAGATGACACTTTAGGCGATTCTAAGTTTCCCCGATACTTCTGTCTGAGTACGCCCACATTCTACTCGGCCGATAATTCTACCACGTAAAAAATTATCTGCATGTATCCTATATGTCATAACCATTCGGTTGTGGCACTGAGCGGCACACAGAACGCTTGTGAACAATTTTCCTTATTTGTTCCCGTTCCTTATCTACCCCCTTCTTACACTTTCGTTATTGTAACATCATATCGGCGTCATCTGCTGGCTTCCTATAAATTGCATATTATTCTTAAAGATGTGTGGGGTATTTCTACAGGTGAAACTTTTGCATTAAAGTTCGTTTTCAGTGGGAATCTGAATTTTCCTTAATTTATGGACATGAGTGTATATACATACATATTAATATTTTTTAAAACGTAGCAAAAGCCGAGCAACATATATAAGACCACTGAAACCACATAGACCAATAAAAATAAAATTTCATCAAAGTAAAATCACCTGTGAAGACTGATTGTTAATTATTGAAACAATTACTTTTCCTTTTTTTTTTTTTTTTTTTTTTTTGTTAAATTTAGCTTTAAACTTACCTTAGTTTTATTCCTTTATTCCTTGATAGTTGCTATTTTAATAATGTTGCCAGTGCGTTAAAACGACGTGAAACCCAAAAAACAAAAGATGTAAACAAGCAATAAAAAATAAACATTTGAAACACATTTTTTACTTATTTATTTTTTTTAATTAGGAATACCTCAGAACGATGAAAAAACACGTCAAGGGAGGCCTGTTTCACTGATGAGCACCAATGTACGATTTCTTTTTCTAGTGGCAGTAATAGCAACTTACTTGCGGGTCTCCAATCGTACATGAAGTTAAATATGAGGAAAAATGTGGAAAGAAATAATTAATTCGAGAAACCAGATAATCAAACAAAAAAAGAAAAATATTCAGAGGAGTAAGCATTTGCATTCAAATGGAATACAATATATATATATATATTTATTTATTTATTTATTTATATACAGGGTGTTCCAAAAGTCCCACACACCCCTCCTAACTCGAAAATGAGTTAGAATTTTGAAAAATGGTGAAACATGTATTTAATGAATTTGAGAGGGACCTCTTTTGGTGGAAAAAGTTTGGGGCCGGGGAGGTGGGCTAGGGCGACCGCTAGGGAGGGCAACTTTAAATTTCAAATAGGAAGGTATATCTTGTGATACATCCCTGGAAACATCTCTTCAAGATAATAAATTTAATATAAATATTTTTGCCATACGATGATTATTAAAGGAGATACGTGGGCTTTTAGACTTCCGAAATGTGGATTTTATACTTATGTATCCCCTTTAATAATCACTGCAGGACAAAACTATTTATACCAAATTCATTGTCTGATAGAGACGTTTCCAGGGATGCATCACAAGACATACTTTGCTCAAAAATGTTTGGGCCCAGACAAGGGGGTGGTAGGAGTGCCGCTAGGGAATGCAACTTTAAAATTTCTAATGTGATGGTGTGTCTTGTGATACATCCCGGGAAATTTCTTTTCAAGACAAAGAACTTAGTGTAAATAGTTTTGTCCTGCAGGGATTATTTAAAGGGATACATAAGTATAAAATCTACATTTCAAAAGTCTAAAAATTCATGTATCTCCTTTAATGATCACCGTAGGGCGAAACTATTTATATCAAATTCATTATCTTGAATAGACGTTTTCAGGGATGTATCACAAGACATACCTTTCCATTTGAAATTTTAAAGTTGCCCTCCCTAGCGGCCCCCTAGCCCCCCCCCCCAGTCCATAACTTTTTTCACCAAAAGATGTCCTTCTCGAATTCATTAAATATGTGTTTCGCCATTTTTCAAAATTTCGACTCATTTTTGACTTAGGAAGGGGCTGTGGGAGTTTTGGTTTTGGAACACCCTGTATATATATATATATATATACACTGGGTTGCAAAATGATATGAACTCCTAGTAATTTTGTGATATCAAGGCAAAAATCCATAAATAACTATCAGAAAACGTTATTCTGGGAACAAGTACAAAAATCTCATCTAATACATAATGCTAAAATGAATATAAAACTTTAAATTTATTGAAAATATAAATTATTTTAAAAATAATGCTGGAAAATTATACGAACAACTGATCGAAATTACCACCAAACGAGCATATAAAACTGATCAGGAATACTGAATTCGACTCCAGGAAGAAGAAACCGAAATATACAAATAAGTTTATTAGCATACAAATGTGCTTCTCAGGCTTGGAAACTTTCAAAAGATTTCGCTAACTGAGTTCTTGGGGTATGGGTCGTAAATTCGCATTAAGTGGTTTTAAGAATGGCAAAAATGTGGGTTTTCATGATCAAGAACTTTCAGCAAGAACAATCGTAAATCATTGGAAAGATTCCCAGGTGTAATATTGAATTTTCTTCGATTACAAGTGGGTTACGGAGCAAAGAAATCTTCAAGACATCCGCCAAATCTATTAGAAAGAAAACAAAAGAGCCATTATAAAAAGAATGTGAGATGGGAAAACAACTTTAGGCGAATTTACGAGAGATTCAGTGATAGCGATGTATTCTGGGCAAAAATCTTTTTGTCCAGAATAGCCATTATGTCTAAGATGCTGAAGAAAAAGAAAAGAAAATCCCAAGTACGTATGACTAAAAAACAACATCAGAATAGCCTGGATTGTGCAAAGGATCACATGTTGCGAAAATTAGAATAAGATAGATTAATATTTTCCGATAAAATAAAATTCAATTTGGATGATCTTCGTGGTTCATCTTATTACTGGCACAATCCGCGCAAAGGATCTGAAACATTTTCAAAACGGCGGCAAGGAGGAAGGTCACGTACGGTTTGGGCTGCGTTTTGGTTTCGTGGTAAAGTGGACATGTGTATCCTTCTGGCAGAATGAACGTAATAACATATCAAAATCTATTTGAAGAAAATTTATTGTCTGTTACAGAGGAATTTTTTGTGGAAATTTTTGGCTGCTCGAACAGGTCAATGTGGCAAATACCACTACGGAATATTTCCTAAATTATAGTGCACATATATTTCCATGATCATCTGTTTCTCCTGCTTTAAACCCTATAGAACGTTTTGATCCTACTAGTTAGAGCAATTTATGAAAATGGAAAGAAAAAAATTGACCAAAATACATTAAAGGTCCGTTCTACGCCTAATCGCGTTTTTCCATTAATTCGAAAATTTGGTGCATAAACTGGCTACTAATCTATATTTTTGGTCCATATTCATATCATTATGCAACACCTCAAAAAGGAAAAATGCAATTTTTACTTTCCGAACACTATAGTGAGGAAAGTATTGTAATCATGTCAAAAATCCGAATTCGAGATTTTGATGTTTCTATACGTTTCGAGGTCCAACGAGTCCGTTTTCACTATTTTTACGATGATGTATGTATGTGTGTGTGTATGTATATGTGTATGTATGTGTGTATGTATGTGTGTATGTGTGTATGTCTGTGAGTGAACACGCTAGCGTCTAAACGCTTTGTTCGAATAAGCTGAAAGTTGGTACGTATATTGTAAGTCACCATAGTACGAACCCTATAGATTTTGGTGAATCTAGCACTTATAGTCTCTTTACAGGGACACAAAGAAAAATTCTTTATCATTATGGCCAAGGGACCAAAATCTTAAAAGTGCGATAGCATCTAAACGCCTTATTCAATTGAGCAAAAACTTTATACACATATTATAGGTCACAGATACTCAATCTGTATAGATTTTGGAGAATCTAGCACTTATAGTTTTTTTTTACAGGGACACAAAGAAAAATTCTTTGCCAAATTTTTAAAAGTGCGATAACATCTAAACGCCTTATTCAATTGAGCAAAAACTTTATACACATATTATAGGTCACAGATACTCAATCTGTATAGATTTTGGTGAATCTAGCACTTACAGTTTTTTTACAGGGAGACAAAGAAAAATTCTTTATCTTTATGGCCTATGAGACCAGCGATAGCATCTAAACGCCTCATTCAATTGAGCTGAAAATTTGTATGAATATTATAAATCATTGTTGCACTAACTATAAGCATTTTGGTGAATCTAGCATTTATAGATTTTTACAGGGACACAACGAAAAATTCTTTATCCTTATGATCTAAGGGCTCAAAGTTCAGTAGCGTTAAATAAAACCTCGTGTGATATATGGAGAAAAATACTCAAACACTCTGTTATGGTTTTCTCTTTTTTGTTTGTTTAGCAACTCCTCTTTCTTTATTTTATCTACAAAACTGTTAGTTACTCAATGTTCGGAAAGTCGAGTGGAGTCACTCCAGATTTTTTTTTATATAAAAATGATTGTTTGAATTATATTTTGTTATAAAATAAAAATATTTGTTATATTTCTAACAACAATAAGTCTTAAGTTTAATTTGTAATTTTTTTTTTTTTTTTATGCATGAAAAACTTGGTGTTCATATCATTTTGAAACCTATTGTATATACATACACACACACACACACACACACACACATATATATATATATATATATATATATATTAATTTAAACACGCCAATCCCATGAATGTTTATATTTTAAAAAATACTTTGAAATTAGGAGTATATGTTTGAGACCAATAGTTGCGAAAATATTGACCTCCTAACAACTTTGCTTTGCATCCTGTATATACATCTTTTTTAAATTCGCTTTTGAAGACGAGCACATTAGACTTACAGGTCTTCCTGGTTCTATTGAAATTTCTTTTTGCTGTCTACATCTTCCTGACTCCACTTACAATAATAATATAATAATAGTTGTAATGATAATAGTAATTAGTAATAAAAATAATCTAATGAAACTGATGAAGTTAGCAACTCCTTTCATGGAGGAAGTATCGTAAAGACAGCTTCATAGCATCTTTACAGACAAAAAATTTTAAAAAATCTATTTTCTATATTTTTTTCATATACATGTAAACTATATAAATCTGTATAGTGAAGTCCTTTTTATTTATTTATTTATTTATATTATTATTATTATTTATTTATTTATTTTAATTTTTTTGCCAGTTACATAAACTTTAATTATAAAATAAAGAAAATTACATCATAAAAAGTCATTTAGAGAAAGTTAGAATGATTCTGGTAAGAATCATAGTTATTTAATAGTGCAATTTATCATTTTCCCAGAAAATGAAATAGCAAATGATAGGAAAGTGACTCATTTGTCTTAGGATTCAGTTACAAATAATACATAGTATACAAGATATTAAAAGAATCATAAATACATTTATAACATAAAACATTTTCTCTAACGCTTTGGGAAAAAAAGGAAACCCATTTTGAGGCATTTTGAACGTTGCTATAATGCTAACTATGACTTATGAATCGCAGGAAAAATGCTTAATTTCCGTTCAAAAATAATTGCCTAATGTTTTACTAAATCTAGCGTTATACTTTTTTATCGTTCGTACACTTTGTCAGTAATATTAGAATACTAATGTGTATAGGTCAAGAAAATGACATGGGTATACAATAAATAAATAAATAAAAGTGCACAGACGTGGCATTTTACATTTTTGAAATAAAATAACATTTTTAGTGATATTTTAAATATCATTAGAAAGGATTATACATATATATATATATACATATATATATATATATTAACATAAATGCCATAAATGCCATCTAAACATAAATGCTCTACATTAGAAATGTATTCGAGTTTCAATTAAAATAAATATAAAAGGAAAAAAATAATACATAATTGTCCTGCATTTATCCCGAATCATCCATATACCGATGAATGATAATGAACAAAATTCAAATAAAATAAATAAAAAATAAACTTCGTTTCGGTTTAAAAGAATAGCGCATATCTTCATCACTTGATCAAAGTAGGCATGAATACAGCAATTACGAGTGAAGCATCATATCTCAAAGTTGCCACGAGTGTTTCGCCAAAGCATGCAGCATCAAACTGGTGAATTGTCACTTTAGTACTGTATTTGTGCCTACTTTTATCAAATGATGAAGGGTCGTACTATTATTTTAATCCACAATTTTTTATTTCATTTATTTATTTATTTATTTATTTGCACTGTTTGGTGCTTTTTTTTAACTTTAGAATTTTTATTTATTTATTTATTTTTAACGGCAATTTATTGGTGAATTTCTAACAAATAATACTATAAAATAAGAAAAATTACGCGAATTATAGTAAAAAAAATATAAAATATTTTATATATATGAGAAATATTCAAATATTAAACACTATACCCTTGTAGGATTAAAATAAAAAATATATTAATTTTACGAATTTTATATAGTTCCACTAGTTCCCAGAAGCTTGATTTTTACTTCCTTTTTATCGTAATTTACTATCAAACAAAGCAGCCTATTTACGATAGTCTATGTGAATTCATTTATTTCTACTTGTGAATGTTTTATGTTAATTGCTCATAGCTAAAAAAAGGGTCATTCCATTAATGACTTCTTCAATTAAGTTGATGGTGCAGTATGAAATAAACAGCAAAGAGGTATATTCCCTTAGCTTCTATTCCTATTATTTGTTAATAGCTACTACCCATTATGCTGTTGTTTATTTAAACACAAATACTGCATAGTAAATTGATGATTAGAAGAAGCATACAAATAAAATTACATTTCAAATGTGCTTGATTATGGAGTTGCCACCTCTTCGAATTTTGTAATATCAAACATTTTAATAGAAATTGTTAATTTATTTAAAAATGTAAATTCTGTCATTAAATAAGACGAAAATACTTTCCAAAAATAGTGGTTTTAAGGTATGTGCCTACCCTAAAATCGTCATTTTGGTGAAAATTTTAGAATTTTTTTTAATTTGCTTATTTTATAGGCCACACATTTAGGATTCCAAAAATACTTTATTTTATTTTTTTTACGATAACTAGAAGCAAAGTTATAGTATAAATAATAAACCGGAATACAGTTATGTTTGAAAACTACATGAGAATAGACAAAGGGCGAATTCTGAAATAGAAACGCCAATCTCTACAAACAACAAAGTTATCCAGAAAAAAAAAAAAAAAAGAAAAACCTAAAAGCTAAAAGAAAGTCAAAATTAGTTAAAAATGAAGCAGAAGTGGGTTTGACATACAAATATGGCGAGTTTTAAAAGTCTAAATCGGTTAAAAAAAATTTGTGCTGTATTAAAATCTTTAAATGCATTTTTTGAGAACCTGTGTTTTTCGTTATTTTTGTTTGCGATTACATTCATTTCTCAAAATGTATTTTGAATATTGAACTGAAATTTTGCCAAAATGTTTTATTCCTCTTTAGCTATGTTCTGTAGCAAAATCTGACCTGTTTGTTTTTATTTATTGATTTTACTGACAGTTTTTTGGAGAAGTGAGGATTTTTCTTGTTTTAATTTTGAGCTTTTGTACCAAGTATGGAACATTTCAATACATTTTATAGGTACAGCAAATCTTTCGCTACAAAACACAGGTAAGTATATTATTTCTATACTGTGTAAAGATTATTGAAATATATTCATTAGAATCCGTTATAGGAGATGTGGCGTAAATGAAAATTTTCACTAAAATATTTCTAAATATTGCTTATATTTTAAAATTTAATGGAATTTTCTGTAAAATTTCTGTAAAATTTATAGTTTTGTATCTCATCTTAATTAAATACATGTGTGTTTCGTTAAAATTTTATGTATTTTTAAAAAAGTGCTTCGTATGTAGGCACATACCTTAATAAACCCTGTGGGTTAACAATACTGAATATGAAATAATACATAGAAAATTTATTTTAACCCTAGATAACTAAACTTAAATTAGTACTCTGTTACTAATCATTCGTTTCATAGACTACAAATAAAAACAAGTATATTTTTATATACTCTTTATTTATTTCAAACAAATTAGCGTAACCTAAAAAAAAAAAAGGATTATAATATTTCAATTAAAAAATAAAAAAGTTATAAAAATTATCATTTGCACTCTTTGCAGATGTTAAAAGTGTGCACTCTACAAACAGCCTGTTGCAGTAGTTGCATCCGTTGCATTGTCATTCTGTGTTTCTTAGATAGATAGAAAGTACAAATTCTGCATTTGTTCGCAACACTGTTAGTCGTGTCTTCTGTGGGTTTTTCAATATTCAAAATATCTTCAATATTTATTTTGATGATCGCTAATTATTCGATTGTTATACGACAATTACAGCAAATCTCGAAAAGTAACAAGTGTACAGCCGTGCTTATCACCTTCAGATACACCTTCAACTCATTTTACTAGATATAAAGGTAATGTAAGTGAGGTAGTGTGAGCGCAACGGGAACATCTCGAATTCACCAAACTGGAAGGGGTCGGTTGTCTATTATACGAAAATATAGTTATCATGCGTTGTAGTATTTTTAGAGTTCTTATCACATTTCTTCAATGTCTAGTCTATTTAATCAATAATAAATGAGATTTTAAATCGAAGTGATAGTTATTTGTTAATTCAGGTGTTACTTTTAAATCTTCTGCACTTCTTTTTCTTTCTACCAAATGTGGATGTTTTTATTTCTGTAGCTTTTGTATATGGTGTAACTGTTTCCGGTACAATTTATTTTAACAATAATGCAGAAACTTTGATCATTTCTGGTTCAAATTGCTTGAGGAAGGTGTTATCATTGATGCAGAAGATATATTTACTTCAAATTTATAATTTGGGCCATTTGTTACAAATGATAGCAAAAAATCTTTATCGCTAAATGTATAGATAATTAATAAATAAATTTTAATAGCAAAAACTGAGAAAATACATTTTTAAGTTTGAAAGCTTCTTTAACTGCTAAATTTCAATTTTTCCTTCTAACAAAATGGCAAATGAATATTGAGGTCTTCCTTACTTTGTCAAATTTTTAATCGAAATTAATTAGAATGGTAATTTTTATACTTTCCGAAAATACGTATGTAAGGAAAGTATTGTAATAATGTAAAAAATCCTGTTTTGAGATTTTGGTGTTTCTGCACGTTTTGAGGTTCCTTGAGTCAATTTTTGCTACTTTTATTATGATGTATGTATGTGCATGTATGTGCATGTATTTGTGTGTATGTTTGTGAGTGAACAATATAACACGTAAAGGCTTTGTTCGAATGAGCTGAAAGTTGGTACGTATGTTATAGGTCACCATAGCACGAACTCTACTGATTTTGGTGAATCTAGGACTTATAGTTTTCTTTGCAGCGATACAAAGAAAAAATCTTTATCATTATGGCCTATGATACCAAATTTTTTAAAGTGCGATAGCGTCTAAACCCTTTAGGCATCTGAGCTGAAAATTTATGGAATGTTATAAGTCCCCGTCTTACAAACGATATAGATTTTGGTGTATATAGGTTGGTACTTATAAGTTTTTTTTTTACAGGGACACAAAAAATAGTTCTTTACCATTATAGACTATGGC
This sequence comes from Salticus scenicus, assembly GCA_963930645.1. Lineage (NCBI taxonomy): Eukaryota > Metazoa > Arthropoda > Arachnida > Araneae > Salticidae > Salticus > Salticus scenicus. The sequence continues at coordinate 249,324,157 of OZ005650.1, forward strand.
CCGAAATTTTTAAAGAGCGATAGCGTCTAAACGCCTTATTTTAATGAGCTGAAAATTTTTACATATGTTATAAGTCATAGTCGCACAAACGTATAGATTTTGGAGAATCTAGCACTTATCGCTTTTTTTAATTGACACAAAGAAATATTCTGTATCATTATGGCCTACGGGCGAATTTTCTTCAAAGTACAATATTATCTAAACGCCTCATTCGGTTGAGTTGAAAATTTATATACACTTTATAGGTCCCCATCGCACGAATTTAAAATTATAGATTTTTACACAGATATAACATTCTTTTTTTTTTTTTTTTTTTTTTTTTTTTTTGTCAATATTGCTTGTGTCTCAAATTATTTGTAGTCCAATAGCGTAAAATTAAACAATGTAGAACAATACTCAAAACTCTATTATAATTTTCACTTTTGCTTATTTAATGACTTGTCTTGTTTTAATTTTGTTATACAACTGTTAATTACTTAATGTTCGGAAAGTCGAGTGGAATCACTCCAAAAATTTTTTAATGTAAATGAAAAAGATAATCCTATTTGGTTATTTGTATGCAAAGTACACAATTTGACATTCACAGTAGATGCAATAATATGAAAATAATATGCTGAACACCACTTTGGGGTCTAATGAGACTTGTCGTTAGACCCTAAACCCTTTACCATTTGGGGTCAAACGGGACAATCATTAGTCCTCATACTGTTTTGAATTGCACTTAGGTTTAATGTAAATTAACTATTTACAACTGAATCAAAATAATGATAGCAGTAGTATACTTGTCAAAAGTATACTTAAGTGTTAATTTAAACAAGTGCTTATTAAATAGAAACACTTGCCACAACCATGTAGAGAAATATTACCATTTGTAATTGCGTAACATTTCACTGTATGCCTCTGTTACACAGCTATAGCTGTTAACATTTCTCAACATGGTTGAGGCAAATAAATTCCCTCAATAATATTGTGTACTCTTACACAATTTTTTTTTACAGTGATTTATATTGACAAAATTCAGAATATTTAATTATTTTATTTTATGAAATAATTCATTTGTCCATTATCCCCCATGACCCTTTAGCCCCCAGTTCCCCATCATATATAAGAACATAATCTTGGTAGCAAAATATTCTGATAAATGATATTTTTATCGTTATTACTTAGTAGAACCGATAGGAACATAATGCTTTGCCATAATTCGCTACAATAATTTAGCTTAAGGAAGACTGAGAAAGAGTGAATTGAAAGGTTCCGTAAAAGGTATTTCTATGAAATCTTAACAATATCAAATTTATTTTCATAATCTATGACTCATCATAATTTATAAATTGCATCAATCAAATATTATAAAAGGATTTGTGAAAGTTGATTTGAATTTTTATATTGATCAGAAACAACCGGAAAGAAAAACTGTATTAAAGATGTCTACTTAAAAAATTTACATGCTTATTATTTCAAAAAAAAAAAAAAAAAAAAAAGCATTTTTTTTTTTTTTTTTTTAAACATTAGTTCTATTTTTTTCCTTCGGGTCTTTATTATTTCAAATAAACCGTATCGCTTTCCAGCAGAAATCTCATTCTGCATATAAATGTTTCGAAAACTTATTATAATACTGCAAGACAAACTAATAAAATATATGTGTTTGCGTAAAAATCTAACAAACGCGATGCTTTATTGCTTCAATGCAAAACATGGGATACATTATGAAAAACAGAGATAATGTCTTTAACATTTTTCCCCATTGTCCTATCACAACACATGACGCAAATGCAAAACGCTTAGATTTAAAACTACACTTATTTTCCGTACCATAAAAAAACTACAAAAATTTCTTTTTATTTCATGAAAAAAAAACAGCTCTATTATTTAGCTTTGAGAAGCAATATTTGTTATTTGTATGTGTTTAAGTATTAAAAATGTATAGCTATTGGCTTTTAAAATTTATATTAAATTGAAAATTGCCTATGCTTAATTTATTGTTTAAATATCTTCCAAAAATAAAGGCGATCATTTAGCATATATGAAAGCTATTACTACAGTTATTTTCTGAATATAAATGTCAAATTTCATATCATAACTTGTCTTCTTGGTACCGCACAGCCTTAATTCGAAACTGCATTACTAATTTTGATTTTTTATCCAAATAGACAATTTTACTATACACACGTGAAAAAGTTTTCTTTCCCTATATTGTTCTTCCAATGTGCTTCAAAAAGCTGTATGAGAGATTTTTTAACATGTAGTTAATCAAATCCACCAAGCAGAAAGAAAGAGTCAGGAGATTTTACAGAAACTTCAATAAATTAAATATATTTTACTACTCAAAAATAATAATAATAATAATAATAAAATATAATAAAATAAAATAAAATATAAATTAAACAAAACATTCTTCTTAAAATTCGTAATAAAAAGTATTGTTTATATGCATCTTGAACAATAATTTTTTTTCCATAAAATATTTAGAAATTTCTTATTCATAAAGAAATAAAATTGTACCTTAGTAAAACAACAAAAATATTCGGCTTAAACTTTCTTTCTTTAATTTACAATTTTTAACAATAATTTTATTGACAGTGTCTGAAGAAATATCCGTTTTGATGAAAAATAACAGATATTACTCTAAAATGTGATATTTTCCTTTCGTGAATACAATCATTTATAAAAAGTTTTAGAATGAAACTTATCATGTTTGCCTGTTTAAACATTTAACTAGATTCTGGTATTGCTGTTTGCGTTGGGTTTGGGGGCTGATACTCAATAATTAAAACCTTGGCTTGAGTGAAATAACCACCGTGGATTTTGTTTCAAAGAGGTCCTCTCCCGTGTTCACGCGAGTTCGCAGAAACGGAAAATAAAAGGGGGGGGGGAAGAACTTCCCTAACAATACATCCTGAATATGTCCATAGGATGTCCATAGACGTCCATTTCATCCATAGGAAGTCCTGAGGATATTATTTGGGGAAGATGTGCTGTTAGGGTAAAGACTAGGCCGACAAGCGCGATCTATAAGGACAGGGGACGTGACGTTACTGGCAGTCAAAATATGGGTAGAGTGGCAAGTCATTGGTATTTTCACCAATACTGGTTGATATTTTGCCACTCGAGAGTGGCAACGATTGACTGACGGAGCGCTTGTTTGTAAACATGCCCTTTCCTTATAATTAAAACCGTCATATCCCGTTTACCAAATTACAGAGTAGATCATCTATGCCACTGTTGAAATTTAACTAGTATCTTTTTCCCTTTGTATTTTAATACACACTGGTTGGTATTAATTAAAACTTGATTGGTTTACAGGAATTGAATGTATAACTATAGTCCTATCATTCCACAGTGGTTACAAAGCATATTTTTCCTACAAAAAATGTAAACTTTGTGCAAATGCATAGAACAGGAATAAAATTAAAGTTTTTTAACAAAGATTGCACGCCACACAATTGAAGACAGAGAATGATGAGAAATATATGTATATATGAGACTGTTAAAAAGAAATGTGACTACGTATTGAGAGTTCATCGCAAATAAAATAGATTAATCATTTCATTAAGCGTACGTTACGTTGAATAAACTCATTGAGTGTGGAATAGTTTTGAGTGTTGCATTGAAATGAAACCTATCTTAATTCATATGTTTATTTATGCATTCTTTCTTTTTGGAGAGGGAATAGGATTTATGGAACGGTCATTTGGTATAGAATGTGTAAAATTAATATTAGAAACTAAAACTCAATGACAAATGTATCTATTAGTTATGATTCCGATATCCAAGCATTGCTTCTTAATACTTGTAATCTTCATTTTCCAAAAATCTCTAAAAGTGAAAAACATAAAATAATATACGCGTGGTTTCTGAAAATATGTATCTAAAGACAGCTCTTGAATAGCCATTGCGCACGGAATTACTCAGCATGTTATAAATTCTAAAAAATAAAAAAAATAAATAAATCATGCAGACCACGCATAGACACACACACACAAAATGGTTTCTATAAAATACGATTCAGTTTGTTTGTGCAACATACAAGGTATTTGTATATCTCCAATAAAAAGACAATCTGCTGCAAAAACGGTTCAGCAGATTGGAAACAAATTTGGTATATGGATTATTCAAAAATGTACTCTGGGAATTTAAAAAAATCGTTCACAAATGTCTCTTACGTGGCAATTTACGTTGAAAAACGCTGTTTTGTTTTAAACAAATCGAATAACTGATACAAAATCAAAATAACGATAATAATAATAATAATTAAATGATCAAATTGTCTATACATTTCTTATACGTCTTTTGTATTATTGTCTCTACATTTTATGCTTAAATTTTCTGTTTTCCTGCGAAAAGCATTATTTATTGGAAGTTTTGGATTTTTTTTTTTTTTTTTTTTTTTTTTTGTTCTTTAAGTATATTGCATGTATAGTCCATGTACAGAGTTTAGTGGAAACTTGAAGCTCCTTCACCCATGTTAACTGAGGAATTCTGTTTATAGAAACAGTTGAAAGCGAGTTGATACTCTTTTTTTTTTGTTGTTGTTGTTACAAAAAAGATTATGATAGTCAGTCATAAAAAATGTCTGACAATTTATGACAAAAAAAAAAAAAAAAAAAAAAATGTCCACCGTACTCTGAAACAACATTAAGCAAATATATGATACTCAATTCAATTTTGAAGTTTTTCCTTTTCATCTGGATGTTAGGTTTTTAAAATGACACATTATTGTATGTAGATAAAGTATGTCTTTCCTATACAAAATGATGTTCAAAAATTGGCTGCAAAATGTTTGAAATATGGAAACAAGCCAAATAATATTTGTATAAAATTGAAATTGAAATTTGAATTCTTTCTGATGCATTTTCAATGTGAAATAGATGCAATTCAGTGTATTTTGATGCATACTTAATATATTCTTTTGTTTACCTTTTCCATTCACCATCGCAACACATGACAATAAATGAGAATACTCTATTTGAGATATTTCAAATATATCTTACCGTAAAAAATATTTACAAATTTTCTTCTGTTAAAAATAATAATGAATTAAGATTTATTGATTTCTATTTGTCGTTTTTCTTACATATGTATGTGTGTAAGATTTTAGTATTCTAAGTTTTTGAAATACCACTTCATAACATCCTTTTTTGTCTTAAATTATTAATTATATTTTTGGTTATAAATATTGGCTTTAAAGAATATTTTATATTCTTATACTCAAGTGTACTTTTTAATTGACACATGCCATTTATTTTTCACGAAGTTACTGATTCCAAATCTGAAAAATAAATTTTTAAACATTTAAAACACAAAAATGAACATGCAAAATGTATTACATGCATATGTGCCAATATATGAAACAGAAAGTATGAAATACCCAAAGGAAATCATAATTCTATTTCTGTAAGTCCATTGAAACAAATCGTGTGTTTTTAATTGTGATCCATACTGCATGGTCTAATGATTTTTGAGATAATTTCTTTAGAGTTGTACTTAAAAACACTTTGCACTACTTTTAATTGAAGTAAGAAATTGCCTAAACAAATTGCCTATTGCTGCTCTTATATTACAATCATACTTTCCTTTTTCGTCTGATTAAGAATTGTGATTATTATTTAAATCTAAAAAAAAAAATTTTTTTTTTTTTTTTTTTTTGCATTTTATGATGCATTTTAGGTTGATTTCTTTAGAAATCGACCTATTGCAATGACTTTGTTTATCTATATATTTATATATAATAGGATATTTTCATCACGATAACTTCCGAAATAATGAACCAAACCAAAAATAGTTGTACAATGAAATTATTTTACAAATATCTTGGATTAGATTATTAATCAAGTTGCTCAGTTTGTTTCCAAGTAGCGACCACTTGAAAATTTCTAATCCACATTATGAAAAGCGCATTAAATACTAGATTTACTTAAATATTGATGTATACATACAGCACATAAGTTATGAGATCAGAAGTAGATTTCGTAAGAAGTTTGCAAAGTAAGAGTTGCGAGGTTGTCGAGTCGTGTCAGTAGTTTTTACACTATCTACCAAATACTTATTTGGTAGATAATGTTCTCTTCAATTACATTTATGAAACGTTAGAAGTTATTAAAAAATATTTTTTTTTTATCCAAAATACATAATTTTGTCCCAATAACACGATTATATTTTCTTTTTTACCATTAACTGTATTAAATATTTTCAAAGACTGGATTTAAAACTTGCAACTCAAAATTTTGTATTTCTTTTAAAGGTATAGTAAAGTTTCAAATTTGAAAATTTAGAAAATAAAATTTCTAGAATAAAATAAACTTTAAATTACCAAGCGATGCAATAAACTACTTTCTAAATCGGTTATCTCGAAACTTCATCATATTGTTAGGGTTCTACAAAGTAAACAGTACAAAAGCATAATTATTATAAACCCTACCTAATTACTAACAAAGAACCACACATTTACAGAAACACAACGTCTAAATAAAGATCATGAAATATATAACCTGCTTAATCATAAGAATCAGTCAAACGGGAAACACAATTTCAGAGACATACCTGCAATATAAAAAAAAATATTTAAGTAAAAAATAATATATATATATATATACATTATATAAATATGTAAGTATTACTCATGTCTATTCAATGCATTATACACTGAAATGTCAAAAGTTATGGGAAACCTTTTATTACCGTCTGGTACATATTTTTGCGAAACAAAATGCAGCAACTCGACTTAGCATTGAAAATAAGTCACAGGATCTTCTCCGAAAAATTAGTCCACATATGCAATGTAGGATTTTGCTGAAACTGACTTTTTGATCCTGTCTGGTGATTTAGGTGGCCGAAACATTTTTTATAAATGTTTAGAATGTTCCTTGCAACCTAACGCATTATCATCTTGGAAATTTCTATCATTGTTTCAGTACTTTATGTCAATGAGAGGCGTAAATGGTATGTAAGTAGCTGACAATAACAATTTTCTAACCAATAATTAGTTAAGTAACCAGGGTTCTGCCACCAATAAACGAGTTTTTATGCCTTTAGTCCCCATTGTACATGTTAACTTGTTTGCCATCGCATTTCTTGTTTCTCACAGTAATTTCCGTCTGTGATTGTCATTTTTTGAAGTAATATATTGTCACAAAATTGTAAATAATTGTGTTTATTTTTGTATAAATTCTTTCAAAGAGGCTTAGTAAGTTGATAAAGTGCTAATTTTGTGCATTTCTAGTCGTTTTAGCGTTGAAATAGCCTTATTTCCCCTTAAAAACGCATTAAAAAGCCCAATAAGGCAGGTAATGGATTTGGCGCCAAATTTGGCGACTTTTTCCCACCTTGGCGATTTTTTTGGCGACCTTGGCGAGAAAATCCTTATAAGGGATATACCAAATATGGAAGCTGTAAGTTGATTGGTTGACCACTTTCTAGAGTTTTCTCGAAAAATCTGTGTTCCATGGAACAGTATATAAGAAGCGCTTTCTCGCCAAGGCAGTTAGTTCAGTTCAGTCTTTGATCACAGTCGGTCAGCTTGCATTGAGCCTCTTCGAAAGAGACTTGCTTTAAGTGTTATTGCTATACAGTTTGTACTGTGGATTTGCTATTGACAGCTGTTGTTGAAGCTGTGTTTACTGGTCGAATTGAAGCTGATACTTGGTTTATAGACCTGTATTTTTCTGGAACTTTCTGTGAATAAATTACTGAATTTTTGTACGTTTGGCCTTCCATTCTCGGACAACTCACGAACCCCCAAGTACGCAACATTTCTGGTGTCAGAAGCGGGGATTGTCTGTGAATGGTGATAACTAGAGCTATGGAGCAAGAGATGAAGAAACTTCTAGAAAGCTTAGCTACCCAGATGAATGAAATGAAAGAAGGACAAAGAGAGATGAAAGAAAGTATGGAGACATCGCAAAGAGAGATGAAAGAAAGTATGGAGACATCGCAAAGAGAGATGAAAGAAAGTATGGAGACATCGCAAAGGGAGTTGAAAGACACTATGGGTGAAGTTCAGGAAGAAATTAAATCTAATCAAGATGAGATGAAGAGAGAGCTTTCAACGGTGAAAGAATCAATCGAGTGTAAATTAACGGTGATGGAAAATAGAATGGATGGAATAGAAGAGAAAGTTATAAAGATAGAAGAACATTTTGAAGAGAAAGTTATAAAGATAGAAGAACATTTTGAAGAGAAAGTTATAAAGATAGAAGAAAATGTTATGAAGGTTGAAGAGAAAGCTATGAAGATAGAAGAAAATGTTATGAAGGTTGAAGAGAGTGTTACGAGGATAGAACGGAGTTTCGAGGAGAAAGTTAAAGAAAATTTTGATCAAGAGCTGAAAGGAAGGTTTTCAGAGATAGAAAGCAAGTTTAAGAGAATGGAGGAAGATCTTGAGAGAAAAATGAAAGAAGAGTGGAATGGAGAAGTAATAGGGAATGAACTGCAGAGCAAGATTCGGAATCTCGAAGAAAAGTTAGAATCCATGCCTCAGAAACTGAAAAGAAAGAGAGAAGAATCCAGAATCAGGAGTTTATTAAGCTATCCACCTACGACGGCAGTTCCTCCTGGCATGTATATAAGACGCAGTTTTCCATCGTTGCTGAAGCTAATGGCTGGGACTCTACCGCCAAGTCAGTCCACTTAGCAGCAGCATTACGGGGAGATGCAGCCGAGATCCTGAGAAATGTTTCTAAAGAAGAAAGGAACGACTTCGAGGCCCTGACAAGAGCACTGGAGCTACGGTTCGGAGAGAAGTGTTCTAAGGACTATAGTCGCCTTCAGCTAAAATCTCGTTACCAGAAAACGGGCGAAAGTTTGCAAGAGCTGGCAGCGGACATTCAGAGACTGTCACACCTAGCATTCTCAGACTGTCATGCTGACACTCGAAAAGACTTAGCTCTTCAGTACTTTATCGATGCTGTTCGTGATCCAGAAATTCAAAAAGCGCTGAGACTCTCCAATATCAGAGACGTAGAATCAGCTTTAGGCTATGCACTTAGGATAGAGGCAGCCCAACAAGCCTCCCGTAAAGACCGCCATACCATAAGAGCAGTCTCATTAAACGATACGCCTGTTGGTGAAAATGAAATGAAGAGAAGTATCGAAGAGATCTTAAAGAGATTGCGCAGCCTGGAGAATAATAAGGAAATAAAGGACCGGAAGATAAAGTGCTGGGGCTGTGGAGGGGATGGTCACGTGAAGAGGAACTGCCCTGTACGACCAACTATAGGAAATCACCCGTCTTCACCATCACTACAGGGAAAGTAAGAGGAGGCCATCTCGCGGGGCGGAGGTCGCCTGAAATTAAAGAGCCCCAATTTACAGTATTTCATGTTTCATCGATGAGTGGCGGAGATAATGGACTTCACGTCTATGGCCAAGTTAACAACACCACCTGCCGGATGATTCTGGACACTGGAGCCAACGTGACCATCAATAGAGCGGATTTGGCTCAAGAACTAAAAGAGAAGATCATCTGGACGCCGCCCTGTGTTAAACTCCAGACTGTGACCGGAGACGAAATCAAAATATATGGGAAAATGTACTTGACCATCACTTTTGGGAATGCCAGTTACCATCATATGGCATATGTGGCTGATATAAGAGATCCTTTAATCATTGGAGTTGATTTCCTGAGAAAATTTAACTTTCAATTGGACTTCAAGAATAATGAACTGCATTCGAGTTCGGAAGACATCGCTGTGTTCAACACTGAAAATCAAGACATTCAGACAATTTGCCAGATAACAGCCAAGTATGAAATTTCCATCCCTCCACACACAGAGACAATAGTTTCAGGAACACCACCTACAAAGCAATACTTCCGCTATGGACTGATTGAATACCCGAATACAGACAATAGCCCAAGAGGAGTTCTGGTAGCTTCATCTCTAGTTGATCTCTCAAAGAGTACTATTCCTGTGAGAGTCGCAAACATCAGCGATAAGGTCCGGACAGTGAAGAAGGATGAGGTGTTAGCAACCTGCACTCCTGTTACATGCATCAACCGCCCCACGCAATCAACTGATTCCAAGTCTTCTAAACAATTAATAACGGAATTGCTCAAGAATGCAGAGTTAGGAAAGGAACAGAGATGTGCTGCGGAGAAGCTACTCCAAGAATTTAAAGACCTTTTTTCTCGAACACCTGAAGACGTCGGGAGAACGAACATCACACAGCACAGAATTGATACAGGAAATCATCCTCCAATCAAACAACATCCAAGAAGACTTCCATTTGCTAAACAGGAAGAGGTCACTGAACTTCTAAATGAGATGCAGCACAATGACGTCATCGAGCAATCAACGAGTCCTTGGGCCTCTCCCATAGTACTGGTGCGGAAAAAGGATGGTTCAACAAGATTTTGCGTGGATTATCGTCGTTTGAATGACATCACGAAGAAAGACAGTTACCCTCTTCCCAGAATTGACGACACATTAGACACATTTGCTGGCAATAAATGGTTCTCGACATTGGATCTGAAGAGCGGTTACTGGCAAGTAGAATTACATCCTGATGATCGTGAGAAGACTGCATTCACCACGGGACAAGGACTGTGGTAATTTAAAGTTATGCCGTTCGGATTATGTAATGCGCCTGCCACCTTCGAACGCCTGATGGAGACAGTGTTAAAAGGACTTTCCTATGAAGCCTGTCTGGTGTATCTGAATGATATTATCATTGTGGGGCGCACCTTTGAAGACCATCTACGAAACATCCGAAAGGTGCTAGAGAAACTCAGAATGGCTAACCTCAAATTGAATCCAGGCAAGTGTAACTTGTTTCGTCGTGAAGTGAGCTACCTCGGCCATATCATCTCTGCCGAAGGTGTGAGAACTGATCCTGAGAAGATTTCTGCAGTCGAGAACTGGAGTCGACCTGAAAATATACACCAACTACGAAGTTTCCTGGGGTTATGCACTTACTACAGGAAGTTTGTCAAGGGTTTCTCAAATATTGCCAGACCACTCCACAAGCTGACGGAAGCCAAACAGAAGTTCCTGTGGACAGATGAATGTGAAAATGCGTTCAAGCGACTTAAAGAGGCCTTAACATCATCGCCTGTCTTGACGTATCCACAGCCCGACAGACAGTTCATACTTGATACAGATGACAGCCATGAGAGTGTCGGTGCTGTTCTGTCGCAGGAAATTGATGGTCAAGAACGTGTCATTGCCTATTGGAGTAAATGCCTGTCTAAACCAGAGCGAAATTACTGTACCACCAGGAAAGAGCTACTCGCCATCGTAAAAGCCATAGAACATTTCCATCATTACCTCTATGTCAGAAGATTCCTGCTCAGGACTGACCATGCATCTTTAACGTGGTTGCTTCAGTTCAAGAACCCGGAAGGACAGATTGCCAGGTGGATACAACGCCTCCAGGAATATGACTTTGAGATACGTCATCGTAAAGGGACTCTACATGGTAATGCAGATGCCTTGTCACGGAAGCCCTGCTCGGAAAGCTGCAAGTACTGCTCTAGAGCCGAACAGAAATACCTGCCGATAAATCCGGTTGCCTGCCAAGTCACTGTCTCAACACCATCAGAACAAGATCCCGATCCCTGGAGTGACGAAGAACTTAGACAAGCCCAGTTGGAAGATCCTGACATAAAGCCAATATTATAGCTGAAGGAGACGACCAGCAACAGACCTACCTGGCAGGACATTTCCAGATTCAGTCTCATTACGAAAAGTTATTGGGCACTTTGGGACTCTCTTCATATCAGAAACGGCGTATTATACAGAAAGTGGGAATCTGATGATGGGAAAAGCTTCAGATGGCAGATTTTATTACCAAGATCAAAAATTCCAGCTGTTTTAGAACAACTGCATAGTAGCTCTACCGGAGGCCATTTTGGAGTAATGAAGACTCTGCAGAAAGTTCGGGAACGCTTCTACTGGTGCAAGGCAAAGGAGGATGTGGAGAAATGGTGTAAATCCTGTGATGCTTGTGCGGCACGTAAAGGCCCGCAGAAACGAAGTCGAGGAAGACTGCAACGGTATAACGTGGGAGCACCATTTGAACGGATTGCAATCGACATCTTGGGTCTTTTGCCATGGACCTCCAGTGGAAATAAATACATCCTTGTCGTGATGGACTATTTCACCAAGTGGCCTGAGGCATATCCCATTCCCAATCAAGAGGCATGCACAGTCGCAGAGGTCCTAGTGCAGCAATGGTATCAAGGTACGGCACGCCCCTACAACGTCATACCGACCAAGGTAGGAACTTTACCTCTGATGTTTTCAAAGAACTGTGTCAACTACTCGGCATAGACAAAACCCGGACAACACCCTTACATCCCCAGTCGGACGGCATGGTCGAGAGGTTCAATCGTACCATCCTGAATAACCTCTCTCTTCTAGTATCAAGGAACCAGCAAGATTGGGACTTGAAGTTGCCATTGTTCCTGCTGGCTTATCGAAGTGCTGTCCATGAAACCACTGGCTTTACTCCAGCCCAGATGCTCTTTGGACGTGAACTTCGTCTCCCTTGTGATCTCCTGTTTGGTTGTCCACCCGATGCGCCTTCATCGCCCGAGGAGTACATCCAAGATCTCCAGGCACGATTTGAGGACGTTCATAACTTTGCTCGGGAGCGAATTCACATTGCAACGGAGAAAATGAAGACAAGGTACGATCTAAAGGCTACGCAACATGAGTTCCAGGAAGGAGAGAAGGTTTGGTTGTGGAATCCTGTTCGACGCAAAGAACTCTCTCCCAAGTTACAGTGCAACTGGGACGGACCATACACAGTCTTAAAAAGGCTGAATGATGTAGTGATGCGGATCACTAAAACACCTTCATCAAAACCGAAGGTGGTGCACTACAACAGGCTAGCCAAGTACCACAATTAACGGTTATTTTAAAATTTAAAATGCAAATACTGGTAAAATTTGCGCATGCGTAATGTAAATATTTGTATATAAACATTTGTACATATTTGTGAATTTTGTAAATATTTCTCTCTTGATTTATATTTCTATTTTATCGTTATATGCAACTTAATTTTTGTATTTTAGATTGTGTAAATTTGTTTAGCTGCGCCTCTTGACCAAGGGTTCTACTGCCCGGGACGTGCAGTCCTTGGGAGGGGGGCAGTGTTACAAAATTGTTAATAATTGTGTTTATTTTTGTATAAATTCTTTCAAAGAGGCTTAGTAAGTTGATAAAGTACTAATTTTCTGCATTTCTAGTCGTTTTAGCGTTGAAATAGCCTTATTTCCCCTTAAAAACGCATTAAAAAGCCCAATAAGGCAGGTAATGGATTTGGCGCCAAATTTGGCGACTTTTTCCCACCTTGGCGATTTTTTTGGCGACCTTGGCGAGAAAATCCTTATAAGGGATATACCAAATATGGAAGCTGTCAGTTGATTGGTTGACCACTTTCTAGATTTTTCTCGAAAAATCTGTGTACCATGGAACAGTATATAAGAAGCGCTTTCTCGCCAAGGCAGTTAGTTCAGTTCAGTCTTTAATCACAGTCGGTCAGCTTGCATTGAGCCTCTTCGAAGCAGACTTGCTTTAAGTGTTATTGCTATACAGTTTGTACTGCGGATTTGTTATTGACAGCTGTTGTTGAAGCTGTGTTTACTGGTCGAATTGAAGCTGATACTTGGTTTATAGACCTGTATTTTTCTGGAACTTTCTGTGAATAAATTACTGAATTTTTGTACGTTTGGCCTTCCATTCTCGGACAACTCACGAACCCCCAAATACGCAACAATATATATATATATATATATATATATTGAACAAGTTTTTTCTCTTTTAATGATAATTTACATTATACTTATACTGTTTTTAATAAAAACTTTTGTATCCGTAATGTACTTATACAAATACAGGTATTGGATATATTTTTAAGAATTGATACCAGAGAAATTGCTAACGAAACGCCCGTAAGCACAGTTACAGTTTTTCCAATAAGGTTGATATGTTGGCTATAACTGTCGCTAGCCTCTGTGTTACGTTTAGCAAATGCCGGTTCTAACTAGCGCTAGCCTTGAGAGTGCGTTCAGTGTTCGACGTTTGTAACCAAAGGTAGTCGTGTCAAGGAATAAGTACACACAACTGTCTTTCGCTCTCAGCATGATGAGAACTAATATCTGAAATTCTATATTCTCGGTGCATTTTTGACACTATCAATTGAGTAATGTTGATTCCCTAATTTGTTTCTAATTTGTAAACGTCTGCATCTGTTAGCTTTAATTATCATTCTGTAATTATTATAATATTTTCTTTAATTAACATTCTGTGTTATAAGGCCAATAATACGTTTCCTTCAGTCATGATCAAATTAGAAAACTTTTCACTTATCTACAAATAAAAGTTATCACGAAGTATTTCTAGATATTTCATTATTAAAATGTTCACCTTTTAACTCTCTTCTACATTAAAAAGATAATCAAAAGTCAAATAGCTTAACAACTTTTTTTGATTTCAGTTTGTGACGGATTTATTTATTTCAAAATATTCTGAATGTAGTTTGGTTAGGTTTAGACCGATGTGAAGTTTCATATTGCATAATTCTGTAGACATTATAGATCTTAGATTAACGCATTGAGTTTCGTGAAACTTTCTATTTTGTTGAAGCTCGACATACATCGATTATCTACGGATACATATTGCTTAACCAGTAGAAATGCGAGGACGTACTTTTTATGATTTCCTATTTTCGATGTGCAAGTATTTTCTTCTAATTTTCGAAAAAACACTTTTTAAACAAAAGGGACAATTTCTACTTTTTGTCTTTTACAAACGCAACCATCTAACCAAAACTCCGACGATGCTGTTTTCGTTAGCGTTCAATGTTATCTAAGCAAAACTCTGACAATTGTTTTTTCTTTAGTGATTAATATCATGTGGTATCTACCGTACTAAACTAGCTTTTTGGCTGAAAAATGCGCTGCAAAATGCGACTTTTACACATGTCGGTCATAAGGACCCAAACACTCAATAATAACAGGTATTATTAAACGTGGTATAAAGTTGATAAGTGTGCGTCTTGAAAAATTTCATAAATAGCGCAAAAAGGGAAGGGCGGGTGAATGCATTTTAGAAACAGAACCATAAGGGTAAAATTCTTCCAATAGCAGCACCTGACTTGAACGACCTACATTTTGAACTGTTTTTTTTTCTTTTTTTTGCGACAGGCATAAGTGAGAGTTGCTGTTTTAGTGCGGCGCATATATGAATAAGAATTATCATTGTTTTCCTATATCCCTGTTAAAGACCACGGGGAAAAAAAAAACACGCATAAAAGAGAACTTATATAACTGTATAATTGAGAGATTCTTGTATTATGCTTTTACCAATAAAACCTCTATACATGTGCTCTTTTCAGTGTATAAATGCATCAAATTAATATATAATACATACATCATTGAGAAAAATACAACTACATTTTTGATATCCATTATAATAATATTGACATAAGTTTTACAGAGCTTATCCCCCCCCCCCCTCCATTCTTTAAAGACAGATATCTTACATTACAAGAAACATAACAGTTAGACAGTATTTTTCTATCTATCTTAGGATTTAAAATTGCGTAAATATCACAAATTATTAATTAGGGATGTAGAGTTTGAACTCATGCTATTAAAAACTTAACACGCCACATCAGAAATTTTGTATTTGTTAAAGTTAAAAGTATTTTCCTCATAAATTTTAAACAAATTAATATTGAAAAAAAACTATTGGAAATAATATTACATGGTTATGCACATTTGTTGCTGACTAATTAACGAAAAAAAAGTCAAAAGAAATCTCGTTGATGAAAAACAGGCAAATAAGTACGACAAATTTTATTGTAATTTCTATCTAAAGGAAAAATTTGGAAGTTAAGTATACTTAAAAAATACTAAATAAATCCATTAAGCATAAATATGAAACACAGTTTTACATGTGTATCGTTTTCTAATGAATATGTTAAATCTTATGCGAAGAAAAATTATAATTTTCAGTAATGAAATATAAATTTCCTTCTCTTATTTTTCCTTACACTCGAAACATGGTTTTTTAATGTTTCAATTATTATTATTATTATTATTTTTTTTTTTTTTTTTAATGTCTTAAGTTTTAGAAAAACATTTGGTTACTGTTTTTATTTTATTTTAATTTAATTGCGTTAATGAAGTAATATTTAGAGGGAAAAAACTGCATTTTGCCATTATGTAAAGTATTTTTTACATCCTCATTTGACTGTAACAGTTTAAAATACATGCTTCGTCGTTAATTTAATTTAGAGGCTTGTCATTAGTGTAATTAAGAGATTTTTTAAATTAGAATATGATGCAAAATAGATTTTTTATTATAATACATTACTGAGTTTTCATTTTTCTTTTTTTTAATTGTAAAATATTTTTGCATAAAGTTCATAAATTTAGAAAATTTAAAGTTAGAGAATTTAAAAAAAAATCGCTTTATTAGAATATTTTTTTATTATCATTAATTAAATTTTAGATTCAGTAATTTAAGTATATAATTAGAAAGCTTTAACAGAACATTTTAACAAAAATTAAATAAATGAATAAAAAGTGTTTCATGCGAAAAATATAAAGGAGAAATACAGAAAATGGGAATAAATATATTTTGAATACTTTCTCTTATTAATATACAGGAATGAATTTGATTTCATAAAAATATTGTGATGAATTGTTAAAAGCAAACTAATATGTTCTGACCATCACAAAACTTCATTTTGCTATAAAAATTCGCCCAGTACAAATAAAATTTATTAAATTTATTATTTATTTAAAATATTTTCCATGATAATTTCAAACGATTTATTTTTCATAGAAGTATTATACTAAATGACCAAATATAGATGCTTTTATGCCCTACTAAAAATATCTGAAAATCTGCGATTTTTTTTTTATATATATATATATATAAAAGAAAAATGAATCAGCCATTCATTTTAAAGGTATTGACGAGTTCTTTTCCAAGATACCCATATTGAAAATTTGCTTTTTAGAGGGAAAATCCTCCCCTCTCCCAGGAGAAGCATTGCTCCTGCCAGTCAAAAATAAATAAATAAATAAATACTAGTTTACTATTAGTATTATTGTTTTAAATTTCATAATAATTCGTTAAAAGAAATCCCCATCTTGCAGATTTATAAGAAATTTTGTCCGATATTGCAATTTTAAAAATTTCGAAAAAGTGGGTTAGCAACTCCTCTTATGGGAGCATTTTCAACAAAAGTTGATAGGTACTAATTTAAGTCATGATGCAAATATGAAATTGTATAAAATTCTATGCTGTAATTTCTGAGATTCAGTTCTGACAAAATTTTTGTTATAGAGACAGGTATACAGACAAACGTTTTCTAAAAATTTTCAAATCGTGTTTCAGACTTCTCAAAACGAGTAAATCCATCAAAAACACGAAGACGAAGATTTTTACGAAATCAATACTTTCTACTGTTGAATAAGGAAAAATGTAAAGATAACAGATAAAACTACAAACACATAGTTTTTGACACTGCAAAAGAAAATTCTCTCTATTTAAATTGAATTTTTTCACTTTAATATTAAAATAGCTTGTATTTTTACTCTGGTGGTTCATACATTTTAAATTAAAAATTACAGGCATAGTTGTTTTTATATGTAAAATTAAAAGCCTAATTGCTGAAACATGGTAAAATACATTTGTTTGAGGGGGGGGGGGAAGATCGAACAATTTTTTTTATACATGTAAATTCTCTGAAAAAATGTTTCTAGAAAAGAAAACCATTGTATAAATAATCGTTGTATTAAAACTCAAATCATCATTAACTGGATTTGTTTATTTTTTTTTTTTTTCCAAAATAAATTGTAGAATTAAAAGATTTTATTTTTCATGTTAATTTAATTTTCTTTTTTTATATAAATGACGTCATTAAAACTGAAAATACAAAGAAAATTAACTTTTTTGATTAAATTAATTTTTAAATCTGGAAGAGTAATAAGGTTGAAAAAAAAAAATCTCAGTTTTTATTTTAAAGATAATAAATGTTCATTTCTTTCTTTCTTTCTTTCTTTTCTTTATATATATATATATATATATATACAGATAAAGTTAGGATATATGCAGTATTTGAAATGAATAAAATATCTAACATTTCGTTTTTAAGAGAGAGAAATTTCTTAAAACGACATTATTGAAGTGTAAAAAATATTAATTAAATACTCTGAAAAGAGGTTATTATTATTTTTTTCTTTTTTAATGAAAATTATTATCAATTTTAGTAATAGACAAAAATTGAGAGCAATTAGTATGATTATTATATATAAACCGTTAATAGCAGTTACGACGCTTTTCAGATAAGGATTTTATTTTCTTTCTACTATATAAATAACAGTTTTTTGCTGGGATATTAATACGTTCAGCGCCATGTCAGCCATCGGTGGCTGACACTGAATTTTCCGTTTAGGCCACGTCAGCCACCGGTGACTGACAGCGTGAAATATGATATAAAACTTAAAAAAGAAAAAAAAATACATTGTTTTAAGTAATTACCGTGTATTTATTTAAAATTTAGTAAATTTTTATTTATTATAGGATTATATCATTAAGGCATTTTAAGGGATTTTATTGAAACACGGTAAACATAACACTGTAAACATAACACGTTTCTAAGCAGTGCGCGTGTCCTGAATGGGATTTCCTTAAGAATTCGCATGGCGCTCAACTTGTTAAAGGATAATGATTTCTTTTTCCGTTAAAATAGCTTTTACTAAAGGAATTTGCAAAAATAAAGAGATCAATGAAAAATCAGAAGTCCTTGCAAATTAAGACTTTAAACTATCAAATATAATTTAATAGTTAGACCAATGTTCGCATAATGTAGCCGTATTCAGAGTTAGAATAATTAGTTATAAGAAATTTGCAATTGATAGTAAAAAAATAACGAAAACAATTTGCCTTTCTATAATTTTCTAGAAACAGCGATGTAATATTTTTTTTCTTTCCTCCTTTATGTCTATAAATAGCAAATCCATTGTTAAGGATAAACTAATATATATATATGTGTGTGTGTGTGTATCATAAATATTATTTACTATTACAGTAAAGAACTCGTCACTAACTAACAAGTCGTTTCTTTTTGTTTCCCTTTATTTTTCTTAAAAAGAAAAAGAAAAAAAAAAGAAGGACATTTTTTGTGAATTAAATAAATCGAATTTTTAATCCACCAATTTACTTATTTAATCTTTTTTTTTTTTTTTTTTTTTTTTTTTTTTTTTGACTACATTGAGAAAAAAATATATATATCACTTTCATCTAGAACAAATAGGTGGCCCTTTTCTAAATCCCTAAACTAGAAATACAGGTTTCCGAGCTATGAGTATAAGGCCGCCAATACACTGAGAAAAAAACTAAAGAATATAACTGACATCTAGAATCTAAATTGTAGCTCTAGAAAAAATATTTCCATGTCATCCTTATAAATTTCTTATAATATTTTTCTAGTCCCCTTCCAACGTGAATTCTAGAGACCTCTATTAGAATTTTTGAGCGTTTTCCTGTACTATCGAGGACAAACCTATTTGAAAATATGTCCAAAAAAATGTAAATACAAGAGGAGGGTTTCAGCAGCTATAATCATGGATTATGACCCTATTCTAGAAACTCAAGCGAGAATTTCTCGTAATGCAAGATTTAGAATATTCAGAATATTGTTTCGCCATCTAGAAATGTGTAGATTAAAAATTCTCAGCTATTTCGTCTATTCAGTTTATTGGCGTGCCTTATGCGCATAGCTCGGAAATCTATATTTCTAGTTTGAGGATTTAGAAAATTACCATTTTTTCATACTAGATGAAGGCAGTATATTTTTTTCTCAGTGTATTTAAAATAGTAACAGCAACATTTTAATATAGGTTATGCTCATTTTCAGAGTAAACAACTAATTTTTTTTTATTTATTTTTTAATCACAATATGTCGAATAATTTAGAAATATTTTAAATCCGTTACAGTATTTTTATAAAAGTCAGTCAATGCTTTTCTGCAAGAAAGGGGGATTTTGTTTGTCTTTCTACACAAAATGATATTACTTCAGTTGTAGGTAATTGTAACTATTTTATAACATCGACTTAAAAATATTTTTTTAAAAATTGAGTTTTACAAAGTATTAATTATAATTTAATATCAGGCTTTGCGCGCTTCGCTGGTCACTATGTTTAAATGAATAATAATAATAATAAAATCATAATTTTTATACCGCTTTACAAAAAAAAAAAAAAAAAAAAAGAAAAGAAAAAAAAAAGAAAGAAAATGCATGGAAATTGCTCAAAAGTTTCGTTTCTTGTCCTTGCTGCCTTTGACTTAGACTTCGTCGCTGTAACGTTTCGGGTCGTTGTCTCTGGTGCTTGTGACAAGGCCTTACCAGTGAACTTGAATTTGGGTGCTCATCGGATGACAGTTTTGAAATAAAGAGTATTGAAAAATGTCGAAGTAGACTTTTACATTTAAATTGCAATTATATATAAACAACACTTTATGTACTATACATAGTATTTATTGTCACGTTATTTCCTATATTTGATTTCATGTATCATGTCGACCATAAATAGCAATTTCACACAAATATGTCCGTTAATACAATATATTGTGGCCGCTATTTCAGCCGGATTTTAGACAACTCATGTTTTTCTGTTTATATATATTTCCCATTAAACACATTTATATTTTGATTTATTTATTTAAATATTAATTTGAATTAATTAAATATTTGTGCACTGCACGCTGCAAGTTCAGTCACACATAGCAGCTCATTTATTTGTATGTTAAATTAGCGTAGTGATTGATATGCAAAAAAATAGATAAATAAGTAAAATTCATGGTACACAGCTTTATTATATCTTTATCTTGGCGGCTTTTGTATTTTTGTCGCCATATTGGCAATGAATTTATTATAACATCTATCAGGTTGGTTCACAACTCTATTTGGCATTTTTTTTTTTTTTTTTTTTTTTTTTTTTTTTTTTTTTTCCGGTGATAATGGTGAAATGCGATTTTCGGAAATGATTGCCATGGATTTCAAACGTAAACAATTGTTGCAAAGAATCTAGAACGACATCGTTATCGTTCAAATTAGCGCCAAAGGAAATCGCCAAATAGGATTGTGAACCAACCTGCAAGTTGTTCGATTTTTTTTTTTTTTTTTTTTTTTTTCATTTGTATAAAAGAAGGGAATTTTCAGTACCTGTTTTGCTAATACTTTTATTGGTAGCACCCTTTGCGTTAATTTATAGAAATCCTTCATATTATGTTGCAACTTTTAATGGTTTTTTAGGTTTAAAACAGTGCTTGTGAAAACAAATTCCTAAAACTGATTTTTTTTTTTTTCCCCATAAAATTATCTGTTGAGGTAAAAGTAGAGTAACATTTATTTCTGTTTCTCTCAATATTTTTTCAGCAATATTTTATAATTTATTTATATTTTTGATGCGCTACTTGGCTTAAAATGGCTATTGCTAAATTAAAGTTCTTGGCGAAAAGTGTTCAGTGTACTTCAGCGCCAATTTTAAAAATCGCCCATGAGGATTTATAAAGAAAACGTATAAAATTAAAATAAATTTATGATCACAGAGTTTAGAGTAGTAAAGCAATGCTGTGCGTGTACGTCATAGGTAGTTTTTTTTTTTTTTTTTTTTTTTTTTTTTACAACTTGATAGTAACAATATGAAACATTGTAGTTTTAAAAGTAAAAAAATCATTTTAGAGCAACATATATTAACATCATAAATCATATTTGCGCTTTATCAATATACATAAAACTTTTAGTGATAATGACGTCAATTTTTGTGAGATGAACAATTTACTTTTTTATAATTTTTCATTATTCCCGTTAATTTAAATGTATTTATTTTTAGTTAAAATATAATTAAATAAATAAACAAAATAAAATCGTAATTTTTTTGGCAACAATTAAATTATATATAACATTTAAATGGCTAATTTTAAAGCTATTATGAGGTTATTATTTTTATATTTTAATTATTAAAATAAAATTTAACCATAAATTCGAAAATCGGACTTCGAGGTGCACAAGGACCCCTCGGGAAGCACCTTCTTGTCGAATCATGTAACTGTCCGAGCTTCCGTCTTTGCGCTACGCTGTCCGCAAACACACAGACACACACACAGACATTATGCCTTATATAATATAAAGATTATTTTCGCCGTATATTTCCTTTAAACAGCATAAGTATAACATAGGTCGACAAGTAAAATTTTGATTTTATAATTTTGGCTGATCTTTATGTTTTTTGGTGTGCTGAAACCGAAAATGAAGCCAGTTTTTCTCTATCATGTATAGATTTTTGTCAGCCTACCTATACAATTTCTTCCATTACTCTTCAACCAATATAATTATATAATAAGTTTTATAGTATATTTCCATGATTAATTAATCATAGATGCCTATTGTTGTAATTGTGAAGCACTAGTGCGACTTAAAACTATACCAATCAACCAACCAACCGACTGTTATGATGGTAAATGTAAGAAATCGTGTCGGTAAACAACCTGTACTTCATCAAATCAGATTTTGTCCACTTCATTTTTGTAGGCCTGTGTAATTTGTAAAAGACAAACTTAAAAAATAAAACAAAATAAATAATGACAAATTCAGTGTTTTTTCTTTTAGTATTTAGAAACAATATTAAATGTTTGCTTTTTTCCTGATTATCGTAAAAATGATGTTGATTTACGTAAATGAACAAAATTTTTAAATTGAAACTTTACAGCTCAAATCTAGAGATACATTTTTCAAATAAACGTTTATAGAACTTTTTTTTTTTCTATGAAAATATTGTAATCGTAAAAATTACGATTTTCGATAGATTTACACCTTTTAAGATTATCTGAATGAGGTTTGACTATTTAATTTAAATGGACGTACGTCTGTGTGTGGCAAAATTTTTCCGACTTCGTTAACTACAGAACTACTGCAAAAAACTTCATAAACAGTTATACTTTGAGGCAATTTCCTATAATTTGTGCCTGTTTATTTCTGATGCAAATCGCTCAAAAGTTTACTCTGCTATGCTGCGATTATTCACGCTTATGTGAAGACGATATCTCAGCTTACATTTCTTATAGTTACATTAGAACACCAGTGTAAAAAACTATGCTGATACAATTTGGGTTACATATCGGCTGACAGGTGGCACTGTTATTCTTTTATTTTCTTTATGTATGAGAAGTCTAAATCTCAGCTTTTCTACGCGTATAAATTCATCAATCTTGATGTGTTAAATGCTTATTAGGAAACAGAATGCCCACTTAATTACGGCTTTTATCGGCCGACAGATTATAATCGCTTTCTGAGGTTTTTCGAATGGCTATATCCTAGCATCTATTATATAAAGTGGTACGTAACTGCATATGTAAATCTTTATTTTCAGGAAGAAAAAAAATTATTTGTTAATTTTAGACGGTAGGTGGCGCTGTTCTGTAGAATAATATAGAAAAAATTTTGTTATGGCCATACTATACTAGTTTTAAGGAGAAATTAATGAATGTTTAAAATTAATAATCAATTTTTCGATTATATGCTACGCATTTGGTGTTTGAGGTGTAACAGCTATTCCTTTTCTACTGTGACAAATAAGAAGTGATTTGCTACATATAGATTTTTATAAATTCTGTACAGATAGAAAATATTTAAAAAATATTTTATTTTGTTGAATTTTTAATAATTCTAAACTCCATTTTTACAATTAAAATAACTACCAGAGAATAAAATTACAATATTTAAAAAGCTATGAACTCTGTTGGAATTTATTAAAATAAAAAAACATTCAATATGTAAACAAAAAATTAATTTAAGAGAAATAATTAAAATTTTCTAAGGAATAAATACATTTTTGTAATTGAAGCAAAATTAAACCTTTATTTGTTTTCAATTCTCAAGTCTCAGAGCAAAATAAAGATTATATATATAATATTTACATTTTAAAACCAATATAAGACTTTTTTCTCTTTTCTTCGCTTTTCAATTTTTCAAAAATAAAAACACTTTTATTTATTTTTATTTTTAACATTGCTAATTGCGATGGTTTTTATGAATATTTGTCATATGAATACACATATGCATATATATATATATACTTTGGTCAGGAAATTTTATGGTGCTTTTTACTTTTATTTCAATTTTTATAGTAAAGAAAGCGATGTTTGGAATCAAAATTTGGTAAGTTTTAAAAGTGTAACTATATAATAGTTTTAATATTTTAAAATTTAAACATAAAACATATATTTAAATTATTCTTGTACAACGATTTTATAAAAATTTTATTTCATTTTAAGAAATTTAAAAACCGAAATATGAAATTTAGTTATACAGAGGGCTAATAAAACATTTATATTTCCATTAATATATTTTTAAATATATTTTTCTCTGTAATTAAATATAACTAAATAAATTCTCATGATGTTACATAATGTATGATTTTTGTTTCATATGACATTTTTGTATCATATTAGTTTTATTTCTAATATTACCAATATGATAACTTAGAATAATCACCATTTTTAACTTCTTTGTCGTTAAAAGAAAAATTTTTACATAATACGAAATAAATTGGATTAGGTATCATGATACAAATATAGCAGAAGAATTTCACATAATTTTAAACATTTACTTTCCTATAAAGTTGTGAATAACAATTACATTCAGTACAAACAATATTAAAAAAAATCACTAAAATTCAATGTAAATTAATACGATTTGAACTTTTAAAATTCTATTTTTTCAAAATAAAGATAAATGTCAAATATTTAAAATTAAACATAGTATTTGAAGCAGCCTTTTAAGAAAATTATAGAACAGAATTTAAAAAATTGGTAAATGGCGCAAGGAGATTACGAGAATTATATCTAGTGCAATCAATATTAGTTTCAGTAATCAACATTAGATGACAATTTTAACTGTAAAATACAAGCTTTAAGAAATGCACCATAGTTAATAGTTTGTAAGGCACGTAGGGTATAATAATCTTATCAGAAGACACTCGACATAAAGCTTATCCTAGCAAATCAAAGCCGTATTTATTTTCAGTTTAACTTTTTGAAATCCACTCTCCACTTTTAATGGACATCGCATTTCGGTTGAATAGGTCCACTTTTTAGTTGACCGAGACAGTGAACCGCAAATGGTTAACGGCCCTCTTCACCGAGCCAATGTTATTCTATGGGGAAACTTTCTTTACAAATAACTTATTAACTAATACATATTTTTTAATTCTGTTTTTACATTCAGAAAATTCCCAACTGTTAAACTGACGGACCTTTTTTAAAAATGTATTTTTTAAATTTTTGATATTTTATTTTGAAATTGCAAAATGAAAAAAATTCAGATATTGAAAATTCGTATATTGCAGCTTCAAAATAAAATATAAAACATTAAAAAAATATTTTTTTAAAAAAGGTCCGTCAGTTTAACAGCTGGGAATTTTCAGAATGTGAAAACAGAATTTAAAAATATGTATTAGTTAATAAGTTATTTGTAAAGAAAATTTTCCCATAGAATAACATTAGTTTCGGCTTCCGGCGGCAGTGAGTGAAGAGGGCCCTCAAGAAAACGTGTGGCTAAAGTAGCATAATTTAACTCTTTGTGGTCCACTGTACAGTAAAATTAGGGGGTAGACATATTAAATAGAAATGTGATATCCAGTACCACTGGACAGTGGACCACAAAGAATGAAAAACGTGACAGAGACAACATAGAAACTGTCCTTAATGAAAAAATTGTTTCATCCTCAATGTAAGACTACGATCGAAACTTTGCAAAACTTCAGCCTTTGATATGACTACAAAAAGACCTATTAAATACCCATAAACAAGAAGAGGCTGCAATGGTACGGACATGTAGAACGGATGGATGTGATTGGAATACCACAGTTTTTACTGAACTAGAAACCTGAAAAAAAAAAAAAAAAAAAAAAAAAGGTAGAATGACAAGGTTATGACGGACATGACAGAGAATGGAATTGATGAGGAAGATGCTCAGGACAGGGAAAAATAGAAAAACTAAAGGCTGTTTTTGGTTGAAAGGAAACCACAGTATTGGGGAAATTCCTTAATCAAAGAAGAAAAAATACCCATAAAACCAAAAACATTATTATTAAGCTAACGCTTCGGCGTTTAAGAGCATAAAATTATGCTTCTGAATGTATTGTAAATGTTATGCAGCTCTAATAAATGCTGAATATCATGCTTCCTGTAAAAATTTAATGACAAAAAATTGAGACACCACTTTCTAACTCCACTGATCTTAGATTTCATCTTTAAATTTCCCGTTATTGTATTTTTAATTTATAGGTTTTGAGGAAACTTTTACGTACTAGTTTATACACTTTTGCATTGCATTTCCTACAAGAAGATGCGCGTCAATTTAAATGGTCATGAAACAGTTTGTAGACTAATAAGCTACTTCTAGTTTTATGGTACCGTTAAAACGCATAATATTCATGTTTGGAGTATTAGAAACCACACGAGAATATAAACGTTCTTTTAAGTCTTTATATATAATGAATTGATGGAGCTTTACTTTTAAAAATTCTTAACCACAATTTTTGAAGAGTTGAGAGCTGCAGATATTTTAACATGTTCCATCAGTGACAAGTGTTACTGAAATAATTCTCTATTCCTCCTTTTTTTTTTTTTTTTTTTTTTTTTTGCAGGGTGATGTAATCGAACAACATTGTACGATACTCCTTCACACATTCCTTGTTAGATGAAAATTTTTTCTTCTGTCATTGCTCTGACAACATTGTTATATTTTTTTTTTCTGTGGTTTTATTTACCAAATCTAAAGATTTAATCTATAGTGCCGTCATTCTATTATATGCCTCTTCTACGTTCAAACAGTATGGTACACCATATGCAAGACGTTTTACTGTGCATACTATCTTCAATTATAATGCTTGCAATTTTACGTTTTTACATATTAGCGGAAAATGTTGAGTAGCTCCATAAATTTTGTCAACAAGAGAGTAGAAAATTTTACAACTCTTTATTATGTTCCGCATGAATCCATTATATGACATCTAGTGTTGTCTTTTAGAACTAAATCATCTTTGTTATGAACAAAATTTCCACCATCTTACCATTTTAGTTCTTAACTTTCATGAAATAGTGCATATAGCTATTGTCACAATATACTCACTTAAGTCGCGTTTAACATGAAATCCCAAGTAACGAATGTCAGCATACGCATGGTTAAAGTTAAAGTTAGAAATTAAAAATCGTAATATTAAAAATTTAGTTTCATTTATAGATCAGTAGGTACATTTTGATATTTAAACCAAAAGTTTGCTTAAAATATTTCAAAAATTACGAGTGAATTTAAAAAAAAAAACGGGATCGATCTTTTGATACCTTCTGACAAATGCCATGTTTGAACTTTGTTCCATCTTGGCTACTTGCCACATTACCTGGAAGTTAAACTAGAATGAAACGGATTTCATAGTGGGTTGTAAAATTAGGTGAATAAATGCTAAATAATAAAATAAATCTGTATCAGCTCAGAATTTGTTAATAATTGCATACTAGTATGAAATCTCTGAACGGAATAAAATACAAAAATTCTGAAATAAATTCCCTTAATTTAATTTGTTGGAAAAATATATTATATTCAAGTGTGCCGATTTTAATTATGTTAATATGGGTGCATTTTAAAAATATTTTGATCTTAATATTTAATATTTTTTGATTTGAACAATTTAAGAAGTCTACATAGTTCATAGTTCGTGTCAGTTCTTCCCAGAATTTTAGTAAACTTAATTAATATTAAACTAAATTACACTATTACACTAAATCAATTATCATATATTTTCACTATTTTTGATATTAGAAACTTTTTGTAGCCATTTTTAACAATAAAATAAGGAAAAAAAAATCACTTTAAAAATAGTGATGGACGGTGATGAAAAATATGTCAGTCAAAAATGTGTACGATTTAAACTTTAAAACTGTGTATTTTGATTTAAACATATAAAATAAGTACATTATTATTAAATAACTAGACTTGACGCAAAACAGAAATATCAATATTTACACAACGTCAATGTTACAAATTGTTAAGTTCAGACTGCAGCTCGGTAGCGTAAAGCGTACCGTCATCAGTGCGGAATGACGAAGTAGATTATTGCTCATATATATATAGGTAGGGAAGCGGATTGTATATGTATATATGTGTGTATATATATATATGAACATGTATATAGCTACCTATGTATATGAGCAATAATCCACTTCGTCATTCTGCACTGATAACGGCACGCTTTACGCTACCGAAACTGCAGTCTGAACTTAACAATTTTTAACATTGACGTTTTTAACGTTCTGTAAATATTAAATACATTATTAATAAATTACCTTTTTTTTTTTTTTTTACTCATTCTTAGTTTTCCTCATATTCTGATTTCCTCATATTCTTAATAAATTTATTAAATGTATTTAGTATAATGACAAGAATTGAAATACTATGTATAAGTATACTTTGTTTTATCTTAGCTTTCATTTATTATTTTACGCGTTGAACTCACTTCTTTAAAAAATAGTTCAGAATTCTGCAATTTTCAATAATTCTTCTGATTAACGAAGAATATATATATATATATATATATAGATAGATAGATAGATAGATAGATAGATAGATAGATAACGCAACTAATAATTAATTTAAACTCCATTGCAGCAAGGAAATAAATTATTTCTTAAGTACTTAAAAGAATTAAAAAACAGAATAGTAAAAAATAAAAATAAAAATAAGTAGAAATAGAAATTCAGAAATAGCAAGTAATAAATATACAATTGCGAATTATACACCGTAGTACATTAAAAATTTTATCATGTTTAAAAAAATATATCCATCCACGTTGACTTTAGTGTGTAAATCTTGAAAATTGTTTCAAACTTTTTATGTTTAGATTAAAAAAAAACTCTCTTTTATTCTGTAATAATTTTAAATTTTAAATTTTCAAATATTTGGAGAACTTGCCTATAATTTTGTATCGAAACAAACAACATCATGTAAACGTAAGAAAAATTTCTTTCTGTTTATTTATCATTATGTTTATAAATATGCCACTTAAAAAAAGAAAAAAAAAAAAATCTTTACAAATGAGAATTTAAAGTATTAGCTGAATTCTATAAAACTTAATTATTTTTCGAAACAGTACTTATGTTTATAATTTTGTTATGACTACCATCATATTAATAACTGATTATTTGATATTTAAATTTTACAAATTCTGTTTGGGAAAAAAAAAAAAAAAAAAAAAAAAAAACGCATTTTTTATTCTTTTAACCAAAAAAAACTTTTCATTTATTATAACACTCGCGAAAACTGTTAACTGTGAAAAAAAAAATGAAATTGTTAAATCTAAACTAAAATAGCGATAATTTATTTCTTATAATGCGTAAAATAAATAGAAATTGTTCCCTTCTATATTTGAGATAAATTCTTTTGTAGAACTTTCAGACACATAACATGTTACATTAGCTAGCAAATCTGATACTTCAAGACACGCCTCCTGCCAAGTAGACATCAAATGCTTTTATAAAGCTGAAATAACTGTGAATAAGAAGTTTTTTAGAAAACGAAAGAAAGTGCGAAAAAAAAAAAAAAAAAAGAATAAAGAAATAAGGGAAAAACACTTTTATAATTCACAGTACCAAATAATAATGTATTCGGTTTTTGCAAAAAACAAAATAAATAAATAACATGAAGCATTCTTTGCATAGTTTGAGTATCGCATCAGTAATTGTCATTTGCCTATAAGTTTTCCAAACAATGGCCCAGGCGCGAACACTTTGACGTCATCGGGCTGAGTTCTGCAGTGCGGGGGGAAATAAATGGCAACAAGCCAAACTCGTCATTTCCAGACAAATAAACTTTGGGCTCCTGACCCGGCCGAAATTGCAGTTGCACATTTTTTACTGGTTTTTATCGGCTTCTTTATCATCAGAAAAATGAACGAAATTGATTTCATATAATCCAAAATTTGAGATAATATGATAAAATATACCGGAAAAAAATATAATATCATTATAATGTGTGTGCCTTAATCCATTTTTTTTTTTTTGCAATATTTAGCAAAAGTATAATTTACTATTATTATTTAATCGAATTCGGGACAAATTTTCAAAAGCTGTGATCGATCTAATATAAGAGTCTCCAAAAGGGAATAAAACTTTTATCCGATTTAATTTTTCTTTAAGAAAGATATTTTATATATCACCAGCATTTATTTTCCGCATAATATTTTGTATTTTAAGAATTTACGGATAAAATATTTTTTTTTTTTTGTTATTGGTAAACAAAAAGTTTTTACATGAGTGGGTAAATAATATTTGTAGTAATAATAATAATAAACATCAATTTTATTTCTTTAGTGAAAACGCATTAAATTAATTCTTATCACTGAATTTAAAGATTATTTTTAAAAGGTGTCGCAATGCAAATTTTTCATCTCAGTGAAGTATAACATAAAATTTCAAAAGAAAGTCAATTTTTTGTTTTACAGTCACCATCTTAGACATTTTTTTTATATATATTTATTCATCTATTTATTCATTTATTTATTCATTAAAATGAGATAAGTCGATGACTTCATTTTTATATTATCAGAAAAATTATTATAAGTTCTCTGGAAATTATTGAACAATTAAACTCACAGGTGTGTGTGGGGGGGGGGGGGCGGAGGCGGTAAGAGATAATGATGCTGTTTAAATTTACACGATATTCGTTTCGGGTTTTCATATAAGTTGCTCAATACATCTGGCTGTTAAATTATGCAAATGAAATTTTTTTTAAAGCTAGTGCATGCGTAGATAAAAACTGTTTAGTAAAAATGCTCATATTTCGCAAGATAGTTAACATTCTTGCCTTCTGATTGCTGTATGTCGTGTCTAATAAAGTATGTCATTTTTTTTATGTCTTTGCTCTGGGTGTAACAGCCAACATGATATAATTAAAAAAGATGATATTTTTTTTTCCAATATTTTTTGGAAAAAACCGTTATATCTCCATGAATAATGTGGTAGCGTTTTAAAATGTTATACAGAAAATGGGAAAATTCCTCTTAATCACGTGCTACAGCAAAAATGAATTTCAAGCATTACTTTTTACAGGGTGATCTAAAACATTTTGATTTTTCTTTAATTTTTTAATGGTCCCCTTTTTCCTTTTCAGGACATAACTTTTGTTGAAATGTATGACGTATAACGCGCTTTTTACGTTACCAAAGTTTCAAGATAATTCCAAAAGAACTTTTCTAGATATTTGACAAAATGTCTAAATTCGAAAATGTCCAAATACTTATTGGTAAGTAGTGTGACAGACAATTTAAAATGATTGTAAATATTAAAACATATGATGAGCTTATCGGAAATAAATAATTGAACTAATTAAATTCCAAACAAAAATGTACTTTACCGAAGTCTCGAAATTGCATATCGTCCATTCTATAAAAAATATCCCAACCAAAGATTAAAATTAAATTAATTTTATAAAAATAAATTGTATATTTTATTATTATTAATAATATTATTATTATTTGTGAAGTTGTTTTCACTTGAGCTTTTTGATTCTATACTTTGCAGCTGTAAAAAGCTAGATAGCGGAAGAAGTAAAACGAGAATTATAAACGGAAAAAAATTTTTTTGAATTTCAATAATGTGTGTGCGTGCATTAAGGGAGAGGGTGACTTCCACGGCCGAGATACTAAATGTTGAGATAAAAAGCATGTCATAAAGAAATGTGTAAAAGGTGTATGTTTCTAAAATAGCTGACTAGAAGTGAACTTTAATTATTCAAAAATTATAATACGTATCAGCTTAACTCCAAGTATCACTAACTTCATTACAGAAAAGTTCTCATCCAATATTACAGCAGCTCGCCCAGAAAAAAAAAAAAAAATGCAGGGCAGTCTTTGGGGACTGCCGATAGAAGTGAAAACTAAGTAAATTGTGAATTGTATCGTCAAGCTATTAGATTATTATTTTTGAATTATTTTTGGTTTGTAAAGAAGTGTTAATGACCAATTTAAACTTTAAATTTATATTGAAAGCAAAAAGAAGAATATAACAGTCTGTATAAAAACACGTGCTTGTACTTTGTGAACTATGTATATACTGTGGAGAACGTACATATATACATAGAGTATAGAACTAGAAAGAGACAGATGCCAGTAGCCAGTATACTACTCGTATTAGTATACATTTTATACATATATATATATATATGTGTGTGTGTGTGTGTGTGTATGTATGGGGCATGCCGCGCCGTGCGCTACATATATGGATATATATGTAGAGTGATATACTCTTTGTGTATTTATATATAATGTATACTAATAACACACGGAGCTATATCTATGTACATATATACACAGTATATAAATATAGCTCATGGAAAGCATTTGGTGACGATGACGCGAGTTCCATGATTTTTGTTCACCCAAAAGTGCTGAACGCGCCTAAAGAAGTTTTCACTTCAAATAGAAAGCGTTCGATGACGATGACGCGAGTTCCATGATTTTTGTTCTCCCAAAAGTGCTCTGCACGCCTAAAGAAGTTTTCACTTCAAAAAAAAAAAAATCTTCGCAAACTTTCCGGAACGCAACTGTGTGAAATTCAACGTTCTTTATCTTGAAAGTCTAGCTACTTAAATAGGTCATTACTAGAGTGCTACTTTAAATATCAGCTATAACAAGCTACCTTAAAAATATATTCCGATCCAACTATACACCAAAAGCTTGAATTCGTAACTCTCCCACTAACAACCATTGTAACCTTAAACTTTACAATCCGACTCCAACTAGTACTTTGCTTCAACCATGGCTCCCTGCTATCTAATAGCGGCTGTCCAGACGCGAA
This sequence comes from Salticus scenicus, assembly GCA_963930645.1. NCBI lineage: Eukaryota > Metazoa > Arthropoda > Arachnida > Araneae > Salticidae > Salticus > Salticus scenicus. The sequence goes on from OZ005650.1 coordinate 249,357,028, forward strand.
CTTGAACAATAGAAACACCGTACACGGCATAGCTACTCTTTTCTCCGCTTGGTGCGCTACTTACGCGTTCCATATTTAAGATATTACTTACTTGCGCAACCGAAACTTTTTCGGAAATTTAACGAATTATTTTTATTAAAACTATATTTTAATGCACAGAACTGTTTGTTAGGACTACTAGTACTTTTCTTCTACCAACAGAACCATTTAAATCAATAAATCTTTCTGAAAATTTCGCAACGTTTGACATTCCAACGAAACACTGCTTATAAATGCTATCATAATGCTCTAATATTATATCTTAGCTTCCTACATAATATTCTGAAGCAAAAGAAATCAAGTGTACTATTTAATTTTCTGCAATTAATTTTTAAACCCTTTCGGCGGGTGGAACATTCCATGGAATACTGGATATGGATAATAATTTCAGAAATTAGGGCATTAAAGTAATAATGATAGTAATAATAACAATGAATTTCTTTCCTAAATTATAAATTAAAGCCATTTTTATTCCTAATAAAAATAAAGTATTTTGGGATATTATGTAGAGCCGCTAATTCTCAAACTCAGAAAGCACAAACTAAAAAATAATTAGAAAAGAAATAGAACTGTAATTTTAATTTTCAATAACTTCTAAAATATGCATTTACACGGCCATTTGAAATAAATTTAAGATGGCTAAAGTTTTTAAAAACTTTTAATGAGACTAATTGCATTCATTAACCATATTTACGTTAAAAAACATCATTAGCAGCTTAGAAAATAATGAGCATCATGAGCATTCGAATTTTAAGAAAGAAAGTGGATGTTTATTAATGAAACGAATTTATTAATTTATGTTTTTTTAGCTAATTTGCATATCTGTCTTTTTAATTGTGTATCGAAACGAACAAATTTTGAAGATTTCTTCTTAAATTATCAAAGTTTTTTTTTTTTTTTTTTTTTTCAAATGTTCTTAAGATTTTATAATTAACGCTGAGCCATTTGTGTCCACAAACTGAGTTTTCGGAACTCATCTAAAATCACTTTAGATTTAGTAATTTAGACAGAAAAAATTTAGAGTATGTTTTTAGTAATATACTCATTAAAAATAGTCTAAACTTTTATAAAAATTCATCATTTAATAATTATTAGTTTAAATAGTCGAATATTGCAACAAATGAAGTTATTTTATATACATTTATATTTTAAATTCTTTTTTTTGCGTTATCTCCAATATCAATTAAAATATTATTTACGAATGAATATTTGCAACTTCTTTATATAAACTTTTTTTTTTTTTTATCTAGTTAAATTCACCTTTAGAAAAGTACTAAAATTTAAGAATTCAAAGTAATTTTAAATAACATATTTCATATTTAGTTAATTCATATGTCATCATAGTTTGTTTTGTGTTTTGTCATTTAAATGATAAAAATTCTGGTGTGACTTCACTCGACTTTCCGAACATTAAGTAACCAACTTTTGTTTAAATAAATTAAAGTAAGAGAAGTCATTAAATAAATAAAATGGAAAATTATAATAGGGCTTTTGAGTATTTTTCTGCATATAGTATGTAGTTTAATTTAGCGCTTTGCTTTTCAAATAATTTGAGCCCATAAATGTAACGTGTATATAATTTTCAAATTAATTGGATAAGGTATTTAGGCGCTATAGCGCTTTAAATAATTTGAGCGCATAAGCCATAATGATAAAGGATTTTTCGTCGCGTTCCTGTAAAAAACTATGATTGCTACATTCTCCAAAATTCACCCAATTCGTGTAGCGATGACCTATAGCATATGTACAACTTTTCAGTTCGCATTTGAATGAGGCATTTAGACGCCATCGCACTTTAAATATTTTTAGCCCATAGACCATAATGATAAAGAATTTTTCTTGGTGTACCTGTAAAAGACTAAAGTGCTAAATTCAACAAAATCGATTGATTTAATTTTAGAAATTTATGTATCAACCTTGGAAGTTCATTCAAAAATTTTGATGTGGAAGGCTGATTTTTTATACCAACTATGTGAAAAATACCAGAGCCGGGAATCGAACCCGGGCCTTCCGCTTTACGTGCGGATGCTCAAACCATTGAGCTACCCTGGCTGATTACCAGCTAGGCATTTCTCATATAACATTCGTTGGCAAAGTTGTGGCATGAATATTAATGTCACTTGATACAGCTGTGTTTCCAGACTCGGTGACTTTGCCAACGAGTGTTATGTGAGAAATGCCTTGCTGGTAATCAACCAGGGTAGCTCAATGGTTTGAGCATCCGCATGTAAAGCGGAAGGCCCGGGTTCGATTCCCGGCTCTGGTAATTTTTACATAGTTGGTATAAAAAATCAGCCTTCCACTCCAAAATTTTCTGAATGAAAATCGATTGAGTTTGTGCGTAAATGACCTATAACATGTGTAAGAATTTTCAATTCATTCGAATAAGATTCTATACGCTATCGCACTTCAAATATTTTTAACCCATATGCCATAATTATACAGAATTTTTCTTTGTGACCCAGTAAATAAACTTTAAGTATATTTCATTCACCAAAATGAATAAGGTTCGTGCTATGATGACCTGTAATATACGTACTAACTTTTAGCTCATTTGAACAAAGCGTTTAGATGGTATCAAATTCACTCACGCACATACACACATCATCGTAAAAATATCAAAAATTAACTCGGGAGACCTCAAAACGTATAGCTACACCAAAATCTCAAAGTTAAACTTTTGTCCTGATTACAATACTTTCCTTCTATATGTACTTTTGGAAAATAAATGCATATTAAACATAAAGATTTTTTTTTTTTTTTTTTTTTTTTACAAATGTAAATACGTGTATATTATTTTCCATTACACTTATTTTCATAAAGGACATTGTCAAACAATAAAACTCAGAAAAAATCAAACTAATCGAGATAAAAACGAAACAGGATTTTGCTAACATAAAACGTTCCTAAAATATCAGATTCTAACTTTTACCTGAATATCTCCCACAAGATATTCTAACGAATTAACAAATATTATATAGTGAACATTTTTTTATTATTTTGATTTATTCTGTTTTTACTTATTGAGTATCACACATTTTCCACACAAATTTGCTTCAAAAGACATTTTATGCCAGTTTGTCAAATGTATGGTTAGTTGGTCAGATTCAAATTTCTTAGTAATTAGAATAAAAGGAGAGTTTTAAATGGAGTCTTAGATTATTCCAAAAATAGCTGGATGCCTTATTCTTTCAGTTTAAAATGATATTAAGATAACTATTCAAAAATTTCGAATAATATTAATGGAACTAATTGCGTTCATTAATTAAAATGGGATGAAAGGAAGTCATTAGCAGCCGAGAAAATAACAGGGTTGTTAACAGAGATATTTTAAAGGGTTTTGACAGAAAATGGGAACATATTAATAGAGAGACTTGATCTGAAAAACTTTGCTTGCAGTTCTCAATTTTACAGTTCATTGTAAATTGTACAAATCTTGAAAACTACCTTAATTTTTTTCGAGACGTATTTTATTTAATATAAATCTCGAGATTGTTTAATTGAGTATGGAAAACTAAACTTTGGATATTAAAATAAATAATATGTAAATGTATTTATATTTCTGATCTTAACTATATCAGTGAATTTTATATTTATCTCGTAGATAATTAAAAATAAACAAAATAAATAAATAAATAAATAAATAAAATAAGAAAACTATATTTATGTATTTGCAAAGTTTTTAAAGGTAACACAATTTAAAAACCTGTGTGTATTTCAATTTATATTTCAATTTTAAAATATTTTATTTTATGAAGTTGCACTATAAAAGGAAATTATTTAAAAATAGTTTTAAATACCGCACAAAAATATTCAGATATTAAGGGTCGTACTTGGAAATTGCTGCAATTGCATTTTAGATTTTATTAAGTGTTTTTATCACTTTTTGCAATTTTTAAGAGTGATTGCGATTTAAATTACCGTTTCTATTTTTCTGTCAGTCCGTCCGTCTGGTCGTGTCTAACGTCCGTAAACGTTTCATGAATTTCAACAAAATGATGTTTGTTTTTCAAGTATGATATAAAATTTTCTCTATTTAAAATGGTATAAATAGCAGAACCAGTTTGTGTACAGAGACACACAAAGGAATGGTAGCTGTGTTTTATTAGCTGTGTTAGGTACTGTGTTTTATTAGAGTCATTTTTATAAATTAAAAAAAAAGAAAAAGAAGTCATAATAAAATTAATATTTATTCTTATGCTAATGAAATATTTTCCATAGAATACAATATGTTTATCGTTAAGATTTACAGGGCTACTCTAAATTATTCGGATACATTAAGGGCTACGGGTAGAAAAAAGATTGACGTACATTTTTGGTTGTGTTCAACGCATTTAATACTTTCCAAAAGTGTTTAAGATTTCAATTAGCTCATATATCTCTCTTTGTGCCATTATGCCTATCCATTATGGGATAACATAGTCAAAGTACATTCAAGGCTAAACGATGTAATGAGTACGTACTGTCGAAAAGTAATAATAATATATTCAAACCTTTTGATTTTTCGTTCTTGTTTATTCTAATTGCACTTTTTGTGTATCACATATTTTCGAAGCAAATTTGCTTCACAAGACACTTTGTGTCATCTTGTCAAATGCATGGTTGGTATGTTCAATTCTAATTTCCTAGTAATTAGGATAAAATGGGAAACGTAAATGAATTCTCAGCTTATCCCGAAACAGCTTTATGCGTTATTCCTTTCAGTTTAAAATCATATTAAGATTGTTATTCAAAATTTTTGAATTATGTTAATGAAACTAAAATTAATTAATTAAAATGCGCTGTAAAGCAGTCATTAGCAGTCAAGAAAATAACAGGATTGTTAACAAAGTTACGATTTGGAATTATTAACCAATTACGGAGAAAAAAAAATACATTGTAATTAAATTCCTTTAGAAGCTAGAATGTTGCGGACAGATACACACACAGGCAGACAAAGTTTCCAAATGTATTGTAACACCCCTCATTTTGGTCAGGTGTTGAAAAGTAATCAACTGATGAATTAAATAAATTCTTTATCATAATACGTGAAATTTATTATGTTTAAGATAAACAAAGATATGCTACTTAGCTTACGGAAATAACAATATTTCATTATTGAACATATAGCTTAATATCGGTTACACTTTTTTTTTCCCTTACTCCTTTTTCAAATAAATGAGAAACGGTTGCATTAAGAATAATTGATATTTCTGATATAACAAATGTCAGATATCGAATGCAACATTCTAGGATTTCATATGATTTTCCTTTCATTGAGGTGAGAAATAAAAATAAGACGTAAATAAAGATAATCACAAAAATTGCATTATAAATAAACGAATATGTACAAGACACTTTTTCTGACACATGAAAATTTACACCACGTAGATGTTTGATTTATCTTTTATAAGAAAATTTTGAGAATTTGTTCTTCCACTTAAAGAATAAATAAATAAGTAAATAAAATAAAAGTATAAGTAAATATCAGATTATTTTTAAAGGATCCATATTAATGTCAAAATTGTTTTGAAAGGTACATTTTAAGTTTGATAATTATCATAAAACATCCATTTTAAAATCATTAATTTTTGTAATGGCTTCGGTTTTTAGTCCTAAATTTTCCTTGATTGATTTTGCATAAGATCACATTTTAACTACCGAATCTGAAATAGTGTTCTTCTAAATTAAATTAACGATATTATCTTGAATATTCTTTAAAAGTATAAACTTATCTCATAATTACAAAACTTTAACTAGATATATTTATCTTTTTTTTTTAAATATTCACAATCCAAAGACATGAACAAGAAATATTGTGTAAATTCACTCAAGCCAAATTATTGGGATATTCTTTTATATTGCAATTAAAGAGCATAAAACTTGCACATTCAAACTAGATAATCACGACGGTCATGCGAAAACTTCAAGCATTTTCTATGTTATTTGAAATGTATTATTCTTTTCCATTGTTCAGTAATTAATAAATTTATAATTCCAATTTGGAATACCATGTTAATAAAAATTCAGATTTAAAAAAGGGTGAAAAAGGGTAAGTGTAACAACGTTTAGGCACAACTCAAATTTGAACTTATTTTGCTCAGTTACTTTTACACCTACACTTCTGAAGACATATACTGAACCTTTTTGGCTTTTTAAAAATATTTTTTTAATATATATATAATTTAATAATGTACAACTGAAAAAAAAATATGAAAATTATGTGCACCGTAATAGTTGTACGATTATTTCCTCGTATTATACCCGCATTCAGTAGTTTAATAGATGTGTATAAGTTAACAATGTACCACTGAGAAAAAATAAATAAAACTATGTGCACCGTAATTGTTCTACGATTATTTCCTCGTATTATACCCGTATACAGTAGTTTAATAGATGTTTATAAGTTAACAATGTATCACTGAGGAAAAAAATAAAAAAAAATAAAAAAAATAAAAAAAATTTGTGCACCGTAATTGTTCTACGATTATTTCGTCGTATTATACCCGTATACAGTAGTGTAACAGATGTGTATAAGTCAAGATTCCAGATAATGAAAACCTTCATAATTTGGGAACTTTTTAATTTTATGTTACATAATTTACGTTTATTAACGTTACAAATTTGAGAACTTTTCCTGTACACTTTTTAACATTCTAACAAAACTTTAAAAAAATCAGGGTAATAGGTTTCATTGAAAATTAAAAGACAGAGCTTAAAATCAAAATTCAAAAAATACAAGTGATGCAGTTGAGGTGCTTGGGACAAGTGTAAACACGTAGACACCTGAATGACATAAAAAAAAATTCTGGTGTAAGTATAACCGCGGGTGACAAAGAAAAACATTTAAGAAATGAAACAAATCAGAAGTTATATTCAAAATGTATGTACAAAATATAGTTTTTTTCTTTTAGAGAAAACTGTGGAGTTTACGTCGCAAGTACTGCAATGGCAAAACTTTGAAATTTGAGAGGACACTCTATCCAAGAAGAAAATATAAGCAATTTTTCGAACTTATAGCATTATAACTCTTTCATATTTGATGAGCTTTCTTAAGGCTAAATATAGCAAGGAATGTTTTAAATAAACAAGTATGATGATTATTAGGTCCGAATTCAGCTCATGAGTTTAGCTGTAAACTGAGGTTATATTTACCCCTACTTTATTCTATACACTTTTCAACTCAAATTTTTAGTTAATTGTTACCTACTAGAAGTAATAAGTAAAAAAAAAATAATAATGATAATAATGTAGAATTGTTATTATTATTATTATTATTTTAAATATAGCTTTAGTTTTCTTTTTTATCAAATTTAACTATATGACGTTATTAAGAAATGTATACATAGATTTCAAATAATAAATAAATAAATAATGATAATAATACGAAAAAAATATTAACTGAAATATTATCGCGAAAAATCTGAATATCTCACGTAGCATTCTAATTTCATACTTATATGATATATATATATATATATTTAAATACATAATAGTTCAGTTTGTGATGTTTAATTTTTTTTTCTCTTTTTTTTAACTGTCGTGTTGTTTAAGCAGTACGAGTATCTGTTTAATCAGCCTCTAAATCATAGTCTCCGATTAATCTCTTTCTCCCGCTTTTTTTTTTTTTTTTTTTTTTTTTTTTTTTTGTTACTTTACGAATAACAATTGTAACAAATGACATATAACTTTATAAAAAGTCATATTTTATTTTTGATATACAATTTTATGTCATATTTGATAATTAATGATCTTTTTTGAATGAAATAAATTTTTCTAAGAAAAAAATTACGTGATATTCAACCATTTTAGATGTCAAAAGATATTATTTTTAAAATGCATGAATCAATAAATTTGAGATAGACATTAACTAAACGTACATTTTTTAAAATAGAAGTTAAATAAAAAAATCTCTGTTTTTATGATGCTTTTTTCCCTTTATGTCATTTCATTTTATGTTTAGAAAAGCACATAATAAAAATCTGAAACTTTAATATAGCAGAAATATTATTTTTACATAACATGTATTTTCTTCACGCATACAGATTTACAAAATTTTTATTTTTTTAACTCGCAAATATTGTCCAGAAAGAGAAATGCTCATCGCTATATTAATTTTCATCGCTATATTAATGCGAAAGTTTACTTGTTTGTTTGTCCGTTATACAAATTTTGATAAATTAAAAAATAATAATAATAAATAAATAAATAAATAAAATCGGTACGCATATTTATAGAAGAAATATGTGTGCCGATATGCATATTATACGCAAATAAAATGCTTCTTACCTTTTAGCGAGAAAGAAACGTGCGCAGTCAGATGAGAAACGCTTGAGCTAGAAACTTGATATTTTCTCATGCGAATTCTTCAATCAAGTTTATATTCAACGTTACTAAAAGGTGGCTTAAGTAAAATGTTTTTTTTTTTTTTTTTTTTTTTTAATGGTTCTTCAATTAGAAGCCACTTGAGCTAGAAACATGATAGTCGGATTGAATATTCTTCATTTCTTATCACTCATAGCACTCCTTCGCGTTCAGTAGAAGAGAAGACTCATAGAAATATTCAAAAGTAGGTACGATTACTGAGAATTTTCGATAAACTGCCAATTTGGACCTTTCATGTATCAATATATATATATATATATACATAAATATGTATAAAAGAAAGAAAGGGGAAAAAATCGTCATTGTACCACTTTTTTTTGGTTTTTTTTGGTTTTTTTTTTTTTTTTTTTTTTTTCCACAAAAAAAAAAAAAAAAAAAAAAAAAAATTGCATAAAAATTTTTATTTTCGGTTTCATTTCGAAACTAATGAACGTTAAAAGTTTCTTTATATATATATATATATATATATATATATATAATTTGAAAACTGATGAAACCAATTGTACTTCACTTAAATAAATCTTAAAAATTTAAAACTAAAAACAAAACTCTTAGAGCTATAAACCATCACAAATAATATACAATTACACAGCAGTATTTTATGCTTCCCACAAAAGTTTTCTATCTTATTTCATATATAAAAGGGCCACCTACCAGTTGACATGCTCAAAATTTAATCATATCTTTTTATAATAAAAATTTTACGCATACAATTTAGTTAAATTTTAACAAATAGTTGCTCAGATGTAGTAAATCGCAAAATGTGATTGTTAGCAGTACTACTTATTGATCCATATAAACACTGAAATTCATGTAGCATTCTTTTCATATTTTGCATCTCACATATCATATCACATCTCGCATAACACATATCAAGTTTTTGCCTTTATATGCTATAGGAACTAAGATAACAACCTTCTCATACACGGAGAAAATAGCAAAATAGGAGCATCACCTATCGGCCAGTATGCACCCAAATTGAAGCGGCATACATTTTCTCACATAATAATATTTGTGCAATTGTATAAAGAGAAACTGAGATATAGCCTTAAAACCGTAAATGGAGGAAATCGCGTAACTTTGGGTGACAGGCAGAAAAATGTATATAGATACCAACTTACGTATAGGAAGAACAATTTTATAAAACTGTGCATTCATTCTTGAGTTTGAATTGCAACGGAATTTCGGTCTCTCACACAGACATTTTCTAAAGATGGTGAAATCGTTTTTATCTCATTTGAAAAGATTTAGGTCTACGGAAAACTGGATTTCGAAATTTTTTACGTATCCAATATTGTCTTTTATGAATGTAAAACAAAAAGCAAAATTTACAATAATTCTGCTTTTTTTTTTTTTTTTTTTTTTTTTAAACCATAATATTTTAGTTAAAACATTGAAACATCTTGTTTCTTGAAATTAATAAATTCGTGGGGGTTTTTTTCCTCATTTTCTCGTTGTAACATTTTTATACAAGCAAAGTAGCACATTAAAGAAACTATATTTTGTTTTCTTTATCCTTTTCCATTACACTGTAAACATTTTTTGTTACGTTAAGAAAAGTTCGATGACGAAAAATATAACGAAACATTCCATGGCCGTCTTGTGCTGAAATTCAAAATAATTATAGATAAAAAATGTAAGAATAACATTATATTATTTGAAAGTAAATTAAATATGCATTTTGTGAGATACTGAAGGTCAAAGATCAAAATGTTTGACATTAAAATTAAAATTTTTAAAAATATATGCATGTGACATAGTACAATTAAAAGCCTGTTTTATATTCTTTCTAATGATACTAATCTTATATCTCTAAGTTAATTAGGAAACAAAATATGTGTACATTTTACAGTAGAAGAATTTTGAAATTTTTAATTTTTTATCCATTTTTGCAGCCCTGTGTATCAAAAAGTAAAAGAGATAGCGGCTTATTGATTGTTATGCATTAATTTCTCTATAGAACAAATAAATGAGCCAAATTTCATAAAAATCTGAGGGGTTAGGTTAAAAATGAGCTTTTTTGTGTTCTTTTGACATGGAAAGACCCTCCTTGGAATAACAGGTTTTCCCCCATAAAATAGTCTTTGTTTCAGGTATTTAATAGAATTTTTAATGATATATTTTATCTTTACTGGTATATTTCAGGCACATTATAAATAAGAAATGGACAAGTAATTTCCCCAAAGTTACTAGGAAAATTCCGATATATATATACATATATATAAATATTAACAATGTAATCTCATTTACTAGAGTAGTTTAAAATATATTGTTTATAATTAAATCGATTTTTTTTAAATAAAATATTACATTTAATGCTTAATTCTGCGATATTAAGAATAATCTCGAGCCTATATGCTTCTTTAAGATAATAATAATAATAATAATAGTAATAGTAATAAATGTAAATAAAAGAAATATTAAATATATACTTAAGAATAACTTAGATATTTAGCTTAAATTACTTTTAAAGCAGTGTAAATTAATAAAAGATATCATATAAAATTGATTCTTTTTACACTTAAAAAATTGCTACATAAGGAGAAAATAAAGTAATTCTCAGAGTGAATCTCTAATCATAAGTTTGTTTTCGATTACAATATATAATTGTTTAAATTTTACGTTTATTTATATTATTTTTCTGTAAATAAAATTTCAACTAAATTTGTTAATCCTTATATACTTAATTGATATATTAGAATTTAATTAAAATTATTTTAAAATTTCTTGAGTACTATACCTCTAATTTTTTAAATAATCTTTAATTTTAACTGAATAATTCTTATAACTATAAAACTAAATTCTGTCTCTGTCTCTTAAATTTAACGTCTGCTGCTAAAATTTTACAGGGTGACAAGAAATAACTTGGACGAAGTTTCAAACGAAATATCTGTAACTACCACTAAAGTTATAAATTTATTTCATTAAGCATTGATCCTAGAAAGCTACTAAACAGGTGTAAGTAAGTTAGTTGTGATAACCATTATGGTTAACAAACAATATGCCATACTTGAATTACATAAGCAAAGAAAGAAATAATGTGAAATTGTTCAACTATTGAAAGTGTCTAAGCAGACGGTTTTATACGCAATCAAAAGGTTTAAAGAACTCGGACATGATGGTGACAGGCCAGGAAGAGGAGGAAAGCGCAAAGTTAACACATCAAGAAACAGGAAAGTTATCAAAAACCGACTTCAACGAAATCCTAGGATTTCAATGAGAAAGGTTGCTAGAGAGATGAAGATCAACAGAGAAACCGCACGTTTGATGGCAAGAATAGAGCTTGGTCTTTGCCCTTACAAAATGAAAGAGGCTCAAAAGCTAACAGCAGAGAACAAACGCACAAGACTTCAAAGATGTAGAGAACTGTTGAAGCGGTCCGCAGGTGATCGATGGCAAACGTTTATCTTCACAGATGAGAAACTGTTCTCGATTGAACAAACTCACAATAGCCATAATTATAGAGTTTGGTCAGCAGAAGCACCTGGACCTTCTTGCATTGTTGAACGGCGTCAACGACCCCAATCTGTAATGGTTTGGGGTGGGATATGTGCTAGTGGGAAAACACCACTTGTTTTTGTTGATCAAGGGATAAAGATTAATCAACAAACATATCGCAAACTCATTTTGGAAGATGTCTTATCTTGGTCGTAAAAGTACTTTGAAAACAAAAGATGGACCTTCCAACAGGATTCCGCACCTGCACACAGAGCTAAAGGCACTCAAGATTGGTGCAAGACAAATTTTCCTGACTTCATCGGAGCTCAAGAATGGCTACCGGATTCCACAGATTTGAACTCAATTGATTATTCTCTTTGGTCCATCTTGGAGACAAGGATGTGTGCTAAAACTCATAAAACTTTGGCATCCCTAAAGAAATCCTTATGCAAGGAATGGGATAAAATATCAGTAAGTGAGTTGCGGGCCATAGCCGAAAATTTTGTGACACGTTTAAAGCTCTGTATTAAGACTAAAGGTACTCACTTTAAAAATGTGTAAATATATTAGACAAAATAATGTATTCATATTTATTTTGAAGTTTGGTCGTAATATTTTCATTGGCATTAAAGTTATAACGTATTATGTGTGTTCAAGTTATTTCTTGTCACCCTGTATATATTATTTATGCAAAATACATTTTTAAAATCTGCATCTTTCAATTATTTCTGTTGCATTTTTATAAATTATCTCATGTCTAATAATTATAAACAGGTATCATAACAGGTAATAGGATTAAAAATACATCTTTGATTAAAATTATTAAAAGCGCAAGGGAATTTTACGCAATCAGTAATAAAGTCTGGCTTTTGCAAATGAAATAAGAACTGCTTTATATTACATTCTCATAGAAGATTTATTCAGACAAGCGCATTTTGCATGGTTAGCAGCTGACAGGTTCTTTAAAATATGGATTTCGAAAAGTAAGTATATCAAAGTGATTTTCATCTCAGATTCCGTGCTTCTAATTAATCTATAACTTCATGAAAATTTGGTCCTTCAAAGAAAAGAAAAGGGTAATCAAACTGATTACAAAGAATTTGGCTTCTATAGTTTGATGAGATTTCTTGTCTATAGAGACGCATTTGCAATCAGAGGTATATTGTTAATTTGTATCTAAAGGCATTTATCCAATTAAAATGCTTTGTTTCATATATGGAAAAGTCAATTAACGGAATATAATTACTCAATATTTTACACAGATTTGAGAGAATTTTTTTAATTCGTAATCAACTATTATAAATTAATATTTTAATATGACTATTTGTAATAGACGCACTTTAATTAATCAAAAATCAAGTATTCTATGACCACCAGAAAACTTTCTTCTGTATCACTCTGTATAAGGTTAAAGCCATTTTTTTTTCTAAGGACTAAATACAAAATTCTGCAAAAACCATAATTTAATTTAGTACGACAGGACTTATTTTAATCTATTCTTCCAAATAAAGTCATGCAGTAACTGTATTTCATTCCCTAGCATCAGTTACTATACTTATTTCTTAAAATTTCGTTGGCATAGCTTTAGCACAGGAGCCCTCTGGCGGCTTTTAAATTTTTGTTGTCATTTTGGTGATAAATTAACATGATTATCGGAATCGCGTAAGTGAAAATCAAGGCATGAAACATCCTAGCCACTCCGGTGCCAAATTTCAAATTTCCCGAAAGGGTTCTACACTGTTTCACTTCTTCTAAGATGTTTCACTTCTTTAGCGCGATTTTTCTTAATTTTATTTTAATTATTTTTCAAAACTGTTTCACGTTCGTACACACACATATATATATATATTTCCCTATATAAAAGAATTCGATTTCAAAAGTTGTCGTGATGGCAAATTTTCAAGTGGTAAACTGATTTTTAGTAGCCTCTGCTTAAAAAGAAAATGGCGGAGAAATTTACCCAGCGATCTCATCCAAGATATTTGTGTGGTAAGTCCACTGTCCGACTTTGGTTTGAATTAATTCAGTATTTCAAAAATTATCGGGATAACAAATTTTCAAGTGGTAGCTTAATTTTATGTTGCCCTCTTAATTTAAGGTATTCGTTATTTTGAAACAGAATGACGTATCAAATTTGTTTGAGAGCCTTATATGATCTATGTATTCATCAGAATTTAAACAAATCCGGTCTTAAATACGCTTTTTACTATGTAGATAATAAAATTTCAAGTGCCCGCCACATGGAAACAAATTGGCGAAGCAACTTGATTAACGAACATAACCAAGATATTTTCAAGATAAGTCTACTGACAAATGTTGATTCAGTTTGGTTTTTTATTCGGAAGTTATCGTAATAACAAATTCTTCATTATATATATGCAGATACATAAATAAACTAAGTGATCACAATAGGTCGATTTCTAAAAAAATCAACCTTAAAGGAAACAAACTTTCTTTTTTTGGCATAAAAAATAAAAATAAATGTAGTTTCTTTTATTAAAATAAATAAATAAATAAATAAATAAAAATAAAAATTATGCCCCCCCCCCATCCAATTTGTTTTTTCTTTTTATATAATTTTAAAGTTTAAATGGATTTTTTATTTAATATTTTTTTAACATTTTATCCCATTGTACAAAAAAAAAAAAAAAAAAAAAAAAAAACAGCGTTCGCTAGATTTTTATTATGATTAATAATTGTAACAATTTTCGTAGCAATCAGTTGAACGGTGTAGCTTTGTATAGCTAATTACAAGCCAAATTATTCTGTATATCGTCGCTACCATGTCAAACTATCGAATGTGAAAATGGTTAGTTTTCAACACAAATTTCAATCTGTCGTAATCGTGTATTCAAAATCAGATCAGGGCAAAAATAAACTTATTTTGTGTTTTATTTCCTGTACTGTTAAGTCTCCAGTTCATTGTACGTAACATTCTGAAAGTAAGCGCAACATATCGAAAATGAAAAAAGAACTTTTGCGCATTCGATAGTTTGATATGTTAGCGACAACGCTGTCGAAAACTATAGTTCTGTCGTACTTAAAAAAAAAAAAAAAAAAAAAAAAAAAAAAAAGTGTAATTTTAACCAAATGATGCTCTGAAACATATAATGTAACTATTTCTTAGTATACTTTTATGTATAACTTAAGAGTGTTTAAATAATTTAGAAGAACCTATTTCAAGGGTTCTTTCAACAACACGTTATATCTTGTAATGAAATTTTTCTATAGCAGTTGCAAATTGTCCTATGTTATCCCATAAATCCTTATTATTATAGTGTTGAAAGATAAATAAATCAATAATTATAAGAAGAAGAAAAATCTAAGCATTTTATAAGGATGTTTCTTTGAAAGTAAATAAATTAAAGTGCCTAATAAGTGCCTAAAATAATGAATTTATCACCTTATTCTAATCTGTATAAAGTTAAACCTTCTTAATCCCGATTTTTGAGAGAGTATGCATAGTGTTTATTACATTTCTTTTATTGTTCAAATTTTCTGACTCTTTTAATATATAATTTATAGTGATAAACGTAATAAATTTAAAAACTCAGTTCTTTAAAAATTAGAAAAATCATTCTTTATTCGTTATTTCTATTGCTTTGTAGAATTTATTAATTTAATATTAATAAGATTCATAGTATTTTTTGTTTCACAAATATTTGAAATCTATTATTTGACCTATCATATTTACTGTGCACAAATATATTAAACTTACTGACATCGGCTTATGATTTATTGAGGCCTAACCATTTTACGTGGATAGAGATTTCAAGCGAAAAACTATTTTGTAAAGCGACAAAGTCTCAAAAAAAACTATTTTGTAAAGCGACAAAGTCTCAAAAAATATGATATATCTATTTGAAAGAATATAAGGAAGCTGACCACGTTTTTCATAAACGCCACATACTTTTAAAAAAAAGAGAGAGAAAATTCACTGTTTAGAGTGTTTGTTTTCCAGAAAATTTCTAGATACTTTTATAAAACGTTTAAACTCTTAGATCATTAATAAAATGTTTTTTGTCTAAAAATACGATATGCATTTCAATATTATTTTTGTTTACAGTTATCACATACCTTAACAAAAACAATAAGGCGTTAATGTATGAATGTTTATTGTACAAATTTAAGGTAATCTCTTTTAATTCTGTGATAAAAAAAAAGCATGCAATTAAAAAAAATAAATTAACAATATGAATACAGCAAATGAATATCAATTAAAAATAATAGGAAGAAAGAAGGAATAGGAAATACACTTTTTTTCTCCGAAGAACATTCACTACAAACGCATCATTTTTTCAGGACATTTGTAGGACAACTTTAGGATGAAATAGACATCTTTAGGATGTAATGTTGATGAAAAGGATATCTTTAGAATGAACTGTGGATAAGTGTGTTCGTAGAGTTATGGTTGCTCAACAGCAACCTTTCTCTTTGTTTGAACTATAGATGAAGTACACATTTTTCCCTGAGAAGTCCTTGCTGATATCAAACTATTAAAAAAAATGACTTCAAGTAATATATGTTGATAAAAACCAGAAAATTGATTTTTAGTTAATTGGGTAGCTAAAGTATCAAATAAGAAACTCAGAAAAATCTTGGGACAAACATTTCGCAGTGTATTGGAAATGATTGATGGTGATAATGATGACACCCACTCAATACATACATACCCTACACGTGGACATATATAGATACATATATCATGAAAAACGGCAGTTTTTCTAGTGACGCAAGCGCAAAAACAAACGAACGCCACGACACTCAGCGGAAACGGAAAAACGAACGAAAACTGCGACACTTATATATACAGGAATTTTAAGATCAAAGTAACCGCTGAAAGCCGACACTTAATATCTCAGGAAATATGGGAGGTTATGTTCTGATATTTTCAAAATAGACTTTCACCTCCTGTCTGATCCTACCCTGAAATCGCTACATTTCTGCGTGCAATATATTTCGAGATATGAATTGGCTCATTTAAGTTGTAAATGGGCGGCGTATGTAAGGAACAAATTTTTCTCGAATATGGCTCGAGCGAATTTAGTTTAATTTATATATGATATTAATCGCTTTTATCTGATGTGCCTGACATCTCCCTTTTCCCTAGGAAAACTCTTGTTTTTTTTATAACTCAGTTTAAAAATCGAACTATTTTTTACTCCGAAAATACCGTGATGCGGCAGTTTCGCGGACGAATTTCTTCTCTTCCATCTGAAATACTGAATATCAAATAATCGTTTTGGCTCCATCTATCGGGAAGCGTCAAAAATAAACACAAAAATTAAAAAAAAAAATATTTTTCTTTTTTTAATATATATATTAAATGAGTTATTTATTTAGGTATTTGTATTTTATATGACATTTGTTTATCAAAAATATTCTTTGTATTTACATTGTTTTCATGCTGATACGTTGTTAACTTTCAAAATTGGTTCTATTTTAAAAGGTGATTGCAACAACAAAAAATTTTTCCTTTATTTTCATAAAAATGACAAATAATATGATAATCATATGCAAATATTTGTAATTTTTTCAAAATTAGGTGATAAATCACTTAAACTACGGATTGAAAAAATTCTTAAAACAGAATTTGAAAATATTTAATTTGCTCATTAAGTTTCTAGTATATATATAATATATAAATTACAAAATGTTAAGCTATAATAAAATTTTGAATAGATTAAGATTTTTTTTTTAATTAAATTCATAACAAACTATACTACTTAAATATTTACCAGTATAAAATTTTCACTTTTTAAAGATTTTTCTATTATTATTTATTTTTCTCTTTTAAATCAAATCTATACCTAAAAAATTATAATAAGAAATAAATATAAATAAGAAATTTTTGTCATTTTTAAAATGTACTATATTATGCCTTTGTAATGTTGCATGTGTCCATCTTTTTTATCACTTTTTATAAAATTTTGAAATTTTATTTAGTTTGTTATTTTGTTCGAGTATGACCTATAAAACAACACTTTTAATACAGTGTTATAACTCATTACCATGCTCCTTTAATTTTGCGTTTTGATCATTAACCCCTAAAAAGTAATGATATCAATACAAAAAAAACTGTATCCAAAACTGTAAGTAAAATATATGGAAATGTTTACTTTGTGTCATTTCATCCAAATAAATTGAAAATGCATGCAAATAGATATCGTGATGCAAAGAAAAAAACTGTGAAATTTTTTTCAGTTTTGGATGGCGTGACGCAAAAGATAGAATAATTCATTAAAATAAATATATTTCAGTACATAATATAAGCTTAATGAAAGTGATATATTTGACAGCGTATTTGAAAATTAAAAGCAATATTTCAATGTGCACATATACTTTAATATGCAAAACAAAATAATTCCAGAGAAATTTAAAAACAAATCACTTAATGTAACACCACTGCGTTACTGGAATTTCATATAATTTCTTTTAAAACACATGCTTTCATAGTATAAGAGATGTGAATGGAAAGGTATCAATGAGTAAATGCTATATATTATTTTATGTTGAAAATAACGTTTACACTGTAAATATAAATAAAAGGAAAAAGCAAATTCAAATACGAAAATCTATGTATAATTTAATTAATATCAAAGCGTCACTGAAAATTTGATATCATTATTTTTAAGACCCGTATTTCTAATTCTTATAGCCATAAAGTACAGTGCTGCGTCACAAACTTTTAACCCGTTAAGGGTTTTTTGTATTGATAAGTATACACTTCTCTTCTCTGTATTGTCTTTATATGTACACACACACACATATACATTTACCACAATATAAGATCTAAAGATATCCCTTTCTTGGTTTACCAAGACTGTCAGGTGCCGCAACGATTTTTTTTTAAATTATGTTATGTGTCAAATCTATACAAATATTTAAGCTTTATTGTCCTCAAAGTTTTCTAAAATTCTGGAACAAACACGTGTTTCAAAATACTTTTAAATACATTGGTGTGAAAAAATTAAATACGAAACGGTTTTTATAATATAACGCAGTACAGATTTGGTGCTCATAAACTCAAATCCTACTACAAAATTCTTAAGATGTGAAAATATCGGACATATAAGCAAAAACAATGAAACAAGGAATCAAATAGATATAAAAGTACTTTATTGAAAATATGTTTTCGAGTACATCACAATTGGGCATGGAAACATCCATGTGACAGGTATCTGAATAGAAAGATTTAAGTCTTTTGCAAAGTACGAGGGACGTTCTGCAATTAAGTTTCGTCATTTTTTTTTTCACACAGAAGCTTTATTGCAAAAAGGAAAAGCTACACCATGAAACATTACATCATGAACTATACACCTTGAACTATTTTTCGACGTAATTGCATCCGACATATAGACATTTGTCATAGAGTGCAATCAATCTGAATAAACCACTCTGGTATAACTCCGTGCCCTGCAATACAAGGAATAGTCGTGCAACCTGCTCCAACTCAGCATTTTTTGGGAGTGGCGTCTCGAGACGGCTGTCCTATAACACCATGGCCTGTAATAAGAAAGCACTACAGAACTGGCGTTTAAAAGTAATAATTACAAAACTTTGAATAAACACCATAAAATGCAATAAACTCGCAACAATTGTTTCGAGCCGAAATAACACATGAGCCTTCGTTAAACGAACAAAGTAAGCACGAGTGCTGCGGTCAAAGCGGCTTGCATTTTATGGTGTTTATTCAAGGTTTTGTAATTATTGCCATGGCCTGTACTCTAACAATGTTGTTTTCATTCGTGGACGTGGAAGGACGCCCACATCGGCCTTTACCCTCCACTCTTCCTTCCTTCACTGAACTTGCAACACCAGTGATCAACGGAGACATTTGACGAGACATGATATCTTCACCATACATGGTCTGTAGTTCTGGATGGATGACGAACACACTAGAACCACCGTCTGATTCCGTCATCAAAACAGCACGTATGACGTATACTTCCTTTGGTGACCATGTTGCCAGCGCATATCTATATCTACCATCGTGAATTGTACTCAAATAACCTCGGTCACGTCGAACTGCTGTTACTATTCTTTTTCAGCACTCTGCACACGCGTCATATCTCTTCTGCTTAAGTTACTTCCGTGGTTGAACTAGTAAGTGGTGTGGTTTCTTAAGGCGACTGTTTGTTTCACCTGGTGTACAGTCGGTAACAAAAGTGTCCGAACACTAGCAAAAATTCCTATGTAAAAAAAGTGCACTTCATACAATTTTGTTAAATAAATCCTTATCGAATCTTGTTCTTACATTGACTAAGAATAGGATTCGACAAGGATTTTTTTAATAAAACCGTATGAAGTGTATTTTTTCTACATAGGAATTTCTGCTAGTGTTCGGACACTTTTGTCACCGACTGTACCATCTTCTATTTAAAAATAAATGACGAAACTTACTTTCGGAACAACCCTGTTACATTATCACCTCCAATGCTAAGTATGATTCACAAAGGCTGTACATTTTAAAAACGAGATTTCCAAAAACGCTTATGCCCCGAATGCCCACTGATCTTGTAATGTAAATTGCAGCTTTGTAGTTGTTATTGGCATCAGTTCACGTACTACTAAGTGTCTCAGAAGAAAACTTTTAAAGTGTTTTTAGCTCAGATTACTTGTAAGTCAATTTATGCATTGAAAAACTGTAATCTGCAAGAGTACTGTGACTTCACTCCAAATGTGTAAACAATGAGGTGTAGTATTGTGGTCTATGAAGTAGAAATTGGACAGAAGATATCATTAAACATATATTTACAAAGATTCGTAACGTTTGTATAATAGCGGCCATTAGTGACCGAAACTTCTTGGGAGATATGGAGAAGAGTACAGCTAACCATGCATGATACATCCACTCCCTCAACAAAAGGTACACATTAGCAACTGCCTATTTTGATATTATTAAAGAGGCAATTGCATGTTTCATTCTTTCATCAGATATCTATACGTCCACAATCGTTTCTTTCATTATATCAGCTAAATCAGCTCTCAACTGAAAATAGGACTAAATCCCAATATTTTAGCCAGTTCCTGTTTGCCAGAAACAAAAGTGTTGGTTTAAATGGGTCCACAGAGTGAAAAGCAGAGTCTTTTAAACAATCACAACATTTAATAATATAGAAAAGAAGAATAACATAATGCTGGCCGTTTAGCACAGCTTTCTCGTACAGACTCATATAAACCTCTCTCTCTGAGAAGCGAAGATGCGCTGTTGATTACGCAATACATTTACGTCACATCTGACGTCATGACAGGTGTGCGCTCGTTAGCAAATGATATGAGGAAACATGCATTGAAATCCTACATTTCCCCTTTTTTCAATAAATGTTTCGAAAATAAAACATATTTATGCATTATAATAGCATATTAAAAATTACAGAAAATTATTTTTATGCAAAAGTTACTTAAAATGAGAAAAGTGTTAGTAAAGAAATAGAATTATAAGCAAAAAAATATGGTTAATATAATAAAATAAAATATGTAAAATATAAGCAGTTAATTTCTTAATGAAAACACAGTTTAAATATATTTTTTTAAGTTCATCAGTCCTGAGTATTAAGTCCTATCATATCACAACATTTTTCATGTTTATATGCATTTAAACTTTTTGTTAAAATATCTGCAGGTTGTTCATCTGATGAAATATACTTAATGTCTGTAGTTTATTATTGTAAACTTCTCGCACAAAATGATGTCGAATGTCAATATGTTTAGTGCGATTGTGATGAACAGGATTTTTTACTAATCTCAGTGCGGACTGATTGTCGCACATGATTGCAGTCGGACTTGATACAATTTCAGGATCCAGTTCTTTTAAGAAATTTCTAACATGAATTGTCTGTTTTGCGGATTCGGACAGAGACATATATTCAGATTCTGTTGTGGATAGAGCAACGGTTCGCTGCTTTCTAGATTCCCAAGAAATAGGTCCACCGGCATACTTAAAGACATAGCCTGTATATGATTTTCTATCATTTATATCCGTTGCCCAATCGGCATCAACAAATGCTGTTAATGGTTTATTGTCTCTATAATAAACAATTCCTAAATTTCTAGTGCCATTGAGATACCTTAGTATTCTTTTAGCAGCTATCCAGTGAGGTTTTCCTGGATTGTTATTAAACAGACTTAAATAATTTACAGCATGGGTGATATCTGGTCTGGTAGCAACCGACAGATACATAAGAGAACCAATTAATTGTCTATAAGGAATTTTTGACATGTATGATTTCTCTTCTTCTGTATTTGGACACATTTGTTTAGTTAATTTTACACTGTTATCTAAAGGTGTATTTACCACTCTAGAATCTTCCATATTAAATTTATTTAATAAATCTTCAATGTATTTCTTTTGTGTTATAGTGATGCTGTCCCTATCTTGATTAAATTCAATGCCTAAGCAATAATGCAGAAGGCCCATATCTTTCATTTTGAAAGATTCTGCTAATTTATTTCTAATATTAAAATAGTGCTCTTCACTTTTATAGAGACAAATTAAATCGTCGACATAGACGATTATAATAGCATCAAAAGGATATTTTGAGTATTAGACACATTTGTCGGAATTCAAAGGGTTAAATTTCATTTTTCTCAATTTCTCATCGAATTTCTTAAACCACTGTCTTCCTGGCTGTTTAAGACCATACAAAGATTTTTTTAATAAACACACTTTATTTTCATGTATATCATTTTCAAAAAATTCAGGAAGCTCCATAAAAATTTCCTCATGTATATCACCGTTAACATATGCCATAATGAAATCTAACTGGTATGCTGTGAAACCATTTTGAATTGCATATGCAATTGCAGTTCTTATAGAACTTAATCTGGCTACTGGTGAAAAATTTTCCTCAAAATCTATACCTTGTTTCTGTGAACACCCTTTGGCAACTAATCTGGCCTTAAATTTTTCAATTTGACCATCTGGTTTGAATTTTGTTTTTAAAACCCATTTACCCATTTTAAACCCAATTACCTTTTTATCTTTTGGTTTATCTATAATTTCCCAAGCGTTTTGCTTAACTAAAGAATCCTATTCTAATTTCATCGCGTTCTCCCAATTTTTAGCATAATCTCCATTTAGCACGTCGATTACGCCGGGATTAATTTCAGTAAATGAGTTATCAGCTAATTGAGAAGTTTCATCTTTATATTTTGTATCTGTAATATATTTCTTACGAGACTTTTGAAAGTTCCAACTTTTATTTTTTTTAGGTCTGCCGGGACCACGTTTAAAAGGAGGATTGTTTTTGTCAATCCCTTCCTCTTGTTTACATTTACCGTCAGCACTCTCCTCCCCTCCACTCACATCTTCCACGTTCCCCCCTTCAGAAAGAGAGTCGCTCGCTTCCCCCCTTTCGAAAAAGAGAAACTTTCTCTGTTGAATTCAGGGGGATGGGAAATCGATCCGCTGTTTTCGCTTTCAGTAGGGAAAAGAGTTTCATTTTTAATATTACAATCATTGCATTTATTCTCAGACGGAAAAATTAATTCTAATTGATCAGTAGTGGCTGAATCATTTGTTTCAAACTCGTCTATAAATCGAACATCACGACTTATGACAATTTTTCTGGTATCCTTATTCCATAATCTGTAAGCGCGTGATTCATTTGAATAGCCAACGAATATATGTTCGTGTGACCTAGCTTCAAACTTTCCTTTTGATTTTTTCTTTAGAACAAAACATTTCTGTCCGAAATTTTTAAAATAATTAACAGTTGGTTTATAACCGAAAAACAATTCAAAAGGTGTTTTATTTTCTTTAATTCCTTTGGCAACTAATCTGGCCTTAAATTTTTCAATTTGACCATCTGGTTTGAATTTTGTTTTTAAAACCCATTTACCCATTTTAAACCCAATTACCTTTTTATCTTTTGGTCTATCTATAATTTCCCAAGCGTTTTGCTTAACTAAAGAATCCTATTCTAATTTCATCGCGTTCTCCCAATTTTTAGCATAATCTCCATTTAGCACGTCGATTACGCCGGGATTAATTTCAGTAAATGAGTTATCAGCTAATTGAGAAGTTTCATCTTTATATTTTGTATCTGTAATATATTTCTTACGAGACTTTTGAAAGTTCCAACTTTTATTTTTTTTAGGTCTGCCGGGACCACGTTTAAAAGGAGGATTGTTTTTGTCAATCCCTTCCTCTTGTTTACATTTACCGTCAGCACTCTCCTCCCCTCCACTCACATCTTCCACGTTCCCCCCTTCAGAAAGAGAGTCGCTCGCTTCCCCCCTTTCGAAAAAGAGAAACTTTCTCTGTTGAATTCAGGGGGATGGGAAATCGATCCGCTGTTTTCGCTTTCAGTAGGGAAAAGAGTTTCATTTTTAATATTACAATCATTGCATTTATTCTCAGACGGAAAAATTAATTCTAATTGATCAGTAGTGGCTGAATCATTTGTTTCAAACTCGTCTATAAATCGAACATCACGACTTATGACAATTTTTCTGGTATCCTTATTCCATAATCTGTAAGCGCGTGATTCATTTGAATAGCCAACGAATATATGTTCGTGTGACCTAGCTTCAAACTTTCCTTTTGATTTTTTCTTTAGAACAAAACATTTCTGTCCGAAATTTTTAAAATAATTAACAGTTGGTTTATAACCGAAAAACAATTCAAAAGGTGTTTTATTTTCTTTAATTCCTTTAGTGGGACACCTGTTTCTAATATATGCAGCGCAATTTACTGCTTCAGCCCAGAATGTATTTGGAAGGTTTGATTGCATTAATAAACACCTCGCCATTTCGCATAATGTACGATTTTGTCTTTCAATTCTAGAATTTTGCTGAGGCGTCATCGGAGATGAATATTCGCGTTTGATACCGCATTCTTCAATATATTTATTGAATTCCTCGCCACAATATTCCAAACCATTATCAGTATGCAGTATTTTAAATTTTTTTCCTTATCGATTTTCGACTGCCGCTTTATATCTCCGGAACGCGTACTTAGCTTCATCTTTTGTTTTTAGAAAATTTACTTCAATGTAACGAGATTTATCATCCAAAAAAGTAATAAAGTAACGTGATCCGCCATGGGATTTAACATTTATAGGGCCACATAAATCAGAATAAACTACTTCTAATAATTCATTACTATGAAATTTGTTTTCTTTAAAAAATGGTTTCACAGTTTGTTTAGACTGAATGCATACTTTACAATCTTTTAAAGAATCTTTTTCATTAAAATTTAAATCTCTTAACATATTTTCAGATTTTAATAATTTTAAATCTTTTTCATTTAAATGTCCTAATTTTAAATGTCATTTATGAAAGTTGCTTACCTGAGTTGTTGCAGCTATATCCACCTGCGGCTGAAAAAAATATAAATCACCTTTTCTCTAGAACTCACCTCTCGTAATCAGAGAGCCGTCCTGCTCTGTAATTTTCGCCCCTTTTTCGGTAAATACAACTCGGCAGTTGTTTGCTGTAGCTTTTGACATTGACATTAAATTGCATTTTAATTTTGAAACGCACAAAATATTTGTTAACTTTAAATTGGTTACACCGTGATTACCGGGAACTTTTAATTTGACTGTTCCAACACCTGTGATCTCCGCTGTTTCATCTACAGCTAATTTTATAGATAAGCCACTTCTTGGTTCGAATTGTGTGAACAAATTCTTGTCATGAGCGATGCGATGTTGAACCACTGTCGAGACACCATTCGGAATGTTCTTGGAAAGAGTTACTGACTGCCATAGTAAATTCCGTACGGTCTTGAACCATAAAAGATCTTTCTTTGTATTTATTCGATGAAGTGAATTTTCTGTCTGAGATCTTCTTTCGGCATTCTGAGGCTTTATGCCCTACTTTTGAACAGTAATTGCATTTGAAGATTGCATAATTTCTCTCGCCATACGTGTTCTTGTTCTGCACAGGCTTTAAGATTTCTCTTTTGTTCTTTTCAGGAAGATTTTTCTTGTGAGTCGTAAAATACGCATTTGACGATTCTTGATGCTTTTTATTTTTTCTTGATTCATATTCTTCCATCATTTTAATTTTTAGAGCTTCAGGCTGCGGCAGTTCATCTCTTGCTTCGATAGCGCATCGAAAATTTTCGTAGCTGTCAGGAATACTGTATAAGAGCAAAATTGATAATAGATCTTCGGCTACTTGAATGTCCATTTCTTTTAGCTTGTCCACTATATCAAAGAAAATATTGAGGTGACCGGACATATTTTCACTATCAGTCATTTTCTTAAAGAGTAGCTGCTTCAATAGGGTGGCTTTCTTTGCCGGTCCTCTCGATTCGTAAACTTCTTTTAATTTATTCCATACTTCATTTGAGGTGGTACAATGTTTAATATAACATAATTCACTTGGAGTAATTGCGAGGATTAAATCGGCTCTTGCTTTACGGTCATTTTCGAGCCATTTTTCTTCGTCTTCGGCGCCTTCATCGGACTTAATTTTCGTTCCGTTAGCATACGACCAGTGATCATTCTTGATTAAGACAGCTTCTATCTGAAGCTTCCATGTGTCAAAATTGCTTTTGGATAACTTTTCTATATTTAATATTTGCGACATATTTAATCAGCTATAATAGCTTCGTTATAAAAACAGAATCAAAAATACTTTCAATTTCAGCCCTTAGGCTTAACAGTAAGTCGCACTTTCGTTTTAGAGAATGTTAATTTAAATTTTTAAAAAGTCCGCAGTAAGATGCGTGTCTCTGGGCCCATAACCATTGTTGGTTTAAATGGGTCCACAGAGTGAAAAGCAGAGTCTTTTAAACAATCACAACATTTAATACTATAGAAAAGAAGAATAACGTAATGCTGGCCGTTTAGCACAGCTTTCTCGTACAGACTCATATAAACCTCTCTCTCTGAGAAGCGAAGATACGCTGTTGATTACGCAATACATTTACGTCACATCTGACGTCATGACAGGTGTGCGCTCGTTAGCAAATGATATGAGGAAACATGCATTGAAATCCTACAAAAAGAAACAAACATTTACTATGAGCACTTGTTTCTGACACACACCATACTTGTAGTCGTATATTTAGTTTCATCGTGCTTCTGCAGTCTCCTGATAATTATAAACAAATATATCGTATTCCCAGTAGTACGTTCCATGTGTTTTGCAATTTCTTCCTGCGTCAGATATCTGTGTTTATTTATTTATTTTTCGCATATAAAACAATATAATGTTCATTCGCGGCCATTGTAACTCGTAGATGATCAATGATGAATATTTGATCACACTGTTTTTGTTGTTTGAAATTTTCTGTAGACTGGCGAACGGATGGCATGGGTTATCTCAAAATTCTTTTGAACATTATTCATACTTCTAACTCTTTTAATTTCCGTAAACTTTATATTCCAGAAAATATTTTGCACATTGGTTTGCCAGTAGCAGTAAGTCATTGTTACTGATATCATTGTGCACATTTCAATAACTTTCTACGAACTGCTGTGCAAATACAACTCGCGCAGAAGATCGTCCATACTTTATGGAAACGAATTTAATAGTTGAGTTTTATGTATAAATGCCAACTTTTTTGCGTCAATTTGCTACTATTGGATAGCCATGATTCTTGACAATATCTGTAGCTCGAATTTTCCATTAAGTAAAATTTCTTAGAACTGCCATGTCAATTTTATCCCATTCCTCTTGTATCGTTTTCCAAATTTCGTTCAATATTCTTGGATGCCGTTTTCCTAAGGCTCTTTTTAATCAACAAAAAGTCCACTAGAGAAACGTCAGATGATTTTACAAGTATTACAATAAATGAGATATATTTCTTTCCCGTTTCTGACTATTTCTTTTCTAAATATGTGACAGTTGATTTAAAAGTGTGACTAAAGGTTCTGTCAGCATGAAGCTTAAATTTATCAATGTTCTTTCCATGTAAAGCTGAAATTTCCTCTTCAAAAATTGGTTCTAAAATATTCTGTTGGTGGTAGAGTATATTAATTTTGAGTTTAACTTTACTTGAGATTTTTTAATTTTTATTTTCCCACTGTAACAAAATCCTACAAAGATCATGAATCTCTTTGGGAACTCTTCTGTACACTGGGGAAGCGATTTTGTACGGTCATTCCCGTTAGCTGTGCAGTAGAAAATTGATCATTTTTTTTTATTACAGTTACTTAAACATCCCAAAGCCTCATCGAGTGTTACTACAAATTTCCATTTTTCAGCAGAGAGGTGTTTTTCATATAATTTTCTACAATTAGTTTTTCATTCAAGAATATGCTTTGGCAAAAGCAAATAAACTTTATAGGTTTAAACATCTTTTTTAATTTTAAATCTTTATGAATGATTTTACTTATAGTGCGAGAGGAGACATTCCTAATTTCGATGCTATAGACCTTTGAGTAGGCGAGTTTTCTTTTAGGATCAGAGACTTCATTTTCTTCATATTTACCTTCGTTCGAACAGTCTTGGGATGAAGTTTTGCGGTCACGTTTTCATTTTTACTTTCATTTTGACTTTTTGCCTTTCAAATATAATATAAAATTTAATAAAAACTCCTTTTACTTCCATTACCCTAAGTATAAAATTAAAATTATTTAAATTGTAATATTCAAAATTATTATTTAAATAGAGTGACGTTTTACAGAAACGCAAAAAATCTGTACTTACTGTTTAAATTAGAAAAAACTACCGTCTGCAAAGATTTAAAAGAAAAAGTTTGCAGTTACATTATTTTTATTATTTCATATCAAAGAAGTATAAATAAATTTTGAAAATACGCCTGAATTTGTTTACATAAATATGTAATTTTTAACTTAAAAAAAGCTCAACATAGCTGTAAGTCACTATTAATATATCAGTGTTCTTTAAATGCTAATTTTTTTTTTTTTTTTTTTTTTTTTTTGTATTTGCACGTTTTATTTTTTTAATCAATAATACTGAATCTCCTTACTGCATAAAGTTATTTTGTACACGTCTTTATAAAGTCATACTAAAAATATTATTTTCAAAATGAAGTCTATAGTTAATTTCATTTCATTATTTTCACTACATTATCATCATTAATGTTGCAGTGAGAGTTGGGCATAATAGATTAAAAAGTAATTGAATTACAATTGAATTACAATTAAATTACAATTATAATTATTTTACTGCCAATCAATTAACAAGTAATTGATTACAAATAAACTGAATTACTTATTCACTTTATTTGTAATGAATTACCTGTTAATCGAATTACAGTAAAATAATTATAATTGTAATTTAATTGTAATTCTATTGTAATTCAATTACTTTTTAATTAATTACGCCCAACACTGATTTTAGTTATAAAATACTGCAAGGAATTTTAAACAATCAAGGCAGTTAAATTTACTTTATAATATTATTTAATTATTAAAGTTAATGTCAAAAATATTGTCTTATAATATCACAACCAATTTTTTAACAATTAAGGCTGTCAAAAACTTCATTGCAGTATCTTCATTACTGTTAAGGTTATCACAAAGTATCTTTTATAGTATTGTAGTAAATGTCCCAAAATGAAGTCTGTTAAATGTATTTTTTACAGTATCAGTATTGCTATTCAGTAATTGTAAAATAATAATAATAATAAATAAAAATAAATAAAATTAAAATTAAAATTAAAATTAATTAATTAATTAAATATGTATACCTGATCATGGTACAGACTTAATATAGCTCCCCTTGTCGACTTTTGAATTTTTATCGTCAATTTAGACAAAAATACATAATTTATGCGATTATTTTTTCCGTTTCTTTCTTTTCTTTTCTTACTTTTCTATTTTTCAATAAATTATAAAATATTGAAAAATAGAAAAGAAAAATGGCCAACTCAAACTGAAACTTAATTATTTTGTTTGATTTTGCACGCGCGCTTTTTATTTCCTAATTCAAAATTATGAAAAACTTCTTCGATACTGCCCGTTTCGAAACTGATTATTATTAATTTTCTCTTCTTCTCTTTTTCTTTCAAAAAAAGAAAAAAAAAAAAAAAAGGAAAGAAAAATATTGATGAAATTCTGGCAAAAACAGAATTTAGTTTAGTACGGATGACTATTAGTTTTTTTTTTTTTTTTCAAATTATAACATCGCTTTCAAATTATTCGATTATATTTTCGATTTCGATAAATGTCCTACTATCGTAAAAGTGGTATTGTAAAAATCCGTAGATTGAGTCTCAGTCCTTAAAAAAAGCAAAAAAAATCTTATTTCAGAATTTAACGAAGTATTTCGTGTTTCTATGAAAAAATTGGATTATGACTCTCGAATAAAATTTTTTGATTTGGTATATAATATATATATCAATAACATATACTTTAATATATATCTCAAAACACAGCAGAATCACCTAGGATAGGTCTTAATCTTGGAATGGGTTGATAAAGGCTGAAATTGATGATGATGATGATATCTCAATTTTTGGAAATCCACTGTCTATCAATATAAAATAGAGCTCTTATTCAAGGAAATTACCCTTTATAAGAAAATATATTTAACAATTAGTTTAAAAAGTGTTTTTTAATTGTAATTATAATATGTATATATATGTGTGTGTGTGTGTGTGTGTGTGTGTTAAAGATTGTTATACTATCCGAAAGAAGCGTGCCATTATAAAAACTCTGTGAAAACTTTTCTGCACAAACATGATACTTTTTAAATGATACACTTATAGTTCAAACTTTGTTCTACTCCGAGAAAACTAATGTTCATTTAAGATCAAATATTTGTAAAGAAGTACGTAGCAAGTTTTAGAAGTAATATAATTTTCTCTACTTTTATACCACCTTCTAAAGAAAAAATATATCGTTAAAACTTACTTTATCGTTCTAAGAAAATAATTCTTTTGGTATTGTATAATATTTGTTACATGGTTTGCTTTTTATTGAATTAAGGTTAAAATGCACTTAAAGTATATTTTATCTGTTTATTATTATCAATATATTTTTCTGTGTTCCAAATGTCATTTAATAATACTATTCTATGTTGTAATTATGAAATAATATACATACATTAGTTTACAAAAAATAAAACTTCCAAACTGAAGCTTATTAATGGGCTTTTCCCACCGGCGTCTGCTGAGTCACGTGATAGAGGAAAACGAATAATCGATTTCTGAGAATAGAATTCAAATAAATATTGTTCTTAAGAACAAAAGTGTTAATATTAATTATAAAATAAAATAAAAGTAATATTGTGCATTTGTAAACAGTAGAATAATTGTATTTGTAAATTTAATAATTTTTAAAGAACACTTTATGTGTTTATTTATTTTCACCTGTAAAAATCGATTTTTGTATGTTTTTGTGTAACTGTTACATTAACTGATCTAGCAATAAATAATAGCTTGTTCTTGTGGAATGTTTATGGATTATAATTTGAAATTTTAAAACGTTTTCAGTTAAATTTAATCGCATAAAGGTGTTACAACAAGTTAATTAACTTAGTTACTGGTCTAAATGGATTTACGCAGTAAGATATTGACTGTCACTGATTTAAGTACCAAAAATCATAGTATTTAACATGTTCTTCATGAATATCAATAACAAATATAAACTAAATGATGATTGTAAATGTATACGGCAAACAAAAGGTGATGAATAATGATATAAAATGGATTAAAAATGATGATGTATAAAAAAATAACACAGATTAAATACGATTGAACAAAAATAAGAATAGAAAATATGTTATTTCAGCAATCGCTCTAGATAAACAAGACTTCGTCTGCTATTTGTTTTTCCTCTATCATGTGACCTCTGACGTCAGGTGGGAAAAGCCCATTGAACAAAAAAAAAAAAAAAACAGTAAAATGAATCACTACATGTGCTACCGCAATAAATTCCTAATTATAACAAGTTGAACTCATTGTGAGAACTTAAACGAATAAAACCGCAAATAAACAATCAGCTTAAATTAAAAAAAGAAAGAAAAAAAGAAAAAGAAAAGAGAAATTCGTGTTTTTTTTTTGCATAAACTGAAATATATTTACTTATATATTTACTTTTAATAATAAAATTATAAAAAAAAGGATTATTTTATTTTATTTTATAATTTACGTGTGAATATATATACTTTGTTTTATGTATGGAAAAAAAGTGTAATTTACTTATTTATTTATTTATTTCGCATCAATTTGTTTTTCTCTATAAATAATTTTAAAGTTAATATGGGGTTTTTATTTAATATCTTTTGAACATTTATATATAGAACATATTTCACATTTTAAAACTCAATAAAGCACATTCTTTGGTTTTAAGAGTGTTTAAAATACATTACGTACAAATTATGTATGTTTTATTTAAAAAAAAAGCTGTATGTTTTTTCCAACATATGCTCGTTCCCATGTGTCCTTCATAAATATAATGCCAATTTAATTAAATGAATTTAAACTGTTTTATAGATCATTATCTCTAAACAACGACTTTTCTTTCCGGAGCATTGAATTGTGTTAAATGGGCTTAATGCCGAACTGTAGTTGTGCAGTGAGCAGTTAGTAACGGTCTGGGACTTACCCTAAAGATGAGTTGAAGACATGCCATCAGAATTTTTTATCTTTCATAGAGGAGATGTCTCCTTCATTTTGGTAATCTCCGAAGTTGTTAATTTCGGAAAAACGAAGTCTTTACGTCCAAGACAGATTTTAAGTGCACCAGTCCCCATTAATGTACACGATGGTCTTCGGCTATCTCGAGTAACACGCCTTCAAACCTACACTTATGAGCTTGGCGCTCTACCAACCAACTCACCACTGAATACTTGTGCATAAGAATATTAAAAACGTACGATATATATATATATATATATATATATATATATATATATATATATATATATATATATATATATATATACATATTTATTTATTTATTTATTTATTTTACTACCATAAACACTTTATAAATATTTGTTTTTAAAGTTAGCTTGGAAAAATATATTTTAAAAAATATTTAATCATCCGTTTGCAATTTTATTTTATTTATTTATTTTTATAATTAATGCAGTGTATTGACAAAGAAAAAAAAATACTTACTAAGAATGAGGACTTAAAAATCTTTACAAATCCATGTTTGTTTCTGCGTATAAGGATTCAAAATGATTTTTTTGATGATACAACTCTTTACCAGGAAGTAATGTTTATTAAAAAAAGTGTTGCCAGATAAAATTTTATTGATTTGCCTTCATGGAAAGAGCGTGTTAATCATGATAAAAGACAATATTTATATTTATTATATATATATAAAAAAAAAAGCAAATAGAAGTACTTTCGTAAAATGAAATGTTGAAAATAACTCAAATTGAGTGAATTTTCACTCTTTTGCCCAGAAGATACGCGCCCGATCATCTAGAGTTAAAAATTTAGTAAATTGAATGAGTTAACATAATGTGCTCAAACTTGCGTTATACACTGTATTTAATTAATTTATTTATTTATTTTAATGATTTTAATAAACTAGATCACTTTATAATGGCGTTACCGTTGCACTTGCATGCTACTGAAGAAATGCGTTGCAGCGAGAGTGATATTGCCACTTACAAGTCGTTGAATGAGCATAAATAACTCAAATATAGATAGATATTGATAACTCAAGTTTGCTTATATTAAAAGTTACTAATTAGCTCAAATGATTGCATTTTTAACTCAAGTCGACTTAAAAAAAAAATAACTCCTATTTGTCACGGTGAATTAAATCATTTATTTTAAGAGAGATTTGGTATATGTTAAATTTTAGTTTTATATCATATTTTGTAATAATTTAAACCTCATGTATCACAAATACCATTTTATCTTCATATTTATACAGCATATTCATTTTAGGAAAGGGCTAAGGACACACAGAGGAAATTAATTTTTTAAGCAAAAAGCGAATTCTAAATATCCAGTATTTATCGAAAAAGCATGTTTTAACCAATTGCTCAAAATAAAAGACATGTTAACCCTCTGGATGCTCATACCGCGATTTCCACGGGCAACTCAAATGTAGCAAAATTCGCTCATCCCGCGATTTTCGCGGGCATGTTTTTTTTTTTTTTTTTTTTTTTTTTTTTTTCCTTTATTGAGGAGTGCATCACGCCTTTTCACCGTTTAACCAGTGAAATAAATTATATACAGTAATAGACGTTTAATTTAGGTCTTTAGAAAATTACAAGTCGAATGTCGTCCACTAAATTGCGCCATTTGAAGGTACTTGATAATTACCGCTCTAACTTCACTATGTTTGCCAACTTTTTCTAACCAGAAATGACTGGTAGAAAACGTTCAGCGATTTACAGAGTATATATTCCTCATGATTTATCAGATTCTGAAAGTGATTTTAGTTTTGATAGTGGTAGATATTTTTCGGACTGCTCCTCAGACAGCGATAAATCAGCTCATGATTCATTATATTTTCATTAATTTTCATTATATTTTCTTAAGTTTTATACATTTTAATTTTTTATATTATGTAATAAATAGAAATTAACGGTAACTAAATTAAAATTAATTATTATTATTTATTTTATTTTATTTTATTTATTTACTTATTTATTTATTTATTTGTTATAACAACTGAAATTGTTTTTTCTGATAGCTTAGTTTCTCATGACAAAAATCTATATAAAAAAACATTTCTAGAAAGAAAAAATGCATATTTCAATTCTCCAATATATATAGAATTAAAGCACGCAAGAAAAAAAAATACAGAATTTTTGAAGCGATTTCGGTCCACAAATTGAGCAGTCAGAAGGTTAATGAAGATTTCTTGAAATTTTTTTAGTTTCGTAAAGTTTATCTTTTGAAATAAGACAAGAATTTTGTTATTTAGAGAACATGACCCATACCCAATACATCTAATACCAAAACACATTTTACGTATTAAGAAGTCGCATTTAAATTAATACTTCAGTCCTTTTTTTTTTTTTTTTTTTTTTTTTCCAGTAGCAGAAATAAAAGGTAATTTTATTTATTTGTTTATTTTGACAATAATGTCATTAGATACAGCACATCGAAATTAAACATTGCATTTTTATGTTTCACAAAATCAGAAAACTTTTTGTATATAACAAATAATATTACCATTCTAAAAAACAAATTAAAGTTTAATGAAAAATATCGTTATGGTTATAAGTAGAAAGATACAGAAAAAGTTTACATAAAGATTCGCTACGGTTTTTCTTCTTTTTAATATTTCTTCTTCTATATATTTCTAAAACATTTGAAGTAAAAAGTGAAGTATTTCACAGTAGGAAAAGGTTTCTTTCAAAGCATTCTTTAGTAAAAAAAAATTATTTCAGTTCTTTTATGCTTCAAGTACGGAATTTTAGAACTATTTCAGATTCTACTTTTTAGAAATGATATTGTCATTTGTAAAAGATAATTATACACATAGAATATACAAATTGTTTTTTATATAGATTCTAACAATTTTATTAGTTATCATAAGAGAAAAATTATCATAATATTCCTGTGTCTCATTGAATTGTATAATAAACTACATTATTGACTCAAAAAAGATTTCTTTTAAGTTTACATTTTTCTCTATGAATTCTAACCGTAAGACTAATTCAATTTGTCTTTTTATTCAGAATATATATTTTCACTAGCCTTGACCAAAATTTGCCACTGACTTCAGTTTTGAATTCTGGTTTGCGACTGATTTGCAGGTTTTGGGATGTGCTGATCTGTTTGATCATTTTTAGAAACCGTCTGTCTGTTGCCGTATAGGTTAGCAAAATTTTATGATCGCTGTATCTGTCGAAGGAATATACGGAATTTCACGATACATTATACTGAAGTAAACCATGACACAATTTCATGCTGATTAGGTTCTGGCGTTTATCGCGCAGTAGTGCGAAGGCTATATTACAGCTTCTACAATAAATAAATGCACTAAACTTATACATAAAATGGTTATTATAAAAAGCTGCACAAAGTGAAATTTTGTGCATATTGGCGATTGGAGGTTTCCTATTAATTAGAAGTGTATGTTTCAGCTTCTTCATTATATAAATGTACCAAACTTGATATAAGAGATATGTTGAATTACAAATTATGCTGATTCCTTTTTTAGAAAAAAACTGACCAACTTTATCATACATCATTTTTCAGGTTTTAGGTAGTTTACTGACCAATTAATTTATTAGAATGATATTGAAACTTGTTAAGGTAGCCAGAGCATGCTAGTTTTTTATGTTATTCAGATTTATTTTAACTTGTTTTGAAGTGATATCGATATAAATACCACAGCTGGTTTGTGTAGGGTAGGCTGACTATACGCTCTCGATTCTCGAGGACAGTCCTCGAAAAGTAAATTCGTCCCCAAAAAATTACAACACATTTGGTGACGTCGGTTATAAAGTTATGTTTTATTATAATAATTTACTAGCGAGCTTCGCCCGCTAGCGGGTCAGTATTTTCAAATGAATCACTAAAATTAGTGAATCACTAACAGTAACTTTTAGTGTTAAGAAAAGAAATTAAAAAAAAAATCATTTCTGATTGGGTAAAAAGTCGCCCCGGGTCCCCACTGCTTTCGGCAGCGCTGCCCCGTGCGTATTCTTTCCCTGACCCTTCGTGCCCCCCCCCCCTCAAAAAAAAATTCTGATCGGGTAAAAACTCACACCGGGTCCCCACTGCCTTCGGGAGCGCAGACCCATGCGCGATGCGCGCGCACGTGTGAGGGTATACGTGCACTGCGCGCACATATTCCTTCTCAAATCAAGTTTTTATTCTTAAGAAAAGAAAATTTAAAAAATCATTTCTCATCGGTTACAAAGTAAGAACGGGTCCTCACTGCCTACGGCAGCGCAGTCCAGTGCGCGCTGCGCGCGTTTAAGTTAAGGAATACATGCGCTGCGCGCGCGTATTCCTTCCCTGACCCTTCGTGCCCCCTAAGAAAATCATTTCTGATCGTGTAAAAACTCACACCGTGTCCCAACTGCCTTCGGCAGCGCAGCGCGCGCACATGTGGAGGTATACGCGCGCTACGCGCACATATTCCTTCTCAAATCAAATTTTTTTTTTAAGAAAAGAAAATGAAAAAAAAATCATTTCTCATCGGTTAAAAAGTCGGACCGGGTCCCCACTGCCTTCGGCAGCGCTGTCCCAGGCGCGCGGTGCACGCCTACATCTTCCCCACCCTTTCAGCCCTTCCTAATTAACCTATATATATCAATTTTGAACGGTCTAACTGAATTAGCTGAGATGCAAAAGAAAACCTAATCAGGAGACCTCAAGACGTGCAAATCTGGTTAAAACTTTCGATAATATAAAAGAACTTTAAATTATCTTTCGAATGATGTATTTAAAGTAATTTAATCATAATTAGATATTGAAATATTGAAATTTTAAAATATTACAGCGCCATCTGGCGGTAGAAATTTCTGCAATCTACTGTTCGATTCCAAATCAACAAAGCTATCTAATGATGTATTACTTATGAAATTATTTTAATTAGTAGCTGAGGTACAAAAGAAAACCGATTCAGGAGACCTCAAAACGTGTAAATGAAACGAAGTCTTGAATCCCACTTTCGATACTTTAAAATATCTTTCGAATGATGTATTAAAAATAATTTAATCATAGTTAGAATTTGAAATACGCGTATTAGAATAAAATTTTATTTGCAATTAAATTATACATTTTTTATTTATTCTGGAAACCCGATGAAATTTGAACTGCAACTTCGTCTTGTGATGTTAAAAGTCTGTAGCAAGTTTGAAATAATTTCGAAGAAAATTGAAGCAATTTGAAATTTGCAATTTTTATTTCCAGTACAAAATCAGTAAAGCAGGAAGTAAAATCTATTTATTCTTTCGCCCGGCGCCATGGTAACCGAAATTGTGAAATTAATAAAAATCTTGTGATTTGTTGCCACCTTTTTTTCATACTTTAGTTAATTTTAAAAAATCGATAAGCCGATCGATAAGCCGTTTAAACCATCGGATTAAGAAAAAAAAGCCCTTTCCAATGGTATCTTATTTGTGACGATACGACTGATATTTCTAATTTATTTTCCACTTTTTCCGTAAAAATGTCACTTTTTAAGCATTTAATCATGAATTCTGAGTCATTTTTCGGTAGATATGGGTCGACGTTTTAATTAATATCTCTGCTAATAAGGGTCGCATCGCTTAGCGAATTATCGCGATGTCGAGATGAAGAAATTCTGCGTCTGTCGACACCGGTTTCGAGATGATGCGAGCATTAGCGCCGGAGCTTTAGCGATGACAAGGAATTTCTCACAGACAGACAGACAGACAGAGACAGACAGACAGACAGACAGAAAGACAGACAGACAGACAGATGCGCACAGATTTTAATAATATAA
Organism: Salticus scenicus; assembly: GCA_963930645.1. Lineage (NCBI taxonomy): Eukaryota > Metazoa > Arthropoda > Arachnida > Araneae > Salticidae > Salticus > Salticus scenicus. The sequence continues at coordinate 249,395,139 of OZ005650.1, forward strand.
AGAGATTAGCGAATTATCGCGATGTCGAGATGAAGAAATTCTGCGTCTGTCGACACCGGTTTCGAGTCGATGCGACCATTAGCGCCGGAGCTTTAGCGATGACAAGGCATTTCTCACAGACAGACATACAGACAGACAGACAGATGCGCACAGATTTTAATAATATAAGGAGATTATATGTATAATAAATAAGCTGAAATAAGTTCTTTTAGGTTCTTTATACATAGAAATTTCTAAAATTTTGCAATTTAAGGCGATTTAATTAACTATTTATTTTTTTCCTCAAAATTCGAGGACACCGCCATATTTGTCCTCAAATTCAATGAAAAAAATCTGGAGTGACTCCACTCGACTTTCCGAACATTGAGTAATTAACAGTTTTGTAGATAAAGTAAAGAAAGAGGAGTTGTTAAACAAACAAAAGAAAGAAAACCATAACAGAGTGTTTGAGTATTATTCTCCATGTATTACACGATGTTTTATTTAACGCTACTGAACTTTGAGCCCATAGATCATAATGATAAAGAATTTTTCGTTGTGTCCCTGTAAAAACCTATAAATGCTAGATTCACCAAAATGCTTATAGTTAGTGCAACAGTGATTTAAAATATTCATATAAATTTTCAACTCAATTGAATAAGGCGTTTAGATGCTATCGCACTTTTAAAAATTTGGTCCCATAGTCCATAATGATAAAGAATTTTTCTTTGTGTCCCTGTAAAAACACTTAAGTGCTAAATTCACCAAAGTCTATACAGTTGGTGCACCTGTGACCTATAACATGTGTACAAGTTTTTTGCTCAGATAAATAAGGTGTTTAGACGCTATCACACTTTTAAAAATTTGGCCCCATAGGCCATAAAGATAAATAATTTCTCTTTGTGTCCCTGTAAAAAAAAACTATAAGTGCTAGATTCTCCAAAATCTATACAGATTGAGTATCTGTGACTTATAATATGTGTATAAATATTTTGCTTAATTGAATAAGGCGTTTAGATGCTATCGCAATTTAAGATTTTGGTCCCATAGGCCATAATGATAAAGAATTTTTCTTTGTGTCCCTGTAAAAAAACTATAAGTGCTAGATTCACCAAAATCAATAGCGTTCGTACTATGGTGACTTACAATATACGTACCAACTTTCAGCTTTTTCGAACAAAGTGTTTAGACGCTAGCGTGTTCACTCACAGACATACGCAGATACATACACACATACATACACTACACACATACATACATACATCATCGCAAAAATAGTGAAAACGGTCTCAGGGGACCTCGAAACGTATAGAAACATCAAAATCTCAAATTCGGATTTTTGACATGATTACAATACTTTCCTCACTATAGTGTTCGGAACTTAAAACAAATATGGTCACTCTAGGTAAGATAAATAAATTAAAATTTATTTCACAAGAGCAGGTTTACTATAAGATGGAAAAGACTTAGAAATAATGGTATATTTACACGATACTTAAAAAATAATAGATACATTATAGAATATATACGAAAAATCTTCTAAGTTGTAATATACGTCACGAATAATTTTTCAAAAAATTAAAAAAAAAAAAAAAAAGTTAAAAAATGAAACATGTGAATCAGATAAAATGTTTTGGAATTTTATGCGAACTGTGTCGTTTTAATTTCTTTCATAATATTACGACTTGTTTTACAATTTAAGACCAATCCCTTCTGGAATGAAATTTCAATTTCTTCCATTAATCGTTTTTGAGCTGCAAGTATTATTTTATTAAATAATTGCTTACGTACCACATTTATGCAATGCGAATAGCTAACTTGATTTCTAACACATATTTACCACTGGCTTCTGGGTATTTTTTCCGACTAAATATTAAGTAAATGTGTTTAAATAACTAGACGACGCAGAACAGAAATATTTACACAACGTTAAAAACGCCAATGTTAAGAATTGTTAAGTGCAGATTGCAGTTTCGTACTCTGTACGCTTTACGCTACCTTGGTACTCCTAATGGTACGCCATTCTGCACTGATTTCGAGACACTTTACGCTACCGAAACTGCAGTCTACACTTAACAATTTTTTACATTGGCCTTTTTAACGTTGTATATCTATATATATAAAAGAGCAGAGTCTGTCTGTGTGTGTGTGTGTGTGTTCGCTATAGAATCCTAGGCCGTTTCACCGAGCGGGACCAAATTTGGCACGGTTAATGTTCACGACCCGAGAAAGACAACGCCGCAAGCGATTTTACAAAATTCGCCCCCCAAGGGGGGGAGGGGGGCAAAACGTAATTTCACAAAATCCTCCATATCTCAAACAAAAAAACAGATATCCGTAAAATTTTTGCTTTTAAATATAGCTAATACAAATGTCTAAAAATCGGTTTCTGGAATTTTTGAAATTCGGTCCCCAAGGGGAGCGGGGGGCAAAACGTGATTTCACATGCGTAAGGGGGGGGCTATGGGGCAAAAACAAATAGAAATACAGTTAGGCCGTTCAAAATTGGTACAGATAGGTTTAAGAGGCCTGTAAGTCGAATGGGGATATTTTCGATTGTGTAAAGTTATTAGGAGGGGCGAGTAGGGGGGGAGGGGAGGGGGGGGGCAAAAAAATAAAAATTGTGTCAGATCGTTCAAAATTGGTACATAGAGGTTTTCGATACTTACAAATCGATTGCGGATATTTTTGAATTTGTAAAATTATTAGGAGGGGCGGGTAGGGGGGTGGGGCAGTAAGGGGGGGGGGCTATCGGGCAAAAACAAATAGAAATACAGTTAGGCCGTTCAAAATTGGTACAGATAGGTTTAAGAGGCCTGCAAGTCAAATGGGGATATTTTCGATTGTGTAAAGTTATTAGGAGGGGCAAGAAGGGGGGAGGGAAGGGGGGGGGGCAAAAAAATAAAAATAGTGTCAGATCGTTGAAAATTGGTACATAGAGGTTTCCGATACTTACAAATCGATTGCGGATGATTTTGAATTTGTAAAATTATTAGGAGGGGCGGGTAGGGGTTGGGGCGGTAGGGGGGGCTATGGGGCAAAAACAAATAGAAATACATTTAGGCCGTTCAAAATTGGTACAGATAGGTTTAAGAGGCCTGCAAGTCGAATGGAGATATTTTCGATTGTGTAAAGTTATTAGGAGGGGCGAGTAGGGGGGGAGGGGAGGGGGGGCAAAAAAATAAAAATAGTGTCAGATCGGTCAAAATTGGTACATAGAGGTTTTCGATACTTACAAATCGATTGCGGATATTTTTGAATTTGTAAAATTATTAGGAGGGGCGGGTAGGGGGTGGGGCAGTAAGGGGGGGGGCTATCGGGCAAAAACAAATAGAAATATAGTTAGGCCGTTCAAAATTGGTACAGATAGGTTTAAGAGTCCTGCAAGTCGAATGGAGATATTTTCGATTGTGTAAAGTTATTAGGAGGGGCGAGAAGGGGGGAGTGGAGGGGGGGGCAAAAAAATAAAAATAGTGTCAGATCGTTCAAAACTGGTACATAGAGGTTTTCGATACTTACAAATCGATTGTGGATATTTTTGAATTTGTAAAATTATTAGGAGGGCGGGTAGGGGGTGGGGCAGTAAGGGGGGGCTATGGGGCAAAAACAAATTGAAATATAGTTAGGCCGTTCAAAATTGGTACAGATAGGTTTAAGAGGCCTGCAAGTCGAATGGGGATGTTTTCGATTGTGTAAAATTAGGAGGGGCAAGAAGGGGGGAAGTGGAGGGGGAGCAAAAAAATAAAAATAGTGTCAGATCGTTCAAAGTTGGTACATAGAGGTTTTCGATACTTACAAATCGATTGCGGATATTTTTGAATTTGTAAAATTATTAAAAGGGGCGGGTAAGGGGGTGGGGCAGTAAGGGGGGGCTATGGGGCAAAAACAAATTGAAATATAGTTAGGCCGTTCAAAATTGGTACAGATAGGTTTAAGAGGCCTGCAAGTCGAATGGGGATGTTTTCGATTGTGTAAAATTAGGAGGGGCAAGAAGGGGGGAAGTGGAGGGGGAGCAAAAAAATAAAAATAGTGTCAGATCGTTCAAAGTTGGTACATAGAGGTTTTCGATACTTACAAATCGATTGCGGATATTTTTGAATTTGTAAAATTATTAGGAGGGGTGGGTAGAGGGGATGGGGTGGTAAGGGGGGGCTATGGGGCAAAAACAAATAGAAATACAGTTAGGCCATTCAAAATTGGTACAGGTAGGTTGAAGAGGCCTGCATGTCGAATGGGGATATTTTCGAAAGTGTGAAGTTATTAGGAGGGGCGAGAAGGGGGGAGGGGAGAAGGGGGCAAAAAAATAAAAATACAGTTAGATCGTTCAAAATTGGTACATAGAGGTTTTCGATACTTACAAATCGATTGCGGATATATTCGAATTTGTAAAATTATTAGGGCGCTCATATATAAGCATTCGCGCGTGCGCATCGCGCATGGGTCTATGCTGCCGAAAGCAGTGGGGAACCGGTGCGACATTTTTCCCGATCAGAGTTTTTTTTTCTTTTTTTTTTTTTCACATGATAAAAATTAACGCAATTTTGAGAATTCATTAATTATAATGATTCATTTAAAAATAGTGACCAGCGAAGCGGGCGTAGCCTGCTAGTATATTGATAAATGTGTTTGTTTCCGCTTTGATTGCAGCACACATGGCTACTTTGTTCGTCCGACGGATGATCATGTTTTATTTTAACCCGAAACAATTTTTACAATTTTTAACTTATAAAATGTGTTATTTGTCTTCTACTGCTTAAATTACAAAATTTTTTCATATTTATGTTATCATGCTCTAAAAGTATTAAATATATCAGACTAAAAATTTTCAATTAAATAACTAAAGTTTAATGAAAATAAAATATATAACAACTTTTCCTTAATCTTAAAATGTTATTATATTCGTATAAAAATGTATTTAAAATGCGAAATTTATTTTATTTGTATATATATTATTATTTTAATTATATTATTATATTATATAGTATATTATTTTATAGTATAATGCGTTGATACATTAATAACAAAATGAGGCGTAATAGTTTTGCTAAACTATTCCAATAAGGTTTAATAGTTGTTTTTTTCTTTTTTATTGACATCATAAAAATGTTAAGTAATATTATGTATATAAGTATTATTTCTCAGCACTTTTATTTTATATTATAAGTCTTCAAGAAGAATTTTCTTGAAAATTGCTTTTATCCAGCCTTTCTTATCAGTTTCTATACAGTTGAGGTATAGCTAATGGAGCTTAATAACGATTTAGCTTACAGTTTTTTATAGGAAACATTTCGGCAATGATAGCAGCAATTGTTTTTCCTATTAAAGGATTCAATCTAGAAGCAAAAATAAGTAGCAAAGAAATCAAGAAAACAGAAATAACTGTTAATGGCTGTCGTAATAATTGAGAAACTTTCCTTAGCGTTTTCAAACTGATAACTAATAAAGTATCCTAAAAAACTTGATTTAGTAAAATGAAATCTCTTTTACTGATATCAAAATTGTACTGGTCAATGAATTCAAGCAAAAATATATAATTCTGAATGTATATTTTTTATGTAATAGTTATCCATTTTAAAATAATCTGGTGTGTCACTCACACAACTTTCTTTTACCCAGAAATTTAATACTATAAATACAGGTTGCAGATTAAAAGGTAAGATAACGAGTACTGTTATGTAAACCTGTGTTAAACAATTCATATTAGTCTTCTGAAGGGTTTTATATGATAATTAGTTCTGTGTGAGGGGGGCTACCGCCCCCCTCAACCCCCCGTTTCATTAATGCACCTACATTTATATAGAATTTAATTCGGCTATTAAAAAATAATTCTCTGTTTTTAAAAAATAATTTATTAAAATTATTATTTAAAAAAATTATCTTTTATGATAATGCAGAGGATTTCCATATTAGATAAGTAGTATAATACCAAATATCCAAAAAAAAAGCCCATTTTATTCTCAAAAAAAAAAAAAAAAAAAAAAAAAGATTTTTTTTCCCAAGTTTTTTTTTTTCGTTAAAATCGATAACTTTGTTTTAAATTATCGCAGCTCGATAGTTCAACCATTCGTTTAAAAGGTATTGGCGAGCTCTTTTGAAAGATACCCATCATGAAAATTTACTTCCATCGAGGGGAGACTTCCCCCCCCAGGGGGGAGGCGAGGCACCTACATGCAAATTTGTTTTTTCCCAGTTAACTATCTCTATTACAAACAATATATATTCGTTTCATTTGGTTTAGTGCAGTCTATAGACGTTAAACTCTACTTACCTGTAATTTCCCCCATAGACGTAATGTATTAGAATTCTCTTGAATGTCCCTGTACACGAACCATTTGCTTGATCTTAACGAAAAGCTTACTGTAACATCCCTTAGAATACCAAGTTTGAACTTTCTGCCATAATTTGTTTTTGAGATATGCTGATAACAGACAGACACACAGACACACACACAGACACACAGACCATTTGCTAAAAACATGATTTTCGTATTCAGGTGACCTCAAAACGTGTAAATATAACAAAATCTCGCGTTCGAAAGTTTGACCCAAAAACATTACTTTCTCTACCTTATGGGTAAGAGAAAGTAAAAATAAGAAATATGTCAGGTAAGATCAAACATTTTTTTTTTTTATCATTATCTTTATGTAAACTTCCGTTGAATCTTTTTAGGTTTCACGAAATATTTATATGTATAATAATGCTTTAGTTTATGCTGTTTACATCGTTCTCTCCGTGATTTACAAAATAATAGATTATAGTTTTCCAAATGTATTCAATAATATACCAACCATGAAAATTCATTTAGAAAGATTGGAGTGTTAAGTTGATTTTTTATACCAACTATGTGAAAAATACCAGAGCCGGAAATCAAGCCCGGGCTCTCCTCTTAACGCACGGATGTTCTGCCACTGAGCTACTCTGGCTGATGATCAGTTCGGCATTTCTCACTTAATATCCGTTGGCACGGTCACAGGTGAGAATATTTTTCGTGGCACAACTACAATAGATTTCGAAATTTCTAATTAGAAATTATATTCAATAATACATCAACCATGAAAATTCATTTAGAAAGATTGGAGTGTTAGGTTGATTTTTTATACCAACTGTGTGAAAAATACCAGAGCCAGGAATCGAACCCGGGCTCTCCGTAAAGACCAGAAAATTAAGAAAGTTGAGTATAAAGTTTGACAAGAAAATAGTCATCTGACTAACATTCTTAACTGTAAATATCAAAATGAGAATAAAAATCCTTTAAAACGTGAAAAGAAAAGAAAAAAAAAAAATTGTAAAACTGGTTATCCAGTCATACAAAAATATGTCTGGATCCGATTATAAAAGTAAAACTGAGTGCATAAATTTTTCATGCATTTGAAAATGCATCAGAGGACTATTAAGCATATAGACAATTAAATGTAATACATAAAAATCTTTGTATAAACATTATAAAATATGTACAATATATATACATAAATTTTCTCAATTTTTTTACCTAATCAAACATCACGACCCTTCGTCAATCGAGTAAGGTTCACTGTTAAAACTAAAACGGTATATTTCACTATAAAAACTGGTGACAATTTACTTACAACTAATATTAGGGCTTATTGTTTGACTATCTTAAGAGGAAGCACCATTAAAATAATCAAGTAAAACACCATAATATATGTTATAACTAACTAAATTGGAACCCTATTTCTGGTGAAACGTACTATTTTATTTTTAAGTGTGTAGTGTTGCATTCGTGTGTCTACTTTGTTTGCATGACAAAAATTCATGGTAATATTTCTACCGGTAACTAATATTTAGAGATTTCGTAATTTATGGTGCTTATACAAAGACTATTATGTATTATTTTGCAATGTACTTTTGTTACTACCACTGTAGAAAAAAGCGGGAAAAAATCAAAATCTGAAGAAAAACAGGATGAAAAAAAAATCGTACGATCAAATATGAGTAAAAAGGAATCAAGATTAGTCAGTAAATTGAAGAAAAATAGACAAGCAAAATAAATCAGAACGGGAGAATATAGAGTACTGGGCTCTGAGGCAATCGACGAGGCTTGTTATGTCTCGACTAGTATATATTTTGGCAGTGGTGGAGGTGGGCGAGCAGAACACTACCGCACTTAAGAATGTAGAAAAAAATGGAAAAAAAAAGTAAAAGATTGACGAGAACCAGCATAAAGAAAAAAGAATAAAACCGAGGAAAAATTAAAACAATAACGAAAAAAGCATGAAAAAACCGATGTGAATACCACGTGACTTCATTATACTCCCATTCGTCGACAAGAACATGTATTTCAGAAATACATTATACGCGCAAAAATATCGAAAACTTTCATAACAACACCATAACGGGCTTTAGCTACGGGCTGAATATTCATTCGTCGACTACAACCTGCTTATGTATTTAAGAGTTACTTTCTAAGCACAAAAATATTGACAACTTTCATAACAACGCCATTACGGGTTCTATCATAAGCTTCTGTTGAAATATCTATGATGGTAAGTCATATATAATGGTCAAAACCTTTGTATTTTTGGTCGGTATGAATATCGTTTTCGTAAATATCTCTAGAACGGAAAGTCGCAGAAAGAGCAGAGAGATGCACAACTAGATGTTAAAACAAACATTTATATCAATTTGTACCGTTTTATGTCTCCCTTTTTTTGAGTTATGCGGGATACACACATACTCGCCCCCCCCCCCCACACACACACATACGTACATACAGACGTCACGAAAAATCGTTTAAAAATTGTAAATATCTCTAGAACGGACGCTCGTGCTAACGGACGCTCGTTTAACTAGACATCATGACTGTGACAAATATAAAATTACAACATTCAACGATCATTTGTTTCTGAGCTATGCGAGATACAAAATACATTTCGCAAATCGGGATTACAATACTTCTTTATACTTTGTATAAGAAAGTAAAAAGAGAGGGGGTGGAAACGCACAATCACAAGTGGGTAATACAACTTTAGTTTCTGTCCACTGATGAAACTTATAGGTTATTGATATCATATGACCCGACGTTTTGCGAGGAGTTTTCCACCATTATTCTAAAACAGTAAAATTCTTCATGAAGTTATAGATTTATTTTATGACAAAATTTGCTACAGAATGAGTAGAGAAGAAAATCGCATTATATTTTCGAGTCCAAGAGGATAATGGAAATTCTCGTTTATTAATATATATATATATATGTGTGTGTGTGTGTGTGTGTGTGTGTGGTATATTAATTTTAAAAAAAATGTATTATTTTTCAAAATAAATATCGTAATATTAAAATAAATTTGTTGAATAATGATAGAAACCTATAAATTTAGTTATAAGTTATTAACAAAGTATACATTGAACAAAAAGTTAATGATTTAAAAAAGAAAATCTGAAAACAAATATTTTGTTTGAAGTAGCTTAATTAATACATTCTTTTATTAATAAAATCATTTTTTATCTATTTTTACTCATATATTACCTTTGAAAAATTCATACATAATATTTAAAATATCTCACTAAAAATGTAAATATATAAAATGTGTTTCAATTTCGACAAATATCTAAAGGCAATTTAATAGTAAAATCTGCAAATTAGATGGAAATCACTCATGAAAACAGAAAATAAAACACAATTTTATTTAATACTTTGATGGCCTTGAACAATTAATTATTTGAATATAGTAATAAATATTGAACATTACATATCTTTTCACGAAACTTTTTTATTCAAATTCAAATCTAAATATTGTTTTATAGCACTTTTATATGTGTAAATATTTTCTTAAATAAAAATACATTAATATTCATATTAGATATCGCCGAAGCGTTGTTTGGGATAGCATACTAAACAGGCAATTATAATATCAGAAATATAATATATTGAAATACAACTTTATTTGAGTTTATGAATATATTATGAACGGTGAAAAGAGGAATGTAATAATTTTACTAAATAGTTTTTTAATGTCTTTACATAAGCTTAGACGCTAACATTATTAACCGAGCAAAAATTTAGGTATAGTTTTGCATATTTCTTATCTATTCAAATACAATTTTTATATAGTAAATGTGTGAGTCCAACCGCAGGAAAAAATTAGGATTATTAACAACGCAATGAAGTCAGTCAACGCAATGAAGTCGATCCAAGCAAAAACTGGGGCTCTTTTGCAGTCCCTTCACAAAATTAAATTTCGTAAAAGGGCACTTTTTCAACTTAAAACCTATAATAAGGGGACATTCCCAAAATTAAATCCTTAAAATGAGCTTCATTACAAAATTAAAATTTATAAAATGGGAACATGAAAAATTTAATTCTATAAAATGAACCCTTTTACAAAATTTAAATTCATTTAATGAATCCCTTTAATGAAATTTCGTTTAAAAAAAATACTCTTTTAGAGAAGTTTTCATCTGTTCAGTATTACTTTCAATAAGTGCCTTTACTTGGTGTTTAATTAAAACACATATCATTAAACATAATATAGAATAATTAACTAAAATGGAAACTTTCACACAAAATTTCCCTTTTTATTATTAAAAAAAAAAAAGAATTTTCCACAAAAATATATTTTGACAAAAACATTTATTTTTTAAGAAAATAATATGCCCCAAAAGTTAAAACTTGGATCGATATCTTAGCTCCATGTCTCAACTAGACATTATATAACTAATTCAAATCACAAAACAATTTTTATACAAAATACCAAGTATTAAACATTGCTCTTTGTATAATAACAAACTTATGTAATTTACGACCTAGCTGAAATTGGTAAAATTTATAATTTTATAAACAATACTTTCTAATGATCATGTCATCAAATCCAAAAGATATTCAAATTTTTCTGCATTTGTTGTTACGAGAATTTATTTTTTTTCCTTTTAAAAAGTTTAGAAATCTAAACGTAATCTAAAGTCAGTGTATGGATTGTGCAACATGTTCATCTATTCAAAGTAATACATTTTGTTATTATTTTTTTATAATTACATTACGTTTCCTCATTAAATTTCCTAGTGTTTCTGTAGTGAAAAGGTTTGCAAAACAAGTAACATCTATATAACATTACTATAGCTTTGACCAATTACGATCGAATTTTATAGAAGCGATGCGATAGTGACTTAATTAAATATGTGAGGATAAGAAAAAATACGTAAGCAATATTTAAGCACGTGGACACAATTCAGTGATTTAATAAAAAAAAAATCTGATCCACGTGATTTTCTTATACAACCGTAGGAATATACATATTTTTTATGAAAACATTGACAGTTTTGTGTGAGGTAACTGATTCGTAAATAAACAGTCAGGTTCCAGTCCACGAACATTCCCCTAAAAAAAAAAAAAAAAAGAAAGAAAGAAAGAAAGAAAACAGAAAAAAAAGTAAACTGCTACTCGAACCAAACACATCACGATAATACAATTATATATGCCGCTGAGACAAATATTTTAGTTTTTTTTTCAGGAATAGTACTCAAGGGCTTGTTACAGAATACCTCATTGGCAAATGTACAGCTTACAGTACAATGAAAATCATTCGAGAATAGATGGCCCCGTTTTGTTCTCTTTGGCAAAAATTAGTAGCGGGAAATGATAAATTTTACCAAACTAATTAATTCAGTTAAAATTGAGAAAAGGTTTCTGACTATCCTGAAACAACATTTGCTGCAAAATTTTTTCGCTAATCTCACCATACGGCAAATTAGAAGCCAGCGTAAATTTTTGGTCTTGGCAAAGCATTTGGCGATTCGGGGTCGAATCAGGCGACTTGGCGAACGAATTTGGTAAAAAATTGTAGTTTAGGGTTGACAAAGTTTGAAAGCTCTAATTTCAATAATAACAGAGTTCTAGAATATTCTGGAAAAATTTATTGGTTTATTACGCAAAACTAAATCCTTCGAAATTACTATAAATAACTCACAGGACTATAAAAAAAAGAAAAAAAAAAGTGATTGTCGAGAACTGTAGACTACAACTTGCCTATATGTTTACGCGTTACGTTCTACACTATAAAAGTGGAAACAGGTGAACATTTTTCATTTCCAGGAAGGTGTTCGTTGACTTAACGTCAAATTAAGCATTCAAATGCGGCGAAAAATGGTAGTAAGAGATTTACAAAAATTTGGAAACTTACCGCAATAAGAGTCTACTTCTGGACATTTTGTAATGACGCATTGGTTTCTCGCGCAGAACTACCTTGAAAATTCCTTAAACCCCTCACAGTTCTTTAGATGAATTCAAATTCCATTCAGACTTCGAAACATTCGGTTCCTGATTTAACACAATTTATGCGCTGCAGTGTATTTAACAATGTTTATTTGATTTCTGTAGTAAAAATGACTATTTCAGTGGATTGTTTCAATAATATTATTTTTTGTACAAAAAAAGAGATTTATTCAACTGTTTACTGAACGTTAATTAAAGTGCATTCGTCGACTAAAACTTGCTTAATTCTTAAATAATTACTTGTTAAATGCTAAAATGTCGACATTTTTTATCAATATCATTGCAGGCACTACCTACGGGCTGAATATTCATTAAATGAAATACATTCGTCGACTATAACCTACTTCTGTCTTAAAGAATCGATTTCTACAAGCTAATATTTCGACAACTTTCACAACAATAAAATTTCAGGCTCTATCAACAGGTTGAATATTCATTAAATAAAGTGCATCTGTCGACAAGAACCTGCTTATGTTTTTAAGCATATAACTTTCTACACGCAAAAATATCTTCAACTTCCATAACAGTATCATTACTAGCTCTATCATTAGCTTATTTTGCAACCTCTATGATGCTAGGAGCTAGGCCATATATAATGGGCGAAACCTTTGTATTTTTGGTCATTATGAATGTAATTTTCTAAATATCTCAAAAACGAAAAATCATAAAATGTCCAAAAAGAAATGTGCACAACTAAAATGTTATAAGAAACCTATATACTAATTTGTAACGGTCTACGTCCAACCGTTTTTGAGTTATGCGAGATACATTACGAAATCTATCTACGGGCTGAATATTCATTAAATAAAATGCATTCGTCGACAAAAACCTGCTTTCGTTTTGAAGCATAACTTTCTACGCGCAAAAATGTCTTCAACTTTCACAACAATAACATTACTGGCTCTATCATTAGCTTCTTTGGAACCTCTATGATGGTAGATCACATATTATAGCCAAAATCTTTGTATTTTTGGTCATTATGAATATAATTTTTCTAAATATCTCCAAAACGGAAAATCACAGAAAATCCAAAAAAGGAAGTGCACAACTAGATGTTATAACAAACCTGTATGCCAATTTACAACGTTCTACGTCCAACTGTTTTTGAGTTATGCGAGATACACACAGACACATACACACATACATAATTATATACAGACGTCACGAAATTTACTGTAAAGTCGTTGATATCTCTGAAACGGGAACTCATATTAAAACCAAAGCTGCTGGTGTATAACTAGACTTCATAACAGTCGCACATATAAATTTGCAACATTCTACGATCATTCATTTTTGAGCTATGCAAAATACAGAATCCATTTCGTAAATCGGCATTATTAAGCTTCCTTAGAAACCTTTGGACGGCCCCTGCCTGCCTGGACTCGGCCAAGCTTAACGGCCCTCTTCACTTACCGTCGCCGGAAGCCCGAACCAATGTTATTCTACGGGGAAACTTTCTTTACAAATAACTTATCAACTAATACATATTTTTAAATTCTGTTTTCACATTCAGAAAATTCCCAACTCTTAAATTGACGACGTTTTTTAAAAATGTATTTTTTTTTTTTTTTTTTTTTTTTTTTTTTGAAATTGCAAAATGAAAAAAATTTACACATGGAAAATTCGTATTTTGCAGGTTCAAAATAAATTATAAAAAAATGAAAAACGTTTTTTTATAAAAAGGTCCGTCAATTTAACAGCTGGGAATTTTTAAGAATGTGAAAACAGAATTTAAAAATATGTATTAGTTAATAAGTTATTTGTAAAGAAAAATTTCCCATAGAATAACATTAGCTTCGGCTTCCGGCGGCGGTGAGTGAAGAGGGCCCTTAACGGGTTGGATGCCGTCCGCCGGAGCTAATAAATCGCCAGATTACCGCATGGAAGCTGCCTACAAACTGACAGAAATCTAGTCGCTATAAAGAATGAGCTGTGTCCGATGATTCTTCGTTCAGACTTCATCCATCATCAGCAGGAACTAGATGGAACTGTTATGTCACTTCTGGGCAGCAATGTGACTGGAACACCAGAGCTCAGGAATTGCAGGGTAGCGACTTCTTCTTGGACACATAGCTCGACTTGCGCACCACACCTCCAACGGTGGAAACGCACAGACACGCTCCTGGATCCTATGGAATTTGGAATAAGTGCACTTACTAGCTGAGAGTCGAAATAACCGGAATACAACAAAAATTAAAGGAATTTTGAATTTAGGCAGGGAGGGAAAAAAACCGCTGGGGGAGTCGCTGAAGGTAGTAGTGCGCACAATAATTAAAACTAAAAGTGGAGGCCATTTGAAAAGGGGAAAGGGACAACACTTAAGATTTAAGAAAGAGAAGCTGAACGAGATAGGAACAATGAGATCATATATATAGATATAAAATTGAATATACTTTGTATAAGGAAGCAAAAAATGACGAAATTTTTTTCTGATGAGACCATTTTATAAAAAAATCTATTTTTAAAAGTTGCAGCATTGAAACCTTTCCAAGCGTCATTTTAAACTTAGCAATATTTTAAAGCTATAAACAAAATATGATCTTTTTTCATAAATTGACTAAAAAACGCAGTAATAAAAAATATAAACAAAATAAATACTATTAAAAAAAATTGTGCAAAAATGAACAAATTAAAAAAATAATTAAAAGGCATCGCCAACAAGGGGCAATAATTTAAAAACCGCTTATATAAAAGCTATCCTGCCTGGGGAAGTAAGAAAACTGGGTTGTTAAACATGAATTTTAATTTGAAAAAGATTTGGTAAAACTATTTTTAGCGTTTCATCCCACAAAAAATGATAATCATTTGGCTTCAGATGAATTAAAATTTAAGTTGGGTAAGGAAGTTCGTATGGCACTGATAAATTTCAAATTTGAAAGTTAAATGACAAAAAAAAAAAAAAAAAAAAAAAAAAAAAAAAAAAAACGACATTTCCGCACGGATTTGCCAGTTAATTAATAATATACATATAAATGCGTCTTGAATTGTAATTGTATATTGAACGTTATTTTTCACAGGTCCACAACACGGAATGCTTAAAGGTTATTTAGAAATTGGATGAATATTAACAGACGAATTGAATTAACCTGTTTTTATATTTGAAACATAATCATATTTACTAAGATTAATAATATATTTTTTTAACTTATTTTGAATTTCTGTAGACGAGATAAGAAGTTCTAAATCGCAAAACATTCTTTTTTCCTTTTTGGTTTATATATTTTCGAATGACTTCAGTTTAATTTAATTACATTTAGAAACTTGCGCATCTGCAGAAACTTTCTTAGCTGTATAATTCCAAATCTAATTCAACAAATTGTATTCTTAATTTTATTTTCAATAAAAAATTAGATATTTATAATAAAAATTATTAATATTTGTAATATAATTAACTCAGTGTGCTTACAAATAACATTAGATTTAGAAGAAATGCCCAACTGAAAACATCATTGCAAACTTTTACAACCAAATTAAAAAACATAAGATTTAATATGATCATCATACTTTCAGATTTGCGATTACTTTGTAAAATGACATTATTAAAAACATTCACCTAATTCAAAGCACAGGTAAAATAAATGGCGAAAAAAATTTGCCAATAATTTTGCGCAAATACAAAAGATGCTTATATTAAGATTGATTCGATGATGCATAAATATACATAATTTACTTCTTTTTTGAAGAATTTGATGTACCAATATAACACAATACATACTTTTATGGAAGTGTTATTTTAAAGGCTATTTTATGGATTAATTTAATTTAAAGAGTAATATAATTAAAAAGTTTTTTTATAAAAAAGAAATTTTCAATGGTTGTTTAAAATATAACATTTTATTCATAATGCCAACAATTTTCTTTCAAAATACATTTAAAATACAAAAGGTGATAAAATAACGTTTTTATACTGCACACATTTATGAAACATATTTAGCTTGATACTCCATTAAAGATAATAAATCAAATTAAGAATTCAAATTACTTTATAGTATACATTGTATTTCCATGAATAAAAATTAAATTATTTATAACTGCTCTCATCATTTATCCTTTTAAAAAGTTAAATTGAAAATGAATACATATTTTTACATTATTATTATTAAAAAGAAAGAACTGAATACTTTTAATTAGTTCTCAGTGAAAACTTCTTTAGATACGCGACATGCGTTACTTCTTTTAGAGTGAATTGATTAGATGATTTGCTAAAACAATTTTTCATTTAACAACACATTTATTTAATCCATAAATTTCGTAAATTGACATTCTTTCTCTTTTTTGACTGAAATATATATATATATATATATATATATATATATATATATATATATATTTACATATGAATAATGTGACTAATAAAATTAATATAAAGATAAAATTAATAAAATTAATATAAAGATAAAATTAATAAAATTAATATAAATTAGAGTTCAATTTTTGATAAAAATTTATCATAAATTGAAACTGCATGTAAAAAGGATTTCTGGTAAAGCTAGCGTCATGATATTTTTAAAATATATTTTTTTTTTTTTATGTAGCTTAATAGTTTTTGAAACAACTGAGGCATACAGATATGTAGATTTATATAAGTTTATTATTTTTATTTTTTATTTATTTATTTATTTATTTTTAACATTTTCTGTGCCTGAACAATTTTTTTAAAATTATAATGCAATATATATTTCTCATATACCGGGTGATCCAAAATAAAAAATAAAAATGTATCTCATTTAAAAAGTAAAGACTGTAGCTACATGCAGTTTTCACTGAAATGTGCAGAAAAGCATGACATTTATATGTATATATATAATAATAGTTGTATTTTTCAGCAACATGTCGCACTGTATTTGCAGTATCACCTTACATTTTAAGCAGATCCATCTAAACAAATGACGCCCTATTGCGATTGCTGAATCTTTTTTTTAAAAGAGAAATTCCAATGTGAAGCCTCTGCCACTTATTCTAATGGATGACGGTCGTCACCTTGAGCATTTATAGTCCTAGTTACGTTGTTGGATGTACTGTGGTACTGTAAAAAAGTAATTTTACAATTATAGCACCATCTGATGAAAACAATTTAAACTAATTTGCTAATAAATATTTTGTTACCTCAAAAAATCCCATGTTTTTCTGTACATTTCAGTGCAAACCGTATAGTGCTAGTTTCAATTATTTTTTAATAATATAGTTTCTGTTTTTTCTGGGGCATTTTTGGATCTCTGTGCACACACACACACACACACACACATATATATATATATTATTAGCTTTAACGTTATGATTTTTTATACAACAAAACCAATAAACTGAATGTTTCCTAAGTAAACAAACCTCTAACTGTTTTTCAAGAAGGGGTTCCACAGATCAAGAAAAGTTTACTATTTTGTGCACCGACAATATGTATTTATTATATAGGGCTACTCATAAAGAATCAAACGCGTAGCTATGTATTTTATTTAAATCAGAGGAATGCATTTTAAATTAATTTCTGCGTATTACTATAGATTTTTTTTTTGGCCATTCGATGTTAAGCATACTTTTCTTTCTTTCTTTCTTTCTTTTTTTTTTTTTATTGTTAGTTTAAATAATTTGAGAAGAATATTTGAGATCAATTAAGAGATGTTTTGGCAATTTTAAAACCTATTTTTTAAATTCTCGTATTTTTAAATAATATGGTTTCACATCTTACTGCTTATATACTGCCGCTTTATATCTTTAATTCTCGATTACTATTATTGACATAAATCAAAACTGCTAACACTAAAAAAATAAATAAATGGATAAAATAGAAAAAGGAAAGATAAAGGAGAATATATTAGAAGCGATCAGTGCCCTCTCTATAAGAAAACAATAAGTAAAAGACAGAGTTCGTCATTAGACAGTTTTCGTATTTATAATCCGATTTAACATAAATTTAGTATTAATTTCTCGCATTTCAATCTTTTGACTGTGTTCATTAGTCAATTTAATCCTTCATCTTCTTTTGGAATGGCGATAGTTGAAAATATTATAGTTGTGATAAAGCAGATTATAAATATATACATGCATTTAGAAATCACTCAATTTTAGAACATTTTACACATTTCTCTTACCACCCATAATCGAATACACAATAAAGTTTGGCTTAAGCATTCGAATAATGTTCTTACCAGTATATGAGAGTTAAAACAAAAATTGGAAATTTAAAACTTGTAAGATTGAGATTTGTTTTTCTTTTGAAAAATGGATCGAGAAATTAACGTAGATTATTTATTAATAAAAAATTTACAACTAATGTCTACCAGTTGGGTACACCTCATGTCTACCAGGTGGGAGCACAGACCCACTCGCCTGCTGGCTGCCCTATATTTAATCAGGAAAATATACTATGGAAGTTACCATAAATTTTTATTGGTGGAAGAGCCAAAGAAAAAAAATATGTCGGTAAACATCCTGTATTGGCAAAAATCTATAGATAATAGAGAAAACCTGGCTTCACTTTCGGATTCAGCACACCAAAAAGTATAAATATCAGCCAAAATTATGAAAATAAAATGTTAGATGTAGACGTATGTAAATAATTGTAACAATTAATTACATATGTCTGTGTCTTTACGTCAGTGTTTTTCTTTACTCAGTTTTTATAGCGTCATTTTATATAGAAAGCATGTTGCTTTTGTTTATCATTTATTTAAAATATTTTATTTTGAAAGTGCTATCACATGTGATGTGAAACACTTTCCGAAAATTATTAAGTAATTCAAGACGTATTCCAAGTAATTAAATACATTATGACATAATTGTGAAGCTTTGATTACATTTACACTGTTGAGATATAGCTGAAAGGCAGCTAAATTCAATTAAGCTTAACGCTTATGACGGATAATAATAGGTTAAATAGATTTCTATTATAATAATCATTCTACGAAATAACAACTGCTACGCATTTATTGCAAGTGTCACGTCCGTAATTAATGCAATTAAAATTCGCCACTAAAGAGAAGGTTAAAATTATACTTAACAAGTATTTCTGTAGAAGTTGAAATACTGACAAGTAAAAGAGCAAATTATATAGGCATATGAAACAGATACAAGATGGGTATTAACATCCTTCATCATTTCTACACGTTGTAATCTTCTAATGAAATTGAACATTTGAGTTTTATATAGAAACTGAAGAATTGTAATTAAAATCATGTGATAACGCTTCAGGAATATTAACATGAATATAAAGGGAAATTAGTTTAAAGACTAAATTCTGCATACCGGTGCAAAGTTTTATAAGCAAAAGTCTAATTCCTTTAAAAATCAATTAAGCATTATTTTTAATATCAAATGTAATTGCTTTGAAATTTGCTAAAATCTGCACTACATGATAATAATGTTAATAGTTCCGATATAGATATAAACATTTTAGGTTTAAATCTTAGAAGCATATAATAACATTTTTAAGAAATGTATATAAAAAATAATACTCAGAAGGAGTTGTGAGAGAATATAATTACAGCGATTTAAAAATTTGTGAAAAAAAATTTAATGACATTTATGAAAAACTTTAAATCCATGGTAATATTTAAAATTTTAAGACCATATAAAACTTTAAAATGTTATGAAAGCATTTGTATTTTACATTACAATCCATGAAAAAAAAAAAGTATTAAATATAAAAAATTTTTTTTTTTTTTTTTTTTTTTGCGTGTGTGTGTGTATGTGTGTGTAATCATATGGATTTCAGGAAAATTAATCTTTGTAATTCGTGTTTATATTCCAGACTTATTCAGATATATATCCAATAAAACATTCATTTGCAAAACAGAAAATCAAACGTTTTATTGAAAATCATCAAATAAATGCAATGAAAATCTTTTCTGCTTAGTCTACCGTGTAAATTTAGACCAGGTTTCATGTGTGTAACCACGACGTGAAAACACACACACGAACGCATACACATAGACAAAAATTAAAAAAGAAATTTGATTAAAGGAAATTTTTCTTTTGTACACACACACACACACACACATATATATATATATATATATATATATATATATATATATATATATATTAGGGTGGAACGAAAATGGCCTTTTAAATTTTTTTTTAGATATCAGTTTGGTAATAGTGGGGAAAAGTTGCCTTTTAGGCTCAAAAGGGAGTAAAAAAAAATTGGATGCGATACTATAATATCTTGAGGTGCCGCAAATAGCTTAAAGTTTGTAAAAACATTGAAAAAAATGAAAAATATTAAATAGGCCTTTAATTTTTTTTTTTTTTTTAGATTTTATTTTGGAAATACTGGGGAAAAGTTGCCATTTAGGTTAAAAAAGAATTTTTTAAAATTTGGTTGCAATATTACAACATCTTGAGATGCCGCAAAGAGCTTAAATTTTGTACAAAAATTGAAAAATTATAAACTTTGATAAATTATCTTTTATGAATTTCTCCTACATATAATGTTACAAAAAATCGTTTCAAATGCATATATAATATAAACATTAGAATTGGGAAAAAATATTATTTACAAAATATAATAAAAATAAAAAAAATATTTTGTAATGTTAAATTTTGTAAATTTCTTACTTCTGTATTCTTAAAAATTGCAAATGTTACAGCTGCAAAATGTTTGTTTCTACTTCATTTACAAATTAAACTGTTTTTTCGTATTAAATTTTGGCATTTTCTCACTGAGTCAATTTTTGCTCTTATGTAGCCTTCTCTTGCGATTGAACTACAGACATTTTGAGCCGATTCGGTCACCAGTTTCACAGCTCTTTCCACTGCTTGCGTGTGGCAAGGAAGCCAGGGAAAGTCGATAACCGGGTCCACTTTACTATTTGGTTCAGCTTCAAATGTCTTTCGTATAAAGTCATTCAGAGTGTCACTTGAAACATGTTTTAATAAGGGAGGTTCAGTTACGTCATTTTCAGGCCATAAGATCATGTCGATGTAATCCTTTGCATGGAAGTTTATCTTTGGAACTTTAAACTTCCTGACTCCCCCTCTACTTTCTGTTCTTGCTTTTAAAACACGTCGTAAACCAAGTTCTCTATGAATTTTGCGTTCATCACATAGCATGGACAAAAGGAGATTTTCCGGGGCAGCAAAATACCCACTTCTTTGAATAACCGGATCTATAACGTTCTTGAGGTCGTCTGAGAGATAGCGTGAATATGAGATAAGTTTAAACAGATGTTTGGAACCATAAGTACATGAAGGTTTTAACTTTATATTAAACCACACAGGTGCATACACTTTCACAATGTACTCAGCCAGAGTCTTAAGATTTTTCAGTTGGATTTTCAGTTGCCACATACAATCTAAGCACGCGGTTGGCTAATGTCAGCCATCTAGAGTGAGAAAGTTTTCCAGGGTTTCTTAAAGATAAATCTAGTGGTCAATTTCCACTTGATACAGCTATACTCATATTCAATAAATACTTCTGATCTGTACTTAAATCATTTCTGTTATCCAAAAGAGGAAAGTTATTTTCAATTGGCATGAAAGTAACAGCAGGAAGATTAGCACAGTTTTCAAGCTGCTGACCTATTTCGCCTTTAAACTCATTGGGTCCCTTCGTTTTACCATCTAAATGACAAAAAAAAGTGTCGCAATGGTAGCTCATTAGCATGGAACATACAAATTAACCATTGTAAAGGTCTTCCTATTTCCTTTTCAATCAAAGAAATCACATCATTATTATGTCCCGTGTTTACAACGGTTCCATCACAGCCAATAGCAGTAAAGTTCAAAAGTTGTTTGTTGTGTTCTCCATCTTCAAGAAACTGCAGTATACTGTCTGCTATGTCTTTTCCGGTGCCAGATTTAGGTGTTACGTGGCCTAAAAACCTTGAGTTTGGTTCCTCTATTAGTGAAACGTGCTCTTCTGAAACAACTTTTGTGTACAACTTAGTTCCTTTCTTTTCTCGAACAATTGTTTTGTCTTTTCTTCCATCAAAAAACAATCCTCTATTTTCGGTTATCGGACGATAATGACTGTCATTAATAAGATCTTTTCGATTTGTTGATCTTGCTCGTCTAATTTTCATCCTGTCTATTACATTGGTTTTGTCTTCTTCTGTGATTACACCCAAGTCCTGTAAAGCGGCACTAGCTATTGCTGCAGCAGCTCTATCTGATATTCCGATACGGTCAGCAATGGAAGCTACAGATGTCAATTTAATACGCATTTGAGTGTTTTTCACTTCTTTCAGTTTTGAAGGCCCTGGTAGATGTGTGACTTCTTGTATATTTGATGGACCTGGTTGGTTTGCCTCTTCTGGTAAAGAACAATGCTGCCTTTCAGCTCTGTCATTGTTGCCAGTAACCGTTTCTAATGCACTGGTGTTTTTTGTCCGTTCTTGATTAAACTTAACTATTCTTTGTAGTTCTTTACTTTTTCTGACTTCTTTCTTCCTCAAAGCGCTTGTGGTAGCTTTATCAATATTACCTATAACCATTGCCCTGTTAGAACGTTGATCTTTTAGAAACTCTTGTTCCATAACTGGTACTTTTTTTTTCTTTTATACAAGTACAAGTATTAAAGTTTGCACACTTACAGGCAGCAATATCAAATAAACGTTTCGCTTCTTCTCTAAATTTTGCAAGGTTGCAGTCAAACTTATCTGACCCTTTTCTGCTTTTAGACCTTAATAAATTCCTATATTTACAATGATAAGCTTTTATCATTTGTAAAATTCTTTTGCTAGAAACAACGGGAATAGAAGCTCTTGACCATAATTGTTCTATTTTGGGAACTAAAATGTCACATATTTCACTTACAGTAGGATCCTTCTCTTAAGCAGTTTTGAGGTTATGTCTAATATAACAGTAACACTTCATAATGTATTCGTAAGTAGGCAGTTCAACTTCACAGAAATCACCAAATTTCCCAAAAATGGGACATTCCGACATTTGTCTTGTCTTCACTATTTTAGACTGAGCCATTTTTATTCTCAAAAATAAAGTATTATCCAAGCTAAAACTAACAAAATATACCTTAAACGGTGCGGAGACGTCCACTTAACTGAACTTCGCAAAGCCTGACACCTGCTCTGAGCTTGTCAGGTGTCACGTGTCAGTACACGCAGACAAATCTCCGCCTCCTTCCACCCCCCCTTCTCCCTCACAACATCTGCTCCGGCGATGACTCATGCTTCCTGATGCCAATGCAATAGTAAAACTGTGTCTATTCATAATAAAACGCATATTTGAAATATTTTGTTTTATAATCGAGACCCGCAAAAAAACCCTTTAAAATATAGCAAAGATTTCAATTTTATGAAACTTTAATGTCCTTGCGGCACCTCAAGACGTACTCCAATCGTTTTCATATTTTTAATTTATCTTATCTACACCAAAAGGCAACTTTTCAGTGCTATTCCAAATTAAAAATCAGAAGTTGGTTTTATCGTTTTTTTTTTCAATTTTATGAAACTTTAATGTCCTTGCGGCACCTCAAGACGTACTCCAATAGTTTTCATATTTTTAATTTATCTTATCTACACCAAAAGGCAACTTTCCAGCGCTATTCCAAATTAAAAATCAGAAGTTGGTTTTTTCGTTCCACCCTAATATATATATATATATATATATATATATATATATATATATATATATATATATATATATATATAAATCGTTATTAAAATATTAAGGTAAGTATTGATTTATTTAAAATGATAATTTCAGATTAAACTAGAAACATTACTTAAATTTATAATTTTACTATCGGAATATTTTTGATAAATATTTTGTACTTGCAGTTAAATTTCAATATTTAATAAACAACAGCTAAATTAAATTGTTTGTCTAGCATAGTAATAATATTTGAAACATAGAAACAGAATTAAGTTAGAGTTGGTTTGTAAACAATTGCCGCCAAACATGATATGTTTGTTTTTGTGTCTAATCCTCCGAAATCTGTCAAAATCCATAAGAAACATAAGAAACATTGGCTTTTAAAATGTCCAGCACATGAAGAGGATCAGTATATATGCCTTTACGAGAAAGGTTCAAACAATTAAAATGTGTTAGCGGAAGTCTGTTGATCATAACACTTTGTGCAGATGTCAAAAATTTTCTTGCCTGTTCAAAACGAGGGCACTTTGTGTGCTCATACAAAGTCTGGTAAGCCAAATCGAGGAGACTATTTTATGTGAGGATTAGAGCCAGTCCGGATCTTTTATCCTGATATTAGAAATAGGAAGGGGCAAAAATCACGCCGCCAGAATTTCTGATTTTTTTTTTTTTTTTTTTTTTTTTTTAAGTACAATTTCAGGAAGTTAAGAGCAGAAGTGGAGGTTAAGTGTCAAAAAATATATTATAAATATAACACTTATACAATCTACGTTTTATGTTGTCTAATTATTATTATTACCAAAGCACTAATTTTGTTTTCTATTTATATTAAAGATTTCTTGTTCCCTTTTAAGCATGACAAAATGCTTAAAAATACGTTGTAGATTCTCATTGCATACAAAATGTCAAATTTATACTTTAATTTTTTTTCATCCTTTAATTCAAAATTATCAAATACATCGGTAGTATTTAAATGTATTTAACTCTCAAATAATGAAACATTTCTTTCTTTACGAAATTTTATTCAAAGTGGAAAGATAGGTTAGAAAATCTTAAGGGATTTGTGCATGTTTGGAGATTACAGTAAAATCCTGTACTTACAGAAATTGAAAGAAATATGTCATCTTAAGGAAAGATCAGATTTTTGAGAAAGCTGAAAAGAAGAACGTCACTAAATCTCCTCTTCTAAAATCCTTATAGAATTTGGTAAACTTATATTTTTTTTATACAATGATTTCATTTTATGAAGATAGTCTTGCTTTGGATTGAATTATGTTAGTATCTTATTACAGAATGATATTAGATAGGATTTTATCTACAAAATCCTATATATTTTTTTTTATTATTTTTCATCTTGAAATATACATTTACCTTAAGAATTTAATTAGTCTGCTTTTATAAAACTAGAAATCTCGTAAATCCTGAAATTCCATGGCTGCATTAAGAAAGTTTTGAATCAAACTTATATAGAATCGAAAAAAAGAGAGGGAAAAAAAGAGAGGCCTATTTTTGCTTTTTAAGTAATAAATACCAAATTCTGTGAAAAACAGAATTTAATTTAGTGCGACAAAATATTCTTTTAGTCTATTCTTCCATATAAAGGCATTCGCAGTAACTGTGTTACGATCCTTAGCAATTAGTAACACATATATGTTAACCGTTTATTAACTAATATTGATTAATATTAACAGGTTTTACAAAAGTGATCGTATTTGGTAAAATTCAATTGTAAGAACTTATCAATTTAAATAAAAAGACAAAATGCTGGTATGGAAGTTGTCGGACGTCCTACATGGCACAAGTGGGCTTATTTATTCTTCTAAAATATTAACATAACGTTCAATTCCGAATTCATCTTCAATACTCTCCAGGTAAAATGTTACCCGTTTTCCTAATTTTTCCATTCTGTTTATCATTACAAAGAAAGTGACTAAAACAGTTTTTCCTATTTTTATGTTCCATCAATGACACATCTATAAAATAAATTAAATCATCGGCATTTATTCTATTTCATTTCTTAAGCGCACTTTTTATTTCCTAAGTTCAATATTATCTAATTCTTAAAAAGAAAAAAATATAGAAACCTCTTTATATATATATATATATATATATATACCGGGTGATTCAAAATAGATGTTAGAGCGATTATCTCGTAAACTAAGAAAGATAGAAACAAACTTTCAATTACAAAATTGGTGCAAATTAAGAGCAGATTTCAGATATGGCATTCTTTTGTATAAGGGGCTGTATACATATTAAATACGAAATTTAATTTTTATACGGCCCCTCTTATCATATGACTTATATTTAGAAAAATATTCTCCTCGCTCTAACAATCAAAATAAAAAAAAAATCCTCTCTCTAAGTCAAAATCTCGCTGAGTTATTGCAATTTGAAAATTCTAGCATTTTTCGCCAAGTTTTAAGGGGTTGTATCAAAAGTGAGAAATTGTAATTACTATTGCTTTTGAAATAAGGCACACGTTGATCAGCGCTTGGGGGGGGGGGGAAAGAAAAAGAAGTCATTCAGGGAAAGACGGCTATTTTAACCTGTTATGTCTCTCTTTCCCCTAGTGAATACACAAGAGAATACTCATTGATAATTTAACAAATAAAATTTATGAATAATTTAAGTACTAAAAGGGAATTTTCAAATTCATTTTTCTTTCTTTATACATTCTCTTACTCATATACACGGTGTAGAGAAAGAATTGCTTTTGAGTCAAATTTCCGAAAATTTACTTTTGTTATATTTGCACGTTTTCAGATCCTCTGAATTCAAAAATTATGTTTTAGCGGTTGGTTTCTCTCTCTGTGTTTGTGTGTGTATCTATGTGTTATTAGAATATCTCAAGAACAAATAGTAGCCCAAATTCGATATTCTAAATACGTATCATATTGCGGTGCTTCACTAAAGTATTCGTTACGATCAGACAATTGTTTGTTTACAGGGTCATCCAAAAGAATTCAAATACATTACGTCTGTGAGCGAAATTTCTCATATGTACAGTGTGACATGTATAGACTGCTTTAAACAAAATGAAAAGAAAAAAAATATATATACGCATAAAAGCATGTTTTATGTAGATTCTGGTATAGCAACCATTCATCATTCATTTACAGGGTTACCCAGAGTATTTCGATATATTGAAGCTATACTTGGGAATTGCTGGAAGTGTATTTCATTTTGTGTTACTTGTTTTACATATAACACTAAATTTACGTACACAAAGTCATGTGTATATAGTTTATAGACAATATACAGGGCTACCCAAAATTAAGGTAAACATTTATTATTATTATTATTATTATTATTATTATTAAATGTAATTGGTGTAAGTGTTTGCTGCATTTTTTTTTTTCGAAGAACACTGCTGACACAGAACGCGAAATTAATTTCTCATACCCATACTGTAAACAAAGTAGCTTTTGGAGAGCGATTTTCTTTCTGTATAATATCACATTTTGAGGCCTCCTGAATACGAAAGGTAAATTTTTATTCGTTGATCTGTATATATATGAATTATCAGCATAATTTAAGAAAAAATAATCTGGTGTGCCACTCACACGACTTTCTCTTAATCTGAAATTTAATACCATAAATACAGGTTGGAAATTAAGAGGTAACATAAAGGTACTGTTATGTAAACCTATGTTAAAATAATTAAAATTAGGCTTCGGAAGAGTTTTATATGATAATTAGTTCTGTGTGAGGAGGGATCTCCTGAAATTATTCGTTTCCTGAAATTATTCGTTTCCTGAAATTATTCGATGCAGGCAATAACCAAACTTTAAAAAACTTGGTTTTGGTAATAAGGAAGCCTTAAAACGTGTAAATACACAAAACACAAGCGACGCATATTTAGCTTAAAAACATACATTATTTATCATATGTCTATGAGGAATTCATTTCGATTCCTGAGCAGCTTTCCTGGACATGGTAAAATATTAAAGCACTTTCACTAACAATAAAAAAGAATATTATAGCTTAAATATTTGCAACCCTGTATATCTTTTGAAGAATATGTACAAACCACAAAGTGCACCTAAATATAAACCTATAGTAATAATATACGGCGCAATCTAAAATGCACTTCCATCAATTTTCAGCTATTGTGGCATTATAATCTAGTTATTTTGTGTAGCCCTGTAAATGAACAGTGAATGATTTCCCTGCCATATTCTACATGAGGCATGTTTTTATGCATATAAAAAATATATATTCATTTCATTTGGTTTAGTGTAGTCTATAGGTGTTAAACTCTACTTACCTGCAGTTTTCCCCATAGACGTAATATATTTGAATATTCTTGTGTGTCCCTGTACACGAACCATTTGCTTCATCTCAATGAGCATCCCTATATGATACATATTTAAAATACTAAGTTTGGAATATCTGCTGCTATTTGTTCTTGAGATAAACTGATAACAGACGGACACACACACAGACCAACCTCTAAAAACACGATTTTCATATTCAGAGGACCGCAAAACGTCTAAATATAACAAAATCTCACTTGTTTTTTTGCCCAAAAACAATACTTTCTCCACCTTATGGGTATGAGAAAGTAATACCTACAGGAAATGTGAATTTGGTACTTTGGATTCCATATCTAGTTGCCACTTGAAAAGTTGATGAAGGTTTGCAAGTTTCAAGTAAATTGATAACAGACTTGATTTTTGTTTTGACAAGTATAGGCACTATAACTAAACGGGGGTTGAGAAGGGCGGTAACCCCCCTGACATAGAATTATACATCTATACCATATCATATTCTATACAAAACAATATTTTAGAATATTAACAATAAGTATGAATTTCCTTATGATTTTTACAGTTTAAAGTTATTTAAATGTAATTTATAAGATTATCTGTCCCAAAACGCAATACATTGGCATTTTTTGTGCGTTCCTGTACATAAACCAATTGTAGAGAATTAATTAATGCCATTTTAAATAGGGAATATCATATAGTAAACCTGAATAACATATATCATTTCTGAAAATTTCTGAAAATATTTACAGACGCTGGGGGCGGGCAGACGGACAGATGGACAGTCAGACAAAAAAAAAAAAAAAATCAAATTGAAATCTTATTCACAGTTAAAAATTGTTAGAAAATGTTTAATGTAAACGAAAATGCAATTCCAGCAAATGTCCAATAATAACCCTTAACGTAACTGAATATTTTTGTATGACCTGTAAATCTAATGCTAATCGTACTGTACAGTACAGAAAGCATTCTTTTGTGCATATGAATAACATATTTGAATTTCATTAATATTTGTGCAAAGTAATTAAATTTTGGTTTATAGAAATATCTTCACATAGAACGCAATGCTTTGGAATACTTTCGGGTGTCCCTGTATACAAACCAGTGATGGTGTTTACTCCATTTTCTATAGAAAATATCCGATAGAAAACTATAATAACGTATTTCAATTTTATTAATATATGCATAAACTAAAGGTATTAAAATATGGTTTATAAAAATACCTCTCATAGAACACAATGCTTTGGAATATTTCGGGTGTCCCTGTGCACAAGCTAACAGAGGTATTCACTCCATTTTCAATAAGGAACATCCGATAGTGAACTCAAATAACATATATCAGTTTCAGAAAATTCTATGAATATTCACGGGAGTTAGAACGCAGACACACAGAAAGACGGATGGACAGACAGACAAATCGAAGTCATTAACACTTTTCAATCTTACTGGAATTGTTAAAGAGCCGAAGTCATTAAATTTATCAACCATGATAGAAAGTGGTAAAAATAAAGCGCGAAAATTTCACACGGTTTTGCTAGTCTTTTAGTTTTTTCCCTCACTTAACGTGTTTTAATTTGCAGGAGACCCCCTAAGAAATTTAACTATTAAATTTTTTAACAATACGAAATGATGTAATTTTGCATTAAATTCTTAAAACTGTTGATTTCCCGTGTTTGAACGATTTTAGTTGCTATTTTAAAATAAAGGAACTTTTTTTAATTTTTCTCATCTCATAGATATCCCCCTGAAGTGACCCAGTTGGCGTCGAAAAATAGATGCCAAAATTGAAAAAAAAGTGGTGTAAGTCATCATTTTCAAATTGCAATAACTCAGCGAGATTTTGACCTAGAGAGATGATTTTTTTTTATTTTGCTTGTTAGAGCGAGGAGAATATTTTTCTAAATATAAGTAACATGATAGGAGGGGCCGTATAAAAATTAAATTTCGTATTTAATATGTATACAGCCCCTTTGACAAAACAAATGCCATATCTGAAATATACTCTTAATTTGCTCTAATTTTGTAATTGGAAGTATGTTTCTATCTTTCTTAGTTTACGAGATAATTGCTGTAACATCTATTTTGAATCACCCGGTATATATATAATTTTAAAGTTAAAAAGGGGCTTTTAAATCTAAGTTGAACTAAAAAGTACAGCGTTAGCTAGATTTTATTCTGATTAGTAAGTATATCAGTTTTTATAGCGACTGTTTGAACAGTGTAATCTGTATAGCGATTTATATCCTTACATCTATACTAGTATTATAAATGCGAAAGTTTGGATAGATGGATGCTTGTTACTCAATCACGCCACAACGGCAAAACGGATCTGGATGAAATTTGGTACAGAGATAGATAATAGCCTGGAATAGGACATAGGCTACTACTTATACCGGAAAAATGTAAATTTTTAATTAATCTTCTACATAATATAGATATTTCTTCTATAATAAAACTTCAAAATAATTTATTTTAATTTTTAATTGTTGCCAAAGAAGTTTACGAGTTAATTTATTTTTCGACGAATAATAAAATATTTTTTTTCACACGAATAATAATAAAAAAAAAAATATATTAAATAATAAATTTGCTTAGGCACATGACAAAATAACGTCATTATCAAAATTAAATAGTAATAAAATGAAAGCTAATTCAGGTGTATATTAAAGAGCTCTATTTATTGATAACTCTGGGTATATTTTTTAATTTAATGCTGAAGTAGATAGGACATTGTTCGCCAAGGACTTTATTTTTGTGACAGCCATCTTAAGCCAAGTAGTCCATAAAAAATATAATCAAATCTGTACATATAAAAGAGTAAACTCACTGATTCACTGACTCAACACTGCCACGACGATTCTATGGGAATGGGAAATAGAGTCACAAATCTTAGTGACCGGGTTGGTTTTCGGAGTCTGACCCCCTAATAAGACGGGATTTGTTAATATACCCCCCCCCCTGTCCCCCTTGGGGGTCAGATAGCACAAACACCTTTATAAGCATAACTCGACTTCAAATTACTTCACGGTGAAGAAATTGCAGATGGAAAGACCAGACTTGAATACAAAAAAATTACTTTCTGCGATTTTGGAATTTTGGATTTTTAAGGGGAAGGGAAGGGAAACGATTTTCGAAGAATGGTACTCAACACACGAGAAAATCGAACTCAACACACACTACAAAATGGTTTTGTAAAATTCCACCCCACCGCCCTTTGGAGAACGGGGGGCAAACACATGTATTCATGGGTAACGCTGCACTAAATTATTTTAGGTTGGAAATTTTTGATGTGTGGGACGATTATATGTATCTAACTCATAGTATGAAGAGATTTTGCGAAATCCCCCCCCCCCCTCTATTTAAGAGCGGGGAGAGATTGAAAAAAAAGTTTTAAAGAATAGCTTTGCTTTAAATAATTTCAGGATCTCGATTTTTTAATGTGTCGGTTAAGTATGTGTATGCAACATGCAATATAAAGTAATTTTGCGAATTTATCCCCCCCCCCTCTTTTTGGAGCGGGCGGGGCATTTGGATCCTAAATCCGTCCAAATTACTTAAGAATGGCGAATTTCGGTGCGTGGGTATTGATTAAGTGTACGCAATATGTACTTTGATGAGATTTTGCAAAACTTTCAAATTTAATCGCGAGGGAGGGGGAGTAAAAATCAGGTAGCAGACTGCCGAAGGCATTGGGGATCCAGACACCACTGTGGCAAGCGGGAATACCGTTACAGAAAGTAGCGTGAACTTAAACTTAGATTTTGACGGATTTCATTTTCTTTTTTTTTAAGATATTTTATTTTTATTAATGACATGCTGTTTTGCGGATTCATTTCAATATAATGACCAGCGAAGCGGGCAACGCCTGCTATCATATACACACACATATATATATATATATATATATAGATAGATAGATAGATAGATATTTGTTTCAAGGTGGGCTACTGCAAATTTCCATAGAGCTAAAATTACTGATCGGGAGAAAAAAAAAATCTGTCATACTAAACAGACACGGGACAATTTAAAACAATAAACTTCTTTACATTGGAAATAAAGTCCAATTTTAAAGTAATAATAGAGATTTTTACTTTCTTCTATCTATAATAATAAAAGAAGATGTCTGTCTGTCTCTCTGTCTGTCTGTCTGTCTGAGCATCTATACGTTCAGCCCCTACTGAACGCAGAAGTATAAAATTTGACATACGGGTGCCTAGAAGCCATCCCGAGGGGATAGTGAAAACAGAATTTAAAATTTTTAATTAGTTGCGGAGATATTAATTAAAACGTTGAGCCATGTCGATCGAAAAATGACCAAAAATCCTTATTGCTTAAAAAGAGGCATTCTATCAGCAGACGATTTTAACGGCTGTCCCGAACGGAAACAAAACATGTGGAAGTCATTAATGTCACATGATCTTGAACTGGGATTAAAAATTGCAAATTTCCAAGTGCTTTAAATTTTCTTCTTCTCACACAACACTTAATAAACAACCTATTCAGCACAAAACCAACCTGCAGTTAAAATTTCATCAATTTTCATTAATAAACAAAGCAGTTACATTTTAATTGCAAATTAAATTTTATTCTAACACGTAATCTATCTTTCAATAGACGATAGGAGTTTCCATAGCAACAAAATACATTTGAAGGAAATAAAAAATACTTTTTATTTTTATTTTTACTTCCATTACCCGACTACCGTAGTATATATAGGTTTTGGGGACCTAAAAATATTTATTTTTCTTTTTACTTCCATTAACCGACTACCGTAGATAATGGAATTAGAGATTTCACGTGATTTACATGTTTTAGAATGTCTTGATTGGGTTTTCTTTTGTATCTCAGCTACTAATTAAAATAATTTCATAAGTAACACATTATTTGAAAGCTTTGTTGATTTGGAATTGAACAGTAGATTACAGAAATTTCTACCGCAAGATATTTTAAAATTTCGATATTTCAAATTCTAATTAAATTATTTTTAATACATCATTCGAAAGATATTTTAAAGTTCTTTTAAATTATCGAAAGTTTTCACGAGATTTACACGTTTTGAGGTGTCCTGAATCAGTTTTCTTTTATATGTCAGTTATTAATTAAAAAAATTTCATAAGTAATACATCATTTGAAAGCTTTGTTGAGTTAATACACATTTTAAAGTACTTTTACATTATCGAAAATGGAATTCGAGATTCCACCCGATTTACATGTTTTGAGGTCTCCTGATTAAGATTTCTTTTGTATCTCAGCTACTAATTAAAATAATTTCATAAGTAATACATCATTAGAAAGCTTTTTTGATTTTGAATCGAATAGTGGATTACGGAAATGTCTACCGCCAGATGGCGCTGTAACATTTTCAAATTTCAATATTTAAATTTCTAATTATGATTAAATTATTTTTAATACATCATTCGAAAGATATTTTAAAGTTCTTTTAAATTATCGAAAGTTTTCATCAGATTTACACGTTTTGAGGTCTTCTGAATTAGTTTTCTTTTGTATCTCAGCAACTAATTAAAATAATTTCATAAGTAATACACCATTAGAAAGCTTTTTTGATTTGGAATCGAACAGTGGAATACAGAAATTTGTACCGCCAGATGGCGCTGTAATATTTTAAAATTTCAATATTTCAATTTCTAATTATGATTAAATTATTTTTAATACATCACTCGAAAGATATTTTAAAGTTCTTTTATATTATCGAAAGTTTTCACCAGATTTACACGTTTTGAAGCCTCCTGGATTAGTTTTCTTTTGTATTGTATCTCAGCTACTAATTAAAATAATTTCATAAGTAATACATCATTAGAAAGCTTTTTTGATTTGGAATCGAACAGTGGAATACAGAAATTTGTACCGCCAGATGGCGCTGTAATATTTTAAAATTTCAATATTTCAATTTCTAATTATGATTAAATTATTTTTAATACATCATTCGAAAGATATTTTAAAGTTCTTTTATATTATCGAAAGTGGAATTCGAGATTTTACCCGATTTACACGTTTTAAGGTTTCCTGTTTAGGTTTTCTTTTGTATCTCAGCTACTAATTAAAATATTTTCATAAGTAATACATCATTTGAAAGGTTTGTTGATTTAGAATTGAACAGTAGATCAAAGAAATTTCTACCGCCAGATGGTTCTGTAATATTTTAAAATTTCAATATTTTAAATTCTAATGAGCGAGGAAGGTGTTGTATGTTCTAAAACGGGGATAAGGCGCCGCAGTCGCCACCGTGCGGGACTTTGCTAAAGTCAGAAATTTGAAAGATTATAATATGGTGAGCGAACAGGCTGTTTCAGATATTGAAAGTGGAAGAGTGCGCCGCAGGCTACCGAGAGGGAATTTACTGCGATTAAATTTTTCAATAAAGCTATTTTTACTATATGTCAATAAGCTGTTGTAAGACCTGAAACGTGAAAAAGGCGCATCAGGCGCCACCGTGCGGGAGGTTCATAAAGTTGGATTTTTCAAGGATCGCGAACCAGCTGGTCGCCGAAGGCGGCTAGTATGTAATATAGAGAAAGTATTGGATTCGTGAAAATTTTCGACCACTGTTTTTTGATGGATTTACACTCTTTGGGATGTCCAGAACACGAATTAATAGTTTTTAGAAAATGTCTGTTGGTCTGTCTGTCTGTATCACTTTTTTGTGGACGCTGTATCTCACGATCCAATGAATGAAATTTAACCAAACTTGGCATTTAGTTGCACCCTGACATAAACTGGTGCTGATTAGATTTGGCGATCAATTGCTCAACAGGTGGCGCTGTGATCGCATTTTATGCAAACTTTTAACATAGCAGTATAGGACAATATTTCGTATAAATGGGCATAATGAGAGTTACTTTAAACTTGTGATTGTAAACTTAATATGAATTATTGGTAATAGTAGTAGTTAACTAGGAAAAAAAATTGTGCATTTGGGGGCATCGGTTTCCCCCCCTGGGGGGAAGTACCCCCTGGGAAGAAAATTTTCAAGATGGGTATCTTTCGAAAGGTCTCGTTGAAAACAGAAATAGTTAACTAGGAAAAAAAAAATGTGCATGTGGGGGCCTCGTTTCCATCCCCCATTGGGGGGGGAATTACCCCCCTGGGGTGCAAAGTTTCAAGATGGGTATCTTTCGAAAGTTCTCGTCAATACCTTTAAAACGAATGGTTGAACCATAAATGTGTGATAATTTAAAACAAAGTTATCGATTGTTTTTACTTTTAACGAAAAAAACTTTTTTTTTTTTTTGTTTTTTTGTTTTTTTTTTTTACGAAATTTAACCAAACTTGGTATTTAGTTGGTCCGCGACATAAACTGGTGTTGATTACATTTGGGGATCAATAGCTCAACAGGTGGCGCATTTTTTCTAAATTTTTAACATGGCAATATAGGACAAAATTTCGTATAAATGTGCATAATATGAGTTATTTTAAACTTGTGATTGTAAAATTAATATGAATTATTGATAATAGTAGTAGTTAACTAGGAAAAAATTTTGTGCATGTGGGGGCATTGGTTCCCCCCCCTAGGGGGAAAGTACCCCCCGGGAGAGTAAATTTTCACAATGGGTATCTTTCGAAAGATCTCGTTGATAATAGTAGTAGTTAACTAGGAAAAAAAAATTGTGCATGTGAGGGCATCGGTTCCCCCCCCCCCCACTGGGTTCTAAAGTTTGGAGATAGGTATCTTCCGAAAGGTCCCGTCAATATCTTTAAAACGAATTGTTGAACTATAAATCTGTGATAATTTAAAATATAGTTATCGATTTTTTTTACTTTTAACGAAAGAAAACTTAGAAAAAAAATCGTATTTTTTTTTCTTTTTTTTTTTAACGAAATTTAACCAAACTTGGTATTTAGTTGGTCCCTGACATAAACTGGTGCTGATTCCATTTGGGGATCAATCGCTCAACAGGTGGCGCTGTGATCTCATGTTTTCTAAATTTTTAACATGGCAGTATAGGAGAAAATTTCGTATAAATGTACATAATGAGAGTTATTTTTAACTTGTGATTGTAAAATTAATATGAGTTATTGATAATAGTAGTAGTTAACTAGGAAAAAATTTCTGTGCATGTACCCCCCGGAGGGGGGGGTAAATTTTGAAGATCGGTATCTTTCGAAAGATCTCGTCAATACCTTTAAAACGAATGGTGTAACTATAAATCTGTGATAATTGAAAACAAAGTTATCTTTTTTTTTTTACTTTTAACAACAAAAAAAAAAAAAAAAAATTAGAAAAAAAAATCGTATTTTTTTTTTTTTTTCTTTTTTTTTTTTTTTTTTTTTTTTAAATATTGTTTCTGATTGAATATGTATTACTTTTTTTTTTTTTTTGGTATTGTTACTGATTGAATATGTATAGGAAAATATAGAAGAAAGTCTTGTGGTGGCCCCAACATACTAGTTTCATTCTATAATTGAAAATAGATTAGTTAATTAATGATATTGTTGATAATTTCAATACGTTATTCTGTTTTGTAAGATCATTTTTTAAGTTCATATTATGCTATAATTTTGCGTGTATATATGTTATACAATGTTTTAGGATATTTCCATACTTATGCATAATTCGAAATAAAATATATTCTGTCTTTTTTTGTGTGTGTGTGTGTGTGTGTGTGTGTGTGTGTGTGTCCTCTTTCTTTTTTCCAAATGATGTTTTATTTAATTCTAATTGTTCTGATGGGCACTATAGTATTTTAACATTTGTAAATGTTTGAAATGGTATTTATCATTCGACTTGTTTTGTAACTATTATTCTGATTATTTATTTATTTTACTTCGAGACAGTTTTATCTATTCATTTATTTTATTTATTCTTTTTAATGAAGTTTGCAAAAAAAAAAAAACAAAAAAACAAAAAATAATCTGGTGTATCACTGACACAACTTTTTCTTACCCTGAAATTTAATACAATAAATAGAGGTTGGAGATTAAGGGGTAAGATAATGAGTTCTGTTATGTAAACCTGTGTTAAAACAATCTAAATTAGGCTTCGGAATAGTTTTATATGATAATTAGTTCTGTGTGAGCCAATGATAATTAGTTCTGTGAGTTCTGCGTGGCTTAGTTCGCAACCCCCCGTTTCATTACTGAACATTCATTTATATAGAATTCAAATCTGTTATTAAATTCAAAAATTCATTTAAAATTATTCAGACAACTTTCACACGCAACAGTCCTTAAAAATTATCAATATTGATCAAACATTTCTAGTAACAAATGTATTAACTTCAAAATGCAACATTTGGATCGTCTAGAAATATTTGTTTTTAATTTACTCAAACAGGCACAGACAAAGATCAAACGTTAAAAACTTGACTTCGGTATTCAGGAAACCTCAAAACGTGTAACCATAGAAAAAACAAGCGACGAATATTTAGCTTAAAAATTACATTATTTACCATGTTACTATGAGGAACTAATTTCAATTTCTGAGCAGCTTTTCTGGACATAGCAAAATATTATAGTAAAGCTCTTCCATACTAACAATAAAAAAGAATGTTATGTCTTAAATATTGGCAGCCTTGTATATCTTCTGATAGTTATGTACACACCACATGGTGTAAATAAATATAATCCTAAATTAATAACACACGGCACAACCTGAAATACACTTCCATCAATTTTTCGAGTATTATCGTATTATAATCTAGTTCTTTTGTGTAGACCTGTAAACGAACAGTGAATGATTTCCATACCATATTCTACATGAAACATGTTTTTACGCATATAAAATATATATATTCGTTTCATTGTGTTTAGTGCAGGTTATAGATATTTAAACTCTACTTACTTGCAATTTCCCCATCGACGTAATTTATTTGAATTTCTTTTGGGTGTCCCTATAAACGAACTGATTGCTTGATCTCAACGAAAGGTTTAGTGTAGCATCCCTATATGGTACACATTTAAAATACCAAGTTTGGAATTTCTGCTGTTATTTGTTTTTGAGATATGCTGATAACATATACACACAGACACACACACACATAGACCAACCGCTAAAAACAGGATTTTCGAATTCAGGGGACCTCAAAACGTGTGAATATAACTAAAACTCAATTTCGAAAATTTGACCCAAAAACAATACTTAGTCTACCTTATGGGTAAGAGAAAGTAAAAATGTTCTGAAAAAAAAGAACTGTAGATAAATAAATTTTTAATGTAAGTAATAATTTTTACAATATAACCATGTAATATGTTTTTTTTTAAATCGGTGGACTTGTGAATTGTTTTGAGGTACTAAATTTTACTTGTGTAAATCAAATATAAATTAAATGTACAAATATTTGAAGAATTTTTATTTATCGAACATATTATTCAATGCATTAATTTATTAATATTTGTTGTTAAATATGATCTCTATCGGTCATTCGAAAGGGACTATCAAATTTATGTCCCTCATTTTTTTTTCCTGTATTAATTTTTTAATTTACTGCTTTCATTTACATATGATTAAAATTAACGGGTTGTTAAGGCACATATTATTGAAAAAGGAAAAAAAAAAAAAAAAAAAAAAAAAAAAAATAACAGAAGGTTTAGCTCGGAATATCTTCCATAAACTTACATAGCTGCCAAATCTTCTATATTTTAAATATGGTTTATCCCCGCACTATAATTTAAAAGGTATCTGTCATATTTATAGATAATTAAAAAAGAGGAAAACAATTTAAAAAAAAAAAAACAGAAGAGTCTTGATTGAAAAAGGGAAGACTTGGACCTATGAACTTACATTGAAAAATATATATTGAAAAATATATATTGAAAAATACGTTTCCCTCAGTATTGAAGGAAAAGTAAAATTTTCATTGTTTTAGTAATATCTAAAGTTGATTCCAGAAAATGAACCTACATTTACAATTTACCCAAATTTTTTAATTTTTAAAAATGCCGACGATCTTTTGCGTAGTAATTTTATTCTATGAAAATACCACTAGTAAGCATTATGGAACCAGTATGAGAATATTTAAATGCAATGCAACATTTATTAACATAACTAGTGTCAGAAAAACACGAAAGTATGAATGAAAAGATCTCATTTAATAATTTACTCCTTATCCAATTAAAAAAAAAAAAATCGGTCATTTTTTTTTTTTTTTTTTTTATTGATTAAATAGATCCTGAAAATTTTAGACATAACTTAAGAACAACCAAATAGCTGGTATACTGCATATGTATTTTAAAAGTTCTGGGATATATTTATGTTTTCAAAATATATTTGTACTAATTTTATATTTCATATTTAATTTTTAAGTAATATCAAAATATCACAAATACTTCTAGAATATTAAGTTATAAAAATCGACAAAATTTGCAAGATACTAATAATAATAATAGAAAAAGTATAGAGACACTTTTAAAAACACGTGTAACGTTTTAAATTAACAAATAAAACACTTTAAAACACGTATACAAGTTTTAAAAACATATATTTAATTAAAAGACGCAGATTTCAAAGCTTTTCGCCCTGAAAAGCAGGGTATCATCAGGAAGTCTACATGGTTTTACACAATGTGCAGCTGTGTTACAAATATATATACTATAAATCAGGTTAAAGCTACGTGTTGCCTCATTGTTAATGTAGAATGGCACTAACCAATGAAATAAAAAAAAAATTGTATTAAAGTAGCGATGTAACTATAGCTTTAACCTGATTTATGGTATGTATATTTGTAACACAGCTGCACATTGTGTAAAACCATGTAGATTTCCTGATGATGCCCTGCTTTTCGAGGGCGAAATTTTTTGAAATATGCGTCTTTTAATTAAATATATGTTTTTAAATCTTATATACGTGTTTTAAAGTGTTTTATTTATTAATATTAAATAATAATAATAATAATAGTTAGAGGAAGTATAAATGAGACTATCGAAAATTTAATTTAAAGCAATAAAAATTTTTAAATCGATATCAGATGATAAATAATTTTTCGAGATTTAATTTCTAAACTTACTTATTGTTTATCTTTACATCTGAATGTATAGTTACTCGTAAATGTAAATATAATGTCTAACTTTAGTTTTGTAAATCAATACTCACTAATTCTAAAATTTTCATTAAAGATTATTTATTTATCTATAAGAAAACGGTATTTATTCTCATAAACAGTTAAGCAATACAATATTTATAGTCGAAGAGCACGTAAAGTGTTTCTCATTGATTACACAATTCTGTTTATTTAGTTATCGTCAAACTGTCGAAATTTTAAAAATAATTAACTTAGAAAAAATAATTTTCCCTTAGAAAATGGTACTACATTTGCATTATTTTCAATAAAGAGGCCATCGCATATCATTAATTTGAAAAAAAAAAATGTGTTGTTTCAATTTTTAAATGAATTTTCTTTCATTAGAAATCGTTTTTATATTATTTTTTGTGCTGACAAATTTCTTTATAAACGAAAGTATCCATGTTTAAACAACATCATCGAAAAAAAAGTTATTTATCAATTTTTAAAAATTTCGAATCTTTTGTAATAAAGTCGCATGACAAATTTTAATTAATGTATTGAAGATTAAAACATCCCCTTTTACTTTCTTTTACTTTCCGAACATACATATGTAAGGAAAGTATTGCAATCATGTCAAAAATCCGACTATAATATTTTGGTGTTTCTATACGTTTTGAAGACCCCTGAGTTCATTTTTGCTATTTTTACGATGATGTATGTAATTGTGCGTGTGGATGTATGTGAGTATGTGATTAAACACGATAGCGACTAAACGTTTTGTTCAAATAAGCTGAAGTACATATTTTGTATGTCACCATAGCACAAACCCTATATATTTTGGTGAATCTAGCACTTATATTTTTTTTTACAGGGACACAAAGAAAAATTATTATTACTTATGGCCTACAGGGCCAATTTTTCCAAATTGCGATAGCGTCTAACTCCCTTTTTCATCTAAGTTAAAAATTTATACACATGTTATAAATCACCGTCGACGAATTATGTATAGAATTTGGTGAATCTAGCATTTATAGTTTTTTTTTTTTTTATTATTATTTTTTTTTTACAGGGACATAAACAAAAGTTTTTTTATCAGTATGGTGTATGGCCCCAAATAATTTAAAGTGCGATGGCGTTTAAACGCCTTATTCGATTGAGCTGAAAATTTATACACATGGTATAGATAACCGTCACAGGAATTGTATAGATTTTGCTGAATCTATCTCTCATAGATTTTTACAGGGCTACAACGAAAAATTCTCTATCATTATGATCTATGCGCTAAAATTATATGAAGTAACGGATACTGTAACTTTCTATTATATTTTTCCCTTTTGCTTATTTAACTACTTTTCTTACTTTAAATTATTTACATAACCATTCATTACTCAACGTGCGGAAAGTCAAGAGGAGTTATTCTAGATTTTTAATAGCAGAGAACGCATTATCAAAACTATAATTTGAGTAACATTTTAAAATTATAATAATCATTAATAAATCCATGTTTAAAAAAAAAAAAAAAAAAAAAAAATCTGGAGTGACTCCAAATAATTTTCGAACAATTCAGTAGTTTTTAGGCGTTTAAAATGTTTTGAGTCAGTAAATAAATCAGTAAAAAAACAAAATTGAAAATTATCCAATTTTGCTATTTTTTTCTTAGATGCTTTCGCGTATGTTTGTGAGTGAACAGGAAACATCCAATTATTTTATTCGATTAGGCTCAAATTTTGTTTTTGTAATATAGGTCATCATCGCATAAACTGTATAAATTTTCATGAGTATAGTATTTATATACAGACAGTGACAAAAATTCCATTATCTTAGGAGCCAGGAAAATTTCTAGAAGCTAGAGACAGAGAAATATTCCTATGGCAGAATTGCTGAGAAAACGTAGGGCAATATTTCATTGCTCTATAATTAATGTTGGTCATTCATGCATTATTTTACATTAAACAAATGAACTACTCGCTAAAAAATATTATAAATACGTGAAAAATTTTCCTCGGGCAAATGTCAGTAATTGGTCGCCAATGGGATATTTTTAATCACCCGGGCGACCTTGGCGTGGGATTTATCGGATCCTGTTTATATATATATATATATATTTTACAATGGCGCAAACAGAAAATCTTAATAGTTGCCATCAGCGACATATATATTAATTTGAAGCGTGTTAGAATCTTAACTCTGCATTCGATTTTAAATTGAGTTGGTATGTTATAGTTCACCAGCGCAAGAGGTATATAGATTTTCATGAATGTAGAAATTACAGTTATTTTGCTGGTATACAAAGTACATATGTATTAAAAATTAAGATTAAAGATCTCTAATTATCCAAAATTACTTTAAGAGTATTAATTTGTTTAAAGAGAAAACTGGTTAACTGAAGTATAATTATTATGAAAATAATGTACATATTACTTACAGTTATTTAACAGGGAAAAATGAACTTACTCATGCTATATTATATGGGATCTAAGCAGTAGATCTACACATTAACAACTTCAGCGTCTTATTGCATTGATTTTAAAAACATATTTTAATTCCATTATTTTGGATTCAATGTAATAATGTTAAAAGTGCTTAATATGAACGCTATTCATACACCATTCTTGTACGAGATTTTTTTTGTTGTTGTTGTTGTTGTTTTTGTGTGTGTGTGTTTGTGTTCCTGTACAAGAGCTACAAACTTATAATTTAATTCCATGCAACAAAATTTTACGATCCCTTGTACAAATAAATATACAGCATGGTTATAGTTAAAGTGACTCAATTGAGACCCTTCTAGAACCCATTCTGCCAATCGGATTTTGATGAAATTTGGTATAGAAGATATAGAACATGGGAAAACGATTTCTGCAATAAAAAAATAGTTCAGATTTTGACCACCAGGAGAAATTGTGGCGCTTAAAGGAGGACAAAACATCTGTCAGAATCATTAAAATTTATTTAATAACAGAAAGTGCTGAAAGTGTGCACCACTG
The DNA here is from genome assembly GCA_963930645.1 of Salticus scenicus. Lineage (NCBI taxonomy): Eukaryota > Metazoa > Arthropoda > Arachnida > Araneae > Salticidae > Salticus > Salticus scenicus. Next base: position 249,438,109 of record OZ005650.1, read on the forward strand.
ACACCAATTACGCGTTAAAAGCGCATTATAGCGTGTTCAATGGTAACGCGAAAAAATTCTTGAGGAATGTCAGCAACACGGCGTATAATGCGTGTTTTCAACTCAAGTAAATTTCTAATCACTCCTCTATAAACGCAATCTTTTAGGAATCCCCACAACTAGAAATCACAGGGATTTAAATCGTGTAAACGGGGAACCTTGGCAACCAGAAAACCTCTGGATATTACACGACTCTCGCCAAAGTTAGCAAGCAGTACTTTGACTTGGCGCCCAATGTGGGGAGTTGCTCCATATTGCATGAAAATAGTAGTCCCCAAACTTTGCCGTTCCTATAAAGCAAGAATGACGTGTTCTCGAAAGTGTTTGCTGTGCCGTGCACTCGTGAATGAGCACATTTAGGACCTTGAGGAGTGAGAGTTTCAAAGAAAAACGGTCCAAGAACAAAATCCGCAGTAAATCTACACCATGCAGTCACGTAATCAGAATGCAGTGGTTGTTGGTGCAGGATATTAGGAGGCGAAGTATCTCATATGCGTCAATTTTGATTATTCACAACTAAGTCTAAAGAAAAGTGCGCCTCATCTGACCATAGAATTTTCCAAGACCACGCTTCATCAACATCCGTTCTCGCCGAAAGTCGACAAGCAAATTCTGATCGTGTTTGGTGATCTTGAAGCTACAGCATTTGCACCATGTGCATCTTTTACGGATACCATTTTAAAACGGATCCCAGAATTTTTCGTACTGTCGAACCAGGAATAGCCAGTTCACGTACCTTAGATAGAGCACTCTGAAGAACACACACTACTGACTTCTTCGGCAGTTCCATTCGCAACCTGTTTCCGCACAGTTTCTGGCTGCACACCAAAGTCGTCAGTCTTTTAAAATTACCTAATCTTCCTCAAGCCATTCTTCGGCACGGACCATTTTCACAATCCCTTTAAACGATGATATTCACGCAAAGCAGCTGAGCTATTGTTACCGTTCTGATAAAACAGTTTTACCTCGATTTTTTTTTTTCTGTAAGGGTATGATTAACGATGACAAAGTCACACAGCTCTGACTGCAACACTTTTTAAAGGTTTGACTAATTTGAAAAAGGGATTTTTGAAAAGTGTCATCTGATGGTCAAAATTTGAACCTTTTTTTTTTTTATTGCAGAAAACGTTTCTCCATGGTCCACATAAAGTATATACCAAATTTTATCAAAATCCGATAGGCAGAACTGGTTCTAGATGGGTCTAAATAGGGTCACTTTAATTATAACCACCTTGTACGTCTCAAAAAGAAATAATCAAGCAATTTTTTATGCTTTTCATTTTTGTTTCTTTCCTTAATTAACCATAGACTGACAGTTTCTTAAACATCTAGTAACTACTAAGTGTTCCGAAAGTCGAGTGAAGTCACTAGAATTTTAATCATATGACTTTAATTACATTTTTGAAAAAATGAATATTCTTTTTTTTTGTGTGTGAATAAACATTTTCTTTTATAACACTATTATTTGCCTATATCGGACTAGAATATTTATTTAAACAACATTGTGCTTTTTCAACAGTTACAGAGAAAAACTGCTTTGTTGGAAGAATAAATACTGTGTTAAATTTAAAAAAAAAAAAAATGTTGATAGAGCACTAACAAAAATTTTGTTAAAGAGAAGTATTTTTTGCTGTTGTTGTTATTGTTGTTGTTTTAACCAAAATCTTCTGTTGATTCAGTAAATATTTGTTTAAGTCAATAAAAATATTTTAATGATTTCAAATATATAACTACTCTCTTAATATGTAACTATATAAAAAACGGTAGTAGAAAAGTTTCATAATTCTAATCTTAGTCTACCGAAATTTCGTCTCGATTTCATTTTTAAGTCATTTTCTGAGCGTTTAAATTAATTTATGATGAATTTAAAATATAAATTTTTTTATGCTTATTAAACGTTCTGTAAAGGTTTTAGTTAGTTCAAGATTTTTTTTTTTTTTCCTAATGGTTATATCTTATACTACTAGCAGGCTTTGCCCGCTTCGCTGGCCACTAAATTTAAATGAAACTCGTTTCTATATAGCTTTATAAAAATAAAATAAAATAAATTACTGAAATTGTTCAAAAGCTCGCTCCAGGTCCCTGCTGCATTCAGCAGCGATTTGGTCATCAACTGCAACTCGGGCGCTTGTCCCTATTACCTGCGACAATAGTTTACCAATGAGCTTCCATTTAGGTGCTTATTATATAACAGTTTCGAAATAGATAGTATCGAAAAAATTGGAGTTTCCCTTTTATATTTGAATCCCAGTTACATGTGAACACTATACGTGTTGTTCACATGTAACTCGGACTGGACTCAAACGTAACTGGGTTTAGACAACATAATATTTGCTTTTACGTTATTTCATATGTTTTTTTTTTTTTTTTTTTTTTTTTTTTTTGTTTATCCAATCAACCATTAAATGACAGCAATTTCACGCCAAATATTACAATATGCTGTGACCGGCTACGTCTGTCGCATGAGACAATTAATTTTTTGTGTTTATATATAATTCATGGGTTGTAAACCTGATAGTACAGCCTTAATATAGTTCTCTTTGGCGGCTTTTGAATTTTTGTCACCATTTTAGACTTAATCCATTGTAACAATAAGACTTAATCCCTTGTAACAATATGCTATGAGCGCTATTTCTGCCGTATTTTAGACAACTAATCTTTTTATGGTTATATATATTTCCCATTAAACATATTTTTATTTATTTATTTAAATATTAATTTGAATTTTTCAAATATTTCTGTCCGACAGCGTGAGAGTGCAGTAACACACAGAGGTTCATTTGTTTGTATGATAAATTAGCATAGTGATTATTATATAAATAAATAAATAAATAGGTAAACATTATCGTGTTACACAACTTTATTATGTCGCTCTATTGGCGGCTTTTGAATTTTTGTCGCCATATTAGCGATGATTTTTTTTTTTTTTTTTTTTTTTTTTGTATGAAAAGGGGAAGACTATTTTGCTAATAATTTTATCAGACTCTTTTTTGTTTATACATAAGAATCCTTTATATTCTGCTTATATTTTTAATGCTTTTTAGGTTTAAAATAGTGCTTGTTGAAATAAATTTCCTATCTTTAAAACTGAATTTGTTCTGTAAATTTTGTGTAAAAATAAATCATTTATGTTTTTATATATTTGATGCGCTATTTAGATGAAAATGGCTGTTGCTATATTAAACTTCTTGTCGAAAAACATTCGGTGTACTTCAACACCAAAATTTAAAAAATCGCCCAGCAGGATCTGTTAATGAAGCTGATAAAATAAAAATATGGTTCATAGAGTTTAAATAATCTATTTAAAAAAATTTTTAAAACCCAAATTATTAATCTATCGTATCACATACATAGATATAGTAATAATATATAGATTGATCATTGGGGACAAAAAAGTGATTTCGCCGTCTTTTCACTCGGGAAAAGACGGCGATTTTACCAAAATATGGCAGTCTTTCCCCGAGTGAATACACACGGGAATATGCACGAATGTTTTAGCAAATAAAATTCATGAATAATTTATTTACTAAAGGTGAATGAAAAGCCCCAGATATAGTTTCAAATTCATTCTTCTTCTTTTTTTTTCCCTTCAATACCACTTAATGGCTGATTCCAAAGCTTTTTTTTTCGGCATCAAAAATCTTTGCACGATAATATGGGGATGATAGATCTATATATATTATTATATCTATGATCACATAAATCTTTTCGAAAATAGAATAAAACTTAATTTGAAAAAAAAAATAATAATAACTTTTGTTTATTAACCAAAATAATTGATGAAATTTGAAATGCAAGTTGGTCTTGTGTATATTATATTTTTGTGTTCGTGAGAGAAAATTTAAAAGAATTTGAAAACTGCAATTTTTAATCCCTTTTAAAAATCATGTGACTTAATGTGAAGCAGATATTTCATTTTTTTTCTCCTAACGGTTTCCATACAATCTTCTGCTGTTGCCACCAAAATTCATACTTTAGTTAATTTTAAAAAATCTAATAGTCCGATTGATAAGCTGTTTAATGCGTCGGATTTAAAAAAATTTTCCCTTTCATTTGCTATCTTATTTGTAACGATGCGACTGATATTTCTAATTTATTTTCTAATCTTTCTGATTTATTTTCCTCATTTTAAATAAGTGTACTTATTTTTTATTATTATTATTATTATTATTTTGTCGAAAAAAATGGCAACAATTAAATTATGGATAAAATTTTAAAATTTAAATGTCTTATTTATCAGAAATTAGAAGTTTTTTATTTTCACATTTTAATTAATTAAGAAAAAACTAATCATCCGATTGATAAGCTGTTTAATGCATCGGATTTACAAAAATTTTCCCTTTCATTTGGTGTCTTATTTGTAACGATGCGAGTGATATTTCTAATTTATTTTCTAGTCTTTCTGATTTATCGTCCTCATTTTAAATAAATGTACGTTATTTTTTTTTTTTTTTTTTAATTATTATTATTATTTTGTCGAAAAAAAAATTGGCAACAATTAAATTATGGATTAAATGTTAAAATTTAAATGGCTTTTTTTATCAGAAATTAGAAGGTTATGATTTTCACATTTTAATTAATTAAGAAAAAAATAATCAAAAATACCGTTTTCGAGATCAGTGAAATATACACATATTGCTCACTTAATAGTAGCTCGGACAGTCACGAGATTTAACACAAAGGTGCCCCCCGAAGGGTCATTGTGCACATCGAAGTCAGATTTTCGAATTTTTGATTAGTTTTTTCTTAATTAATTAAAATGTAAAAATAATAACCTTCTAATTTCTGATAAAAAAGCCGTTTAAATTTTAACATTTTATCCATAATTTAATTGTTGCCAATTTTTTTTTTTTTTTCGACAAAATAATAATAATTTAAAAAAAAAAAAAAAAAAAACGTACATTTATTTAAAATGAGGAAAATAAATAAGAAAGATTAGAAAATAAATTAGAAATATCAGCCGCACCGTTACAAATAAGATAGCAAATGAAAGGGAAAATTTTTGTAAATCCGATGCATTAAACAGCTTATCAATCGGATGATTAGTTTTTTTCTTAATTAATTAAAATGTGAAAATAATAAGTCATTTAAATTTTAAAATTTTATCCATAATTTAATTGTTGCCATTTTTTTTTCGACAAAATAATAATAATTAAAAAAAGAAAGGAAAAAAAAAAAAAAAAAAAAAAAAACGTACATTTATTTAAAATGAGGAAAATAAATCAGAAAGATAAGAAAATAAATTAGAAATATCAGTCGCATCGTTACAAATAAGATAGCAAATGAAAGGAAAAATTTTTGGAAATCCGATGCATTAAACAGCTTATCAATCGGACAATTAGATTTTTTAAAATTAATTAAAGTATGAATTTTAGGTGGCAACAGCAGAAGATTGTATGGAAACCGTTAGGAGAAAAAAAATGAAAAATCTGCTTCACATTAAGTCACATGATTTTTAAGTGGGATTAAAAATTGCAGTTTTCAAATTCTTTTAAATTTTCTCTCACGAACACAAAAATATAATATACAGCCTGTACCCCAAAAGACCAACTTGCATTTCAAATTTCATCAATTATTTTGGTTAATAAACAAAAGTTATTACTATTTTTTTTTTTTTTCAAATTAAGTTTTATTCTATCTTCGAAAAGAATTATGTGATCATAGATATAATAATATATATAGATCTATCATCCCAATATTATCGTGCAAAGATTTTTGATGCCGAAAAAAAAGCTTTGGAATCAGCCATTAAGTGGTATTGAAGGAAAAAAGGAAAAAAAGAAGAATGAATTTGAAACTATATCTGGAGCTTTTCATTCACCTTTAGTAAATAAATTATTCGTGAATTTTATTTACTAAAACATTCGTGTGTATTCCCGTGTGTATTCACTCGGGGAAAGACTGCCATATTTTGGTAGAATCGCCGTCTTTTCCCGAGTGAAAAGGAATCACTTTTTTCTCCCCAATGATCAATCTATATATTATTATTATATCTATATATGTGATACGATACATTAATAATTCGGGTTTTAAAAGTTTTTTTAAATAGATTATTTAAACTCTATGAACCATATTTTTATTTTATCAGTTTCATTAACAGATCCTGCTGGGCGATTTTTTAAATTTTGGTGTTGAAGTACACCGAACGTTTTTAGACAAGAAATTTAATATAGCAACAGCCATTTTAATCTAAGTAGCGCATCGAATATATAAAAACATAAATGATTTATTTTTACACAAAATTTACAGAACAAATGCAGTTTTAAAGATAGGAAATTTATTTCAACAAGCACTATTTTAAACCTAAAAACCATTAAAAATATAAGCAGAACATAAAGGATTCTTATGTATAAACAAAAAAGAGTCTGGTAAAATTATTAGCAAAATAGTCTTCCCCTTTTCATACAAAAAAAAAAAAAAAAAAAAAAAATCCATCGCTAATATGGCGACAAAAATTCAAAAGCCGCCAGTGGAGCAACATAATAAAGTTGTGCAACACGATAATGTTTACCTATTTATTCATTTTTTTATATAATAATCATTATGCTAATTTATCATACAAATAAATCAGCCTCTGTGTGTTACTGCACTTGCACGCTGTCGAACAGAAATATTTGAAAAATTCAAATTAATATTTAAATAAATAAATAAAAATATGTTTAATGGAAAATATATATAACCATAAAAAGATTAGTTGTCTAAAATACGGCAGAAATAGCGCTCATAGCATATTATTACAAGGTATTAAGTCTTATTGTTACAATGGATTAAGTCTAAAAGGGTGACAAAAATTCAAAAGCCGCCAAAAAAAACTATATTAAGGCTGTACTATCAGGTTTACAACCCATGAATTATATATAAACACAAAAAAATAATTGTCTCATGCGACAGACGTAGCCGGTCACAGCATATTGTAATATTTGGCGTGAAATTGCTGTCATTTAATGATTGATTGGATAAACAAAATAAACACATGAAATAACGTAAAAGCAAATATTATGTTGTCTAAACCCAGTTACATTTGAGTCCAGTCCGAGTTACATGTGAACAACACGTATAGTGTTGTTCACATGTAACTGGGATTCAAATATAAAAGGGAAACTCCAATTTTTTCGATACTATCTATTTCGAAACTGTTATATAATAAGCACCTAAATGGAAGCTCATTGGTAAACTATTGTCGCAGGTAATAGGGACAAGCGACCGAGTTGCAGTGGATGACCAAATCGCTGCCGAATGCAGCAGGGACCTGGAGCGAACTTTTGAACAATTTCAGTAATTTATTTTATTTTATTTTTATAAAGCTATATAGAAAAGAGTTTCCTTTAAATTTAGTGGCCAGCGAAGCGGGCAAAGCCTGCTAGTAAAAATGAAACATGCAATATTGGAACGGAAAATTGTACTTCGTGTGTGCGGAAAGGTGGTCATTTCTGAAAATTACCGAATTTCCAAATTTGACGCCAGTAACAATTAAATCTAGTCTTTATTATTTTTGTTCTCAATCTAAACGAAAACTCAAACGTGAATTTGGCTTAATTATTAATAAATTTTTGCCAAAGGTTAAAGCATTTCAATAAAGTGGAATATGAATAACATGAATGTCATTTATACTGAGAAAATGGTATACCGCTTACATCTAGAATGAATAGGTAATCATTTTCTGAATCCCGAAAGTGGAAATAAACAAATAACTTGCATAGACGAAATTATCTAAAAGTTCTATCCTATGTTTTTCCCGATGGTGGAACATTATTATGAATATTATTGATTCTTTGTATTGCGGAAAATTGTTGCTTGATTTCTTAGAATTGGATCATAAACCAGAATTATAATTACTAAAATTTGAATCTTGTGTTAGCATTTATTTGTAGAGATTTTTAAATTAGTTTTCCCACGATAATATGGGAAAATGCTCTAGAATTCTGATAGGAATTTCTAAAACTCGCTTTCAAAGGGGACTAGAATTTATAAAAACGACATGGAACTATTTTTACTTGAGTCACAATTTAGTTTCTAGATGCCTTTCATAAAATTTCTTCTCAAAGTACACGGTGCTTTAGAAAAACATTCATGTTTCAATTCGATATTGATGGCATTCTAACCCAATACACATAACAAACGAAACTGTCTTTAAAATGTCCTTAAATATATTTAATGCGTATTGTTATAAAACTCAGTTTTTTCTTAATATTTGATTTTAAAATTCAGCTAACTTTTTACCGTTTTCTACCTGTTTAATTTTCAAATTGCTATCGTAATTTCAAAAATGGCTGTTCGATACATAGCTGATCATAATTATATAGAAAGAATATATATATATTCCAAAACCTTTTTGTTTGAAACATCTGTTTGTTGACATTATTAAATTCAAATAATATTTACGCTAAACAACAAAAAAAAAAAACTTTGTAAGTGCAAACTTTGCATATTGCAAAAATCCGCAACAGTTGTTTAAGTCAAAATAATATCACATTACTTCAACTGAAGAAAAAATAATAGGCAAGAGTGCATCATCGAAGAAGCAAGGCTCACTCGTTCCTACCGAGAAATTTGAAGTGACTTCCGCATATTGCTTCTTTGAAATATCGTTTGTTAAATTTTGGAATAGTGCTGCTATCTACCGAACAGAGACGGAACTAAAGTTTAAAAATTGATTAAAAGAAGAATAAAGTGCTGAAAAAATATTTCAGGAAAAAAAAAAAAGTTAAATATTTGTAAATGTCTGGTTTCAATGAACCAGTGAATGTAAAAGGAATAATTCATAATAAACCACTTATTCCTATTTCTAACATATAGATTAAAATTTATTTATTTCTATCTACGAATGGATTAACAAATTAATGTTGAATTAAAAATAAGTTATCTGTACTTTTTAAAAATCACTTGTATTACCCTTACAAAAAATCTACATGATAAAAATCAATAAATAAAGGTATTTAAATAGTAATGTAAGACAAAACTGTATCCTGCCAGATAGTTTATCAATTGTTTGTTTGGCGCATCGCGCAAACATTTGAATAATAATAAATTTGATAAATCAGCGATACCAGACACTTAAAATTTATACATCACATACAATTTTTTTTCCTTACATAAAAATGGCCTTCTACAGTTTTCGACATTTATTTTGCATCAATATCAAAATTTAAATAACTCCATAAAGAAAATCACTTTGAGTTATCTTACCATTTGACATGTGATGACAGTAAACAAACTACCTTAAAATAAAAGAAGTAACGAAATATTTTTCCGATTTCACATCCAAAAATTCTTGAGCAATATTTTATTTTCAGCAATGTATATTTATAAAATAAAAATTTTAATTCTTGAGCAGTTTTTTAATATGAAATAGTAAAAATAATTAAAACTTCAAAACTTTTTTCTTATTTGAAATTTGATTATTAATAAAGAAAAAAAAAAGGTGCATGTTTACTGAATCTTAAAGAACTAAATCAATGCTGAAAATAAAAATTTATATATATATATATATATATATATATATATATATATTTCTCTCTCTCTCGTTTTTTTTTTTTTTTTTTTTTAATCTTTCTTACATATTCAATAGAAGGAATTATTGGATTCGTGAAAAAATTCGACATCGGGTTTTCGGTGGATTTATACGGTTTGAGAGTTCTAGAACACAATTTGATTATTTAAAAAAAATGTATATCTCTCTGTCTGAGTGTTTCTGATGAAATTTTGTGGCAACTATATCTCAGGAAATACAGCACAGAATATCATGAAATTTCATATGTAGTTACACTACGACAAACATTAGTGCCTATCAACTTTTGGTGAAAATCGTTTAATGCGGGGCGTTGCCATTTCGGTTTTTCTACATTTTTAACATGGTGGCACAGGACAAAATTCCGTGTAAATCTGCATAAAGGGAATTATTTTTAAATAATAATTATGAAATTAAAAAGAATTATTTACAATAGTGATAGTCAGTTGGAAAAATTTTTGTATATGTAAGAGAAACGCTTCCCCCCCCCTCCCGAGAGAGTAGGGGGCAAAATTTGATTAAGCGTATCATTCAAAAGAGCTCGTCAATACTTTTAAAACGAATGGTTGAACAATCGATCTGTGATAATTTAAAATAAAGTTATCGATTTTTATTTTTTTAAGATGTTATATCGAAAATAAAATTGGCCTTCATTGGATATTTAGTGTTATATTTCTCTATAATGAAAATCGCCTGCATTCATCAAGGAAGATAATTTAATAAATAAGAGTTTTAATAAATTACTTTTACTGAGAGAATTTATACAGAAAAATATTGAATTAAGACGTGCAGTAGTCACAACATGCTAGTTTCGTATTTTAAGTTATCAAACTTTTCATTGTATTTTCAAAGTTTATTACTTGCATGACGTTACCATAATATGCAGAATAAAAAATTGCTTATCTAATAAAGTTTAAAAAAATATTATTAAGTAAACAGAATCCTTCATATAACAAAATTACATTTTTTATTTAAATAGTTATTTTTAATAAAAGATAATCTTTAGTGACTCCACTGGACTTTCCGAACATTTGAAAATTAACCAGTAATGAACATTTGTGTAAATAAATTAAAGTAATACAGGTAGTTAAATAAGCAAAAGGGAAAAATATAATAAGCGGTTTGAGTATTTTTTCCCATTGCTTAATTTTAAGCTAGTACATTTCATACAATTTTAGCGCATAGATCAAAATGATATAAAATTTTTCGTTGCGTCCCTGTAAAAATCTATAAGGGCTATTCACCAAAATCTATACAATTCGTCCGACGGTAATCTATAACATGTGCATAAATTTTCAACTCAATCTAGTAAGGCGTTTAAATGCTCTCGCACTTTAAAATATTTGGGGCTATAGACCATATTGATAAAGAATTTTTGTTCGTGTCAAAAACTATGAATGCTAGATTCACCAAACTCTGTAATACTTCATATATGGTGATATATATAGCTTACGTACAAATTTCTAGCTTAGACGAATAAGGCATTTAGACATGGCACTTTGAAAAATTTGACCCAACAGGCTATAATGATAAATGATTTTTCTTTGTGTCCATGTAAAAAAAAACTATAAGTGCTAGACTCACCAAAATGAATAGGGTTCGTCGTGCTATGGTGACATACAACATATGTGCCAAATTTCAATTTATTTGAACAAAGCGTTTAGGCCCTATCGTGTTCAGTCACATACATACAAACACACACACACATGCGTTATCGTTAAAATAGCAAAAACGAACTCATGGTACCTCATAACATAAAGAAACACTAAAATCTCAAAGTCGGATTTTTGACTGATTACAATACTTTCCTTACATATGTATGTTCGGAAAGTAAAAATTACAAATTAATAAAATATTTCATACAGTCTAATTTTAACATTTGTGAAATAAGTGTGATAACATTCGGTTTTATAGAAATATTTATTTATTTATTTATTTTATATGTCAATAACTTTTTTATTATAAATATTATCTTAATTTATAATTAAGCATGAAATATAATTCAATTATGTATTTAGTATTTAACTTACATTAAAAAGGCAATCAAAAATACTTTATTTTATTTATTTATTTATTTATTTCAATACATAAAAAACAAAACATTTTTGTGGATGTAAATTTTTAAATTTTTCATTCACTTTTTATTGCTCTAATTTTTAATATATTATCAAAATATTCTTTCCATACCATTTAGTTTCATTTATGTGATGATAAAACTTAATGTGATTAAATATAATAAAATTAACTTTATCCTATTATTTGCTACTTAAAATATCTCAAGTTAAATGATTAAACTTCGGTAAAAATTCTTGAGTTAATTTTCCATGTTACTTGAGATTATGTAGTCTCAGAAACTTTTGCAACCAATTTTCCGAACCCTCTCCGTTATTATTTAAATAATGTTCAAGTAGACGTTCAGTTATTCACTTGGCGGAAATTCAACTGGATCGATACGAAAATCTACTTTTTGGAAAAGACACTTTAAGTGGTTACTGGGTCATAGATATCTCTTGGGAAGTTCAGAGATAGTTGTAATGGAGTTTTCAGTGTTTCGCTACTAAAGTTTATCCCAAAACTTTTCAAAGATTTACTTTGTAGTAGAGAATGCGTACCCTTTGTTTGTGAAAAAGCATGTTAAAGAGCAATTATATGTTTGTTTGTTTTTTTAATTATTTCACAATAAATTGTTATTTATTTTAACATTCATAACTATATTATACTGTGTATTTTTATATATTTATTATAACGTTCTTACATCATAAGTAATTTATAAATTATTTTTAATGTTGTGTAAACTTCTGCATGCAATTTTTTTTAAGTTGTTATCTGTAAGTATGCATTACAAATATGCATAATATTTTTGGTAAATTATGTGTTGCATGTATTGTAAGATATATGTATAAAGATACGTATGTATACACACAGTTAAAAGTATATTTTATAATACATAAATAAAAGTGTAAATTGCATGAATATAAAATGTTTAGATGTATCTAAAAGTACATGCATTTTTGAATTATTTGAAAATTTTCGGGTTGCTAACAAATGTACATAAATTTATTTAAACACTCATTTATATAATTATAAAATGTTCATTATTATATATTTTACAGGGTTAATATATATATATATATATATATATATATATATATATATATCGATATATTTTTTTTCTTTTCTCTATTAGTACAGTCTACGTGTCTACGACGAAAGAAAATCTGCATTTAAGAGTTTTCTAAACATTCACATTACATAAAAACAACAATAAGAAAATAATTTATGTAAATTTTTAAATTTCTTGTGGCCTCTACTAATCACGTATTTAATGTTGTATAATTGCATATTAATAAAAGAAATAATTAAAAAAATAAAGGAATAATTAAAATTTATAAAAGAAATGTACCTCATTTTTCAGAATTTTCAATAAAACAGAATTTCTTTTCAAATACCAGATTACCTAAATTTTATTAAGTACAATTTTAAGTACAATTTAAGTACAATTTTATGATATTGTATTTATAGAATTGTACATAATATTTAATTTTTGCACCTTTTCTTTTAATTATATACGATTTGGCAATCAATTATGTTTCAACAGATACGTCGCTAATCCTTGCTTTGTAAAATTCAAGAAAAGAGATTCATAACAATATGGTATAGGTCAGATAAGATTTCAGAGAAACTGAACTTTCTTATACACACACACACACACACACACACATATATATACATATATATGATTATACTAATGTTAGCCTTTACGCATTTCAGTTTGTCAGTTTTAAATTATATTTTTACATAGGTCATGAGTTATATATAGATCATGAGTGAAAAGTGAGAACTTAAACGCATAATTACACATCCAAGCAAGTGGTCTAATCCTTATTTGCTGTGGAAGAACATTGATTTTTTATTAAATAAAATTTTAAATACTTAAAATAATAATTTCTATATTTAAAATAGGCAGATTATGAAATTAAATTGCGAATATCGATAATTTCTTTTATATTACATATGATTAACATAACCTTTAATAAAACTGGAATTTTTAGTAAAATATAAATGTGTAATTTATATTTAATATTATATTATTATTATTTGAAAAAAAAAAAAACTTTATTTTCTTACTTTTTGTTAAATTTACCTTCCAATAACTAATTATTTTAATGGGAAAAATTTATCAGAATGAATAAGCTTGCAAATATATAACGAAAAAAGAAAAAGAAAAAAAAAAAAAAAGATTAAAAAACTGCTTAAATTGCTAAATAATTCAAATTCTTTGTAACTTTGAGAATATTAAGTCAATTGTTTCTGAAAAAAAAAAATGATTAAAAAATTCTCTTAGCAAATTTTAGAAATACATTATGTCAGAACTTTCCGAAACAGCACATGCAAGTACATTTATTATTATCATTTTTTTTTTTTTTTTTTTTTTTTTTTTTTTAGTTCTTTTTATTATTCTTTAAAATAACAGATACGTTAGGCCTATAAATTTTAGAGAAAGTTCAGTTTTTGAATATATTTTCCTACGTTACAGGAATAAAATTATATTTCATGCACTGATTTATAAAAGGTATTTTTAGTTAAATGCAAAACATTAAATATTCCTCTCGTATAGTTATGAATTTCTAAGATACTTCTTTTCGGTACAATATTTCCTTTTTATTTTTTGACTAAGAAATCTTTGAAGTGGAAAATATTTTTTATTGAAGACTTAAAAGTGACTCGCTGAGAACAATTCTACTTTTTCTTCTTGCACGTAAAGCATAATTTATTCTGTTAAAACAGAAATACGAAAGGTCTGTTTTAAATCAAAGATAGTCTAAAGTTAATTAAAAGCACTCTTGATTCAAAAAGTTAGATTTAGAAGCCTCTTTTTCTTCTTTTTTTATTATTTGCTTGAATATGCTTGAATTTGCTTTTTTTGCCAAGTAAAAATTAAAGAAAAAGTATTTTGTAACTAATTTAATTTTTTTTCATTCACATTTTAAGTATTTTAGTTGAATTTTAAAGAAAAAAAGTTTCATTTTACATTTAAATACCCAAAAATCAATTCGTATAGGCAATTATTCATCTTTACTGTGTAACGGAAAAAAAAATCATCTGGAATTAAACGTTTTCCATAATTTTCCTGTAACCTATAATTTGTTCGAAGTTAATTAAAAATTGATTTCGGTGATTTCTTTCAATATATCTTAAATAAAATATTTTCCAAGTATTTTAATATATTTAGATGAGTAAAAATCCCAATAAATAAAGCTTACATATCATGTATATATAGATTTTATAAATTACTGAGTTTATTTAAGTTTTTTTTTTTTTTCAAATGACGTGGTATTTTCAACTAAGCACCGGACGGGAGGGGGGGGGGTCGCCTAACTGATGATAATTTATCAAGGAGCACCCGATGGGCGTTCATCGCTTGCCCTAACAGGGAGAACACAACCATGCCTTGTCCGGGATTCGAACCTGGGCTCTACCGTTTGGGAGACAGCGACACTAGCCACGACGTAGCATGGGCGGTGAATTTATTTAGTAGCTATAGCATTAATGTTTAATTTGTGGATAAATCTTTTTGTTCAAGAATTCACTTCGAAAGTTTTGTATTACAAATTTTATAAACATTCATAATAATTTCCAAAATGTATTGCTATTTTATTAGCTCTTAATATCGGTACGTTTTACTCATTAACATTGTAATTACTTTTTCTAAATATATTTTACTGAATATTTGAAATATAGTTTGATGTGGAATATTGAGAGTATTTAATATTAAACTGAAAAATGCCTTAATTTTAAATATAATATTAATTACGCGATAATTAATAGATCGAAAAGATTCTATTGAATTTAATTTTGTGCCTATTTAAAATATAAGTTAATATTCACTAGGATAGTAATTAATATCAAATTCAAACAAATCATGTGTTACAGAAGGTCGTTCACTGTTTATCGAAACGATTTTGTAATTTATTTTTCTCTTTTACAGTTTGATGTATAAATTCGGAAACTTTAGAATAATCATATGCTAATTATATTTTTTGTTTGGAATGTAAATATAAAAGATTTATTTTGAAAATGACTTTTAAAATTGAAAGATATCTCAAAGTTTACGTAACTGCACTTTTCGAGGAGAAATATAAGTATCATCAAATTATAAATGGTGTAAAAATCACGGTTATTACGTTACTAAAAACGGTTTTTATGATATATTAAATTTGAAAGGTAAACAAAATGTCTATGTTAAAGTAAAAATGAAAACATGACCACGAAATTCATTCTAAGACTGTTCAAACGCTGGTAAATATCTAGAAAATGATCCTAGAAGAAAATTCGTCGACAAGATCCATTGCATCAAAATTAGGAATTTCTTCTGGAACTGCAAATAAAATCTTTTTTAAAGATTTGAAATTTAAATAAAAAAAAGATTAAACCTAAATTTCATCTGCTAAAAGAAATTGTAGAAAATTATCTGAAAACCACCTAGCTCCTTAAAAATAAAAATTTGTAGTAACATTCCATGAACATATTTAAATAACTGTAATAATAATAATAATGAAAAGATCAATATTCTATCGCTCAGCTGACAGGAATGACCGTACGAAATGGCTTCGTCAGTGTACAGAGAAGGTCCAAAAGGGATTCATGATAGTTGCAGAATTTTGTTACAACGGGCAATTAAAAAAAAAAAAATGTAAAGCAAATAAAAAATTAATCCACTCTACTGTTAGCAGAATACTTTAGAATCATTTTTTGAAGAAGAAATTACAACCTTATATGGAAAGAACATTGATAAAGTTAAGCTTCATATTTGCAAATCCTGTAGTCACACGTCTATGTCGCTTAAGAAAACGACATCCAAGAACACTGAAAGGACTTAAAAATGGTGCAAAAGGAATGGGACAAAATTGCATACTTTCATGGAAAATTGGAGCTACAGCTATTGTCAAAACCCATGGCTGTTAGATACAAGCAAATCGACGCAAATATATATATATATATATATAGCATTTACACATAAAACTCAACTATTAAAATCGTTTCCATAAAGTGTGAACAACTTTTTGTAGTTATAAAATTAATATTAACCCTTTTGGAATGTAAGATCATCTCTGGCGTGAGAAAATTGTTTTTCCCTAAAACTCTTACATCACCTCTGGCATAATACTTCATACAGTTAATAAAACAAGCTAGTGGGAAGCAGTTATATTTAAAATATTTTGTTTAAACTCGATAAATCTGATCCAAACGAGAACCAACTATGAAATCAATTACAATTCAAAGGGTTGTAAATTATATTATTAGAAAAATATTATATTAACATTACTATTAAAAATAAATAAAAATTTTGCATTTAAACTCTCATTTTTGTAATATAAATTTATCAAAACACATTAACAACACTTGAAAGTTTCCAATAGTCGAATCCACAACCCATACAGCACAGAATGTTTCAGTTATGTTGCAAAAAGCTTACGATCTTTCAAAAACGTAACACATTTAAGTATGCTCTCTGATACCTTTCTGAAACATTCGCCCTTTTTGATTTTCTATCTGTTAAGTGATTGTAACGTTTCTGTTACGTACATGATATTTTGTTACGATCGCGAACATTTCTACGTTTTTGAAAGTAATCGGAAAGCAATCTGAACGTTTTTAAACGTTTCTGAAAAGTTTATGTTCCAATATTATATGACTGTCACGTTTCTGGAACATTTTGTGCTGTTAGGAAATGGTCCAGAATTCTTGAGTTTATTGGGATGAGTTCAAATACAAATGATAATTCATATTTACCCCCACTTTCCTCTGACTCAGAAAGTTTATATAATTTCCGTAAACTATTATATTTTAGAAGAATTGTGTATTTCTTCTTTATAAAATTTAATAATTTTTAAAATAAATTGAAAAATCAGAGTATTTCTCAAGTCTCAAAAACTGACTTATTCATTCTTCAATAAATTCTTAATATTGAGAGATGGAAATTTAAAATCCCTGTGACATCTCAAGCTTCAGCTTGTTTGATTTAATCACCAAATATAAAGCTCACATCAACTCTGTGCAAACAGCAATGATTTTAAATTAATAATCCAGGAATATTTAGCTACTTTTTTCAAATGCGTTCTTCAGTCAGATAACCAATGAAAAGTTTTATTTATAATGATTCTCAGAATTACTTGAAAAGTTTAATGAACTTCTTTAGACTTCATTATTTACAAAAATTGAGATCACCATTAAAAAAAAAAGTTTGATAAATTTTAAACGTATGTATATAGACTTTCAATGTACTATTATATTATGATCATTAAAAGAAAATAAATAAATAAAGTTTCATACAATTCTCAGTTACAATTAGAAATCCATTTACTTTACAATTTTAAAAAGTATATTTAAAAATTATATAATTTTTATTGTTTACATTTATTAAAACTTTTTCGAACTTTCCTCTACTTTTATACATACTTAGTCGCTAGAAATAAAATTTTAAAGTTATGAATACATCATTCAAAGCAGTTATTATAAGATATTTAATTAACCAAAATCAATTTACAACTTTCTTAAAACAAGTTTTGGAAATAGTATGCAATAAAGAAAACATGTGTGCATGGAAAAGTCCGTTAAATGATTAAAAACCCTGAAAATTTGTGATAAAAAGCGTTTCTTTTATCTTTTTTTAAAGATTCAAATAATGTTTTATTCCTAAACAAACATGGAGTATTTTTGTAAACAAATAAAAAGTATTTAAATGAAAAAAAAGGATAAACTTTTAGGAAGCATCTGTTTATAAAATAAAATAAAAAGGTTTAAAATTTCTTAATTTCTCTATTTTTTTTTTTTTTTTTTTTTTAATATTTAATATCACAAATTTGATACAAACAAATTTACGACTGAAGTATTTACATTAGGATTTTAAAGAAAGATATTCATAGAAAATTGCGTTTTATAGAGAAATATGTCATGCAAAGTTTATCATATAAGACTAATATAGTAGGAATTAGAAAAAAAATTATGTAAATTAATGTTAGCGATATATAAAATATGCATTTAAGATATGCCTATAGGGACATTTTTTTTTCTTCTATATATTACCATTAAACTTTAAATAACTTTCTTTAAGAATTAGGTTACTGACTGCTATAAAGGTGGGGTAACGTTATCATTATAGGTTTCCGGAATTTTAATATTAATAATTTCAGCAAATTCCTTATACATGGGTAAATACTAATTATATCAAAGGTTTACAAAAACATGATTATCTTGGATTTTGAGGAACTAGATTTTTTAAATAAAATCTTCGGTAAAACTGAGACAACTTTAGAAAGACGAGAGGACCGTTTCTGAAGAGCAATTGTTGTTATTTGCTTTAGCTGGCTCCTCCTCAATTAGGTGGCGCCACATTCGGTCCATGATAGCTTTGAGCTCGTTTCCATTGCAGGATTCCAAATTTTTAATGATTTATATAGTTTCACGTAAAAAAAAAAAAAAAAAAAAAAAAAGTTCGGGTTTTCATATTTCGCAAGTTTTGTTGTTTCGTAGAATCTGATATTAATATTTTCATACTAGTCACATACTAGGTGACACGTATCAGAACCTCGACGATAGCTTCAGGCTCCCGAGCCTGATTCTTTCCCGAGTTTCGGTTACTTTTTCTAGTCATTTTTGTCCTTTTATTCCTTCCAGTGTTAGCCCTTTTTTTTCTGACACACTTAACATTGTGAGTTCTTTTCCTTCTCACCCCGTGCTTACTTCTATGGATTTTTAGCCTTTTTTTCCTCGATTTCTACATTTTGTAGAATGTGACACTTTAGATATCTATACAAAAGCAAATCTATATCACTTTAGATATCCATGCAAAAAGCACGGAACGACAAAGAAAACACTAACAATAATAAGTGTGTCGGAAAAAAATGTACAGTGCGTTGCATGAATATAAACGCACCTTAGCTTTAAGAATTAGAATGGTATAGAAGAGTAATAAAAAAATATGAATAGGTGACACTTGTTGCAAACTGTATGTGTATGATTCAAGAAATGAAATTACTAGTCAAAATAATGAAAAACCAATATGATTTTTTAGAAAATAATTTTATTGAATTTATGACAAATATACATGTTGCATGAATTTAAACGCACATGTAAAAAATAAATAACTGAGTAACAAATACTGTATCTAATACTTTGTAAAGCCCCAATGAGCTTCTAGAAGAGCCAGTAAACGCCTTGGCATTGACTGATATAGTGGCATGAGGTCATCCAAGCTGATTTTCTTCCACGCTAACAGAATTGCCGATTTTAGTTCATCTTTCGTGTTAAACTGCCTTCCGTTTGCGTAAACACGGCGAACCAGATTAACCCGTACGTCCTCCATTATGTTTAAATCGGGGCTTTCTGAGGGTCAATCCAGAACTTTAATTTTATTGTCACAGAACCATTTTTTCACGATATGTGCTGTATGCATAGATGCACAATATTGCTGAAAAATATAATTTCTTCCAGATTTTTTGACTGCTTGACGGCGAGGTTCCTTGTGAGCATCTTTACATAATCCACAGAGTTCATACTGTTCTCCACGAACTCTAATTCGAAAGTCCCTTTAAAACCTATGGCTGCCCACACCATGACAGACCCACTTCCAGATTGACGTTTTGAACAGTACATTTCTTCGGTTATCATATCGTGCCAGTAGCTATGAAATCCGTCCTGGCCATCGAGATTAAACTTTTTTTCATCTGAGAAGATGACTTTTTCCCAATTCAGTCAATCTAGAATCCC
This sequence comes from Salticus scenicus, assembly GCA_963930645.1. NCBI lineage: Eukaryota > Metazoa > Arthropoda > Arachnida > Araneae > Salticidae > Salticus > Salticus scenicus. The sequence goes on from OZ005650.1 coordinate 249,458,426, forward strand.
TTTTCTTGCCCTTTCCAACCGCATATCCTTCTGCTTTTGAGTGGGGGGTGGTTTCGCCTTCATTTTCTTAAATTTAATGAATGTTGCAGCTTTGATAGTTCTCCATATGGTTGTCCGATGAACACCCAGCCTGTATTGAGCCTTTATCTTCGCACAGAAAATACTCTTATTCTTTGCAGCGTTGCATATTCGACATTTGTCGTAACTGGTGAGATATCCTGTTCGCTTCTTATACGCTTTTTTCCCATAATTTGCTTCTTTCTTTATATAAAATCGCATAACACTCGCACTTCTTCCGATTCAGCGCCCTATTTCGCAATTGCTAAAGCCTTTACCACGCATAAAGTTGATTTTCAACCTCTCGTCTACAGTCAAAGTTTTTCCTCTTGCCATCCTGTACAAACTCCGTAAATTTTGCACTCAAGCATTAAAACTGATTTTAGAGAATTTTAGCAACACGACTATTTGTGTATTAATTCAATTCCGGCAGCTCTGTTAAATTTTAAGCGCAAAATACTGAGTGCGTTTAATTTCGTGCAACAAACGAAAAACAGTGAAAAATAAGAAAATGCTTAAACATTCATTACATAAGCTTGCATGAGCCTAAACATACTTGCTCAAAGCACCTTACTCAATTGTTAGTCATATGCAATAACTGTAAGTCGCATTCCTTCTTTTAAAATTTAAAAAATTCCATTTCTGGTTATTGGAAAAGGTGCGTTTATATTCATGCAACGCACTGCCTATATAAAAACAAATCTATATAACTTTAGATATCTATACAAAAAGCAAGGAACGACAAGGTAAAAAAAAAAATCACAATGTTCAGTGTGTGTGTGTGTGTGGGGGGGGGGGGGGGGGGAGGCTAACATTGGAAAGAATAAAATGACAAAATTGACTACAAAAAGTAAAGATACTAGTATGAATAAATGGTTTTAATGATTGAACATTCTAAAACTGAAAAGGAAAATCAGAAAAAAAATGAATATATTTTGGAAACTATAAATGAACTTTTAAAGCAATGTAAGTATCAGATAAGAACATTCTTTGAAATATCCAATAAGAAAACAAAAATAAAAATGAATAAAAATAGTGTGTTTTCTTTATTTAATATCTAGGTATACAAAATTGATTTATCATGTCATTTTTTTTGCAAATTTTTATTCATACTTCAGTCAAAAATATAAATCACATTACACAAGAAAATTAAATTTGCATAATTAAAAAGAATTCTGTTAGTGATTGTGTGACAAAAATTATACTATAAACTTGAAACAACATAATCCTTTTTACAAGAGAGTTTTCTCTAAAATGTTATAATATGGTTAGTTTTAAAACTCAAAAAAAAGTCACGAAATGCACAGGAATAGAATATAGCAATGCAAAATGTTATTTTTCTTAAAATATATTTTAACAAGTTTTTTTCGATTTCCATTTTCTTTGTTTGGTAAAATAGTTGAAGAAAGTCACATAGTACATAAGTCGATAATTCGATTTTTACACTTCAGTATAATCAGAACAAAGATGTATCGAAGTGTTCTAGTAACAAGCATTTAACGTCTCAAAAAGAAAGGAAACTTTTTTTATTGGATTTAGAAACAACAAACATTTTGTTTACTGCCATTTCCGACAGCTATAGCATAAAAGAGCAAACTAATTTATTCTAAACATTTGAGAAAATCACATAAAATGCATACGAACACTATGTATGTTGAGCAAGCAGAAAAGGTACTGACAAGTCAAATCGATGTATTATATATAAATATATATATATTACATGCTTGATAAATCGCTAGAGATTTAAAATATTCATACCTCACGAAAAAAAATCAAAATATTTCATACTCGTGCATATTACAATAAATTGAATGTGTTTTGTTATTTTTCGAAATAAAATCGGTCAAAAAGTTTTGTAATCTAAAGTTACAACTTTCTATCCTGTTAGATTTTTCTTTTCTTTTCTTTTTTTTTTTTTTTTTTTAGATTTATTCATGCAATTTGTAAGATGTGTAAATCGAATACTTAAAAATCGATTATTATTTCCAAGTTTACCTCAGATGATTTTCATTGGCTTTATAAATCAAGTACTGAAAAATCGAATAGGATTTTTTGAAAAATATTTCTAAATGCTCTAGATATGGACTAATTTTAGAATCAAATTGTGTCTTTTCTCTCACAATTGCAAACATTTAAAAAAAAAATCTCTTGACATTCAAATGCATTTTATGTAGATATTTTTAAGATCTAATGATGGTTTTCCTTTTAATACACATATGCAAAAGAATTTTTTAACATTTCGCTTAAAATAACTAGCGTTGCCAAATTTCGAAACTTTTTTTATTCAATAATTACCAATAATTTTTAGGAGTGATGTTTGATATACAAAATCAACGATTAATCTCCGATGTGACTAGGCAAACGTTACAATTAAAAATTTGCTGAGAGTATTGAATAAAAAAAACCGAAATTTGGCAACACTAAAAATAACACTTCTCTCTACTAAAAATTCTACCTTTTTAGGTTGTAGTAGGCACTGCGTAGTAAATGAAAACATAAAACACTACAGAAAAAAATCGATTGAACTAATTTCAATAGAAAGTATTAAAATTCTGGGCATTTTCAAATAAAAGTTAGTCTTTAAATTGTTTCGCCTTGTTGAGCAAGGAGAAAAACTATTTATCGAATGTCGATTTTATAATTAGTTAATCACTTCAACTATAAATATGAAATTTCATGATTAAAAGTTTAAATTATTTAAAGGCTAAATTTATGGTTCACAATCCATAGTAATTGGTGACTTTAATCGGTTTATGTTTTGTCATTCAAATCTCTGAAACAGAAAGCGAACATTATAAAGCTCTTTTGAAAATTAACAACTAAAAATTTAAGAAATACACATGCATAAGTATTTAATCACATTATTAAAGTGTGTTAAATATGTTAAAAATTTTTCAAGACCAATTTTTTAAAGCAAATTTTAAATTTTTAAATTTTACATGCCCAAGACTCTCTAATTTAAAATTTCCACTTAATTTCACAATATTAATACTGCAATATATGTATATATATATATAAATTTGGGCGTTTTAATTTTTCTCTGAAAATTTTATATATATATATATATATGTGTGTGTGTGTATGTGCGTGTGTGTATTTATCTGTACCAGTAATGTAAAAAGTGAAAATGAATGCAAGCAAAAAATCTTAAACATTAAAGCTGACATTAAAAAAAAAAAAAAAAAAAAAAAAAAAAAAAAAAAATTGCGGCCATTGCCCTCAATTCGCGGTAGAAACAGTAAGATATTTCAAGAACTAGTAGTAAAAACTAAAAGTAGCTTACACCCATATATCTTAACAAAAGAAAAAAAAAACAGTCAAGTGCAATTTAGAATAAGAATAGGAAAAATTAGTTAAATAAATTTTAAAATGAAAAAATGAGAATAATAATAATAGAGTAATAATTTTTGGTTTTTAACCTTCCAAATTATATTCCTTTTATTTATATATACGAGATACTATTCTGCTCATTCATTAGCATGTTAATTTATAAGAAATATTATTGTGTTTGAATATATTAGGTCATTGCAAAAGTTCATGCGGACGCGGATCATTTTATTGCTTCTAAAGACGAGAACTTCTATCGCCGTGGTATACATTTGTTACCCGAAAAATGGGCAAAGGTTTTAGAAAGTAATGGAGAGTATTTTGATTAAAAATTGTCATTTGATTTGATGTATTTTTATGAAATCAAGAAATAAAAAACCGCACGAATTTATGCAAAGACCTAATATTAATTTAATAATAACTTCAAGCTTTTTGTGTGTGTGTGTGTGTGTGTGTGTCGGTTTTAAAGTCAAAATAAGACGGAAACTAAAATCCATACACATATATAATTGAATATCTGTAAAGTTTCTTAAATAATATTTCTACAAGATTTCGCCTAAATTTAACGAGCTTGGACAAGTTTAACATTTTTCTAAGGAATTACAATTTTGTATTTTACTTTTTTAACTTATATAATTTTTAAGAACTTTTAACATACTTAAAATTACTGTATTTCGATACACATGTATGCATATTTCTTTTTTATTTTTAGAAAAAAATTTTAAATATCATTGTGAACCCTTAAAATACAGAACATGGTGTATGTTACGACCTTAAGTCAATTATGTTGGTCAGGTATTAATCGCGATAGCTCAAACATAGAGTGTTGGCCGTTTTAGCCATATATCTCAGATTGAATTCCTGTCAAGGACATATTTTACTTAGTATAAAGCATACTCAACCCGTCTATTTCAAAATTTCTTGTCTTTATGGCAAAAATCATGTAATCCACTTTCTAAATATATAAATGTAATATAGGTTAATTGCTATTTTAGATCACACTGAGAAAAAATTATGTAATTGACACCTAGAATCTAAATTGTGGCTCTAGAAAAAATAGTTTCATGTCATCCTTATAAATTCTAGTCCCCTTTGAAAGTGAGTTCTAGAAACCTCTATTAGAATTCTAGAGCGTTTGCCTATATTATAGAGGTGTAACTTATTTTAAAATCTCTGCAAATAAATGCGAATACAAGGGGCGAGTTTTAGCAACCATAATCTTAGTTTATGACCCAAATCTAGAAAATAAAGCAATAATTTCTCGCAAAACAGAAGATTCAGAATATTTAGAATATTGTTTCCCCATCTAGAAATGTATAGACTAGAAATTCTCGATCATTTCGTCTATTCATCTTATTGGCGTGCCTTATACGCATAGCTCAGAAATCTGTATTTCTAGCTAAGGGATTTAGAAAATGACCACTTATTCGTTCTAGATGATTGCGGTATATTTTTTTCCTCAGTGTAGATTTTTTGTTAATTAGCATTGCAACATTGATTTTTAATCATTTTGTTAATATGTAAAATATGCAGCTAAAGAGCCATATACAACACTCTGGTTGTTAACTTTATATTTTTTCTCTATGCAGCATAATGAGAACTCGCAAAGGAACAGTGTGACCTAATAACAAGCATATTAAGTCTCTAAATATAAAACAAATTTTTGTATCGATTTCGGAAGTAGCAGACATTTCGTCTACTATTAGCACTAAAGATTATAGTAATGAGAAGTGCACACCCTGTATTTCAATAAAAATGGAAAATTGCTAACTCTATGAATGAATTACTCTTATATGAGAAATTATTAAAATATTTGTATTCCTTATATTTTTTAAGAAGCAATAAAATACGTTTGTATTTTGAACTTATATCGAATATCATTAAACTTCGACTGCACATTCTTGATTTAACTCGAAAGGATAAAACTATATGTAATTATTTTGAGAAATAAGTTATTTTTAACCGATTTTTAGCATCAATATTTTTCTTTTAATTACATTTTTAGGTTAGTTCTCATAGTTAGCTTAACATTTGCTATGATGATTATATTCTAAGACTATTTTACAATTTTTTTTCTTCTTTTTTTATTCAACAGCGATGCATTAAACAAACACTCTAAGTAGGTTTTAATTTTAATGAAATTAAGTTCTAAATATATAAAGACAATATACATGCTTAGCTATTTTAGAATACCTTTCTTATTATGTACTGTTAAAACATTTTCCATTAACTACACTTTTTGTTAGATTGTAAATTGCATAGCTAAATAACTATACACAATACTCATGCTGAGAATTCTATATGTACGCTCTTTCACCATAATGAGAAATTGAAAATAACATTACGACTTAGTAACAAGCGCTTTAATTCTCTGATATAAAAAAGAATCTTTTATATCGATTTTTGGAGCAGCAGACATTTCGTCTACTGTTAGTTCTAATGAATATAATAGAAAAAACACTCACGCTATATTTCCACGAAAATGGAAAAATACTAATGCTATGAATGAATTTTATGTATATGAAAAATTATTCAAATATTTGTATTTCTTACTTTATATATATATATATATATATATATAATAATATAATTCGTTTGCATTGTGACTAAGCATTAAGTATCATTGAATTTTGTGTAAACATTTTAGATTTCATTCGAAAGCATAAAAAATATATCTAGTTGATTAGTTTTTTTTTTTTTTTTTTTTTTTTAACACATATTTCAGTAACAGTATTTGTCAGTTTATATTTTTATTCTTAAACGTACACGAATTATCATATTCCAAGAATAATTTACAGCTTTTTTCCGTTGTTTTGGAACAGCGACAAGCAAAGAATCAAATTAAACCGATAATTTTAAGAATATAACTTTGATTATTCGATATTATAAAATACAGAAAAGGTTATTGTCTCTAAATGCTTAAAATAACAATAAAGTAAAGCAAATGTTATTAAAAATTTTTTTTAAATGTGACTGTAAAGTTACACATTTTATCATATGTTTTCTGTTTGAATGACAATAGGAGTTTGTTTTCTTGTATAATTAATTAAATATTATATAATTCAAGAATGGTACTCAATATACAATTCTACAATTAAGTGTTTATACATAAGCATTAAACAAGTATTGATTATATGAATTAGATGTAGTTTAACCTAATATATATAGTGTTACCAATTTTAGGGATATTTTTATTCAATACCTACCACTGAATTTTAAGTGTAACGTTTGCTAAATCCCTTCGGAGATTAATCGTCTATTATGCATATCGAATATCACTTTTCAAAATTATTGGTGATTATTGAATAAAAAAATATCTAAATATGACAATACTGAATATATGAGATTTTGCCATTTTCATATTGAGCCATATAGAATCTTGAATAAGTTCAGTGATCTTAGACAATGTTTGTAAACTTAAAGTGATTTTAACAATATGATCTATTGTATGAAATTTCTTTTTAACACGTTCACGCCAGTGTGACCCACCGGTGGGTCACAGCTACAGTCGGCAGCAAAAGTATCCGAGCGGTAGCAAGAATACCTGTCCAAAAAAAGGTACACTTAATACTGCTTTGTTAAATAAATCCTTGTCGAATCATGTTCTTAGCCAGTCTAAGAACATGATTCGACAAGGCTTTATTGAACAAAACATTTTTAAGTGTACTTTTTGATATCGGAATTATTGGCAAGTACTCGGATACTTTTGCGAAGAATATGGAAGCAAAATGCGCCGACGTGAACGTGTTAAAATTCTTGTACATCATATAAGTACAATAAATATCTACAATAAATAAATTTCTATATAATTAAAATTTATTAGTATGTTCAATTAAATTTGTAATGGTATGTGCCAGGGGTTCCATAAGTCTGTAGACATTTCAAGAACTCATCAAAATCAAACGATTTGATAGAATTAACCTTTTGAGAGGGGCTCTTCCGAAATCCTATGGTGAAGCGTGACAGATGCTGTCACAGCCCCTTTCAAAAGGTTAAACGCGTTTTACGAAAAATGTATTCTAGTGAAGGGGGATTTTTTGGTAGAGAAAAAAAAAAAAAAGTAGATCGATAAAGGGTGCTGCACCGAGATGCGTAACGAGAAATATGTGGATCAGAGTCCTATAAATTGCACTGTTCTACGATTAACATAGATTATTTCATATTGTGACTTCTATTTGCGAATACATGAAGTTTTAATTGCGATTCTGACTTGGTGGATAAAGCGTTGTTGGTGAAGATGTTTCCCCTCAGGTAAGACCCGCTATCTGAAGCTGCATTTAGTAGTGTTGTAACTCGTTTTCAAACTCTAATTTGTGGTGATGGCGGACACGTAGAATATGATTCATATGCCTGTAAACACTTACATGCAAATAAATATAATTTTTCACGGAAAAGTGCGATTTTCTCACGTACAGCACCAAGATAAAAATTTTAACTATTTATTATTTATTTTTACCCCCCCCCCCCCCCAAAAAAAAAAAAAAAAAAAAAAAAACTCTTTACGAGAATAATTTTTTTGCAAACCGCGTTAAATTCTACCAACTCCTTCAATTTTTATGAACTTCTAAAATGTTTACAGACTTATGGGACACCCAGTAAATAATTTTTTACACGATAAATGGCAGCAATGCACCAGATCAACTGAGATATAGTTTAATATTTATTCTTCTGTATATTGAAGTTATAGAATATATGTATATATATATTTAATATGATTTTCTAATATATGTTTCATTAACATAGTATATTTTAATTCGGCTTAATTTCTTATTTTAGTACAAATAAATTAATTGAAATACTTCTTTATATAATTTTCTGATGCATTAAACTTCAGAAATTGAATAACGCAGGTCACCTTTTACAGTACTTATAATACCATTTTGCACGTATCTCTAATACACATTGTTATATTTTTGGTAATTTCCCATTTGTTATTATTCTTTCAATTGCTCATTTCGTTTATTATTTTTTTTTCTGTTTTACCTTGCAAAATTGATCGTACCCTATAGTATTTAGTTTAATAAGGTCACTATAGTTCGGAATTTCGCCATTGTTTCTGCTTTCTGCAGAGTTGTACGATCCTGATGATAAAACTCTTCAGCTTTTGAGTGTTTTTCAATTTTTTAAAAAGTTTATTATAGTTTATTGTTAATGAATCTGATATGAGTAGATATTTTTAATTATTGCCAATTTGTAATGTATCACTCCAATTTTACCAGTTTCTTTTTGGGAATAATAAATTTTATGGATAGTATTCAAGTGAGTATTGTGGATATTTTCACATCTCTAATACAGGGCTCGCAGCATTCCTAAAATTTTACTCCATTTTATTATACTGTCACCTCTATCGTCACTAAAAAAAAATTATTGATTGTTTTACTTCTAAAATATGTGCAAACGTTATGTAAAAAAGTATTGATTTACGAGAATGGTGATAATATAATACATATACAGTCGGTAACAAAAGTGTCCGAACACTAGTAAAAATTCCTATGTAAAAAAAGTACACTTCATACGGTTTTGTTAAATAAATCCTTGTCGAATCCTTTTCTTAGTCAATCTAAGGACATGATTCGACAAGGATTTGTTTAACAGAACCGTATGAAGTGTACTTTATTTACATAGGAATTTTTGCTAGTGTTCGGACATTTTTGTTACCGACTGTACAATGAACGTAAAATTGTAGAAACGCTGGGAGGCTTGCTAATAAAACTGTAACTGGGTATATCCTAGATCATATATATGAGAAGATAACGCATTCAATACTAAAGTTTCTATTAAAAGTGTCACGTAGATTGAGAATGATTTTCATCGGTCACGTGACGAATGAAACAGCAAGATCTGTCCATAATTGGAAGATACAGCGAAAAATCTCTGACACCCCTTCTCCGAAAGTGAGTTGTGAGGCGTGTCAAGTGAACTTCATTGGTGGAAGCTTCAAAAGCACTTATCATGTGACATTTTTATGTTGGTTACATTCTTCAACAAAGGGTGCGTTCGCTAATTAAATCTATGCTCTAGAAGATATATCTATATTTTTTATTCTTGTTGTTAATCCAACCATAAGATTATTCGTTTTATTGCATTCTATATTCATTGAAACATTATATAATAAATATGCTACTTTAAGAAAACAGTAAAATAGTAATTGAAAACTTTTTTTTAATTACTATTTAATCTATTAAAAAATGCTTAAAATGCATTTTAATTAATTTTTTATTATATTTTATTTATTTATTTATTTTTAATATGTAAATATTATTTATTATGTATTTTTTATTTGAAAAGTCCATATACTTTGCATTTATATGTACAATGTTGTATTTGTTAATTACACCAACAAACAATAATGTTTTAATTTTCTTTTTGTGAATATATATATATATATATATATATATATATATATATATATTTTAGCTTTGAAAAATAAACAGCATAGAGTGTACAATCTTTAGGTAAGGGAATATAATTTTAATAACACTATGGACCCATACAAAAGAGAAAAGGAATATTTAATGTGATTGCTTTTGCTAATTTCTATCTTCAGAAATTTTTACAAAGCATTCAAATAGTTATTAATATTTATAATTTGCAATTTATATACATGGTATAAGGATTTTATCTTTATGAACACTCGGAGATCTTTTGATCACGTTATAAAACATTTTTGTGAAAAACTATTTATAACGAAACTAATTAAAATTTCTAATCACAGGACTTGCTCTTTTTGTTGTTGTTTCTTTAAACAAAATACATTTTCTGAGGAATTTGGCAGAAAAAAAATTAAAAAACATAAACAAAGAAAATATAGTAGCAGTTATTGTCTTTATTCAATCAACAACATGTCTGTTTTTCCAAAAATACAATAGTATTAGGATTGAATTTATAGATGCTCATTTAATTAATTCTTCATTATTCATAGTTCATTTTTTTAATTAAACAAATTTGTTAATATTACATTTTCTCTCACCAACTTTAACTGTTACGTGTTTTTCTAGTTGCAAGCAGGTTTTTTAATGACACACAGATACCTTAAACATAGGTCTAATTCATATCATGTAACGAATAAGTATTCATAAAACACACTGTGGGAAATTAAAATCTACATTTAAATTAAAATCTACTATTTTTTCTTTCGTTTGTTTTATTTTACACGTGCTCTTAAAACTTTTATTGTAATTTGTGTAAATTAATATTAATAACTTTAGATTGACATTTGCTACCATTAATCCCGAAAATTTCCGATTTCAAGAATAATAAAAGTTTTGTTCTTATATATTTAGCGTATGATAAAGATATTCTAAAATTATATAATAATAATAATAATAATAATAATAATAATAATAATTAATGAAAATAATTACATCTCATATTATATATTCAACATAGATGACATGAAAGGTCTTAAGCTATTTTTCCCCCTTCAAAATAATAATAATAAAATCTATTTTTATTCTATTGACTCAGTAATAATATTCAAGGACGATAAACAGTACTCCAATCAATAACTCAATATCTATAAATCTGCTTTCTTAGATCTTATATAGAAACGGTCTGGCCTATTTATAAGCATTTAAGGCCTTGATTGGTAAAATAAATAAATAAATAAATAAAATCAGAATTGATTTTCCAAAAAATATACAGCGTCTTTTTTCCGATTCTAATTATTCTATTTGTGATAAGCACGCACACTGTATTTCGGTGTACTTACACAAGTTATATATATCGTAACGTTTAACAATAATACAATACAATTAATTTTTTATATGTAGAATATTTCATTTTGAAGCATTCTCTATATTTATTTTTTTTATTTACTCTTATTTTTGCATTGCATAAGATGTTTTGATATTTTTTTTAGAATCAAATGTAAATAGAATAAAATCAAAATTTATCTTTATAGTTATTAAGAAATCTAATTTATAACAAATAATATATAAGGATGAAACTAAGTTTACATGAATGTAATGCAATTAAAGTCAGATGTTGAAGTTTTCAATGAAAACACGTATCCATTGGAAATACCTGCTTCTAAATTTTCCCCTCTCTAATGGAATAAAAGAAAGTTCATTTTGTTTATTTCAGTCTGCATTTTTTCTTATAAATTAAATAAAAGTAAATTTTTAGTTTAACGCTATTATATATGTTTTAATATAATGAATTGTGTGTAGAATGTTAGTATAATGAAAAGTGTAGGCTTCATTTTGAAAAAGATGCATTTGCAGAAAGTATCTGATTAAAATCCCAATGTGTATTCTTTTGTGGTTCTATTGGTTGTTCTAAACCAAAATTTTGTTAGAAGTAAAAATTTAGTTTTTCTAAAATGAGTATATATATATATACATTAAAACTAAGAAACTGTGTTTTCATTAACTTTGTTATGAATATATGTATACACACATATATATAGAATTAAAAATAAAATTTCCAAATTAGTTTTTCAGTCTGAATTTATGTAGGAAAGCATTAAAGAAATTTTTTATAGTGACAAAAACTTTTATTGAATCAAAAAAAAAAAGAAAGAAAGAAAGAAAGAAAGAAAAAAAGAAAAAAAGAAAAAACTTTTTCTCTCTGAGTTTGGTATTTTAATTCACAGACATTTCATTTTAAAGAGCAGTGAGAATAGTATGTTTCCATTATGTTTAAAAGTATGTTTAAAAAATCAATTTAAATAGAGAATTTTAAAGATTGTTTATTTAAATTGAGTTTTTAATGAGAAAAACTAAATAGTAAAAATCATAAAATCTGTTTAACCTCTTACCTGCCGACGAATTTTTACGAGATTCGCTTTCCAGTGCCGCCTTTCTCTATCAACTCTGAAATGAGTTCTTGGAAAACACAGTCATACTCTTTTCAAATCTATTTTATTGAATTGCGGTGTCATGTCAGTAGTTTTACAGGGAGCAGTATAATACAAAAGATCGTACTTCGGAAAAACGTATATATACGATCGGGGCAGTTAAAGGGTTAATACTATGTTTCATTTCTTCTAACAAAAAAATAATAGAAGAATTGCTATCACACTAATTTCGACAAGAAAGCGATAAGCACAGCTTGTAAAACACGAGATAAAAAACTACAAATATTTTGCACAAAAATAAATAAATAAATAAAAAAGCAGACAGCTGTTTCGGGTCTATCTCTGAGATCCTTTATCAATGCAAGATATATTTCTTAGTAAACGATTTAAAAGTGTAGATAGTTGCATTAGTCTATCTTGAAAAGCCTTTGTCAGTGCAGAATGTATTTTTAATAAAAGATTAAAAAGTGAAGGCTGATGGTTTGGATTTTTTTTCTTAGACTTTTCGTGAGTGCAGAATTTGAGAAGGAAAAAAGTAAAATAGGGCTGAATTAAAAATCTTAAACTACTATCTTCTCCCTTTTATGGATCTGTTTATTTATTTATTTTTCCCCAGTAGAAGCCCTAAATTTGCAAAGATTCTGAAAGAATTTAAATTTACAGTGATCCTTTCTACGATTAATGAATTACAATTTACTGATCTAAAATATTCTAATTAAAATCTGAATGACAGGGTATTTATCATGTTTGAAGTAAATGCGATTCATCTCACATAAGCATGAAAAAACGGGCATTTCGATTTTAAATCGAAGAACTCAAAATTTATGTGATAAAGCAAGATCTAAAACTTTCTTTCATAGGCCAACATTTTTGTTCCATTGGCTACCAACTTTATTTTTCTTCTAATCATATTATTCAACATTTTTTCTCACCTTTTGATTTAGATTTTTGGGAGATTTATCATATTATAAAAAGTACTTCAAATTAAGTTAATACTCTTTCTAATACTCCCTCTCCCCTTTTCGAGAGTTTGGAAGACCAATTTTTTTCAATATTTATTTATTCTTATTTACTTTTTTTTTCTGCGTTAGATGTCGCTGTATTTTTTATTTTTCTAGATGTCGCTTTTTTTTTTTTTTTTTTCTGGTAATTGTTTTATAAATTGATCAACTGTTTCTTCCTTCCCACATTCTTCCTTAACATATCTGTCTAAATTTTTTAATATTTTGTTTTATTTCTGCAAGATATTTGTAAATTTTATATTTTTGAACAAAAGTCTAATTTTCATATTTTTGTATTAGTCTATGTTTCATATCACAATTTTACTTATTCTTTGAAAAGTAGATATGAAATTCGTTAGATAAACAGCCAAACTTCAATATACTAGTTTTTTTTTTTTTTTTTAACTCTTTTAATTTACGCAAGGAATCTAAGCAAGTTATAAAAATCCAGTTTCTTTAATGAGGACGTTACACAAAAGATATATATGTAGATCTCTTATATGACTTTCTGGATCAATATTAGAAAACACATTTTCTTCGCATTTTTACACGTACAACCAGCTATTATTCTCTTGGAACACCGAACTTACTTTTCTTTCACTTTACTTCAGTTTTTTATAAGCATTGGCAGAATGTCGGCTGATATCACACAAAGAATGTGGACAGCGCCCTGCAATTGCTGTTAAATTAAGATAGATGGCTAAATATTAATGAACATTTAGTAGGAGAGGAATATTGATTGGTTACAATTTTAAATATTGTTAAATTTAAGTAATTTTAAGTGTCTTTGCGTCATTGACCAAAAGCTAAATCCTTTTACATTAAGGCGGTAGAGGACAAAAACTAATTAATTAATTTCAAAATCCATCCCTAATTCTTTTAAGTGTGTTCTATTAAACATCCAAAATCCTTTCTGAAATATTTGTAAAAGTTTTAGCCTTTTGAAGATCACGAATTTATGAAAAAATGCAAACTGAGGAAACGCAATTTAAAGATTTCAAATCTGTAAAAAATGTATCAAAAACCATAAGAATTGTTGGTTTAATATATATTTTACGGAACAAACCTAATACAGTTCAATTTATAAATGTTAAATGGAAATATAAGCTTTTATGCGAAACCATCGGTGGTGCCAAATCAAAGGGGCCAAATTCCCTTAAATCATAATATATATTAATCAGATATCGAATGCAACTTATGTAATTAATTTTTAATAAAATATATGCAAGTTTTCCTCGATGTAGCAACAGACATATATATATATATATATATATATATATATATATATATATATATATATATATATATATATATATATATATATATATATATATATTCCTTTGAATTTTAACAACTTGAAATAATTCATTTAAGATATCAATAGTTTTATGTTGGGCGCATTCGAAAGTATTTCCCGGTCACTTCCAGAGTTGGGAAATGACGTCACGCGGGATGTTCGGGAAATTAGAACTACCATATAGGAGCCTTACGAAAAATGACCGAGATATAACTACTTCCGTACACATCTCATCTTCCCGGGAAACAAATATATAAACAAACATGGCTCCTATATGGTAGTTCTAATTTCCCGAACTTCCCGCGTGACGTCATTTCCCAACTCGGGAAGTGACCGGGAAATACTTTCGAATGCGCCCTTCGTATCATTCTTTAATTAGTATATTATAAGTAACATATTTTTATCCAAAATTGAAAACATTGAATGGTTTATAAAAACATAATTTTTAACTGCTACAAGATTCGTTTAAAATGGATCGCAAACAGATGTGACAGGAAAGTCTTGTATTTGATACGTTATATGACAATGATACTTTGTTTTTGACGAATGTGATAATCACCTATATTTATTTAATAAAATAATAGCCAGAAAGAAGAAGAAATATGTTATTTAATGTAATAACATAAATGAATGGTCTATTCTATCAGATTAATAAAAGCTGTCTTCCATTATGTTACACGATTTTACAAACATTAAGAGAAATATTCTGTAAATTGCTTTAATCAAAGTTACCTCTGATAAACATGGGAAATTCGATTTTACCGTAGAAAGTTTCTTTTTCATGTCTGACTTAGGGACACTCAAATCACAAACTGTGAATTATAGAGCAGGAGGGATGATAAAAATCTCAAAATTAAATGAAATAATAAATGGATAAACTTGATTGCGATAGGATAATACACTACAATAAATATTTTTTATTTTTTTTACTGTTAAATGAAATGAAATAGAAAGCGATATTACGAAAGTTTTAGTTCGTCAAGCCTAAAAAATATATAATAATAGCATATTGATGACATTCGGGATTTTTAAACAAAATTCTGCACCGCTATTTTTAAACAGAAATATGTCGTGTTTATTTTCTTCGATTAAATTAGTTTGGAAATTGTTTTAGAAAATTTCTGGTATGAAGTTTCTCACCGAAAGCGGAAGATACGGTAACTATGTATTAGTGAATAATAGAGGATATCGAGCTAAATGTGTTATTTTTATCCAATTGTAATTGAGATTAATCTTCAAAATTCCAAAAGTTAATCACTGCATGACTATTTCAAAACAAAGTATAATATATCATTTGATATGTTATAACACACTGAAAAAATATATCTATTTTTATGGTTATCCAATTTTAAAACCAAATGTTTCGAAACTTGTATAGATTTAATCTATTTTATTTTTAGATAAAATATTCTATTCTTTTTTTTTTCTTTATTTAAGAAGAACTGATATTTCTTCGTGAGATAACAAATGTGGAAATGAAAAAATTATGAAATAGAGAATCGTATTTGGTGATTCTAAAATATTTTTCTTTACTTGCTCTTTCAATTTACTTTAGTATATATATTAGAACTTGCAAACTTATATTTGAGAACTGAAAGTTATATATCAATACAGTTAATGCAATAGAAACATAAAAAAAACTTAGAAACAAGAAATGTGTTTTAGTTAAAAGAAATATTGCGAAGTGTATTTTTTTTTTTTTTTTTTTTTTTTCAAGTATTTTTTTTTTCTTAAAGTTTCTTTAAATTTAAGAAAAAAAAAATTCATGACATAAGCAATAGTATAAAAAAAAGGAAAATATATTTTAGCAAATAAGTGATATATACTTGCTTGTTAAAATGTATTTTAATACATAATCTTCAAACACGTATAATTATTTTTTTTAAATCTGATGTGGACACCACATGACTTTCTTATACACTCATTGGAATATGCGTATGTTTATGAAAACATTGACAGTTTTGTGTGAGGTAACGGATTCTTAAATAAACAGGCAAGTTCCAACCACGGGAAAAAAAAAACTGAAAAATTGTTACTCCAACCTCAAAAGTCATAAATATAGAATTATACATACCGCCAAACAAATATACTAGTTTTTTCAGGAATGGAATTTCTCAACAAAATTTCTCATTGTAATTTCTCATATAAATTCTTAACTTAGAGTTTAATAAAAATCATTCGAGTATAGATGGTCTACTTTTGTTCTCTTTGCCGAAAATCGGAGGTGAAAAACGATATATTTTACCGAAACAATTAATTCAGTTAAAATTGAGAAAGGATATACTAATTCTGGCCATCCTGAAACAGTATTTGACGCCAAATTTGATCGCTAATCTCGCCAAATCACTAAGTTTGTAGCTAATGCTAATTTTAGTCTTGACATCGAATTTGGCGACTTGGCGAATTTTTGTAGTTTAGGGAAGTTTGGAAGCTCTAAATTTAATAAGAACATAATTCTGGAATTTACCTGAAAGATTCATTGGTTTATAGCGCTGAACTATATTCTTCGAAAATTCTTTAAATTACAAACAAGACTAACACAAATAAAGTGCATTCGTCGACTAGAACCTGCTTATATATTGAGAATTACTTTCTACACTAAAAAATGTCGGCAACTTTCATAACAATAACATTACGTGCTCTATCTACGTGCTGAATATTCATTACAGTGAATTCGTCGATTAGAACTTGTTTATGTCTTTAAGAATTACTTTCTACATGCAAAAATGTCGGCAACATTCACAAAAATGCAGATTACAGGCTGTATTTACGAGCTGAATATTCATTAAATAAAATGCATTCGTCGACTAGAACCTGCTTATGTCTTTACAAATTACTTTCTAAACGCAAAAATGTCGACAACTTTCATAAAAATATCATCATGGGCTCTATCATTACCTAATTTTGAAATCTCTGTGATGGAAGGTCATATATAATTGCCAAAACCTTTGTATATTTGGTCATTATGAATATAATTTCCGTAATTATCTACAAAACGGAAGGTCACAGAAAGACCAAAAAGGAAGGTGCACAACCAGATGTTATAATAAACCTATATACCAATTTACAATGTTCTACGCCTAACCGTTTTTGAGTTATGTGAGATACACACACACACACACACAGACACATACACACATACATACTTATATACAAAGTCACGAAAATTCATGTAAAGTACATATACACATACATACACACATACAGATGTTACGAAAAATCGTGTTAAGTCGTTGATATCTCTAAACCAAGAGCTCGTATTAAGACGAAACTTACAGGTGTACGACTAGACATCATGACAGTCACACATATGAATTTGCCACATTCTACGATGATTCGTTTTTGAGCTATGCCAGATATAAAGTCCATTCCGCAAATCGGGATTCCAGTACTTCCTTATACTTTGTATAAGGAAGTAAAAAACTGAAAACAAAATTCAATGTATTTATAACTCTATAATTTATGGTCTTATGAAAATGTGAGAGAGAAAGAGATTATTTATTTTACTTTTTAGAAATTTTAGCCATTAATTTTTACAAAATGAAGTCAAAGAAAACGGATACTGAGATTAGATTAACTTTTTATATTTACAAAAATAAAACAAAATTTGCTTAAAATCTCGTGTACAATGGAGAAATAACTTTGAATCGTTTTGTAATTTAAAAAACACACAAGAATTGATGGTTTAGTAATAAATTATTCTGCAGGGAAAAAGGAAGTTATTACCTTTATTTGTGCATGTATAATACAGTTTAATAACTTAATGGTAATTTTTTTTTTCGTTTTATAAAATAAAATATAAAAATAAAATATGTATCTTTTATGTTTAATTTATAGTAGACATTTTATTCTAAATACTTAATTTTTAATTATCTTTCATGTTAAATTTAGTCAAAAGCTTTTCGGAATCTTTTCTAACCATCTGTAGAAGATATTTAAACTAAATACCTCTTCAGAATACCCGTGTGGAACCGGGTTAGAATTGTCTCACTTAGCCCATGCATGTCGTAAAAGACGACTAAAATGGGTACCCAGTACCTGGGAGTATAACCGGGTCAGAAGTCCAACTTTGTCGGAGGCTCTGGCATCTTTTCCTTCCATGAATAGTGATATGCTGGCATCATTTTCACTGATGCAAATGACGATTCTGAACATCGGAATCTCGCCTCGAGGAGAAGTCCTCTCTCGAGGGGAGTAAATTTTCATGATGAGTATTTTTCAAAAGAGCTCGCCAATACCTTTAAAACGAATGGTTGAACCATCAACCTGCGATAATTTAAAATAAAATTATCGATGTTTTTTTTTTTTTTTGTTTTTTTTAAATGTAATATTGAGAATAAAACTTACTTTTTTTTTTCTTAATATTTAGTGTTATACTACTTTTCTAATATGGAAATCATCTGCATTATCATGGAAGATAAATTTTTAAATACTAATAATTTTAATAAATTATTTTTACTGAGTGAATTTGTATAAGATATTATAGAAGAAAATCATGTGGTGGCCAGAGCATACTAGTTTTTGATATATTTTTTACAAATTTCAAATTTTTAAATCTTTTTTTTTTTTCTCAGTTTGAATTTTTTCGGAAATTTATAATCTCAAAATGCTAAAACATTTACAGACATTTAAGATTTTTTTTTTTTTTTTTTATGTTTAATAAAATCTACTAAAAAGAATTAGGGGGGGAATTTTGCAATATATTTAAAAGAAAAAAAAATATATGTATAAATATAACAAAAACTATCGATATTTTTTTTTTCTTTCCTCAATAACTATTTAATAAATTCCAAAACTCATTCCTAATTCTTTTAAATACTTTCCATTAAACATCTAAGAAAAATATAAAAGTTTTTTTTTTAAATATCTTTAGAAGTTTTCGCATTTTGAAAATCTCGAATTCATGAAAAAATCCTAACTGAGTAAACAAAATTTAAAAATTTCAGTTCCGTAAAAAACATTTAAAAAACCATAAGAATTGTTGCCTGAATATATATATATATATATATATATATATATATATAGATGACAGTTATAATAATAAAATTTAGCAATTAATAGATACAAAACAATACCAACACAACAAAAATAGAACTGGTTGTAACAAATAGGTAAGACTGACATAAAAATGTTGCGATACAGATTAAGAACCAATAAGAGACAAAAACAATTTAAATTACTTACGCCGACATGAAGAATAATATTGAAAAAAGGACCATTAAACATAATGACGGAGAAAGTAAATAAAGGACCACAGAAATAATAATTGAATAACAATGCTTAAAATTTGAAGTATAAATTCTTCAGGGGGCATGTACTTCATAAAGCTGTGAAAGCTGCATCGATTTCGTAAAACAATAAAGCTAATCATAGCAATTTATATTGTTTCTTCCCCGATCGAGGCAGTAAAACCATTTTTAATGAGAAATTAAACAATTTATTAAACCAAATCATCAAGGAATCCAGATAGAAAACTAGAAAAAAGCAGAGTAGCCATATGTAAAACTTTTACACAAACTGGAGAATAGGAAGATGCCAACAAATTAATGAAATTAAAAATGCTATACATATATATATTGAACAAACTTAGTATAGTTCAATTTATAAATATTAAGTGGGAATATAAGCTTTTATATTAAATCTACTTTAGTGGGGCCGTCAAAGGATCCAAGAACCCTTAAAATATGGAAAAACATAAAAATATCCATACTCTTTAATTTGACTAAATAGACTATTTTAGGAAATTTCTAAGATATGTTTAATAATTTATAGCATTTTTTTTTAAGAATATATTTCAGAAGTTTTGTCAAATCTAAAATCTGATTCTTATATCAAGTAAGAAGAAAAATTTCACAAAATTTTTCTTTACGCATTAAACATTCCAGTTATCTTAGAACAATTGTTTCACAGAATAAAATTCCTTCACAAAATATGCAATGCACAAATTAGATGGCTTTCCAAGTTTGTTAAAATAGCAAAAAGGAAGTTAGGTGGCCGTAAAATGTATGGATACACTAAATTATCAGTCTAATTTTTTTCATGTTTACAATACTTTCCATTCATAATGTATGTTCGGGGGCAAAAAATGAAGCAAAAGTTTAAATTGATCAAAAGAAAATATTTAATATTTATTCTGTTTAAGTGCGTAAGATGGATTTCGATGTTCAAAACGAAAACAAATTTCATAAGATACAAAATATACTTTCTTTAAGTATTTTATAATAAATATTTTATATAGTAAAATTATTAGAATTAAAACACTTTGCGTTTGAGTTTTTAAATAGTATATTCAGACAAAAATTCATAAAATACGTAACAATAATTTAACTCGAGAGAGTCTACACTATCATTAATAATTATTTGAATTATTATGGTACAAATGCTAGTTGAGCGCACATTTAAATGTAGGAAAATTGAAGAATGTTTTTTGTAAATTTAAAAGATAATTTCAATTTAAATATCTAATAGGCTTTAAAAAAACATAATTAATTTTATTAACAAAATATAATTATTTACAACGTTATTGGTATCATTTTTATATGGCAATTTACATCAAAATAAGCCGATTTAATTTAGATTTTCTGGTATATACACAAGAAAAATAGCATATTTGAGTCTGGATTTCAATCCTTTGGTATAAATAATTATTAAAAAGTATATGCGTTGCAGATTAAACAAAACGTATTTTAAACTAGATATTTTGGATTTAAGAAAAAATAAAAAACGAAGGAAACAGTCATTAAAAAATATAGGATTTAAAATCAAAGTTCCTTAACTACTTCAAATTTTTAACAACAATTGTACGAAAATGTTTCAATAATAATTTTAATTAGAAAAAAAAAAAAAAAAAAAAAAAAAAACACGATATTTAGCATTATATCAATTATAATAGATATCCTCTCTCTCTGCCATGATTTGGTGAAGAAGAAAATTGTCCTTTAAGATATAGAATTTTAAACTCTAATTTCTTAAACTACTTCAAATTTTTATAAAACTTTCTTTAAAGAACTTTAAAAGATGCTTTAATAAATAAAAAATAAAACATTTTACTGTAGTATATTTTTATACTGATAAATATTCCTACCTGCCAAAATTCTAAATAATATATAATAGCCCAGTCTTTTTCTATTTTTTTTTTCCACACCAGACTTTTTTTATAACACATTTCTGTTTATTTAATCGTAATTACATTTGGAGAAAATTACTCTAAAAATATAGTGGTGTGGAAAAAGGAGCGGTTACTAAACAGTTTTAAGGAATATTAATTAAAATGTTGGCATATTGAGTACTGTTACGAATTTATAAATAATTGTTGTTATTTTTATGTGAATTTCTTCAAAGAGGCTTAGTCAGCTTATAAAATGTTAATTTTCCGTATTTCTATCTTTTTTTTTTTTTTTTTTCATTAAAATAGCTTATTTTCTCTTTAAAATCCCTTAAAAAGCTTCATTATGGCAGGTAATGGCTTTGGCACCAAATTTGGCAACTTTTTTTGCTCCTTAGCGACGTTTGCGGGATCTTGGTGAGAAAAGCCGTATTATCGATATATCAAAAACCTAAACTGTAACTTAATTGGTCGGGAAGTTTCTGCAACATTCTCAGTTTTTTATGTGGGTATTTAAGGAATCGCATTGCACCAAATCAGTCAGTTTCGCTGAGAAATTGATTGCTGCATAAAAATACTGGGGCTCTTTGATTACAGCCTTTGCTGTGTGTTAATGCTATGCTACAGTTTATGCTGTCAGCCGTTATTTAAGCGGTGTTTTCTGTTAATACTAAAGTTGATAATTGGTTTATAGACCTGTAATACGCAACAGTATGGTAAATTCACGTGTAATAACTATGAAAAATTATGTTACATGGCGTTGAATTATTTCACTGTGTACATTAATTTCAGCTATGGCATCACATGTTTTGTTATGTTTACATCATTTATCTTCCTAAAATGCCATATTTAACTTTTTATTAGTCGTAAGACAAAACTCCTTATTACAAAATGTATCACATCAAAGTATTTACGTTGTCTTGAGAAATACAAAAAAAAATCTGATACACGTAAGCTTTCTTTAATCCCATTAGAGATATTTTGATAAAGAGGACTAAAAATTCAATTAGAATTTCATCATTCGATTTCAGTGATGCAGAAATTACAGAGTTCTTTAAAAAGCAAATGTAAATTCAATAATCATTTAAGAAAGTTAAGAACATATTGAGAATCAATAGAACACAGACAAGCTCCACATTAGTTTCTTGGTTTCAATCTACTATTTAAAAAGGGAAGTTCAAAAAAAATATATATTATAGATTGTTCTTTTATTTTGTTTGAAGGTTCAATTCTGAATTAATAAATAAACTAAGCTGAATTTGTTAATGGCAAATAATATCAAAAGTTTTAATATTTATAGCAAGAGAAGTACGCTGCTAATATAACACGTACGATTTTACGAAATACAAAGATAACGTTTAAAAAAAAATGAAAAGAATCTAAAAAGAAAATGGAAAAAAGAACAAAAAAGAAAATAATTTGCTAAGATCAATAAATTTGTTTGCTTCGTACATTGCATAGATGTATTCAATGTCATATATTTCTACAATAGTTTGTTTTGGGATATTTGTGCTGATAATGTTTTAGAAAGATGGTATCTGGTAACTATATGATATAATTATGAAAAGGTTGGGAAAATAAATTTTCAATTTATTTTAAATCCTTCCTTCTTGCCTCCATCAAAATAATAGGGGGAAATCCCCCCCACTTCTGCTTTTGATATTTCCTAACAGAAATATTAAAATAATATGTTGTGGTCACCACAAGACTTTCTTGTATATTTTCCTATATACATATTCAATCAGTAACAATATTTAAAAAAAATTTTTTTTTTCGTTAAAAGTAAAAAAAATCGATAACTTTGTTTTAAATTATCACAGATTTATATTTCAACCATTCGTTTTAAAGGTATTGACGAGATCTTTCGAAAGATACCCATCTTGAAAATTTACCCCCCACGGGGGGGGGGGGGGGGTACTTCCCCCCCAGGGGGGTAAGCGATGCCCCCACATGCACAGAAATTTTTTCCTAGTTAACTATTACTATTATCAATAACTCATATTAATTTTACAATCACAAGTTAAAAATAACTCTCATTATGTACATTTATACGAAATTCTGTCCTATACTAAAGTATCTGCCATGTTAAAAATTTAGAAAAAATGCGATCAGAGCGCCACCTGTTGAGCTATTGATCCCCAAATATAATCAGCACCAGTTTATGTCGGGAACCAATTAAATACCAAGTTTGGTAAAATTTCGTTAAAAAAAAAAAAAAAAAACGATATTTTTTCTAAGTTTTTTTTTTGTTAAAAGTAAAAAAAATCGATAACTTTGTTTTAAATTATCACAGATTTATGGTTCAACCATTCGTTTTAAATGTATTGACGAGACCTTTCGAAAGATACCCATTTTGAAACTTTGCCCCCCCCCCCGGGTGGGTACTTCCCCCCCGGTGGGGGGGGGACTGATGCCCCCACATGCACAAAATTTTTTTCCCAGTTAACTATTACTATTATCAACGAGACCTTTCGAAAGATACCCATCTTGAAAATTTACTTCCCCGGGGGGGTACTTCCCCCCCAGGGGGGGGGGACCGATGCCCCCACATGCACAAAATTTTTTTCCTAGTTAACTACTACTATTATCAATAATTCATATTAATTTTACAATCACAAGTGTAAAATAACTCTCATTATGCCCATTTATACGGAATTTTGTCCTATGCTGCCATGTTAAAAATTTGCATAAAATGCGATCACAGCGTCACCTGTTGAGCTATTGATCCCAAAATCTAATCAGCACCAGTTCATGTCAGGGTGCAACTAAATACCAAGTTTGGTTAAATTTCATTCATTGGTTCGTGAGATACAGCGTCCACAAAAAAATGATACAGACAGACAGACAGACAGACAGACGGACAGACATTTTCTAAAAACTATTAATTCATAATCTAGACATCCCAAAACATGTAAATCCATCAAAAAACGGAGGTCGAAAATTTTCGCGAATCCAATACTTTCTCTGTATTACATATAGAAGAAAGTAAAAATGTTACGTGAAAAATTTTAAATTCATTTCATTTTGACAATCAAAATTATGAAAAATGGTAAAGGTGTCCCACATCCCAAACCCGCATTTTTTTTTTTTCCTATTTTCTCATTTTACATGCCAGATGACAACATCGACCTAATGGATAACAAACGATAATAACAAGCGATAATTGTGTTATTCGAATTTAATAGATTATAAGTACTATACATTTTTTTTAATAACACAAATTGGCACATTTGGAACAGTACTCTCTCAATTTCTCTCTCTTTAACTTATTGAAAATTAGAAATATAATATATATACATACATACATACATATTCACCTGCGATTTTCATATACAGGAAGATATATTAGCGATTTAGACTTAAAAAGAGTAAGTAGTCACAAATTTACACAGCTAAATGTTGAAATCAATTACATTTTTCAAGAAATAATGCAAAAGTCAATTGTATCAACCTTTAATAACTTGGCGACATTAGTAAAGTAACAATATAAATTAATTATTAATATAAACGATTTTATAAATAATAATAATAATTATATATATTTTTTTTATTTAAAGGAAATTTTTATTCTATTTAAAATTAAATTGCATATGTATATAAAAATTCAAAGTATTTATTTAAATAATTTTTCAGTTTCCTAAAAGACTGTAAACTTATGGTAAGAGGGCGTATGTTTTACAAACAGACAAAATGAGAGGTATTCGCATTACATAAGTTAAATAAACGTAATCAATACTTCTAAATTTTTTATTAAAACAATATTTAATAAATTAAAAATTGAGCTTGTTTTAATAATATTAGATAGAAAAATAAATTTATTAGAATGTAAAAGAGGTTTTATTTATTTTTTTATTTATTTTTTTTTTTCACCTAAAAATAATATAAGGAAATTTGTTTATCGTTGAAAAGTAGCTGTACAGTAGGTCGACTGTGATATTTAAATGGAAACTGAAGACAGATAAGGCAGTATTCCCGAATTTCGAAGACAGAATAAATAAATCACCTTAAATTGCAAAATTTTAGTAATTTTTTATGTTTGAAGTATCTAAAAACACTTGAGCTTACTTATTATACATGTAATAAATAATTATAGTGAAACATTAATAACTTTATAATTAGAGTCCTCAAATGTATTCTAATTTTTTAGAAATGGAGGAAGGACTGTCTTCAAAAATTAGAGGACATCTGGTCACATTACTGTACAATGTAAAAAAAAATATATATATATATCCGTTTCGGGAACGAAATGTTTTTGTTTACAACAATATTCTTTTCAGGTCTGCAACGATAACGACCTTTTTCATAATGAAAGTTTTGGATAAAGCCTTTTTCTTCACCAAAAAGGTTGATTTCATTGATGATCTGAAATGAATCGTGTTATAAATTTAAATTTTTAATTCCCAAAATGAATCATTTTATTTTGAAAAATGCAGTTTTGCTTTTTCCGAGACTGAACGTTGCATTTTATTATTATTATTATTTACAAGTAGGTAATTACATGGGAGTAGGTAGTGTCAGTCAGAATGAAAGGTGAGATCGCTTTTTGTTTTCTTTTGTTAACAATACCCCGCCATACATAAATCTTTATTATACAGCTTTTGTTAAATATTATAGTGATTATTGGTAGAAAACATAGTTTGAAGTGAAAATATCCTCCTGTATGACTACACTGCATTTACCAGGAAACTGCACAAGCTTAGGTATGTTTACCTATGACTACTGAAAGAGAACAGATTCTAGATTTTTGTTGATTTCTTTCTATCTAGTATCATTAAATACATGAAGACTACGCGTCAGATTACATGCTCTAAAATTAAAAAAAAATTCTGTAGTTATTGGCATAAATGCACAGGCATGGATTTATATTCGAATGAAAATATTGGTGATTCTGCAAATGATACTTTTTTGAGTCATTAATTTAAAAGTGCAAACACTTTTATCAATTAATCCTTATATATATATATATATATATATATATATATATATATATATATATACCCAACAAACACAGAATTGTCGGTAGCTCTACGGTCCAGCATCGGCACTTACGGCATGCCGATCTATTCATTAAATGAAATCGGTCCGGAATCGTAACAGTGTCGGCAAACCGATGACTGTTTTGTGATCGGAAATACGCTTGTGGGCCAAAAACCTTACTAAATGTTTTAATCACATAGACTATCGTTACGCCGATAAGATATATTTCGCCGATACTGATCCAAATATGGGCCGATGCCATTTGGCGACGTTGCGGCGGAGAGGACAAAAACTTTATGGAACTGAAGGTGGTATGTGGGCCATAATCACTGTTCGGCATGCCGTACGCCATCCGTAATAGGCCCGACTCTCGTGTGTTCGTTGGGTATATATATATATATATATATATATATATATATATTAATCATAACGAAATGTTTTGCAGCAGAATTAAAATTTTAAGTTTATAAACAAGTTGTTATGCATTGATGGGGTAACCTAAACAACACAGACTGCACAATTTTCAATTAAAGTATAAATGTATTCTCATTTTAAAAAGTGTAGAGTTTAGAACATTGTAGTATGTCAGATAAAGATGAAAAAATTACAATTCATTAACAGAATTTTAAGCAGAACTAAAGAGATATTTAAGTTTGATCCTAAATCAAAAGGAAAGAAATTATAAAACATTCCACACAAATAATAGAACACCAAAGAAATTATAAAAGAAGGAAGGACATTGGGGAAAAACACTAAAGAGGTAATATAACAGCTCGCTAGATTAGCAATATTAAATACTTTTCTAAGAAACTTCTTTTAGAATACAATTCCATCGATACCTAACCGGTTTTTAAGAATTATCGTACAGAAAAATTGTAAAATAAATAAATATATATATATATATATATATATATATATATATATATATATATATATATATATATATATATATATATATATATATATATTACGTAATACTTCTGTTTCCCAATTCAAACTGTGCACAAACTGTAAAATACTCGGAAAAAAAAAAAAAAAAAAAAAAAAAAAAACACTTAATAGGACAAAAATTATCAGCTTTCGTTTCCAATACCTTTCTTGTAGATTAGAAAGATTAAATCATAAATATTCATCAATTATTTAAAAAAAGGAGAAAAAAAGGTTATTAGTGTAATTTTACCAAAGAGAACTAAAATTCAATCAGAATTTATCCATTCGATCTCGGTGATCCAGAAATGATACCGAATTTTGAGAAAGTAAATGTAAATTCAATAAACATTTAAGAAAGTTAAGACCATTTGAAGAATCATTGGACTCTAGGATGAAACCAAACATTTGTTTTCTGACTATTTTATAAGAAGGAACTTCAAAAATGAAAAGGAATAAACTGCATTCATCTACTTTGTTAAAAGATTATATTCTGAACTAAAAAATAAACTAGGTTCGATATTTTTATAATTACGTTTAATGTAGGTATTTAATACATTTGCAGCAAAATAATTATGGTACCATGATAATACGTACTATTTTATAAAATACGATGAAAATAACAAGAAAAGAAGAAAAAAACTACGAAAGAAAAAAAGAAAAGGGAAAAGAAAGGAGAAAATATTGAATTTATTACAATTAGAGAATATCTTTGATTCTTTACATTACATCTTCATTAAACTATGTAGTTTTCGTACCCATGTCACTGAGATTTAACTGAATATATTCCAAATATATTTAAACCACCTATTTTAAAAAAAACTGTATGTAAACCGGAAAAATACCTATTATTCTCACCATAGCCTCCTAAACTAGATGCCTGTCGCGTGACTCAGAAACTTGGCAACAGTTCGAGCAGTTAGACAACGCCACCTGGTACAGATTGCGCGACTTTTTTATTCAACAACCACCAAAAAAATTTTTAAGTGCGATTTGATATACATAAAAGGCACATAGAATCGAAGATACGTCGATTACATATATCATATGTCACTTCTTAAAATTATTGGTGACACTTGAATGAAAAAAATCGCGCATTCTGTACCAGGTGGCGCTGTCTACCGCTTGAACTGTTGCGAGGTTTCCGAGCTGCTGGACAGGCATCTAGTTTAGGAAGCTATGATCTCACAGCCTAAGTCAGCTTAATGGTAAATTTAAAATTAGTATACTTTAACTATTTTTACACTTTCTTCTATATCATACTATATAACAACTCCACCTACCGGTTACCATGAATAAAAATTTAACCATCATAGCTACACACCAAAAATGTCAAAATATGGAGTTTCATGTAATTTTGTTCAATAAATGTTGATATATAGTCACCTGAAAAATCGAAGAAAGTAATTAACAACACTGAAAACAAAAAAAAGTATACTATGCCTTCATCTAGTACGAATACGTAAGTCATTTTCTGGATTTCTAAACTAGAAATTTAGATTTCCGAGTTATTTGTATAAGGTAAACCAATAAACTGAATAGATGAAAAGGTAGGAAATTTCTAGTCTATACTTTTTAGATGGTGAAACAATAATATGAACATTATGAATCCTTTGTATTGTGAAAAATTCTCGCTTGATTTCCTAGAATTGCATCATAAAGTTGAATTATAGTTACTAAAATTCGTCTCTTGTGTTAACTTTTATTTTCAGTATTTTTGTGTAAATTTGACCTCGATAATATATGAAATTGAAAAATTAAAACATCTTAAAAAAAGAAAGAAAAATTAGATATTTTCGCCAACTTTTCTCATCTATTGTAAATATAAGCATCCAGTATGAAATTCTTAATAATTATTGAAATTTCAAGTACTTCCCTTTACTTAAAATCTTACAGATATATATATATATATATATATATATACAGAGGCTGTTCGCACATTTTTTAGACGATTTTGATGGAGTGTACTGAAGCAATTTCACTCATACTTCGTGTTTTAATTGTTCAGTTTGATAGCCCTTGTTCTTAACTATCATTCTACATCGTAATTTCTATGATAATAATGCTTTTTATATTATCGGAAGAGGTATATTTTTCTACTTCTCTTGAACGGCTTTCCAAAGTCCACAAAGCGTTGTAGTCGGTGTTTGGATAATGTTGATTTTAAGAGTCAAAAAACACAAAAATCCAACAGTGATACATCAGGAGATTTAGCAGGAATATCAGTGAAGGGTATGGTTTTAATACCCGTTTTTTGTTCCATTTTTTTCTAGAAAAGCAATTGCGGATTGCGATGTGTGGCTGCTTGTTTTGTCTTGATACAGTTCAACGGACTGATAGCATTGTGGATAAAGATCTGGATTTTCATTTTTTTAAATTAGAATTGAAATATGTTCTTGATAGTATTTAGAGCTGATTTTGACATTTTTGTTACTTTTTTTTTTTTTTTTTTTTTACCTTGCGCTTGTATGAAAAACCAGTGGCAATCATAAATCCTTTAGAAAAACTTTCTTTTGATGCTTTGAACCATGTAGCAAAAATTTTTTTCTCCACTTTTGTGATAATAAATTGATCTTTTTTTTTTATTGCAACCACTTAAATAGACCCAGGATTCATCTACTGTTGCGACATTTTTCCATTTTTCTCTTGATAAATGCTTTTCATAAAGATTTCACTAAAAACTCTTTTTGGAAAGAGCGGAAACCTATCCTTCCATCCACTGCCTTTTTAAAAGCTCATTTTTGCATCTAAACAGAAATTCTAAATATCAGAAGATAAATAAAACTTCCAAAAATATAACTGTTGGGAAAATAAAATTCTCCGTGCAAGCGATTTTTTCTTACTGCGAAATAAAATCGTCTAAAAATTGTGTGAACAGCCTTTGTATATATATATATATATATATATATATATTTTTTTTTTTTTTTTTTTTTTTTTTTTTTTTTGCAAAAAGACTAAGAGATGTTTCTCGACTGAACTAACTTTAATTATGTTAAAACACAGTTAAAAAATTTTTTTTTTCTCAACTAAATGTATCTGTGTTGTATGCTTGTAGAAGCGATTATGCGTTTTCATTAACACACAACTGCATATGCACAGATGTTAGTGGTGTTCGTGTCATGTTCAGGCGGACTGTCTACTGGAGGGATTTAAGGCCTAGACAAAAAACTGTTGTAAGTTTATTTCTACGAGGCCTTACCCTGTATTCTCGCGTGTTTCTGAAATATATATATATATACGAGAACAGCTAGATCATTGAGCGCTAGAAGAATATAAACTCGGCACCTTCCATCTAATAGTCTCTACTGGAAAGCAGAGCCTCCAAAACATTAGTGAGACACGCATAAATAGCAATTAAGTGGAATAAAGTACATACTAAAAAAGTGAAAGTAATATTTTTAAATACAATAAAATGTATATTTTTAAGAAGTATAAATATTAAAATAAGTATTGATATTTCATACTATTTTCTAAATGTAAAACTATTTGAATTTATTTTTATTTGTATAATAAGAAAATTTCAAAACTATATTATCCAATTTGTTTTAGATTTTTTAAATAATAAAATAATGACCCAGCCTTAAAATATTCTCATTTATCATTAAATATCTTTAGAAAGTTACACAATGAAAGTTCTCGTATAAAAAGAAGGATTTAATTATTTAATCTATGCAAATTACGATAATACCCCAAAGTTCTTCCCGAATAAAGTTTTGGAAGGTCAAATACCAACTAAAATTCCAGATATTTTTGCAGTATTTTAATCAAGATTATTTTTTTATCTCTATTCTTAGCATTAAGTACTCTTTAAATTTTCATTGTATATATTATTTTTTAAATTCAGTTAGGTCTTAGAATTCGAAACACTTAGAGTAATTGAAAAGCCATTCAAAGAGCCATTCGTAAAAAAAAATTGCGTAATTATATTATTAGTAATTAATATTATTAGTATAATTCGTGGAAAAAAATAACGTTTTCTAAAATATTTTCAGATATTTTTTTTTTTTTTTTTTTTTTTTTTTTTACTTTCACTGATTTATAATAATAATCCAATGAAAAATTTTGAAAAAGGAATTACCTTGTGTTGAAACGAATCAATTACAACGACTTATTCTTTGTTTTCCGTTTCACTAGTTTCTTAAATGTTGGTTTTCATTTTTCTTTAGAATTTTAATGAATGACAAGACATTTTGGTGAATAATAATCTTTTGATTCTAAAATGTAATTTTAGTGTGTTTTTCATACTGCGCTTGAAAGGTCGAAAAAAAGGGGAAAAATAATCCGATGTTATTATTATTGTTATTATTATTATTAAAAGTGAATAAAAAGAATGTTTTTCTTACTACACTTCTTATAATAAATACAATAAACAGTGGATTACCTACAGTCTTCCTTGTGACGATAAGTTGTGGTCAACACTGCTCGCCATAAAAATTCAGCATCAAGAAGGAAAACAAAAATACCAGAATTATATTTATTGGGAACATATATTATACCAGGAAGAACAATAGTTTAAATTTGCAGAAAATTTAGTATGATATAACCTGAAAAACCAGTACATGAAGCAATAACTTCTGGGGAAAATAACTGCACTTATCTGCCTACGCATTGAATCGAACAGCTATTAGATGAAATTTTCAGGTACAGCACTTCATGAAGCTTCAGTAAGATGCCATAGATCATCGACTGTAGTTACTAGTGTGGGGTGGCGTGCCAGTCTCTTTTCAACTATTAAACAGCCATTTTCATTGGTGCGAGATCATAAGAACGCGCTGGCTAGAGCAACAGTCGAATAAGTTGTGTATTAAGGAAGGTCCGATCAATACGACAACTTGAAGTTACGACTGTCCTGCTTAAATGTTGAGATACGGAGGTCGGAAATATAGGGTAAAGAGGTGGGCCTTAAATGGTCAGAAATGTAACAGTTACTGTTCAGAGTGCCTGGAATGAGAACAAGAAGTTATTGAGACGTGTATCCACATATCACAATGGTACCATATACCATAACTCCAGGTGGTGACCCAGTATGCAGATACCAAAACTTCAGTTACCTTAAAAGTTGCATCACTGATATGGGCGCCTTTAATGCGTGATCAACGACGAACCTGGACACAAGAATGGCATGACGTTGCCCTTCAGACAAATCACAGTTTTATTAACAGCATCAAGATTGCCGCATCCGTATTCAACAGCATTGTTAATAATACCCATTGCCAGCTGGCATTCAACATCGTTATATTGGGCCAAGTATGTCATCCAATTGCTATTACATTCAATGCCTAGGCCGGTCAGTGCAGTTACTGCTCCCAGAGGTCATTGATTTTGTACTGATTTCTCGTGAAACATTACCCCCAAGTTTCCTGAAATTGTAATCAATTGTTCTACTTACTATAATATATGTGCCCTATAAGTATCAGTCTGATATTTGCATTCCTTCTTGTTGTTGTATTTTGAAAGACCAGCAGCGTATGTATATAGGGTACTAATGGGACAAGTTTTGTGTTTCTACTCTAAAAAACGCAATTTATAAAATTCCTAGATTTTTTTTTTTTTTAACACACAATAACTTTAAATATTTTAGAATTAATGGATATAAAATGTTAATGATAGTTTTATTATTGAAAGGGAAAAAATTATAACTTGTAACTTAAAATTTTGTTCTATTAGATCAAAGTCTAATGCCGTTAGCCATGGTGTCTTTTGGGGCATATTAATTAATGCCAATATTTTTTTTTTTTTTTTTTTACTGTATTCAGTTCCTCTTTACACAAGCGTATTTCTGATAATTCTGCATTTTTCTTTTTTTTTTTTTTTTTTTTTTTTTTTTTTAAATACTGGGGTTTTTGGATATGGTCAAACTGTTTAAGGTGCAATTGGTTTTAAAAATAAGTACAAGCCTTAGTGAGTACTAATTCAAGTTGCGATGATGAGTTAGCGATGATGAGGAAGACACATTTAGGTGAGAACCGTGTAATATGGACCATAGTACGATGGTCCATAGTACGATAGTGGTCCACAGTCCGACACATAAATAAAATAATTATTTCCTGCATTTATTAATACTTTTCAGAGTGCTTTACTAAGCTTGAACCCTGCAACTACACAATTGTAATGAGCAGCCAACAAATTAAATCTTTTTATTTTAATAATTTTAGTTTTATGAGCATTCTTGCTTAGGGGGTCCATATTACACGGATCTCACCTACTTCAAATTCGCGATTTCAACAATCTGTTTAGACAAAATACTCATCAACAATGTACTTTAATTTAATGAATAAATTTCAGGGTCTAAAGCCTTTTTTTTAATACTATATTTCAAATTTCACATGTTGGGAACTAATTAAACATGTCTCACTAGCTGAAATGTCATATCATTTTGAAAAACTTTTGGCATAATTTAAATTAACTATTTATAACTGACTCAAGATAATAATATCAGATGATCATTTGTATATATTGCTGGTGCCAAAATTTATTTAAACAATTCTGCCATTTTACTCATTTATGTTAAGCGATAATTCATTTGTCCCATTAGCCCCCAGTCTCCTCTATGTATACAATATTTTCTACAATTGTGTCTACAAGCAAATATTAGAGAATTAAAAACTAGAGCAAAAATTCTAGGTAAATGGTTAATATTCGCTTTTGTCAACCAAATAATGCCGCAGATAATGGTAAGTTAGTTGTCATTTCAATACACGTTAATTAAGTTTTTAAATATTTAACTTGTATCAACAGATAAAATCAAATCGATACATCTTCTTTTACATTTTATCTGTGCCTATTAAGATAATAATCATGAAATATTTCTACAAAATGAATATAAAATATTAAATAATTGCTGGAAGAGGTCCATTAGAAACCATTTAGTGCACTTTTTCCTTTTCTTCTTTTCTCTCTTTCGTCCAGTTTATTATTTCAGTTATATTCTCGAATTTTAAGAGTATTATAATAATTCGATACTAGAATGAAGCTGTAATAAAGTTTATAAATGGAATTCTAAACTAGTATGTTGTGGCCACCACAAAATTTTCTTCTATATAATTTTACAGAAATTAATGAAGTACAATATATTTATTAAATTATTATTTATGAAAATTATTTTCCATGACAAATGTAATCGATTTTTATCTGACAGAATTATAACACTAAATGCCGAAAGAAAGTCAATTTTTGCCAACATCAGAAGAAATGCGATCATTTTTCGAAGTCTTTTTTTTTTTTGGTTAAAAATGAGAAAAAAAAAACCCTTAGTTTTAAATTTTCATAAATCTATGGTTCAACCATTCATTTTAAAGGTATTGGCAAGATCTTTTGAAAGACACCCATATTGAAAATGTGCACCCCCTCGGGGTGAAATTTTTCAATATGGGGGTGCAAATTTTCAATTCCCCCCTTAGGGAGAAAGCGATGTTTCCTCATGCACAAACTTTTTTCCTACTTTAATACAACTATTATCAATAATTCATATTCATTTTACAATCACACGTTAAAAATAACTCTCATTAGGTGCATTTATGCAAAATTTTGTCCTACTGCCATATTAAAAATTTAGAAAAAAATGGGATCACAGTGCAACCTTTCAAACAATTAATCCCCAAATCTATTCATCAGCAGTTTATGTCAGGGTCTAACTAAATACAAATTTTTGTTAAATTTTGTTCATTGGTTCGTGAGATACAGCGTCCACAATGTTTGTGATACACTCAGACAGACACACAGACATATATCCCAAAACGTGTAAATTCATTGAATACTGAAATTTGAAAATTTTCACGAATCTAATATTTTATATATATAGAGAGAGAAGAAAGTAAAAATGAATTTCTATATTCTTTAACTTTCAATGAATAAGGTAGGTGACCCAAAGGTGGCTAGAGTTAAGATTTGAGAATTTTTTATAATTTTCTGGTTGGGTTTATGTGGCTGGACTTTTTTTCGTATAATGCTACACTTATCTCTTACGCATATCAAGTATAATTTTCTTTGTAAAATATTATTTAGATATTTTTATAATACTATTTCAAAATTACAGCTTGTGGGCCATCTTTGGCGCATAGTGTTCCGAAGGTGGCCCATACATTGAAAACACCTTTATAGTATGCTTATAAGACGCTCTTTTGCTATGTTTCGGGTTTTTCTTCTTATTAATATTATCTTTTGGCACAAAAAAGTTTTCAACCACCTTTTGTGCAAAGTAGTTCAGAATTTTTGTTTTAGGATTCATTGACTTCTTCCGGAAGATCTCTGGTATTCTCAATAGTGTAGAAATTCTTAGAGAATGAAAAATAATAAGATTTTTTTTTTTAGATATTTAAGCAGAAATTTTGAGAGTTACCCTTATTACATTAATTTCCGTTTTCATTTGCTGAGTTGGCTCACGTACTCCAAGGTTGCCCGATATCTGGGCCAACTTGAGAACATGCACATGGTCCCAATTTGCACGGAATTAAACATTTTATATGATAAATTTATTAATAATAAACTTAATTTGGTTAAAGGGAAAGAAATAAGCTTTTAGAAAACATATCATAACTCAAAGTTCTAAGAATTTAAACACATGTAAATTAAAATATCTTCTTAACTGGAAATTAGAACGACAACCCTTCTAAAGTGAAATCACTGCAGATAATGGTGGTTGATCAATATATTCTCTTTAAATTTATGCACATGCGCTGGAGATACATAATTTACAATGCAGTAGCGCATTTTGTGACACAAAATAAAATGTAACCTCTTTTAGGGTGGTGGGCTAACTTAGGAACACTGGCCGCCTTTAGTTCATCTGCCTTACTTTTATTTATTCCTTTTTTTTTTTTTTTTTTTTTTTAATATATATATTTAAAATTTTTTAACAGTAAAGAGTCGTTACATTTTTTAAAAATATCGTTAGAACATAAAAATTAATAATAAAGTTCATTGCCTAGAATGAAGGGTTTTTCAAATACAATATAAGTAAGTAAAGTGAAAATAAATATTTACGCTATTTTTCAATCGAAAATATTGATGTCATATAACTTTAACCGGGGAAATTTATAGATATGAAAAGTCACCACAGGTGTCTTCTTTTTAGAAGTCAAAAGAAATACGACGTTTATTTTGACTTTCGTATTATAATTTCATATCGAAACGATGATATATTGTGACATAATACAGATTTCTACGTATTTGTTATGGACATACTTGCTGTTTCAGCTACTTTTTCATGTGATATAGGTAATTTCAATAGTTTCATTTATTAATTAGACAGATTACAACAGTGTATAGGAAAAACATCAAGTTTTATTTATAAATTCCTCTGAATACTGATATTGTTCGCGTAAAATTGACATGGAATAGAAATAAATGCTATAGAAATTTAAAATAAACAAACTTCCATGCCATGCGATAGTGTATATATCTGAAAAACTTTCAACAGATTTGTTTAAAATATAACATTTTAGAACATTATTTTAAGAATTTAAAATGATTTTTTTCATCGGAAAATTTTACACACACAGTACAAGAGTTAGAATATAAAAAATAAATAAAATAAAATAAAATAAATAAAAATTTATTTTCCTCTTTTAGATCTTTTGTAAATGTAAGGTCTCGGTATGAATGTTTGTCTCTTCCAATTGTATGAGGCACTGACTAAACGTATACATGTGTAACTACAGAGTAAGTGTAACTTCTGTATATAATTTAATTGGTAAGCTAAATTTGGAATTAATAGTTTTTGTTATCAATTTGTTAGAACCGAACAAGAAACAGAAATATTTCTCGAAGTTTGAAATTTTAATTTAATTTCCTTCTCCGACAGAGTGCCCCTCTGAAAATTCAAAATGCCATTTGAATTCCATCCCTGTAGTTGTGAAATAAACTCCACAGATTTTAGTAAGAAAATTAAGTTTTGTATCTACATTCTGAGTATAGCTTTAAGTTTGTTATACTATTTTAGGTTTAGGGTTTACAACCCGTAGTTTTACTTGCCTCAATAACATTTTTCGGACAAGTGTAACCAGTGTGCTTCCACTTGTCCCAAGTACTTCCACTACATTCTTTATATATACATACATGCATGCATACATGCATACATACATACATATAGATAGATAGATAATATTTTCTATCTTTTAGTTTTCAATGAATTTAATTATCCTGATATTATTATTATTTTTTCTTTAGGTTTTGTTAGAGTGTTAAAAATGCAACCCTGCACAGTGGGGCATTTGACTTATTTATAACTGGCATTATTTGTCTGGTATTTTACCAAAAATATTTCTTGCTGCAAAATTGGTGAAAAATTCTCATTTGTAAGTTTTTCATATTATTATACTTTTACACTAATTTCTTAGAAAAGAATGTTTTTTCTCTGTATATACAAGGAAGGCCAAAAGCACTGCAGCACAAAACAATAACTTTAATAATAATAAATCGCAGATTATTTCTGTGTTTTCGATTGTATTTTATCCATGAATAACAACGTATCTTATCATCTAATGCGAATCAATCATTAAAATTTGTTATGTTATATGAAAATTCCTTAAAAAATTTGGAGCTGATAGTGTTTTTTCCCATAAAATTTTGAAAGTTTTTAAATCAATAGCAAATTACATTATATTGAATTTTTAGCAAAATTTCCGAGCTCTATCTTTATATACTTGTCACTTTCTTCTATAATATGCATGTTTTCATGGCATGTTTCTTAAACCTATTTTTTTTTTCAAAATCTAGTACTTTTCATTTAATATTTTAAAAAGCAAATTAAAAGTAATTGAGTGAAATTAGACATTTATTAATCACAGTTTTTATGTAACTAATCAGTGTTCAGTAGAGGTCATTCTTTGCCGAAAAATGAATAAAAAACAGATACGCTGATATTCACCTAATGTATAAAAAATATTCCTAGTATAAAATTTTTCCATAATTTAATATCTTTTAAATCCGAAATTCGTTTATTACGGAAAATTATTTCGATAAGCTAAAAGTAATTATCTTTCTTTAGCTCACTTTTTTTCCACCGTCATTAACTCACCCCACATAAATAAAAAAAAAATATCACAAATGTCATAATTGATTTAAAATTGTTAAATAATAATAAAACAATGCTTGTAACATGGAATCTTTATATATATATATATATATATATATATATATATATATATATATCTTATTTTCTTTTTTAAAACGAGTTGCACTTTTTCCATATTTGTTTCTTATATAGAAAATGAATTCACGTATTGATTTTTTTTAATGCATTGAAATATCTTTTTACAAAATATATATTTAATATTTCTGAGAAATGAAACATTTCTTTTGATAAATGCAAAAGAGATGCATATTTTACTTGTGTTGCAGAAAATTTGACGTTTGCGATAGAAATCTTTTGAAAAGTTGACGATCTGTCTTTTTATGAAACACAACTCAATCTACACACACATTTCAAAGAGTTTCTTTTATTTCTTGATATTGAGAATTAAAACAAAAACTTTTATGTTTATTTTAGTAAAAACATGTCCCGTCATATTAAAAAAACGGAAGAAATGAAAAATACCACAGGAAGAGATGGAAGATTTTTAAGATTTTATTAAAAATTATAAGAAAAATCCAAATAATAAAAACTTACAATAGGGGAGGGTGGTGGACAATGGGCCGCTCCCTATAATTTATTTATTTATTTATTTATTTTTATGGTTCGTATTTTGGTACATATATAACAGCACTTCAATGATGAAACTTAGTCAGCAATTTCTTGCTTAACTAACAATCTAGCCATCTTATTCGTGAAGTTTAATTTACGGTAGCCAAAAATAAATATTTTTAGTTAAACATTTTTTTTGCTTTTCGTCTTTCAGGAATTATGCTCTGGAACAGGCTATATAGCACAATAAAGAACTAAGGTCATCTATTATTATATTTAATCTCATTAAAATATTTTTTTAAAGTATTTTTTTTTTTTTTAACATTTGGTGTCAGAGGTCCAGACGAGGTACAATGGACCACTAAGAAACGGGGTACAATGGACCATGGTCCATTTACCTCAGTTCTCTGTCATTGTAAACTGAATTACGAAATCTGCATTTTTGTGTTAGCAATAAATTATATATAAAAATTTGAGAGTTAACCTTAATTAGATGTATTATGTCTTCAAAGATGAATAAGAAAGCAATTTACTTTGAGGTTTCTTTTTATTTATTTTTAATAACCATTCAGTTACTTTTGTATTCTTATATTTTTACAAATATCATACAGCTATAACAAACTAAGTTAAATAATGCAATTAAAAAAAATTGTATATTGTAATATGTGAAATAGTGGGTAATGGAAGTAGTGTGGTTGCTTCATACTATTTTTATTTATTTATTTATTTTTTGGTCGCAGATTTATGGATAGGTAATTTTTTTAAATGGTCAAAATATGTTCAGGACACCTGAAATTGTGTAAATATACTGAAAGCTAGAAGGTGAAATGTTTTGAATCCAATATTTTATTTCATCTTGTACAAAAAAAAAGTAAATAGGAGGATATTTCTGCCAATCATGAAGGCTTCGAAAATTTTTACGAATCCAGTATTTTTTTTTTTTTCCTTATAAATACAGAACAAGGTTTACTACATCAATAACTTCAGTTTGTGGTTGTACTTTTCGCATTTCTTCTCGAAAGGGGGGGGGGGGGAGAAAAAGGACAAAGGAGATCAAATGTGAGTAATTTCTAATACAAAGCTTGCAGGAAATGGGAGCAATTGTTTATAAAATTATTTCCAAGCGAAGAAACCAAATTATTAGTTACACTTTACACTCGAAGATTTCGCGCCTAATGACGTAAAGGTGCAGCTGACCTTTTCAGAATGATACATGGACACTGATTATTATTTATAAGCGTTTTTTAGAATTACGATAAAGAGAAATTACGCAGATGTATTTGTATATAATACAAACTTATTTTAAAGTTATATATAATATTTTAGAATATTAAAGGTTTTTCGCTTATTATAAGATATGCATATGCAATTTTCAGAAATAAGTTCTAGATAAAAAAAAAAAAATTATACAGACACGACAATATTTCATTATTTAAAACATGAAAATCTGACATTGACAGATTTTAATTTAGTGCCAGAGGCCTACTGCTAAACTTGTTAATATCGACAAATTCTTCTTTAGTTAATTCGTGACGATCTAAATTCCATGATAAAGTTTTCATTAAATCAAACCAATGTGTTTCAACTGCAGATACTGTAACAAATAACGTTGGAAGTCCAAACTGTCTTATAGCTGCAAAACAACGTTTTTTCTCTTTTTCCCAATGAGGGGGAGGTGTGCCTTGGGGGGGACTCATGTCAAAGTTTTGCCTTGGGGGGACTCATGTCAAAGTTGGGCCTGGGGGGGGGACTCATGTCAAAGTTGGTCCTTGGGGGGACTCATGTCAAAGTTGTACCTTGGGGGGACTCATGTCAAAGTTGGGCCTGGGGGGGGACTCATGTCAAAGTTGGGCCTTGGGGGGACTTCATTCAATAAATCCCCATTCAATAAACCGACTGAAATAGGCCTCTAACACTAATTAAGAGTGTATTATAAAAATTCGACAACTGTACCGACTGAAATGGGCCTCTAGCACTAATAATAATACAAATAAATTTGAAGAAAAAGACGGTTTTACATTTTGTTGGTTTAATCACAGAAATAAAAGATAAAGAATATGTTTTTGTGAGATTCATGCAACAAAAACTTAATCAAGATCTCCACATTTTTTCCTGAGAGTTTTGCTACACCTCTTGTAAATTTTCAAGCTATTGTAATGACGAGTTTTCCAGACCCTACAACTTTACAAGAAAACAGCAGATTTTCAGTGACACAAAAATCGCCTGACGTATCACTTTTTAATTTTAATGTTCATTAATTTACATTATTCGCATGAATAGAAGACATAAATAAACAAATATAATATATTCTACATTTTATACTATTAAAAAACATACTACATTAGTATGCTTTTTAAATTTGACCTGTGGTCCATAGTACCCCATGTCATGGACCATTGTACCCCGAAGTCGTGGTACAATGGTCCTTTTTGTGTGTTGTTATTTAAAAATTTATATTAAAAAAAGTAAACATAATTATTGCTTTTGATTGAGTGCCACATAAGATCCAATATATAGTTAATATGCATACATATTTTCATTAGCGAGAAATTATTACTTTGTGAGTAAACACCTAGAATTTCCAAAATTGATCATTGTACCCCACTATCCCCTACTCAAAGCTCATCGAGGGCGTTGGTTTTATAGTATATGCAAAAATAGATGAATTTCTGTCTATCTTTAGGCGTATAGTCAAAGAAATCGTGTATATATACATATATATATATATATATATATACAAAGGACTCCTAACTTTAAAAATAAATAATTCAGAACCGGTGATAGACTCAAGCGTGAAACAGTAATATGTTTATTAAAAAAACTCAAAGATTCTGATACAGAAACCTCAAAACTTTAGTTACAAATTACACCGACAGATGGCACTGCAGGTGACATTACTATAGAAATCCTTCAGTAAACTAGAGATACGACAATGCTGACAATGAATCCTGATTCGTCCAAAGCTACTTTCGACCGCCTGAGGGAAGGCTGCATCGCCAACATAGACTTGGCGACAACTGCACTAGAACACCTTCCAACAAAACCACTTATGAAACATACAAATAAATAGCCCATACTGCACTTATGCGCCAAGGTTAGGAATCCAGGTTGCCATAGTTTGGACGAAATTTAATCAGCCCGCCATTTTTTTCCGTCCACTGCGCAAGCGCACTAAGCTCTTGTCTTATCTCTGGTTTACTAAAGGATTTCTACATTACTATGATTAGGCCGTACATGGGGGTAAATGCAACCTGTCGTTCATTCACATTCATATGAAAAGGGATTCAAAATGTGCACTTTTCACCGAACACATATGTCGTGAACGAATAATGAAATTATTACTCCACTCTGTAGTGTGTTATCTAAAATCGACAAGCCAAATTCACAAATTAGTCTCCTTTAGCTCTTCGAGTATTGAATGATTGTTCCAGTAAACAATCTCCTTCATTTTGGCACACAGAAAGCAGTTACATATCAAATGCAAAATTTTCGACGTTGAATCGTTTTCCACGTTAGAGATCTTTATTAGAATTTGAAATGCTGCCTTTAGCGCTGCACAACTTGTAACAAAATTTCTAAGGTTTCTGTATTAGATTCTTATATCCATTTTATTAAATATACCACTTTTTCCATTCTGACTGTCACCGCATTCGTGCTATTTATTTTTACTTTCCGAAAACTATAGTGAGGAAAGTATTGTAATCATGTCAAAAATTCGAATTTGAGAGTTTAATGTTTCTATACGTTTCGAGGTCCCCTGCGTCCGTCTTCACTATTTTTACGATGATGTATGTATGTGTGTATCTATGTATGTGTGTATGTATGCGTGTATGTATGTGTGTATGTATGTGTGTGTATGTGTGTGAGTGAATACGCTAGCGTCCAAACGCTTTTCTCAAATGAACTGTAAGTTGGTACGCATGATGCTAGTCACCATAGCACGAAACCTATTGATTTTGATGAATCTAGCACTTACAGTTTTTTTACAGGGACATAAAGAAAAATTCTTTATCATTATGGTCTATGGGACCAAAATATTAAAAGTGCGATAGCATCTAAACGCCTTATTCAATTGAGCAAAAAATATATACACATATTATAGGTCACAGATACTCAGTCTGTATAGATTTTGGAGAATCTAGCACTTATAGCTTTTTTACAGGTACACAAAGAAATATTCTTTATCATTATGGCCTATGGGGCCAAATTTTTAAAAGTGTGATAGCGTCTAAACGCCTTATTAATCTGAGCAAAAAGTTTGTACACATGTTATAGGACACAGTTGCACCAACTGTATAGATTTTGGTGATATTAGCACTAACAGTTTTTTTACAGGGACACAACGAAAAAGTCTTTATCATTATGATCTATGGGCTCAAAGTTCAGTGGCATTAAATAAAGCATCGTGTAATATA
Source organism: Salticus scenicus (assembly GCA_963930645.1). NCBI lineage: Eukaryota > Metazoa > Arthropoda > Arachnida > Araneae > Salticidae > Salticus > Salticus scenicus. The sequence continues at coordinate 249,501,955 of OZ005650.1, forward strand.
TGGAGAAAAATACTCAAACATCCTATTATGGTTTTCTCTCTTTTGTTTGTTTAACAACTCCTCTTTTTACTTTATCTACGAAACTGTTAATTACTCAATGTTTGGAAAGTCTAGTGGAGTCAGTCCAGATTTTTTAAATTAGAGGTTCTCCGTAGAACTATCTCTCTCACAGTATACACGTACATATATATAAAGTTTAATTTCATTTTTCTTATGAATTTCACTTGTAAAGTTCTTTTGGTATGATTGGGCATTGTACACTGCAAATTTTTGACAAAAGAATATAGTACAACAGATATTGCACCTTTTTGCATACAATATTCGAACAAAGACCCTGATATTGTACTGATGTTGCATGATTCATCATAAGGATTTCTCATTTTTTCAAATTATACTTTTTACTTTTTTTCTGTTCTTCATGTGACGTATTACTTTTTTCTGTGAAATGTTTGAAGAGGTTTTCATAATATATATATACATACATATATACTAGTGGATCTGCAGATCAGGAGCCTCAACGTCCTATTTGCATCAGACATTTTTCAATAGGTCATTTTTATTTATTTCTTATTATATAATAGTATATATTGATTCGATCGACTTATTACCATAATCAGATACATTCCTGAGGGGGGCTGCTGCCCCTCAACCCCCCGCTGTATCTCTCTTTCTATACCTATTTGTATATCATATAAAGTGTTACGGAATTGTAAATAATTGCATTTATTTTTGTATAAATTTTTTCAAAGAGGCTTAGTAAGTCGATAAAAAACTAATTTTGTGCATTTCTAGTCGTTTTAGCGTTAAAATAGCCTAATTTTCCTTTAAAAACGAATTAAAAAGCTCCAATAAGGGAAGAAATGGATTTGGCGCCAAATTTGGCGACTGTTTCCCTCCTTGGCGATTTTTTTGGCGACCTTGGCGAGAAAATCCTTATTAGGGATATACCAAATATGGAAGCTCCAATCTCATTGGCTAATGAGATACGATAATTTTCCAGAACAGTCTGTGTTCGATAGAATAGTATAAAAGGGGCATTTTATTAGCCAAGGCTTCCAATCTCAGATCTGTGTCGGTTTCGTCAAATGCTTGCTTTGCTTTGAGCCCCTTTGAATGAGACTTGCTTTATGTGTTATTGCTAAACAGTTTGTACTGTTGTTTTGCTGTTAACGGCTGTTGTTTACTGGTTGAATTGAAGCTGATACTTGGTTTATAGACCTGTATTCTGCTGAATCACTGAATTTTTGCAAGTTTCGCCTTTCATTCTCGGACAACTTACAAACCCCCAAGTACGCAACAGTATGCATTCTTATTAAACGACGGTCTTGTATTATTTCCCGGAAATTCATAAATACCGAATTTCATACAAAACTAGTATGTTGTGGCCACCACAAGACTTTCTTCTATATTTTCCTATACAAATTCACGCAGTAAGAATATTAAAAAAAAAAAAAAAAAAAAAAAAATACGATTTTTTTCAAAGTATTTTTTTTCTTTAAAAGTAAAAAAAAAATCGATAACTTTGTTTTAAATTACCACATATTTATAGTTCAACCATTCGTTTTAAAGGTATTGACGAGACCTTTCGAAAGATACCGATCTTGAAAATTTACACCCCACCCCCCGCACTGCCATGTTAAAAGTTTAGAAAAAATACGATCACAGCGCCACCTGTTGAGCGATTGATCCCCAAATCTAATCAGCCTCAGTTTATGTCAGGGGCCAACTAAATACCAAGTCTGGTTAAATTTCGTTAAAAAAAAATAAAAATAAAAAAAAAAACGATTTTTTTCTAAGTTTTTTTTTTTTTTTTTAAAGTAAAAAAAATCGATAACTTTGTTTTAAATTATCACAGATTTATAGTTCAACCATTCGTTTTAAAGGTATTGACGAGACCTTTCGAAAGATACCCATCTTGAAAATTTACTCTGGCGAGGTTCCTACGCATACAAAATTTTTTTCCCAGTTGACTATCTCTATTATAAATAATTCTTGTAAATTTCATAATGATTACTAAAAAATAATTCTCTTTATGCACATTTATACAAAATTTTGTCCTATATCACCATGTTAAAAATTTAGAAAAAGCGGGATGGCAACGCAACCTGTAAGACAATTTTTACCAAAAGTTGATAGGCACTAATTTATGTCAAGGTGCAACTACATACCAATTTCTATGAAATTCTGTGCAGTAGTTCTTGAGATACAGTTGCCACAAAATTTTGTCACACACACACACAGACAGACAGACAGACATTTTCTAAAAATGGTCAAATCGTGTTCTACAGCTCTCAAAACGTGTAAATTCATCAAAAACCCGAGGTCGAAAATTTTTACGAATCCAATACTTTCTCTATATTACATATAGAAGAAAGTAAAAAATTACATAGCATATCGGAAATATTTTGCGTAACCTTTAAACTAATTATCAATTCTATGCCCACAATTTTCAACATGAAAACAGGCTTTTAAAATTCTAATAAAATTTCATTATATTTGATGATGTGTAACCATGTTAAAATACACTTTTAAGAAATACCGACTATGCACCATAAAAGTACGAAATTCCTTTATGTATCCCGGAAAAGTAGCCACAGTCATTATAAACGCCAATAATAAGAATAAATCTAATTAATTATAACTCATTAATCTTTCAAACTAATTTGACATCATTTGGATGATTACAGTACATACTCGGAATTATTTTGTGTGGTCCCATAAATTATTTCGTCTATACATAACCTTTTTTTAGAGTAAACATCATTTTAAGCATCTTTATAATGTATGTTAACTTTATTAAGTTCAATTCAGCATAAACGCATTAAAGTGCGCGCTTAAATTAAAAATTCGTCCATAGGCTCTAATGTTACGAAATTATTTCGTGTGTCTTTGTAAACGAACCATAAACATTGTATACACCAGTAAAAACTATTCAGCTTATTTTGCGTTTAAAATTAATAATTGTTCCAAATTTAACATCGTTTCGATGACTAAGTGACATTGTCAGAACACTTTTGTAAGGTCCTGTACATTAATTAGAAAGCTTAAGAGCACATATTTTCTTCAAGCAACATAAAGCAGTTATCACACGGATGATCCTACCCTCTGAACTATACGCTAATACCTCTCCGAATAATCGAGCATCAGGTAGTAGGGTTATTTTGAAGACTGAAATGAATTCAAAAAGGCGTTAACAATTGGCAACAAATCGCTCGCAATTTCATGTTTTAAACGCACTCTGATTTTCTCGCACTCCGATTGGTTGAATATGAGCTAACATCTAGCATAGGAGATTTAGTCAGTCATAAGTTCGTCATTGACAAAGGTAGGAGAGGGAAACTATCATACGATGCGTTTTCAAGCGTTTGTCTCTCGAAAAACCTGTTTCAGGTGATTTCAGGAGAAAGTATCTGATACTGCTGATCGTATGAGAGTACGTGTGATGGCTGCTTAAGTTTAAGCATCTTACTCACGTACTCTAGTTTCATTTTCTTTATTGCAAAGTAATGATATTAAAATGCGTTTAAACGAAATTCACCCCATACGCCGTAATATTAATAATTTTGGCGTGTCTCTGTACACAGTTTATAAAAAATATAGCAATGAAAATTATACAGCTACTTATATCGAAAGCTGGAATGTGTGCGCCAATTTGCAAGTCAATCGAAGGATTTTTGCGGCCGCTATTGCGGTACATACAAATTCTTCCCATAGGCCGTAAGGGTAAGAAAAATTTTGGCGTGTCCCTGTACACGAACAACAAAGGGAATACACACCTAACACTATACAGCTAATTCCGTTGGGCTCGTGAAAATGTGTACCAAATTGCAAGTCTATAGCGTTATTTTTCGGGCCGCTATCGCGGTACATACAAATTCTTCCCATAGGCCGTAATGATAAAAAAAACTTTGGCGTGTCCCTGTACACGAACTACAAATGGAATGCACACCCAAAACTATACAGCTAATTTCGTGGGGATCATGAACATGTGTACAAAGTTTCAAGTCAATAGCGTGGTTTTTACGGCCGCTATCGCACGACAGACAGACAGACAGACGGACGGACCGACGGAACCCAAAATCCTTTTGAGTCTCAACAGAGGGCCTCCACTGACGTGTTGGCAAAAATTGAAGTCAATAGCTTGATTTTTGCGGCGGCTATCGCGGTACATACAGATTCTTCCCATAGGCCGTAATGATAGAAAATCTTTGGCGTGTCCCTGTACACGAACTACAAATGGAATACACACCTAAAACTATACAGCTGATTCCGTTGGGCTTATGAACATGTGTACCAAATTGCAAGTCGAAAGTGTGATTTTTGTGGCTGCTATCGCGGTACATACAAATTCCTCCCATAGGCCGTAATGATAAGAAAAACTTTGGCGTGTCCCTGTACACGAATTACAAATGGAATACACACCCAAAACTATACAGCTGATTTAGTGGGGCACATGAACACGTGTACCAAATTGCAAGTCAATAGCGTGATTTTTGTGGCCGCTATCGCGATACATACAAATTCCTCCCATAGGCCGTAATGATAAGAAAAACTTTGGCGTGTCCCTGTATACAAACTACAAATGGAGTACATACAAAAAACTATACAGCTGATTTCGTGGGGCTCATGAATACGTGTACCAAATTTCAAGTCAATAGCGCTGCTTTTGCGGCCGCTATCGCGATACATACAAATTCCTCCCATAGGCCGTAATGATAAGAAAAACTTTGGCGTGTCCCTGTATACGAACTACAAATGGAGTACATACCAAAAACTATACAGCTGATTTCGTGGGGCTCATGAACACGTGTACCAAATTTCAAGTCAATAGCGCTATTTTTGCGACCGCTGTCGCGCGACAGACAAACAGACAGACAGACACTGCCCAAAACCGTTTTGAGTCTCAACAGAGGGCCTCCACTGACGTTTCGGCAATAATACGTAAAAATTTTCAAAAGTAATGCAGGCATAAAACTTAAACAAGTCCTTCCGGCTTATTCGGAAGGGTAGGTTGATTTCTTTTTCCTTGTCAAGTAGCCGTCAATTTGTTTCAAAATGGCAGCTACAAACAATTAATGCACTTGGTAGAAATATTGATGTAGGCTATGCACATATGGAGTTTTAAGCAAATCGGTTCAAAAATACCTTTTTATGTGAATTTAAAATTTTCAAGTGGCCGGCGCTTGGAAACAAAATGGTGAGTTAAGTTGACAAATATATGAAATGTATTTGTGAGATAAGTCTACTGTACACATACAGCTCGAATTAATTTAAAATCTCAAAAGTCATCGTGTTGAAAAATTAAGTGGCTGCCACTTCGATCCAAATGGCAGAGCAAGTTGCTCATCTAAGATGTCGTTGCAAATTTAAAAATATTTTTTTTTTTTTTTTTGTAGAAATTCTTTCAAAGAGGCTTAGTAAGTTGATAAAGTATTAGTTTTCTGCATTTCTAGTTTGTTTTAGCATTAAAATAGCCTAATTTTTCCTTAAAAACGCATTAAAAAGATCCAGTAACGCAGGTAATGGATTTGGCGCCAAATTTGGCGACTTTTCTCTTATGGCGACATTTTTGTCGATTTTTGGCGAGAAAATACTTGTTATCGATATGCCAAAGATGGACGCAATAACGTGATTGGTTCACGAGTTACGTGAATTTTCTAGATTTTTGTTGTTTGAATGATAAATCCATTTTTCAACTTTGATTTGAATTGATTAAGTATTTCTAAAGTTACCATGATAACAAATGTTCAAGTAGCCGCCAGTTGGAAACTGGTAACCAAGTGAACTTATCCTAGATATTTGAACTATAAGTTCACTATCCAACTTTTATTTGAATCAGTTTAGTATTTTAAAAGTTATCGTGATGGCACATTTTCAAGTGGCAATGTGATTTCAAATGGAACTTAGAAACAAGATGTCGGGACAAGTTGCACAGTGAATACATTCAAGATAATTATATGATAATATCACAGTTCAAATTTGGTTCAATTTGGAGTGTTATTTCAGAAGTTATCGTGATTTTAAATTTTCAAGTGGTAGCCTGATTTCAAGTGGTCCCGCTTAACGTGTCTGCCACTTTATTAAAAATGGCGGATATAGTTTACTAATAAACTTCATTGAGATCCTTATGTGGTCTTTATTTACATCAAAATTCAAACAATTTCGGAGCTTTTTACAATTTAAATTTGAAATTTTCAAGTGGTCTCCGCTTGAAAACAAAATGGCAGAGCAACTTGGTTAACAAACTCATCTAAGATATTTATAAGATAAGGTAAGATACTGTTCAAATTTGGTTCCATTTGGAGTATTATTTCGGAAGTTATCATGGTTTTAAATTTTCAAGTGGTAACCTGATTTCAAGTGGTCCCGCTTAACTTAAGATATCCGCCACTTTAATAAAAATGGCGAATAAGTTCATTAATAAAGTTATTTGAGACACTTTTATAATCTATGTATGCATCAAAATTTAAAAAAAAAATTCGGAATACGCTTTTTACAATCTGAATTTGAAATTTTCAAGTGGTCTCCACTTGAAAACAAAATGGCGGAGCAACTTGGTTAACAAATTCATTTAAGTTATTTATAAGATAAGTTAAGACACTGTCCAAATTTGGTTCAATTTGGAGTATTATTTCAGAAGTTATTGTGATTTTAAATTTTCAAGTGGTAGCGTGATTTCAAGTGGCCCCGCTTAACTTAAGATATCTACCACTTTATTAAAAATGACGGATAAATTTCATTAATAAACTTCATTGAGACTCTTATGTGGTCAATATTTACATCAAATTTCAAACAAATTTGGAATACGGTTTTTACAATTTGAATTTGAAGTTTTCAAGTGGTCTCCACTTGAAAACAAAATGGCGGAGCAACTTGGTTAATAAACTCATCTAAGATATTTATAAGATATAAGTTAAGACACTGTCTAAATTTGGTTCGGTTTGGAGTATTATTTCGGAAGTTATAGTGATTTGAAATTTTCAAGTGGTAGCCTGATTTCAAGTGGTCCCGCTTAACTTAAAATATCTGCCACTTTATTAAAAATAGCGGATAAACTTCATTAATAAACTTCATTGAGACCCTTATGTGGCCTGTATTTACAACAAAATTCAAGCAAATCTTGCTTTAAATATGCTTTTTACAATGTCGGTTTGAAATTTTCAAGTGGCTGCCACTTGAAAACAAAAAGTCGGAGCAACTTGGTTAACGAACTCATCCAAGATATTTATAAGATCAGTTCACTGTCCAAATTTGGTTTCATTTCGAGTATTATTTCAGGAGTTATCGTGATAACAAAATTTTCATTATAGATAGATAGATAGATAGATAGATATATAGATAAACGAAGTGATTGCAATAGGTCGATTTCTAAAGAAAGCAACCTAAAATGAAGCCAAACAAAATAATGTTTGCATATCTTCTACATGCTGCATTTTCTTGCACATTAAGTATGTGTATTTGTTGTCTTAATATTTTAATTTTAGTTTTTTTTTTTTTTTTTTTTTTTTTTTTTTTAACTTTACTTTCCTTTTAAATGCACATACATGATTACTCATAGTTTTTTAAAACTAAGTTAAATTAATAATATTAGTTCCTAGGTCATTTTCATAGCTTCTACTCAACTTCGTGATTGCTTAAATATTTCATACTATTCACGTTAAGTGTGGTTCTCAACATGTACTTGATGATTTTATTTACACTGCAGCTCCGTTTACTCTGTATGCTAGTTTTTATCTGTCTTGTTTTCTTTTTTTCATTAAAAGTAATATTTTAATTACAGGGTTTGGTAATCTTGTGTGTATTTTGTTTAATATCGCTTGCCACAAAACAAAACCTTGCACGTTTTTTATCTCATTTTAGAGGTGGTGACTCCCTGACAATTTATCACTATATTCTGAGCATTTTATTTTATTTTATATTATTTACTTTTTATTCATTTATTTGTGTTCTGTTCTACAAAATTAAGCTTTTCTGATCTTTCTTTCAGTTCATTTAGTCATTGTTAGTACAAATAGAAGACTTTTGATTACAATCATTAATAAGTTCCTTCTTGGAATGTTTCTATATGTTTTATATTCTCTTCGGTATTATTTTAAACTGATTATTCTTCTTTTCATATATAAATTAAAAAATACTCTTCAAAGTATTTAAATATTTTATTTTAGTTAACTAATAACCGAACAGGCTTTTATGAGTTGTTGTGGCAAAATAAATATCTGTTTGTTTTCCGTTACAATTGTTATTGTTATTGTAGGTATATATATATATATATATATATACTATATGTGTGTATACCCGGTGTCCCATAAGTCTGTAGACATTTGAAAAATTCATAAAAATTAAAAGAAATGGTACAACTGAACGCGGTTTGCGAAAATGTTATTTTCGTGAAGGAGGAATTTCCTTTTTCTTTTCTTTTCTTTTTCTTTTTCTTTTCTTTTTCTTTCTTTCTTTTTTTTTTTTTTTTTTTTTGAAAAGACAAAAATAATAGTTACATTTTCGTCGATATAGGGCGCTGTACATAAGCAAATCATATATTTCCTTAAGAAATCTATATTTATTTGCATGCACATGTTTACAGGCATATAAATTCTATACGATGTGTCCCCTATCACCACAAATTATAATTTGCAAACGAGTTACAACACCGAGAACGTCAGCTTCACTCGGCGATTCTTTTACCTAAGAGTAAACATCATCACCAATAACGCTTTATCCACCACCTCAGCATCGTAATTAAAACTTTATGTGCAAATACGACGCAAAATAAGAAATAAGCTGCGTTAATCGTAAAAACGTGCAATTTACAGGACTCTGATTTGCATATCTATCGTTACTCATCTGTGCACCGCCCTCTATCGAAGGAAAAGTTTTTTTTTTTTTTTTTTTTCCCAAAATAATAATAATAATAATAATAAATCCGCTCTCACGAGAATAGCATTTTCGCAAACCGCGTTCAATTCTACTAATTCCTTCAATATTTATGATTTTTTTTTTTTTAAATGTACAGGCTTATGGTACACTCGATATATAAAAAGAATATATGTTTCTTTATCTTAAACAGCGAAATCAGTCATACCAGCTATGCATATCATAATTTATTCATATATATATGTACAATAAATTAATGATTGTGTTTAATATTATTTAAATTTGACAGAAAAGTTATTCTAAAATATACTAGATTTATAGAGTAAAATTGTGAGTGATGATGTCGCAGATTACCATTGATGTGTAATGCGATTATGCTCTTTAGTGCATTAACGCATATTGCTATTATGCACTTTAATGCAAAATACATTTTAATGCTTCTTCGCTTAGATCAATATTTATCTCAAACTTTTATATTTTAGTCCTATATTAGTAAACCTTTTTAACACCAGTTTTAAAGCCTTTTCTATGCAACACTATATATTTAAATTTTGAATCTAATATTAAACTTACTGAAAAAAAAAAAAAAATAAATAAAAAATAAAAATGTCTTTTAAATGACAATATTTCCTTAGTTCCTTGCATAATATTTTTGAATATATATATCCACATAGAGCAATTTAAAATGTATTATCTAAATAAAATGTAAATTTTCTGTATTAACATAACTATTAATATAAATAAAAAAATATATATATCTATATACATAAGAGGCAGTAAAAATGCTTTAAAATGTTCTTCGATTTTATGTATAGTTTTAAAATGCTAAGCAAGAATTAAATTATTTTGGGATTGCATTACAGATTCAAAACCGTTTGTTGGCACAAAACCAAAGAAAAATGTAATGGTGATACCATTACGCTGAAAGACAAGTCTTATTACTAGAGTGAAGAACGTTTCTTTTAAATTAGAAATCTATAAACTAGAAAGAGTGTACGTGTACACTCGAGTAAATTACTATTCTTTCTATGTTTTGTATCTGCAAATACAGAATAAACTAGTACATAATTTGTTAATTTGTTTAAATCTATCTGTATAAGTAACATTCCATCTATAATTTTGCGCAATTTGTTAAATATAAATAGATGAAAATATAGATTACTTTCTAAAATAGCTATATTACATACAGCCCGGATATACGAAGGATTTGTGTCATTGGTTTGTCTATATCTTTGTAAGTCTAGATATCCACTCCTTTGTTTGCAGTCTATTATGTTTATTGCTTTTGAATCGCTGTGAAAATTGTGTTTATTGTAAAAGATAGTAGTATATAATATAATATAATATTATAATCGTATTATAATATAATTATAATACAATTAATATCGAAAACTACTTTTTACAATAATTGCTTATTTATTTTTAAATTTAGTACGTTCTATAATTATAACGCACAAAAATTTACTATTATATCCTCATTTAGTGTGAGTGTTGCAAATTTTAGGGACTTTTTTAATAAATAAATACGATTAATTTTTAATGGTATTTTTAACGCACACAAACATCAAACCGTCTCAATTATATATATTAAAAACAAAAATTACTTTAATTACGAGACAAAACTTAAATTAAAATACATTTAAAAACAAAATATACATATAAAAATAATTAAAATCTAGACTTTTCGAAACCCATCCGGGTTTCCTCATCAGTATCAATTACAACATAATATACAAGCATTACATGAATACCCAAGGAATTTATAGAAGTACAGAATATTGAGGAGCCAGTGCACATGCTTCATTGATAAAGTGGCTGGCAGTGTGCCAGCTGTCAAGGAAAATACATGATTTACAATTATCAAAACCAAAATTTAGAACTTTTATATTATCGAAGTCAGGAATATGATCGGTTTCTATTGAATAGATTACAATTTTAGAATTTTTGCTGCAATTTTTTAACGATCGTCTGTGCTTCTGTATTTTATTTTTTACTGTACGGCCAGTTTCACCTATATAAACATATTTACATTTTTTACAAGGAATTAAATATATTACGCCAGTTAGGTCCAGAGAAGGGGTTATGGGTTTAAAGTTAAAAAGAATGTTTTTTAATTGTTTAATATATTATAATTGTTATGTATATTTTGTTTTTGAATGTATTTTAACTTAAGTTTTGTCTTGTAAATAAAATAGTTTATACATATTGTCTTGTAAATAAAATAGTTTAAATATTTTAAAAATAGTTTTTGTTTTAATTGTATTGTTTACCTAAACACATTGAAGGTGAATCATCTATCATAAATATCAAACATTTCTCATCAAAATTATTGGTGATTATTGAATAAAAATGTCCCTACATTTGACAATACTGCTTAGAGTCGACAATAATTTGTACAGGAACGTTTCATCACGTTGAGTGATTTCAATCAGGCAGAACTTGGTATATGTAAAGAGATTTACCGCAACAAATTTTCTGCTGAAAATTCTGCGAGTAGTATAAAGGAGCTAGGGGCTTGTTGTAACAGGGGTAAGAATTAACATGCACTTTAAGCAATAATTTATAACAATTTTGATTAGACAATCAGTATGATACTTATAACACTCCCTATTACATAAGCAGAATCAGTGCTTTACAGAAAGGTTAATGAGAGGTTGTGTGCATGTCCTATGTCTTATCTGGTTTGTGGAGACAACATGCTTCGTCAGTTTGGATTAAAGTACAGTCGGTAACAAAAGTGTCCGAACCCTAGCAAAAATTACTATGTAAAAAAAGTACACTTCACACGGTTTTGTTAAATACATCCTTATCGAATCATGTTCTTACACTTACTAAGAGCAGGATTCGACAAGGATTTATTTAACAAAACCGTATGAAGTGTACTTTTTTTACATAGGAATTTTTGCTAGTGTTCGGACACTTTTGTTACTGACTGTATGTTAATTTATATTTTTAAGAAATGTTTATAGCTGTTTATTTTGTCTATGTATTAAATGATAAAATTCGTGTTTAATTTTTGTATAAATCTTTATATATATATTTTTTTATAAATAAACAAAAAATGTCCAAAATTATACGATGGGGCAGGTTTGAACAAAATTTTGGAGCATCTTTCATCATGTGACAATTTTCCCCTTGTGTTTCGATTCACGTAATTAATATCATGAGTGGATTCAAAACAAGCGATTCAGGGCCTAAAAATACTGATAATTTTCAGGATTCTAACTTTAAACTTTCGCAAGTCATCGACTGCCAAGTTCTTATGTACAGAAAACAGAAACAAAAGACTAATTCAACTCAATTTGATGGTGATAGATCATTGGTCTTGTGAAGCCCAGACTGCTACAATCACTGCCGAAAGTAAATGTAAGCGTTACTGAGGTTATGAACCAGATGAACTGTGAAATATCTACTGATTCGATTCTAGGACAACCAGACACTCAAAATAAAGAAATTGATTTTTCACTATCAAAGATTAAGTCTCTTCGAAGGGCTTCATCTGGTAAACAGTCCAACAGTGGCACACACAGAATAAAAATATGCCATCTTATTTGACACATTCGAAAGAAAAGCAGTGAAAAGAATAAAAAAAAAAAACACGAAGAGAAAGGAAAGGAAAGAAAAAGAAAAAAGTTAAAGGGAGACATTCAAGATAAAAGTGAAAGGATAAATGTATAAAGAAAATAATTTTGACTTCAGATACAGATTCTGAATCGGAAAAGTAGTTCTGCTTAGCATGGAGAGATGACAACATACTCTTTGAGGCAGAAGAATGGACACATTGCTGAATTTGGTAAATGTCGAAACACGTTAAATGTGTAGAGGGTTATTATTACATTTGTTTGCATTAACTGCAGTTTTGAGAAAGGTTGACTTTTACATTGATTAATTATTTAATTTTATCTTAATTTTACTAAAATCCACTTAATATATTAGATCTTTGCATAAATTCGTGCGGTTTTTTATTGCTTCATTTCATAAAAATACACCAAATCAAATGACAATTTTTAATCAAAATACTCTCCATTACTTTCTACAACCTTTGCCCATTTTTTGGGTAACAAGTGTATATCACGGCGATAGAAGCTCTCCCCTTTGGAGGCAATAAAATGATCCGCGTCCGCACGAACTTTGGCAACGACCTTATGATTCATTGTTACCATACCAAGAAGGTACAATTTAATATTAGTTATTAATTGCCTTTAGAAATCAAATTAAAAAATGATTGATAGCAAAAACCATTTCGAAATATTGTCATTTTTGTTGTTATTATTCCCTTCATATCTGTTACAATTTGCCCCAAATCCGGCGCAAATTGTAACAGGTAAGTAATTTTGAAAAAATATTTTTTGTGCTAAAATCAACAAAATTATCGAATGTCTCTTCTATGAATATGATAGATGTATATGTATGCTATGGTAAGCAGCAATTATAAACAAGAAAACGCAAATACATTTAAAAATATAATTAGTTTAAACAACTGTTACAACTGATCCCTAGCTCCCCTATACAGAATCGCACGTATATTTTGATGTATGGAATCTAAGTAAAATAATTGTTTTAAATGTTTTATTAATTATTTAGAATACACACATACACATACATACAGGGTGGTTATAATTAAACTTCCCCTATAAACAGCATCCTACGGCGCAAATGAGTGAACGGAATGCAACGAAATTTAGTATATAGACTACACACAAGATGCGCTCTCGGAATTAAAAAAAAAAAAAAAAAAAAAAAAAATTGTTCCAAAATGTCCACTAGAAGGTGCCTTTTCCGGAAAAACATTAAATTTAACACAATAAATGATCAATGCGGAATACAGAAACAATATTAACATTTATTCACTAGTTTCTGATCTCTTTTTCATCGAACCACATTAAGCAAAGGTAAGGAAAAAATAACAGTACGCTGTTTGAGAATAAAAACCTGTTTTGCATAAAGCTTCCTCTTCTTGGCAAGCATGCAAATCTCGAATTTTTTTCCCCCTAGAATTGGCAGCTTTTCCCGGTTTTACATTTTATTCCTCATAATTAATGTTCTGTATTGTTAATATAGTTTCTGTATTCAGTTTTGGTCATTACTGTGTTAAATTTTATGTTTTTCCCGAAAAGGCGCCCTCTGGTGGACATTTTGGAACAACAATGTTTTTTCGAAATTCCGTGAGCGCATCTCCTGTATAGTCTATAAACCAAAATTCGTTGCATTCCGTTCACCCGTATGCCTGTAGGATGCTGTGTATAGGGGAAGTTTAATTATAACCAACCTGTATATATGCAATTGTTATACTGTTTGGTTTCGTATCAGAAAGTGATTTGTGCTGTCGTTCATGTGTCAGGTTTGCTATGATTTTATCAAAATAGAGAGTTAGAGACAGAAATGGATGTTTACTTCTTGCCAATCACTGAATCATCTTTAAAAGATAAGTGTACTTTACAGCCTTAAAAATCAATTTTATCATCTTAAGTTAATATGTAAACCTCGTAGATAAATTTCTGTTTCGAAAATCCCCAAAATTATATGATGCAGTAGAATAACTGTGTTTTTACTACATCAATTAATTTAGTCTTTACAAAGTACTTAAAAATAAAGAATTTTCACTATTTGTTTTAATATGTACATACTGACTTATCAAGTGACTTATCAAGTGACTTACATACTGACTTATCAAGTGAATTAGAATTATACAGATTTGCTAAAGCAAAGTGACCAATTAATCCACTGTGATTTCTTAAAATTTTTCAAAAAAAAAATTTTAAGCTTTTAGTTTTATTGTTGTTTTAAAAACGAACATGAACACTGAATTAAATTTCATGTGTAGTATTGTTGAAATCTAATTGACTTAGCAGCAGCGAGAGAAAAAATATACATTTTCAATAACTTCAATTACAATTCAGTTTCAGTGATTCCGATTTTTTCCGTTCTAGAATTTTTGTTTAAAAATATACTGCCCAAAGAAATCTGTAATGTTATCCATTATATAATTAAATATCATATTTTATCTTTAAGATAAACTCAAGAATAAAAGTTTATAAGAAATTTCTATTATATATATATTACACACATTACTATTAATTAACAGGTTAATGAGTTTAAGTATAACTAGCTGGCTTCCCCTATCTGGGCAGAGATCCATGAAAGTTTTTACCAAAAAACATGCTCTCGGGAGCCTGAGGCGCCAATCGTAATTTGTTCTCTGTAAAAGTCGCATAATATTAAAATATTAAAAATTCAAATATTTTTAAATAAAATCTAAACGTATCTCTAGTTCAACGTAAAATACACTCAAATCAATGAAAATCAAATAAAACAATCAAATCTCTCCTAATACTCTCCATTCTGCGTCATTACGGAAATGAGAAGTTTTATTTTCGTATTTTTATTAATTAAAAGAAAACTAATCAAAAGTTCGAAAATCTGACTACGATGTGCACAATAACCCTACGGAGGGCACCTTTGTGTTAAATCACGTGACAGTCCGAGCTACCGTTTTCGAGAACAGTGAAATATACATACATATATACAAATATTGCTCACTTAATAGTATAAGATAATTCGCAATTTTCGGCAAGGAGTTGTAATACAAATAAGTTTAATACTTGTTTTACATTTTGAAATATAAAAAATCTTCATGAAATATCACGGATATAAAGTCATATACAAGCTCGGAAGGCACTAATTCAATCCATCGACAAAAATGTTACCTTCTAGCTATAGTTTTCCTCTTCAGTGCTTTCATTTACGTATCTTAATTTTTAGCCTCATTTGAGCGGTGTCAGCTTTATTTTTGTTTTTAATTTTATATCATCTATTTTTTTTTTTTTCATTCTTTTCTATGCATTATTTAAATCTTTACTGCAATGTATATTGTTTCATCTTACAAAATTTTTATTTGGCATTGAAATTTTCAAAAATTGACCGATATTTTATAAATTACACATTATTTCTCTTTATGTTTAAAAGGGAAACAATGAGTAAAGAACAGTTTAAAATAAATTTAAATTGATTCAAAAACAACGAAGTAGAAGTTTGAAAAGTTGTTAAAATTTTTGAAGGATTGAACATTGTAATATGGTGATTAACTATATTATCTTAATGTTGATTATCTATAGAATAATAAATATATTTAAGCCAATATTCTTAAAACCTTAATGTAGTTGCTTTTTAATTTTATAATCCAAGCAAAACAATATCTACTTTAGCATATATCAGATATTTATTGCATAAATGAAACTAGAAGTCAAAAATACCTTTTTCTGAGAGTTGCTAGATGATTTTAAATAAATAAAAGAATAATTTTGGACAGCGTATAAATTATGTATTATTTTAAATCCCTCTGTCATTCAAATATAGTTATACATGCAACTTAGTATAAAGAAACAAACTTAAACTGATAAATTTAATTAGAAAGTAAAAAAAAGATGTCAAAAATACCTTTTTCTGAGAGTTGCTAGATGATTTTAAATAAATAAAAGAATAATTTTGGACAGCGTATAAATTATGTATTATTTTAAATCCCTCTGTCATTCAAATATAGTTATACATGTAACTTAGTATAAAGAATCAAACTTAAACTGATAAATTTAATTAGAAAGTAAAAAAAAGATGTTTATAACAAAGATATATATACATATAATCTATGTCTTTTAATTACCTTATATATATATATATATATATATATTGGTGAGTTTATTTTGATCTACGTTTTTCTTGTTTTTCTCCCAATGTGTGTTTCATCTGCGTGTTATATTTTACATGTGACTAGTATTTAATAAATTTTGTGCGGCTTCTTTCTTGCTTATTTGTGATTCTTAACTTAAAATTACAATGTTTATTAGTGTATTATCACTAATAATATTTAAATGGTTTATTGGATTATCATTTGTAGTGATGAGTTTTATTTTGATCTTCATTTTTTCTTGTTTTATTAACAATGGGTGTTTCGGGCCTGAGAACAAAGAAATTCTTAGCTTTTGCTTTCTTTGTGACAGAAAAACATCCATTTTTTAGCATATTTGCATTCTATCAGGCCCTTGCTTACGTTAGAATACAAATAATGCTTTCTTTTCATTCCAATTTGCTATAATTCATTTAGATTTTACTTTATTTCTTTTTTGGTTTGATTTGGGTGGTCTTCGTTTTTGATCAGAATAATTGTTTGAATATTGAAATTAAATCATCTTTAAATTTCAAGTGTTTGCACTGATAATATTATATTACTACTGAACGTTCTATTCTCTCTCTCTCTCTCTCTCTCTCTCCCCTCCCCCCCCCCTCTCTCTCTCTCTATATATATATATATATATATATATTCATTTATTTATTTGTTTATTATTTCTTTAAATTAAAAATTGTACATTTGTAAATTTTGAAAAGAACTTCAGAAAAAAGAAAAATATCATATTGTTCAATATGCATATATAGCAAATAAAAATAAGTTAATAATAATCACGCATGAATAAACAAACAATTTTCTAAAAAAAATTATTTTGAATTAATTCTATTTTATATTCACATAAGATAAAATAATAATAATAATAATAATAGCAAAAAAGTACAAAAAATACAAAAATAAAGAAAAGCGTCTCTTAAAATATCCTGATAACGATGACGTAAAAATTAATAACATTTAAGAAAAAAAATATAAATTAAAAAAAAATAAGGATATATTTTTGCTGCTTATTCAGAAAGAGAAAAAAATGCTTTTCTCTATAAGTTTGTGTGGCAAGCTGCCAAAATGACCGTAGTTATTTATTTGTTTAAATCGATATCTTCCTTATAATGTTTATAAAAATAAAAGCAGTTTATTTTAAGAAAATTTTATTTTCATCCTATATAACCTTAATAATTGAAATTGCTTACAAAACGTGTAATTATTATTTGTTCCGAATCTAATAATAGCTTCATTAATTGATTAACATAAAAAAACTTACTACTTATTGTATCATACATTAGATTATTTTACACTTCATTTATTAAACTATAATAGCATCAAATATATGCTAAAATATTGCAACAGTGCATTATATATTTCTTTCTGTAATCTTGTCTACTCCAATGCTCGAGAAATTCTGCTCTCAAAAATGGTACATAGAAAGTTCCAGGTTCGATCTCAAGAAGTATCATTTGACCTTCGGATTATTTGGGGTTTATTCCTACTTTTTTCGATTAATAAAAGGTCATGTTTAATTGTTTTAGACAATACTTATTTTTTTTATTTATTTTTATTTTTATTTTTATTTATTTTTATTTTTTGTGAAAACTTTTTTAAGCGTACTATGCATAATATTTTCCCATCAGAGTGAATTCATCTGATTATTTACTAAAATAATTTTACGCTTTGCATCACGTGTATTTATGCACGAAAAAATCGGTGATAAGGCATTTTTTTAATTTAAAAAAGGAATAAATTTATTTGCACATGAATAGTAACAACAGTTCAAATAAAACTTTATTAAAATTGCATAAAACGACAAATTTCTGGTAAAATTTACATCATGATATTTTAATTTATTTTTTTTAGATAATTAATAATTTACGTATTCTCTTAAACAAATCAAAATCTCGCCAACACATTTCAGTATTTTTATAATACACAGTATTAAATTGTTTAAAATTTTATTCAACGTAAGTTAGAAACATGTATGTATCTACATATTAAAACTTACCTTCAAAGGTTGTCAAGTATGCATATGTACGCATATTCGTAATATATAAAATATTTCTGGGACGCGAGGGTGTCATTTTGATTTATTTTTTTCTTCAAGGGGCTAACAATGCAACAACTGATACATTCTTTTACTAAATCAAAGCTCATCACTCAAAGCAAGAGACTAGGGCTCTTCAGTACATGGGTTTTGATCTTGGACGATAATGCATGATTCTATATAATAAGCAAAAATACAGAACACGTTCTTCCCCTGTAATTGGATAAACTGAATCATGTCTATAAGATTTGTACCCTTTTTCTTGCATTGAAGTCAGAATTACCGTGATGTCATTGAAACAAATTAAATGTGCAGCAGGCTACGAAGAAATTCTTTAAATAGATCGGCAAGTGTTTTAGAATAGTTTCTTTAATTTTAATTCATGGTACGACAAATTTATTAATATTGGTGACAACTAGTTAAAAGAAATAGCCAAAATAGTGGATTTTGTTATGCCATTCAATGTTTCTGTTAGATGTTCATTTCAGACATGTTTACCTGAATAATAGGTTTTTATTTCTAGGAGTGACACTATCAAATTCTGAAAAACAAAAAACTATTTTTATAGTCTTTCAAAAAGCAGAAAATCAGATCTTTGAGAAGTGATATTTCGAGGCCAATTGAAAATATTTTAGCCTCACACTACCATACTTTACAGGTCTCATTTTTTTTAAAACAGCCAAGCTCAAATTAACATCATCATGATTTCGCCAGTTTCAGACTACAATCCAGATATTAATTCTAATGAAAAAAATAACAATAATAAATTGAAAATTACGTCATTCTGATGCAATTGAAATTTGTTATTTACAGTTAAAAATAATGCTCCTCTTAGATAAAGATTCAAAAATTTATTTGAAATGTTAAATTAAATAATAATACTAATAAAAAAATCATTTTCGCACAATTAAATTAAAATTCGAAAATGCGATAAAATAAATGTACGTGCTCACTTCTATTCAACTTTCAAAATTTCTCCGCTTTTGTGTGATGAAATTCCTCTGAAATGGTAAACTTGTCTGGCTTCAATATCGGCAACGTTAAAATATTTTGATATCATGATATTAATATTATTACAGTTGCATTAAAAGACAGCAGATTTTTAAGTAAGATTTTTTTTTCCCAGTGAAAACAGCTCTATTGCCTTTTTATTGTAAGTAAATACTAGTAATATTTTTTTTTCACTATGATTAAGCAAACACACATACTATATATATATATATATATATATATAAAGTCAAAATTATAAATCGCAAAATCCACAGTTGAATCTAGTTTCATTGTACTGAAAAATATATATGCAATTTTTGTATTCAGAATCTGAAAATCTTTATCCCAAACTAAAATGTTGAAGCCATCAAAAAACTTTTTTTTTTTTTTTTTATTACACAAATTCCAAAGTTTAGACCAAAACAGTAACAATTGCTTTTACATTGTAAGGACAATAAAAAAAATGGGGGCAAAAGCATTTTTTTCTGTTAAATAAAAGAAATCGATAACTTTATATTAAATTATCACATATTAATTGTTTAACCATTCTTTTCAAACGTATAAAATACTTTATGATTTTTTTTTTTTTTTTTTTACATATACGCATATTGAAAATTTACATCCTCTTTAGGTGAAGCGATGCTCCTACATAAACAAAAATTGTTTCCTTGTTCCCTACTACAGTCGGTAATAAAAGTATCCGAACACTAGCAAAAATTCCTATATAACAAAAAGTAGAGTTAATACAGTTTTGTTAAATAAAGTCTTGGCGAACCATGTTTTAGTAAACAAAAGTATCCGACCACTAGCAAAAGTTCCTATATAAAAAAATTAAAAAGTAAAGTTAATACTGTTTTGTCCTTGTCGAATCATGTTCTTTGTCAGTCTAAGAACATGATTCGACAAGGATTTATTTAACAAAACAGCATTTACTCTACTTTTTTTATATAGGAATGTTTTCTAGTGTTCGGATACTTTTGTTACGAACTGTACTATAATTTATATATATTTATATATTCTATATGAATTGTTAAAAAATGACTAATTAATGGTATTCATTCTTTGTCAAAGTACAAAAATTTGATCAAGATCTAGATTCTAGGTGAAACAAAACTGCATAAAAGCACAATTTTTTAAAGTCATATATAATTAGCATGGCTTAATGTGTTAACCTTCTAGATTTTTATACTTATTTTAAGATTATTTAAAATAAATCAAATGTCGCAAACTCATTTTAACAGTTTAAGTAAAATAAAATCTTGTTGGTTTTTGAAAACTTGAAGATTTCTGGCCATAAATATTCATATTAATAATTGACTTATGTGTGTCTCTATTTTCAAAAAGCAATTAATTTTACTAAGTTTTGCAGCAACGCACAGGTCAGTATGGATTATCATAAGTTTAACTTTTGAACTATATGTAATGTATTATGACACTGATTACGAAAATATGGTAACTAAGTTAAACTTACGTTATACATCCCACAGACTACCAAATCATATTTAAAAAAGATTTTGGAAGAGTAATAGTCTTTAAAAAGGGAATTGAAGAAGACTGGAATATTGTAATTAAGAAATCTTTTCCTTGATGAAGTGCTTTTATACATTTTCAAAATAATTAATAGTACTGCCAATTTGCATTAACAATTTATGCATGTCAGTAAAGTTCCAAACAGTGTTCAAGAAAATTCACATTGAGGATAGATCGCTTTAGTATCATTTTTAGTGAAAATATATTGCCATAAAAAATATGGATAGTAATCACAAAATAAAAAAGTTGTTTCTGTATTTAATTCCCCGTTGATTGATAATAAGCAAAACTAATATGCTGTGGAATCCCCAAAACATTCTTCTGTATCATTCTAATGCATTCAATAGCCGGAAAACTAAGAAAATCCTGAAAAGAGCCTTATAAGAGGGCTAACTCTGTCAGCTGATATATATCCAAATTAGTCAATCATAATTTTTCTTAAAATTCATTTGACATATGTAATTTCATGCACTTGTAAACAACAGAAGTTTAAATATAGCCTGATCACAAATGGAGAAAATTGCAGCATATCAGCGCCTTTTTTCGACCAATATACATCCAAATTGAGCCAAAGTAGTTCTTCATAGTATCCATCTCACAGTATAAGTTTGGTGTGTAGTTTTCACTACAGAAGCTAATACATACCCTTTCTGTAAATGTGGAAAATTGAAGCATAACAGTGCCGTTTACAAGTTGATATCTACCTAAATTAAGTCAGCGTTGTTTTAGTTAATAGCTATTTTATACATATCGATTTTGGTGCATATATACATTCACTGAAACTAATGTATGACTTTTAGATAAATAATCTATGTCCCAGTCTAAGTATAAGCAATATAGCAATGAAATCTATGCACCAAAAGTTGGTAGACACTAATTTATGTCAATGTGAAAATAATACAAAGTATCGTAAAATTCTGTTTATTAGTTCTTTATTTGCAATTGTCACAAAAAGTTTGTCACACACACAGACATACCAGCACACATTTTCTAAAAATGGTAAAGCATGTCCAGAGCATCTTAAAATGTGTAAATCTGTCGAAAACTTCATTTCGTAATTTTTTAGGAATATAACACTTTTTTTTTTTTTTTTTTTTTTTTTTTTTAGTAAACTGTCAGTAAAATATATCTAAAGTGTTTATTTGCTTAAACTCAAATAGAAGATAAAGATTTCAAATAAAAGAAAAGAAAAAAAAAATACTGAAATATTTTTTAAGTGAAAACCAATTAAGATATCAGAGAAAAATTAGGATACTCATTACAATAATTTAAATTAACTTCTATATGTAAAATTGAATTAATATTACCTGATAAAAAAATTTTGAAGCATTTATTAAAAAGATAAATCTTAAATTTTCCCTTATCATAAAGACGGATTGGATAATGCTAAAATAAAACCTTATTCTAATTGTGTACCTTATTCTAACAGTGTTCATACGTATGAATTTAAAGGTGTAAGACTAAGTAATTGACTCATATGTTCATTTTTTTATGATACTATACAGTTCCACGAGATATTAGCTGCCCTATTGTATTATCTATATATTTTTGCCCAAACCTTAAATTTATGATACAAGTTATGAATTTTTATTGTTTTATTGAATTTGCCTTGCTGCTCAATCTCACTGCACAACTGCTCATTATTGAAATTTAAATTAATTGTAGTTAGAACATACTAGGTAAATATATTCTTATTAAGAGATGGAACTTTGAAGATTATAGAACGATATCTTTCTAATCATTTTTTTCAAAGTTTATGGAATTACTAAATTATTTTCTGGAAGAATACTGCATAAATATATAGTTCCATAGCTAGGAATTGCTACTTTTTTTTTTTTTTTTTTTTTTTTTTTTTTTTTTTGAGTAAAAATTTTCGCTTTATTTTATCATAAAAATCTACTAAGAAATTTCATCAATCTGCAAAAAACGGTTGGTAGCAAAAATGTAGAAGTTGGCAACTATGTGGTTGCCTGTAGTTTTCAAAATTAAAATGGTAGAAAATAAAATTTAACACCCAACTAGTTTAATAGATTTTTTAATAGTATAAGAACTAGTGATCAAATTGAAAAAGAAATTTGATAAGAGAAATTTTTAGGTATTGTTATTTAGAGAAGAAACCAAAGAAATATTATATATTTTTAATTATAAGTTTTTTATTAAGCAATAATTTCCAGATATTTTCAAAATTAATTTAATCCAAAAATTCAAATCGTATTACATTAAAATTTTTTTTTTGCAAAATATCATATAAATCAAGCTGAACATAAATGATCATTCGGTCATGTATAAAATAACATATCTTTTTTTTTTTAACTGTCCATTTTTATTTATTGATATCTGAATATAAATTTATTCAAATTAATGAAAATTTCAATTTGTTCGATCACTTTGAATGCTAAATTAAAATATGAATTATAATAATTGGATTTCTATTAAACTTAAATTCGCATTTAATACAGAGATGTTCTCCTTTTTTGAAAAATGAGTTTATAATGAATTTTCCGGTATTAAAGTAACTTCTTTCATATTAATTTAGGCAAATATTATAGTGAACGTTCGTAACTTATGATTATAAAACAACCTTTTAATATGTAATGAATTAGAATGTAGTTCATAAAGTAAATATTTTGATTTAAAATGAATTACAATTTTAAACATTTATTCATGACGTAAGTCGCATTTAATTTATTCCACTAAATTTTTATTTAGTGTATATGTAATAAAATGAAAATTTAAAGACGAATTTCAATAGAGAGAAAATTGTTATTGCATATATTTGACACAAAGTAATATTGTATGAAATAATATATATATATATATATATACACAAATATATATATTTTTTCAAATAATGTTTTAAAAATAAATTCAAGATGTTTAGTTTAAAAAAAAAATGTTTTAATTAAATAACCACTTCACCGGCTTTTGTATTATGTGAAGACTACGATTCCCCCGAGTTATCTCGTGATGGTCGAAGAAGTGGATAAAAAGGCACTTTCATAAAGAATGGCTGAATTTAAAAATGCATAATAAGGTTATACCTTTGTAGCTATGAAAATTAAAAGATATTACTTTAATTTGTTGAATTTCCCATACCTGAAGTATACATGAAATATACATTGATGTTATGTAGTGCTCAGCATCACTGTTAGAAAACAAAATATCATACTTAACATTTAGATGTAATCTGAAGCTCTAGTATGTTGCGTTAAAGGGTTTAATTTCAGTATTAAATGGTATAAAATGTAAATTAATGAAATTAATGAATAATACAGTTACGATTATCACCTTTACTATTAAAAAAATCTACTTAATATTTTTAATTAATATTATAGAATTCTTTTATAAAATATAAAAATGCAAAACGCTTTTTTACTTTATATTCTAGAGGCATTCAAAAAGTAAGTTACACTCGAATAATATAGGTCAAAAATTACTTTATTGAGAAGTGCGTTACAATACATTCTGACAGTACATTCACATAGAGCGCACTATTTCTCTAGGAAATCCCTCTGTTGCTGTCTGCATTTGTCAGAACGTTACACTAATCATTACAGTCGGCAGCAAAATTATTGAAGCACACATCCACACTTTTCATATATATATATTAGTTTGATTACTAATTTTTACCATCAAAATACTTTTTCATAAAGTAATCATCATAAAGTTCATCATTTAAGTAGGTATTCTTGCTAGTGCTTCGATTTTGCAGCCGACTATAGATGTCCTAATGATAGAAACTCGGTTCTTGGTTCTCGAGTCAGCTTAAACTGGACTTGTCTCTGACGATGGAACGAGAACTAGGTGGAATGAACAATGCAAAAGGATATTCACAAATCATGTGCAATGTGTGCAAATCTCCCTCAGCGACTCCTGAGAAAAATGTCTTCCACCAGCTGTATCATGTCTCATTTACTCACCGTTATTGGTCTCCCTTACGGCTCCGCATCGGTTAAGCCTGTGAGACCATTTTCGAGCTGTTGATATTTCATATTTGCTGGACGTGACATTACATGTGGATCATGCATTGCTGGTATTTTTCGGTGAAATTTCGTACTTGTACCAGTGGCGGATTTAAGGGGGGATTTTCGCCCCCCCCCCCAAAAAAAAAACACTGACATTCACAAGTGAATATTACAATGGTAAAATTTTGATTGATCTGGAATAGCATCTTGAAAAATCTTAGCCCCCCCCCCCCAAAAAGTTAAGTTCTGGATCCGCCACTGACTTGTACCAAGTCTTGCCCGTAAAAATCTTACTGTTCCACGTACGCCAACGTTGACATAAGTTCCAGCTGACGCATTTTTTCTCATACTACGCAACAACGAATGCAACTATTCAAATGTAATTGTTATCGTTTCAATAAGTGGAACACTATTATCGTCTGCGCAAGCTTTGCTCTCGTTTATCAAATCAGCTATCTGCAGGAGAACAAGTATAACTTACTTTTTGAATCCCTATGTATATAAAAAAGAAGAAAGTAATGGATTCGTAAAAATTTTTTACCTCTGGTTTTCATAGGATTTATATGTTTTGCGAGTCCTGAACGCGAATTGAACATTTTTAGAATACGTCTGTCTCCGAGAGTGTGTATGACAAATTGTTCCTTTATTGTTCGAATTAAATTATTCCTGATTAAATTTGTGGATCAATCGCTCAACATTTCACTTTTTCAAAATTTTTGATATAGCAGGATAGGATGAAATTTTAAATAAATTTACATAATGACAATAACTTTTAATCTTTCAATGTATATTTATGGTAGTAATAATCAACGGAGGGGGAGGGGGATGTATATGTACGGATATAGATCTCCGCTGATAGTAAGTCCCTTGGAAGGTATAAAATATAAATATACGTATCATTCAAAAGAAGTCGCCAGTACCTTTAAAACGAATGGTTCAACTGTGATAATTTAAAACAAAATTTTCGATTTTTTTTTCATATTATACGAAAATAAAAGAAAACATTTTCTTAGATTCTGGTGGTAAATTGACTTTCTTTGGACATTTATTGATGAGATGAAAAAAATCTATGTGAAAAAAATCGTCTGCATTCATCATGGAAAATAATTTTAATAAATAATTTGTATTGCGTGAATTTGTAGAGGAAAATATAGAAGAAAGTTTCATGGTGGCCACAACATTCAAGGGTACATTTTAATTCTGTATATGCTAATTTTTAGAATCCAAAATTAATTTTGTGGATATTATTCATTTTTTAGTGATGCCCTGTACATTTTCACACGTTATCTTCGGTGTATTTTCCAATTTTGATAGATTTTTTATGTTTTACGTTACATTATTTAACTAAAGCAAACAAACAAAAAAATGTATTTGTGATTAAATTATTAAAAAACACTTGCAGTACAGAAAGTATTAAATACGAATACGTAAAACCAGTTTTTAAAGTAAAGTGTATTTTTAGAGGAACGCTTACACACAAGGCTGATTTTTTGAAGGAAAAAAAAAAGACCTGTAAGCAATGTATCAATGGAAAAGAAAAATAAATTTTACTTTTAAATGTGCATGTGAGTTCATCTGTTGTCTAATTCCTAACATATAAAAATCAGGCTAAGTACATGTAATTTAGATATACTAGGAGAGACACATTAAACCCTTGACGATAGGTCTAATGCCCCAACCGTCCCAGCCCGCTCCTCGATGTCTTTTCTAGTGAATTTTGTCCTTTTATTCCTTCCGGTGTTAGCCGGTGTTTTTTTTTTTTTTTTTTTTTTTTTTTTTTTTTTGTTTTTTTTTACACACTTGACAGTGTGAGATTTTTTTCATTTTCATCCCATGCTTTTTTTTATGGATTTTTAGCCCTTTTTTTCTCGTTTTCTACATTCTAAAGTGTGGTGGCTCCCATCCATCCGCCACTGCCACGGCCAAATCTTATACTAGGCGAGACGTATTAAACCCTTGACGATAGATTTAATGCCTCAACCCTTCCAGCCCGCTCCTCGATGTCCTTTTCTTGTCAATATTGTCCTTTTATTCCTTCCGATGTAAACCTTCAATTTTTTTTTTTTTTTTTTTTTTTCGTTTTCATCCCACTCTTTTTCTATGGATTTTTAGCCTTTTTTTTCTCCTCGTTTTCTACATTCTAAAGCGCAGTAATGTTTTTACATTACATTTTAAAAAGAAAACACCGTTATCGTATCGTAACACATTTTATTCTACATATAACATTTAATACATTGTTATGCACAGCATTGTTTAAAGAATTATATTCTAGTACCTTTTTGTTGAAATGGCTACACGAAATCAAAATTTGTTCATAAGATAGACAATCGTATCATTTCTTTGAGAAATAATCATTAGCATGCTGTTTAATAGCTACGCATGACAGGTTCAAACAGATAGACAGATAGAAACCAATAAAAACTTTTTTGAATATATCAGAGGAAGTGCTAAGAAGGAGTCAATTCATTGAATAGTGAAAATACCAAAAACAAAATGCCTATATAAAAAGATATGAGAGATAAATTCTGAAATATCATCGCTAATATAAGATTTTACACAAGAAAAGAAAAAAAAAATTGAAGAAATACCGAAGACATCTTTTACCTTTTCAAACAAAAAAGAAAGAAATGTCTACAAAAAACAAACGTGTTTTGGTAGTTTTCATATCTAATTAGAACATTACATTTATAAAACACAAATAAGAAAACAGAATAAGAAAAAAAAACGTAACTACACAGTAAGTGTATTAAAGAAAATTTATTTGCCATAATACCCAATTAGCTTAACAAACAAATGGATAATATTGACTACAATTTAAATTATGGCTGCGAATCAAAGTTCCAAATTAAGAAACAATTAAAATATTTAATATGTAATACAAAAAAATGCGGAAAAATTGTTAGGCTGTTAAATTTAATACATTTAAATTTTAAAGGCATTACACATTAGTACACCCAAAATTAATTAATAAGATATTATTAAAAATTTGAATTTTACTTCAGTCAAATGTTAAATTATCACTTAAATATTTAAATCAATACATCTGCTTAGAAAGATAATACTATTGAAGAAAATATATATTTTAGTGGAGAATATGTATAAATAATTTATTGTAAAGAATGATACAAATTTTAGGCTTTCTAAATTAATATCAGTCCATATATACATAGATAAATAGATAGGTAGATTAATGTAATAACTGAAACATTAAAGCAAATCACTACATAAAATGAAACATAAAATCTAAATAAGATTCGAGTTCTTAAAATACAGATATAATGCAAGTTAACCCGTTAACGCCCGAATTAATTTTGCAAAATATTATTAGCTTATTGTTTCATTTATAAATTAATATCGACAACTATATTAATTTATAGTTGTCTATAAATTAATATAATTAATAATCTGATTGTTTTAAATTTAAAGCCTATCCTCATTTATTGACGCTGAGTGTTCTAGCGAGAAAAATTCGAGATAGAAAAACTTTGAGATAACAGTTTATTTCCTATAATATGTTGACAAAGATCTCGAAAGTATCATAATAGATATTATTATTCAACTTGATTTAAGTTAGTATACCTGCGCAAAAAGCAAATATATGTGCGACGAATGAAAAATCATAAAATGACTATCCAAATTATGAAATAATAATTAACAGTAGGCGCATAAAACATTCAGGGATCATTTAGAGTGACGCTATAAATTGTCACGAAAAAGCAGAAATCGTTCCAAGAAGCCACAAAAAATATACGTGCCATTTTATTAGCTGTCCTCAAATGAGGACACTGGGCGCTAACGGGTTAAAAAAAAAGAAAAAACGTCCATAAAAAGACATATCAAGTGGGAATGATTAATCTCTTGAACATTTTCAAGAGATTATCAACATAATAGAAACAAATATTATGGAATAAAGCCCATGGGATATAAAATTGCTAAAACAACTCACATACAACGTATTTAATAAAAAACAATAATAATAATAATTAGCATAATAATATTAATAAATATTAATATTGTTATAATTTAAATAAAAGTGGTTTTGCATTAAATATTTTACTGCAAAACATATTACATATAACTCGGAAAAATGTATATGCAATATCTTGTACTTAATTTCAAAAAACGCATTTTTACTACTAATTTACCATTATTTTTAATCCGTTCTAATTCTTTCTTATTACTAATTATAATCCATTTCTATAATCCGTCATTATAAAGTAAACATCCGATTCAAATTATGTTTTTTATCAGGAAGAACTAAAATAGCATCAATTTAGTAATTAAATATTAGAAAAAAATATGAAAAATTCATTACCAATTATTGAAGATTTCCAGACCTAGTTAAATTATAATTATATTATTTTTATTACGGTTATTATAACAATACCTAAATAATAATATTAAGTACTGTTATAATGAACATTTAAAAATATATGTATATATATGAAACTATTTTAAAATATAAATACTAAACTAAATACATTTTTTCATTAAATAAAAGTAATACTTTTCTTTTAAAAATAATTTTGGATATTACAAAATATATATATTGGCAACTTTATGTATCAGTCGATATCAGTGTTCTTCTGTGTGAAACTCAAAAATTACAACCTATCTTTTATTATTAGAAGTATTATTTATGAAGTCCGCCTTAGACTGAATTTGGCTTATACTTACTGAAATTTGTTTTCCAATCCTGTCACACTTTTATTTCCGTACATT